>CM066292.1:0-607577 GCA_033816765.1 Nothopassalora personata | reverse complement strand
CCTAACCCTAACCCTAACCCTAACCCTAACCCTAACCCTAACCCTAACCCTAACCCTAACCCTAACCCTAACCCTAACCCTAACCCTAACCCTAACCCTAACCCTAACCCTAACCCTAACCCTAACCCTAACCCTAACCCTAACCCTAACCCTAACCCTAACCCTAACCCTAACCCTAACCGACAGCGCTCTCCCTGGGATGGAGACAGACCACCGAGTAACGGTGGCGAGGTTTTGGAAAGACACGCCTGTACAGGTGGGAGGGCTCGGGCCCCTACCCTTGAAGAAGTCACCCGCCACCTCGCCCTTGACATGATGCTATCGCTGCCCTCTGAGGAGGTCGCCTTCAGGTCACGTGCCGCCAAGAAGTGGATGGGCGGAAAGTACGGATCTTCTTGGACCGTAAGCGCCGTCGGTTGCATGCACCAATGCACATTGGACACGCACCAGTGAAAGTATCAGCACGTCAGCGCAGCGTGGTATGATGCGATTCGAAATGATTGGTCCAGCCATGTTTTGATTCGCACAGACCAAGCTGACACCTGGCCTCTGGCGCGTGGTATATATATAAGAACAAGAACCAGTCCCTGATGAGCCTTCAAGGCGAAACTGCTCTGTCGTGCCACGCACCAGGGTAGTAGGACTCTTGTACTCATCAGTTATCCTCTCTTCGCACGTGTATACTCATTCACTTTAACCCTAACCCTAACCCTAACCCTAGGGGAACACCCGCCTCTAGTAAAGTAGATAGAGGTACCTAACTACGGATCGCGAATAATACTGTTAATGCCTTAGCTACTTACGGAGGTAACGAATTCCTTAATGTTAGTAAACTAGAGTTCTATTATAGTAACTAAGACAAGTTCGACACTTAGGTTACTTAGATATATATATACTTCTTATTTAACTCTATAGCTAAGAACTTTAAGCCTATCTTTACTACTACTTTCTTAAGAGAATAGGTATAGTATTAGGTTAAACCCTTTCTACGAAAGTACTTAGATAGTAATAGTAAAGACGATACTAATAAAGTCTTTTAGTCTCGAGTAGGTAGTAGTATAAGCTATGTTAATACGAGTTAGGGGTAGCTATAGCGCTTAGTTACTACTATACGTATATGTCCGACCTAGACGATCTAAGTTATATTATTCTCGAGCGGGTAGTAGTTATGTTACTTTATCGTTTTCGACAGCTTATATATATAAGTCGATAACCTGTACTAGTTCGTGCCGTATAACCGCGTAGTCGAGTTTGCCGCTCTTACGCCTATCGAGCTTTTAGGTTAAACGGAACGAGCTACTACGTATAATAAAATGTCGGTAGGGTACGATTAGCTTAAGGTTATAGGTAAGGAGCATAGGTAGTAACGGGTTAACTAGGAAAGTATTATAGACCCGCTTAAGTCTATAGAACGCCGGTAGAGGTCTTAAGAGACCGACGTTAAACGTCTAGGTAGGCACGCCGAGCTTAAGGACCGGCTTACTCTTCTATAGCAAAGGTAACTACTTATAGAGTACGCTATTCTTAAGGAGTAGTATAATTAAGCTAGGAAGCGGTCAAAGAATTCTAGGGGAGGGTTCTAACATCTCGAGGGAATAATATTACTAAAGGGAAGATATAGTAATCTATAAATCGGGCGGGTCTATTAGATCTATCTAAGACGGGTTACTAGGGTTAGATAGTATAGAGATGCTAATAATATATACAATAATCTACTAATCGGGATGTTACGGTAGATCTATCTAAGTCGGGTTACATTCTATTCGATAGATCGGTTACCTATTACTAGCTACCGGTTACGTACTAGTACTATTAACATTCCTAAACTTATCTAACGCCCGTGCCGCTACAACTATAGCCTAGATACTCCTCGTACCGCCGAATGTAGCCTCGGTCCCGAGCTATACTAGGTAATCCTCTAGCCGCGGGAATCGCCTACTAAAACGGCGCTAAATCTACCGCGGTCCGGTTACGCGCTCGAACACGCTAATATATAGGGGAAGGACGATGTCTTTCCTAGTATACGACCTCCTATATATAGCCGAGCCGGGAACGCTAACGCCGTAAATAGCCTATAGATTTAGACATTTGTAGTATATGGTATATAGCGCAATCTACGGCTTCGGCGACGCGGCCTACCGCGCGGTACGGCCTATCTAGATTACCGTACCCTTATAGGGGTACGTATCGAATAGGTAGTCGTAGTCGGAGGCGGCGCGTAGCTAGTAGTACGCGTAGATACCGGTAAGACGGGCTAGGTAGGCGGTATACCGGTCTAGGTCGCCTTACGCGGTCGCGCGACTAGTGTATAGTTCGGTAGTAGTGTCGTATAGATAGGGCCGAGGGACGGGTTCGTCGAGGGCCGGGTCTACGACCGGGGCGTCGGGTACGTCTAGACCCTATTAACACATTATACACTACGCTTCGCTAGGTCTATACTACTTAGCGCTAGTCTTACTATCGTATATAGTACCGATAGTAAGTCGGAGACATTTACGAGACAATACTAACCGCGTAGCCTACTTGCGATCGGCCCGCTCGACTAGGGTTACGTCGGTAAAGGGGAGTAGGGCATCCTGTTTATCTCTATACGCCCGAAGGGCGTTAGAAGAAGGCTAGGACGTATCTACCGGCAGTAGGATTATAACTAATATAGCCTCCAACCCGTTCCGCCTAGCGCAACCGCTCTACTAAGCGAATAAGATTATCGACCTAGGTTAGCTATAATAGATAGTAAGACGTACGTAGGGGTAGTCGAACCCCTCGGCGAATACGGAGGTATAGGAGAGATACTGCGAACCTATCTCGGCGATCTACGTAGCGACTACGGCTTCCTTCTCTTCTACCGTACCGCTCTTAGCTATATAGAGCCCGTAACCGAGGGCGACGGCGACGTCGTAGGCGGCGGCGCGTATATAGCTATATACGACGATCCGGTAGTATAGCTAGAAGAAGCCGGCCTCCTCGAATATATAGAGGAGATAGGCAACGTCCCGGTTTAGCTACCGCTCCTCCTAACGCTTCTAGGCGTACGTAATATTAGGTCGCCGCGTCCGTACCCGAACGACGACGGGATAGCGGATATAGTTCTACTATATAAAGACGGCGCTTATAGACGGAGGTAGGGTAGCGCTTAGATATACGAACTACGTATTAATCGTACGGAGCTCCCGTAGTTTCGTAAAGGCCTAGCGGCGGTAGTTAAGGGCAGTAATAGTAAGGTAATACTCGTTAATAACGATACATTAAGGAGGAGGCGATTATTAAGCCCGTAGGCGTATAAAAGGAAGTCCGTACTACCCGCCGCTTCTATACTAACGAGTACGACCGAAGCGTATTAGGTAACGCTAGGTACCTAGACTATAAAGGGAATAGACGCCTCTTAGAGGCAACGTACTATATCGCCTCGGAGGGCGACGAGAGGTAGTACGACGATAGTAGACCGGTACCTAGGGAAGGCTACTAGGAGTATAAAGAGTAGGCTCTTACCGCTACCTATAGGGAGGACTACGATTACTTCGGGTATACCCTCGACGATATAGGATAAGGCGTTCTACTACTCGATTAACTTCTACTCGAAGTAATCGGACTTAACGAGCTAGCGAGTATACGTTATAATTATCTAGGGAGAGTAGACTATCTACTACCGAGGACCCGTACGCTCTAGACGGTCGACGATAGTGTCCTATACGGTAGGGGTAGCTCCTACGTAATAATACGCGATACTATCGACCTACTAGAACCGTTACTAGAGCTAGGATACCTATAGGCTATTATAAAGAAGAGCGTCCTAGGCCCCGCCTACCGGGCTACGGTACGCGTTCGTATACGCGATGTTCGAGACGTAGAGGGAATAGTTACGCTACTTCGTTATAACGGTAATAGCTTCGTCGGCGCCGTTACCGTCGTTATCGTCTACCTCGTCGTACTATAGGAAGAGATATTAGTAATACTAGGCGAATTTCGTCTTTATAATAGCGATAGTAAGCTATCGCTAATTCTATACGTAGAGCCGCGGTACGCGAGCTAGGGTATACGCCTCCTCTATCCGCTAGCTAAGCGTACTTAGAGGCTATACTTTACCCCGATTCTACTATAGTGTTACGGTTCGGAACGGAAACAGCATAAGAAGACTTCATTGGACGAGCAGACGAGCAGACGAGCAGACGAGCAGTCGAGCAGACGAGCAGACGAGCAGACGAGCAGACGAGCAGACGAGCAGTCGAGCAGACGAGCAGACGAGCAGACGAGCAGTCGAGCAGACGAGCAGACGAGCAGACGAGCAGACGAGCAGACGAGCAGACGAGCAGCACGCCAAGGCATGGCACTATATAGACGACGCTTCTTTACGAGTAGATAGGAGCCTCGTGCTCAACTCATTTTAAGTATACACCATATACTGTTTGGAACCACTACCTTCATAACTGATTGAGACATCCCTGCAAAGATCCAAGCCCGAGTTGTGATAACGTACAGCGGTTCCTAACAACTTTGAGCACCACCACCAGGGCCCTTTGCATATGTCTGGGAGAGACGCTACCCGGAGTCCGTCACGACAACAGCCACAGTCAACTGGCATCACGGAACGAATGAGCGAAATGTCGATTACAGGAAGCAGCAAGAACAACAACACTCCTATGGGTATGCTGAACCCATTGGACCACCACCGTGCACCTAAGGTGTCTACGCCGGAGACGTTCGACGGGACCAAGGACAAACTGGAGGCTTTTCAACTGCAGGTTCAGTTGTACCTTCACTTCAACGCACACCAGTTTCAAGGCGAGGCTTCTAAAGTCTTGTACGCCGCATCCTTCCTACGAGGAAAAGCAGCTAGAGGATTCCGACCATACCTCAAGGACTGGCTACACAACCAGGGCGAGGGAGAAACACCGAAAACGGAAACTCGAAAAATTTTCCACGACTACGACGAGTTTGAGACGAAACTCGATGATCTATACGGGATACCAAATGAGGAGGTATACGCCGACCGACATATCCGACAACTTCGACAGACTACTTCTGTAGCGCTGTACGCCTCAGAATTCCAAGGATATGCCGCCGACCTGGAATGGAACGACGCAGCTTTGCGATCGCAGTTCTACCTCGGGCTGAAAGACAACGTCAAAGCCGAACTATCCCGAAACGCCAGCGTCGTTACGCTAGGGGCGATGATCAAGGCAGCAAAGGAGATCGACGAAAGGCTCCAGGAGTTGAGGTACGACCGACACGTACAGCCTGGATACCAGAGACCCGCCGCGGGCGGAAGAGGGGGCTTCAAGGCCAGAAGTCAGGACCCTAATGGTTACGGAGACCCAATGGAATTGGACGTAACGGAACGTAGGACAGGAAGGGGGCTGAAGAGCAAAGGTTCCACCTGCTACGTATGTGGCGAGCAAGGCCATTTTGCAAGGAACTGCAAGAAAAAGAACATGGTTAGCCGCGAGTTCAACGCAATGATTCGCGAAGAGAATACATACCAGGAATGCGAGAACTTCTTCTCGAAATCTGCCTAGCAGAAACAACCTGAGGACAGCAAGGCATCAAACAGCGGCTTCTTGATTTGATGGCCTAGGGAAAAAGAAGTCAATACTACAAAACGGCAAAGGTGGATTCCACAACTTACGAGGGATGGCCATCCGGCCACGAGAAAGGGGAAGTGACCCCTATCCTGTCGAGATCCGCTTCAAGGGCTGAGAAATCGGAGAGGGACGGGTCGTTGGGGTCGAAGGAGGTGTTCTCAGCCATGTGGGCTTCATCCTCCTCAACCTTTCGGTTCGCCTGCTCTCGCACCGCCTTGTTGCGACGGATGCGCTGGCGAAGTGATTCGATCTTCGAAAGCAACTCTTCGACCTGTTGCTCGTCCTGTTCGATCCTTTGCGACAGATCTTCAACGGTCTTGTCCAGTCGAAGCAGGGAGGAGGTAACGCAGGGTTTGCCCAGACGTGTGCACTTAACACAGGACATGAGGGAATAATCGGCGATTACGACACAGCTTGAACCAACGTGGGAACAGTGATCGCACGGTTGAGAAAGAACAAGGGGATTGGAAAGAATGCGAGCGACTCGGCGTTTTCTGTCGATGGCTGGTCTGGAAGACATTGCGACAAAGTTGCGACTACGAAATTGGAGAAACGGGGAACTATTAGTAAGAGGAAACACGTGATCGCTGGGACATCGATCCTAAGGAGGGGGATGGTGTTACGGTTCGGAACGGAAACAGCATAAGAAGACTTCATTGGACGAGCAGACGAGCAGACGAGCAGACGAGCAGTCGAGCAGACGAGCAGACGAGCAGACGAGCAGACGAGCAGACGAGCAGTCGAGCAGACGAGCAGACGAGCAGACGAGCAGTCGAGCAGACGAGCAGACGAGCAGACGAGCAGACGAGCAGCACGCCAAGGCATGGCACTATATAGACGACGCTTCTTTACGAGTAGATAGGAGCCTCGTGCTCAACTCATTTTAAGTATACACCATATACTGTTTGGAACCACTACCTTCATAACTGATTGAGACATCCCTGCAAAGATCCAAGCCCGAGTTGTGATAACGTACAGCGGTTCCTAACATATAGGAAGCGAGAGGGCGGCTCTCTATAGAGGACGCTCGTAAACGGTACTACGTACGCGATATAATTTAATAGTATTACGCTAATAGCGGGCCTATAGCCGTAGATAGTATTAGTCCCTCGACCTTATATATTCTACTCTTTCCGGTACGTACTATAGGATATTACCTAACCGTCGCGGACGACGAGGTATCGATACTATTCCGAGTTCTACTACGTAGTCGCTAAGAACTCGGTTTTACGGAGCGGCTACCCGGTAGTTATATAGATAAGGACGGCTAGTAGGCGAAGGAAGGCCTATATAGAATACTAGTAGGCGGCTACTATATTCGGTCGCTACTACTACTCTCGTATATGAAAGAAGGTCCTTCGGACCTCTAGGTTCCTACGAGCGATCTAAACGAGGTAAACGCGCGTAGGATCGAGAGTCGGCGCGTTCGCGGGAGCGCTTATAAAAGACTAACCGCCTAGGACATTACTCGGGTCGTCGACGATATCCTACGGGCGGAGAGATATATACGGTAGGCCGAGAAGGAGCTCGTAGGTAAGGAGATACTAATAGCGAGTAAATAGAGAAGCGATAAGGGAGGATATATAACTAAGCTTAAGTAGCGTATTACGGTAGAGTAAGGTATCCTAGGTAGTATTCTAGGTAACCTCGTTAGAGGACACTGTAGTTAGCGCTACCTTCTTTAGGTATAGGCGCTAGCGGAGTATCTTAGTAATCGCGGTCTATGCTTCCTATACGTACTCTTTAAATATCGACTTAATATATACTAACGCGTCGGTCCTAGTCTCGAGCTTACGGTCTAGTAACTATTAGAGGAACCTAAGCTAGGTAGTAAATACTATAGAGGATAGGTAGTAGCTAAAGGCGCCGGGCTCTATCTACGAACCCGTACTATAACGGAGAGCGAACATAGATAAGAAGCTAACGAGCGGAGAGGTAAACGGGCGTATTCTAAAGTCGTCGGTAACGAGAAGTATATAGAACTATAACGCGAGCCGTAGGAGCGGTAGACGTAATATACTATTCTCCCCGAGGTCGTCGATAGTAGTATACTTGGCCGCCTCGACTAGGGCATACTATATAGTAACCTACTTATTGGTAGCGCGGACGATAGAAAGAGGTCCCTAGCTATCGGCTATACTCCCGAAGCTATACTAGTTAGGGAGTATAAGGACACGGGCGAAGTAATAGATCGCCCTTAAGGCGTACTCGATATAGCCCGTTAACGTCGCCGGCGTAACTCGGCCTATAAATAAGCGGGCGGGCGTAGGCGCTAGTCGGACCTTAAAACCGATTCGAACGAAATAAATAGAGGCTCTACTACCGTACCGGTATAAGTACTATCTCCTTCGGATTAATATACTACTACTATATAGCTCAAAGGGCTACGCCGAGGGCTTTAGTAATAGTCTAGAGAATAGGCTCGTCCTACTCGTTCGGCATCGACACGGCGGCGTAGATATCCTATTTAGGTATACCCTTAAGGTACTAGTCGATCCCGAGCTACTAGAGCTATAGTACGGTAGTCGATTAATACTCTAAGAAGTCGGGTACGAGGGACTCTATCCGCGGAATAGCTACGAATAGCTAGTACGTAGTAGTACTCTACTACGAAAAGAATAAGTCGTCCTAGCTAGGCGTCGAGGTTTCGTAAACGACCTCGGTCGTACTACGCTCTACTTTAGTATACCGTTTCTACTAGGCGCATCGGAAGAGCTACTATACTATAGGGATATACTTCTATAGAGCGTTCGGTATATCCTTCGTTTAACGCCTCTTATCGCTACCCCGACCCTAGGGGTTCTTCTATATATACGTACGCTTATAATGCTCTTATATCTTAATGCGGGTCTATAATATAGTGCCGCATTACTTACTACTACGGAGCGTACTCGTATATTTTAATGTAGGGAATACCTTAAACCCGATTAGTCGATAGTCCTTTAGCTAAGGCTATTAGACATTATCTAGGGTCTAAGTAAGGTTTATAATCGAGTATATATCGGTAGTAATAGCTACCCTAGATTTAACGTCGAGGTCGGAATACTAAGAATTAAGGTATAGCTATATAAGATACGGCGGTACGGTAAACATATAGCGCTTATATCGAACGATATACTACGCGGGGTAGTGCTCGAACGTCGTAAGCGAGTCTATTGTAGTACTTATAGAGCCGTACCCATATATATAAACTAAGTTTCTACATTAGACGATCTATTAGAGTATACATCGAGTAAATAAGGGCTAGGGTCCCGGTCGCGTTTTTGCTTAACCTAAAGCGACGGCGGCGTGTTTTTCGCTTAAGAAAAAGCGACCGTAACGTGTTTTTTTACTTTAAATAAGGAGACCGCGACGTAGTTTTACCTAGGTAGTACTCGACTTTCGTAAGTAAGTATATCGTAGCGGTTACGGTATAGGACCGTACCTATATATATAAACTAAGTTTCTACATTAGATAATCTATTAGAGTACGCGTCGAGTAAATAAGCGCTAGGGTCCCGGTCGCATTTTCGCTTAACCTAAAGCGACGGCAATGTATTTTTCGCTTAAGAAAAAGCGACCGCGACGTGTTTTTTTACTTAAAATAAGGAGACCGCGACGTAGTTTTACCTAGGTAGTACTCGACGAGTATAGTATATGTCTACTATAGGGACACTACTCTAAAAACGTGCTCTAACTTAGATAACTCTAAGAACGTATATAGTTAGACTATTCTAAGTTATATAGTAATATATACGCGCGACCGCGCGACCGCGGACGGTCGTTTAAGATTACGACCGAGAGCTGTTTCTTACCTTACTACGCTGTATAACCCGTCGTACGAATGTAGAATTTAAGGGAGAGAGAGGTAGTATCTCGAATAGCCCGTCCCCTCCGTAGAGAGTCTATAACCGCCTTCTTCGTACGTAGGTACGAGGATATCGGTTCCTCGTAGGCTTATAGCGAGAGTACCCGCTTCGAACGGTCGTTATTATCCGAAGAGAGAGTCCGCTGCGTTCCCTCTTCTTTCGAGCGGTTTCGAGGTCTTCGTTAATAGATATCCGGGCGTGTCCTATCTTCTCCTCCCTTCTATTCTCTCCTTCTTCGTATCGTGTTTCTAAGGTCGTAATCGTCGCGTTATAGGCTTTTAAAAAGTCGTCGCTTTTCGAGAGTTGTCCGTATTTCGAGTAGAAGGTTTTGAGAAGGAGAGTCCTAGTTTCTATTCGTCGTAACGAAGGTAATTACATCGTCTGCCGCGTAAAGGCGCTCTCCGTAGGACGACGGTAGCCCGACTACTTACGACGGCCGATAGTAAATACGACGGAGAATAAAGTTCGCGGAGGTAACCCCGCTCTAATTAAAAGCTAACAATTCGAGCTAATAACGAGACCCTCTAGCGTATATCGAGGGTTACGCACGGCTAGAATTTGTATAGGGTTCTAATAACCCGACCTAAGGTTGTTAGATTCTATAGTTAGTAGCGTTAACCCTAAGATGTAGAAATAATAGTATCTATTAGTGTCTAAGCATTATATAGCTACTTAGCAAGATAGTATCGTACTAGAACTTTAGTAATAACGCTATAAATAACTTAACTATAGCTAAAATACGCTAGCGCTAGTCTAGGAGATAGAATTTAAGCTAAAAGTAGTTAGTTCCTACCTAGATATAAATCTAGACCGCTATAGGTAGTCTAGAAGTTAAATTATAGAGTAAAATAGAATGTTCTAGGCATAACTTTTAAAAAATCTACTTCTAATAATCACTACGCCTATAAAATGACTTTTATAGTGTAAAGGTCCTAGACGTCTATTGTTAAAATATTAATAAGCGTCGAATTAGTATAATAGCTATAGATAAGGAACTAAGTAAGTCTACTACCCTCTAACTATAACAATGCCTATTTTTTAAGAAGTAGGTATGTAGTAGAAGCTAGCCTTAGAAATCGTAGCAAATCTATAGAAAATTGGAGAAAATAGTTAGTATAATAGTTAGAAGAGTAGTAGACCAACTTAGTTACTAATATTAATCTAGAGAGCTTATTCTACTGCTACCTATATTTATTCAAGACTCCTAGAACCTTCTATGCTACGTAATCTATTACGTAGGCGTGAATATTCCTATACGTAGATTTATAAGAAGTTATAACGAGAGCAATTCATTTTATTCTATAACTTAACTTCTAGACTACCTAGAGCCCTCTATATCTTTTAATAGTTAGGGAATAAATAGTTCTAATTTAATTAGAGGCTATAAGTCCTATTACGGCTATAACTAAGTTATTTATAGTGTTATAAATATAAGTTCTAGTATTATACTATATTAGAATTTTAACTAAGATAGTAACTACTAAAAATATCGGGTTTTTTCTACTTAATAGATAATAGGACTTTACTAAGTAGCTATATAAACCTTATAAACTGATATTTCTAAGCCTAGCTGTTCCTATCCGTTAACTCTAGAGCTAAAGGCTATATTAAGCTAGTTAAGTACTTTATCTTATTAAAAGACCTCTGTAAAGAAATAATAGTACGAAGCTTTTCTGTTACCTAAGTAGGCATTGGAACCTAAATAGAATGAAGAGAGTACTAGCCTAGAAGAAAGGAGTCTATATACTAAGGGCGCTTAGGGATTTTATAAGTCCGTCTAAATCTTACTCCTTACCTATAGGCCCTTACTACTATTTATAAGCTTTATATAGCTACTCAGTAAAGTACTCTTAGCTACTACAGCCTACTATTCTTAGTAGTTACTATCTTAGTAACGATCCTAAGATAGTAGAACACTAGAACTTTCGTTTATTACGCTTTAAACAACTCGACTATAGCCGTAATAGGCTAGGGCCGGACTAGCGGCGACTAACATAGTTAGAACATGTTAGTTTCTAACTAAGTTAAAATCTAGAACGCTCTAGGCAATCTAGAAGTTAAGTTATAGAATTAAATAGAATGCTCTAGTTATAACTTCTTACATATCCACTTCTAAGAATATCTACGCCTCCGTAATAGATTACGCAGCATAGAAGGTTCTAAGAGTCTATAATCAAATATAGACAAGAGTATAATTAGCCCTCTAGATAGGTATAAGTAACGAAGTAAGTTCTACTACTGTTACTACTATCTTACCTACTATTACTACTCTTACTACTATTATACCTACTATTTACTACTATAATCCTACAAATCATAAGGCTAGCTTCCGCTCTATAACATATCTTCTAATACCCTACGGAGCGCTATTACAAGTAATTAGAAGCTTTAGTATTACTAGTAGTATAAAAGTCTTAAGGAGAACCTACTAGTAATCTGTATACTAATACCTTAGGACGAAAAAGAGCGAGATCTTAAGGGGGGACCCTACGAAAGTAGCTGAAGTATTATACCTATCTCTCTATAAAAAGGATAAGGCAGTTTTAAGGAATGAAAACTCGCTCTTATTCTACCTTCTAAGGGCGCTTTTATTCTTAATTATAGTAGAAACAATAGATACTAGAAGAATAAAGCGTAATGATAATATCTACTAATAATAAGACATTTAATATTACGCGTCTAAAACGCTAAATTAATTACTAATTTTAGGCTTTAAGATTTAAAGCCTCGGTACTTATTAAGGGAGGCCTTATTAAGGCTATAGAGGAACCTATTACGGACAATGAAGAAATAAAGTAAAAATTCCTCGCTGTTATTAGGTTATCTATTGAGGACGGGCCTTTATCATAAACATGAACTAAGAATACGGCCCTCAAAGCATAGAATGCCTTAGAGGATTTATATAGTCCTAAAAGGTTTAATTCCTCGTTCTTACTTTTAAGAGAGCTATTTAAATTAATACTACGCTCTCTAAGAGTAATAAATTAATAGAGAAATATTAACTACTATTTGCTGTTTATAAAATAATTTAAAGTCTAAGAGTATAGAACAACCTAAGTAAATTATTGTAGCTTAGACTTTAAATACCCTAACGGATAAATACGAGTCTTCTATTACCTCTATAAGTTAAAGTCTAAGAGTAAATATAGAGGCATTTACTCTCGAAGAATTAATTATTAATCTTCTAGACAAATCTAGAAGATATAGCGCTAAAGATAAAGAAGATAGCGCGTTATTCCTAAGTAATTCTAAGAGTAAACCTCGAAAGTATAACGGGCCTAAAAGGCCGAGATATAAGGGCACTAAATACACTAATTTAAAGAAAAAGTTTTCTTACTACAATAGAAAAGGATACAAAAAATCTATATATTTTGAAAAGTATCTAAATCTAAGAAATAGGCGTTTTAAGAAGAATAATAATTATAAGTCTAAAAATAAGGAACTAAAGAGAATAGCGACGCTTTATTTACTAATTCTAACGAGGATAGTACAATAGAGGTACTATCCTCTAATATAGAGGACTCTAACGGTAAAGATATAGCCGTTCTTAGCGCTAATAATAATAACAAGAGCGCTAAAAGCATAGAATCTACTAATTTTTCCCTAGATTTAGGCGCTTCCCGGTATATTATAGTAAATAGGGATTACTTCACGACATTTAAAGACATTAAAACCACTTTACGGTAGGGTAACGCCGGGAAATAAATCTCTTATAGGCGCAGCGATATTGTATTACAATTTAAAGATATAAATAAGGTAGTCCTTCTAAAGGATTGCCTCTATACGCCTAAAATAGGCGTAACACCTATAAGTATATTGTAATTTGATGCCCGTAACTACTATGCCCGTCGTAAGAATAGAGTTATTAATCTATATAGCGAACTTAATACTCTTATAACTAGAGCTATTAAGGAAAAATTACTATATAAAATAGCTATCTTTCCCCCTATAAAATACGAGGAAAGTACGTACTATACTATTTAATCTAGTAGAAGCAAGTCGATAATTTAGTATAAAAGACTAGGATATATTAATCCCAACGCCTTAGAAAAATTGGGCGTAAAGGTATATAAATATAATTCTAGGCTCCTATATTACGAAATTTGTAGTAAAGTAAAAGCTAGTTGAGAAATTAAATATTATAAGAGCACGAAAGTAGAAGTCTTCCTAGATAAAGTTAGTCTTAATATTTACGGTCCTATAGAACCTAGGATAAATCGCGGATATTGTTATTTTATTAGCTTTATTAATAATTATCTAGATATATAGAGGCGGATATTATTAAATGTAAATCTAATACGTTTTGTTCTTTTAAAGCCTTCAAAGTACGTTTATAAAATTCTTCGTCTAATAGCGCTAAAAGGACTAGACTCTGCTGGGATTCACTAGGCGGTAAGCAGCGATTGGCTATGGGGCCACTCACACATATCAGTACGGCGGTGCTCGTTAGAAGCCAGGCAGTCTCGGGCTGGCAAGTATGTCGTGGACTTGGGGACGTTGCAAGGACGTCTATATGCTTTTAATTGCTTTTTTCTTAAAATCTAATAATACCTTAAAATTCTTATCTAAAGAATTCAAGGACTTATTACATAAGAGCAATATATATAGTTTATAAACTTTATCCTAAACAACACGCTATTATAGAGAGGTATAATCGTACTATAATATCTAAAGTACGCGCTATATTATACGAGGCTAATTTACCTCGTTCTTTATAGGGGGAAGTAGTTTTAGCGGTGGTTAATATCTATAATAGAACTCTATACGCTAGTTTAGGGGTTAAAACACCCTACGAATTAAGGTACGGGACTAAACCTAACCTTATTAATAGAAGAATCTTCAGTTCTATTATATATTACCGTTATCATAGCCCTAAAAAGCTAGAGTCACGCGTTAATAAGGCTATTTTATTAGGTTATACTAACTACGGTAATTATAAATTACTCGACCTTAATCTATAATATATTGTCTTTGCTAGAGACACAAAGGTCTTAGAAGGAACATATTTAGATAGTTCTAAAACTAAAGAACCTACTATAGTTAGCAATTTTAAGGTAAATAATAAATTAAATTATAGTAAGGATAATAATGCTTCTAGTAAATAAAATAAAGTAGCTACGAAACCTAATAAGCTAAAAAATTAAAGACTACGCTTAGATAGAGCTAGAGATTATACTAGCGCTAGCGTAGAGGCTCGTAATCCTACTATAAACCTCAATAACTACGACTTTAGTATAAATTCGTCCGAAAACTCTCTAAACGGCAACACTATTAATTGTCCTACTATACTAAACCTTAGTAACGACGACGTAGACCCGTTATCTATAGAGATAAATAATACTTACGATCGTAATAGCGCAATAATAGAGCTAGAGTCTTAAATAACGATCGTAATAGTAAAAAAATTATAACTTTACGTAATCTATCTTCTATTTTAGAAATACTTCTAGACGATAGATTAGAGGACGAATTAGCGCTATTAGCTAACTATAGCTAGCTAAAAATCGCTGATTATATTATCTATAAAGACGCAATAATTAGTCCTGATTAAAATAAATAGCTAGAGTTAATAGAATCTAAAATTAACAACTTAAAGAAGCTTAAAACTTAGCGAGTAGTTAATCTACCTAAAGATTGCGTAGCCCTTAAAGAATGGTAGGTATTATTAGTTTATAAGCTTTAAATAGCTACTTAGCGAAATGCTCTTAGCTATAAAGTGGATAAAGACTACTATTCTTAGTAGTTACTATCTTAATTACAATCCTAAGATAGTAGAATGCTAGAACTTTCACTTATAACGCTATAAATAACTCGACTATAGCCGTAATAGGCTAGGGCCGGACTAGTGGCTCCTAACATAGTTGGAACGTACTAGTTTCTAAGTATGTTGAAATCTAGAACGCTCTACGCGGTCTAGAAGTCGAGTTATAGAATTAAATAGAGTGCCCTAGCTATAACTTCTTACAAATCCACTACTAAGAATATCTATGCCTACGTTTATCTACGTATGCCTACGTAATAAATTACGTGGCATAGAAGGTTCTAGAAGTCTATAATTAAATATAAACAAGAGTAGAATTAGCGCTCTAGATAGGTATAAGCAACGAAGCAAGTTCTACTACTCTTACTACTATACCTACTACTCTTATACCTCTGATACCTACTATTTACTTACCTACTACTCTTCTACCTCTTATACCTACCATTTACTACGACTATCCTAGGGCTAACTTCCGCTCTATACCTACCTTCTAATAGGTATATAGGACTAAAACTAACGCTAGAGGTAATATTATAAAATATAAGAGTTCGTAGGTTATGAAAGGCTTTAAATAAATATTTGGAGTTAATTACGATAGACTTTTAGTACTACTTATCGTCCTAAAACTTAGCGTTCTTTATTCTATTATACGACTTTTAATAACTACGAAATATAATAATAGGACGTTAAATTAGCGTTCCCTAATAGCCCTATAGATAAAGAATTATACGTAGAGTAGCCTTTAGGTTTTAAGGATAATACTCCAAGAGTTTATTATTTAAATACGATACTATACGGCTTAAAACAAGCCTCTAGATAATAGTATTCATACCTTAAGTCTATATTATAAAAGCTAGGCTTTATTGCTTTTAGTAAAGATAAGACGGCGTTTAAAAACGCTAATATAGGCATTATAATAATATACTACGTAGACAATATCCTTATATTTAGTTCTAATTTAGGACTAATAAGGGAACTTAAGGATAACCTCTCTAAGTTGCTTCAATTAAGCAATCTAGGCGACGTTAATTATTATCTAGGGATTAAGGTTACTTATAACCGTAAAAATAAGTCTATTACCTTATCTTAAAAAGGGTATTTAGATAAGATCCTTACTAGATTCAATAAGAGAGGCCTAAATCCGGTTAGTAGCCCTATAGAAAAAGGCCTCCGTCTAGAGAAAAATACGGAACAAGCTAGTTTAGAAGATACTTAGCTATTTTAAGCTAAAGTAGGGTCCTTAATATATCTAGCTATTAAAACTAGGCTAGATATTAGCTACGCCGTAGAGTAGGTAGCTGATTTTGGTTCTTATTCTAATGGCTTATATTTTAAAGCCCTTAATAGAATTTAGAAATACTCAGATAATCCTAAGGCTTACTAGCTAAACCTAGTCTATAAAGCATAATTGCTATCCCTATTAAAAGGCTATAGCGATACTGATTAGAAGATAATTTTACGACTAGAAAAAGTACTACGGGATATATTTTTCCCTTAGGACCTAAAGCGCCTATAAGTTAGCGTAGTATTCCTTAAAAATTGGTCGTGCTATTAAGTTACAAAGCTAAGTATATAGCGCTAAAAGAGACTATAAAAGAGTTTCTCTTTCTTAGAGATCTATACCTTAAAATAGGAATAGAGACGGGCCCTAATTCTATCTTTATAGATTCTAAATCCGTAATAGAACTCGCTAATAATCCTCAGTACTACGCTAAGACTAAGCATATTAATATAAAATATTACTCAGTCCAAGGATACGTATAAGATAAAGTTGTAAGTCTAGAGTATATTCCTATAAAATAAGTAATAGCGGATATCTTAACTAAAGCTCTAGATTTGCTAAATTTTAAGAGACTACGGAATTTAATTTCTAATAGCTAGTTCTAGGCTAGTACTCTTTTTATCCTACTTAGGCTAAAATCCCTAAGTTGGGGTTTTAATAAGGCTAGCTAATGTAAAGCTTCCTACTCTTTTTCCTTTATTAAAGGTTTTTTAATGAGGTAAAGTATTCTATAAGGCGTTGATTAGCGTAAAACGCCCTTAGTTATAGAGGTATATATAGACCTTAATCCTAGAATGTATTTAGGGGTAATGTTTATTAGTTAGTACTTTGATTATATTTCTTTAGAGGGACGGCTTTAGAGAAAATTAAATTTATTAAATTTAGATTATTCGATTATATCATAACGGCTAACCCTATAACTATGAACTAAATTTTAGGCGACTTTTACTTAAGTATACCTAAAAAGTTTCTAAGTTTATTAGGGTATAGAGTTGTTATATTTCCCGTAATAGGCCGTTTGAAATATACTACTTTATAAAAGTAGTAATTAGATATATACTAACTTTTCGGTATATAATCTTATAATACTAAGTAGGTACCTACCCTATAGGGCTAGGAACACTAAAAGGTATTAGTTATAGGCGTAACGTTACCTAAACGGTAGGAATTCCCTGTAGAAAGTACCTTAATCCTAAAATATTTAGGAACAACTTTTTACCTATAAGAGGTAACTATAGCGGAGCTTTACTATAGTTAAAAGAGGTCTTTTACCTAGCTCAAGGATTATATATATATCTAACTAGGGGGGTAGTTTACCCTATAGGCTCTCTAAAATTGCGCGTACCTATACCTTATAGCGTACTATACTTTATATATAAGTATTGAATATAGGCTATTTATCTATTTTAGAAAAGAGTATACTCTTTACCGTATAATCCCTCTTTATAAGCACTTTTGCCTTAATAAGCAGTACCTTTATAAAACTTACGGGGGTGTATTAGTTTATAAGCTTTACATAGCTACTTAGTAAAGTGCTCTTAGCTATAGAGTAAATATAAACTACTATTCTTAGTAGTTACTATCTTAGTTACGATCCTAAGATAGTAGAATACTAGAACTTTCGTTTATAACGCTATAAATAACTCGACTGTAGCTATAATAGGCTAGGGCCGGACTAGCGGCTCGTAACATTGTTAGAACGTGTTAGTTTTTAACTATGTTAAAATCTAGAACGCTCTAGGTAGTCTAGATGTTGAGTTATAGAATCAAATAGAATTTGTTATAACTTCTTATAAATCCACTTCTAAGAATATCTACGCCTTCGTAATAGATTACACAGTATAGAAGCTTCTAGGAGTCTATAATTAAATATAAATAAGAGTAGGATTAGCCCTCTAGATAGGCACAAGTAACGAAGTAAGCTCTACTACTCTTACTACTACTTACTACTCTTATACCTACTATTTATAACGACTATACTACAAATCCTAAGGCTAGCTTCCGCTACAACCTACCTTTTAATAGTGTTAGTATTTGAATTTATTCATACTTGCTATATACTCCCTTCTCCTTTACTTACTACTACTATATTTTATAATAACCCTCCGTTTATAATACGTTACTATAGGTCGTCCTCTTCTAAGGAGATTATAGATATACCTGTAGGTACTCTTTAAACTTCACTTTAAGGCAAATATAGGTAATAACAACGTCGAGAACTTTAGCGATTATAGGAATATTAGCTACGCGGTAAGTAAATTATAACGGTTATAAGTAACTAATATACCCTCTACTATACTCTCTAATAGATTAGACTTCTACTAAGAACACTCTCTAAAGTATATCTACTACTTCTTAACTAACCGCTAGACCTTTCTTACTCTTAGCTAATGTAGCTTATACTAAATACCTAAGTAACGGTTAATCCAATAAACCTCCTATAATAGAACGTACTTAGATTTAGTCTAGTAATAAGGTACCTTACTCTAGAGAGATTACGATCTCTAGGGAATTTAAATACCTTACTATTAACGTAGGCTCGTAATCTAACATATTCCTAGAACTAGGCTAGTCCTAATTACTTACCTATATTAAGCCTACCTTCCCTCCTTAGTTCTTGATTATACGTTCCCGTAACTACCGTTAATTAATCTACTCATTATTCTCAGTACTAATAAGATAACGAGCTAATACATAACGGTAATAATATTAGCTCTAATAGTAACAATAACTAAGGACCTCTTTATACTATAGTAACCAAGCCTAGAGCTAACTCTTACTACATTTAAGGATAACGATATATAAGACATCTAGCATTTAGTATACTTTATCGATATCTCTATTAAGAACTTCGAGTACTACCCTAATACCCTCGAGCGTTGTAGGACACCTAACCTTAACTACTAACGTAGTACCTCCCCTAATAAACTAGCTATACCTTTTAACAGCCTTCGTCTAACTCTAGCCTAGTAGTATGCTAGCTAGCTACGTTAGGAGTATATTAAGCGACCTAATACTTAGTGCTCTTTAAACTCTAGACAAGATAATAACATTACGGACGAAGCTATACTTTAGTATTTAGGGGACTATTATATACATTTCTAGAACGCTCTTAAATAACATAATACCGTCTCTATAATTGTAATTTAGACAAAGTACTACCTCTAGGGCTATACTCTATATTAATATACCTATAATATTGTAACATATAACCTTAACTTTAAAGCTAAGGAAACTACTTATATACGTATCTTTAACCTTATAGACTAGACCTTAAGTATATATACGAGGTCCTATTATACTACTAGATACTTATACCCGGGAGTATTTTCCTATAGAAATTATATATAAAAGTATACTCCGTAATATAGAGGGTAGGATATACTAGGCTCATAGTACTATTAGTAATCTACGTACCGTTTATATCTATTAATTAAATAACCTATCCACTTTTTTAATATCTATCCGAGTATTTAACTAGGACTTATACTTTAGGTAGATAACTTTACTAAAGGAATCCCGTAAGAGTATAGCTTTAGTTAAATAGCTACCTAGTAACTAGTAACTATCCCTAGACTTATATTGTAAATATATAAAAGACGTAGTAGGGTTTCTTAAATTGGATTCCTATATCTTCCTTTACCTTAATAAGGCTATATATATCCCCTTTATACGTATACTAGGTACTAACGCCCTTCTATATATATATGTCCTAAAGATCTATAACCTAAGTACTTACTTAACTAAAGAGTAGCTTAATTAATAGCTTAACTAGATCCTTCTGCCTACTATTTAGTCGTATTATAGGGCTCTCGCTAAAGCTAGTATAGGATAGAGTTACTTACTATATATAGGTCTAGGTAGCATCGTAACTAACTTTCTATCTATATCTACCGCTACATACCTTTGTACTACTACTAAGTAGACTAAGAACTACGCTCGGCGTATAGGTAACTACGGCGGTACTTTACGAGTAATACTTAAGTATATAGTTGTACCGTACTATAGTCTATAGAAAGCTATTATTCTTGTTATGATAGCGGACGTAGAGCTATATACTTTTCTAAACTCTTAGCTTTTCTTTATAGTAAAGTGTTATTAGGAGTAGTATTAGTATCGTAGTTTTACTACTATACTATAGCTAATAGAGATAAAGATATAGAGATCTACGACCTCTACTATATTAACGGTCTTATTATTAATATCGTAACTAGAGTCTATCTATCTACTAAGCTAGTCTACATATTATTATTCTACTATTACTATATTAAATAGGCCCTATATAACCTATTTATAACTGAGACTAGCCGTAAGCCCCTAGTATTAAGGGTTCTAACTATATAGAATCTTACTAGATATCAAGACTAAGTAAAGTTTACTATAATACTACTAACCGACTCTCTCGTTAGTAATGCCGGGCAGGTATATATATAATAGTACTCTATAGTAGAGCGCTACGTAGACTATAATAAAATCTTATTATCTATAAAGAGCGCCTCTACGTAGCGGATAACGTAAGTACCTTTATTATAATAAAGGGAAACTAAGTCTCTCCCTCCTTCCCTCCCTCTTAAGATACCCTCTTAATACGTAACGGACGTATGTACAACGCGTAAAATAAGACACTAAGCAAGTTACCTTAAAGAAGGAAGAAGAAATAAGAAGAACCGACTAACTATATCCTAGTATAACTAAGAGGAGCAGATCCTATATAGAGGAGGAGCTATAAACTTCATATACTACTAGGCTAGAACTACGAGAGCTATTTATAAACTACGTATACTACTAGGGCTAGGCTAGAACTAAGAGAGGTAATATAAACCAAATATACCACTAATAGCTAGAACTGAGAGGTAGCCCTTCCTTTTAAGAGAATTTTTACTCGTTTAGTACGTACGATAGGTATAGCTAGCGTAGTACTTTAAAAATTTCTTTAACGTAAAACTTATCTAATACCTAGGGTAAGGTAATAACCGTAATATAAGATATAAGATACGGCTACTAGGTACGCGGCGGGCTACTATAGTAATACATTGAACTATTATCTCAAATACCGAGCTTTACTTATAACCCTTTAAAGAGTTTTTACGTCCGGTTACAACGGGGCTTTTCTCTTTCCATTTTTCAATTAGTCGTAGGCTATAACCCGTATTATATAGTCTTGGACTTATATAGCACGTTAATAGAATAACTAATTAATATAATAAGATCTACCTATACTATTAAGTATCTCCTACTACTAGCTACGAGTAAAGAGAATTACGAATAAATTAGTATATTTCGTAGTACTATAGTAGACTACGATACTATTATTATGAGCTTTAAGGAGTCCGGTAATAATGCGTATAAAGATCTTCCCTGCGGTAGAGGACGCTACTCTAGCGCGGTTTAAGGGCTATATAACTATAGAGTTTACTATAGACGATCTATACGCCTCCTAAGAGAACAATCTATAGTATAAGTGTTAAACTAATATAAGCTAGATATCTAACTTAACTCCCCTCTATTTAATATAGATAAGAGAGCTCTATAAGTCTTAGTAGTTTATTCTAAACTTCTAGTATACTTAGATTAAGTAGATTAGGCTTATAGTTAGTAGTGATCCTTCTCGAGAGTAGGCCCGTCTTATTATTATAATAGTTAAGTAGCTAAGAGTATTTGTATAACCCGTAAACAATTCCTTATAGCGGAAGTTATAGCTCTATAAGAAGGTTAACGCTAATACTAGGCTAATTTAGATTAGTACGGGCCTCTTGTTTATAATTACTAAGTTTAACTTCTACTAGACTATAGGTATTTACGACTAGGTTACCTATGTATTTCTAGTACGATAATAATCGATAGTTATCTATAACTATACTAAACTTCTCTCCTGATTTATCTAAATATATATAAATGTCGCTAACTATACCGACCTTTCCTAGGCTTTCTATATCTACGGAGAAGTTTTATAGAAGTAGGCGTATAAAGTGGTATATAAGCGCACTCTAGCAATAGTTTACTATCTTATCCTCCGGCAGTTTAATAATAACATTTACTTTATACTTGAAGACGACCTCCCGTATAATATATATAATTAGTTAATAGAATAATTAATACAATTCTCTTTTAGGTATCTCTATAGACTCTTTGGTAAAGAACTGTATCTAGTTACTATAGCGGGAAAGGGTAAGTAGGCTACCGAGGCTATCTATAATCCTAATAGGTTACTATATTACGTCTTTAGGGATCTAGACTAGGTCGTAAAGAATAAATGAACGTTATATAATAAAGGATTTTACTAACTTACCTATTAGGTATCTAGTATCTTTAACCGTTTGCCTTTTATAGTATAAGGTATTATATTATTACTCTAGGCGGTACTTAGTTCTAGAATTACCTTTAACTACTACTTAAAGGAATTTAGATTACTACTATATATAGACCTAATTTACTATAAGCTTACTTAGTCTAAACTACTAGGTAATAAACGACCCTTCCCTAACTAGAGGTATTAGATTACCGTATACTATTTCTAGGAAAGGCGGGAACCTTGCTATATCCTAAATGTTTCAATTGGATAGTCCTACTATAACGGAACCGCTACGTAGCCCCCTCCGCCTAACTTAATCTTCTATAGCTTAGAACCTAGATATATAATGTTTAGATTAATTTACTTCACTAAGTAATACGTAGAGACTCGCCCTAGTATTAGTACTAGTTAGCCCTAGTAGAGTATTCACGGTATAGTAGACCTATATTTAGAACTTATTGTACTTTATAGTTTAGAATAACCTTCTATTATCCTTTAGTAGTAGTATAATCTATTAAAACGTTATTAGAGTTTCTATCGGACGGAATAGGCCGGCCTCGACGCTATAATAGTTATCTATAGAGAGTAGAGCGTCTTTACGTAGTAGACGACGTAAGTACCTTTATTATAATAAAGGGAAACTAAGTCTCTACTTTCCTTCCCCTTAAGATACCCTCTTTAAACGCGTTATACGTACGTACGTTTAGACGTACGTACGACGCGTAAAACGAAACGAAATAAAATAATAAGTAAGTTACCTTATAGGAGGAAGAGAAGAAACAAAGACCTAACTACCTATATTCTTAAACGACCAAGAGGAGAGAATCCTATATAAAGGAGGGGCTATAAACTACGTATACTACTAGGCTAGAACTAAGAGAGGTATTTATAAACTACGTATACTACTATAGCTAGGCTAGAACTAGGAGAGGTAATATAAACTACGTATACTACTACTAGAGCTAAGAGAGATAGTCCTCCCTTTTAAGGAATTTTTACTCGCTCGGTACGTATAATTAGTATAGCTAGCGCGGCATTTTTAAAATCTCTTTATTTTTAAGATATAACGTAAAACTTATCTAATACTTAGGGTAAGGTAATGACCCGTAATATAGGATATAAGACACGACTATTGTATACCTAACGCGCTACTATAGTAAAATAGTCGCCCTCTACCTAATATACTAAGCTTTACTTATAATCTTTTAAAGAGTTTTTACGTCCGGGCGTAACGGGACTTTTCTCTCTCTATTTCTAATTTACTTATAGGCTATAACCCGTATTATATAATCTTTAACTTATATAGTACGGTAATAGAAGAACAATTAATTAATAAATTAATTAATAATATAATCCAATTACTTTATAATCTCGGCTATTCTAACTCTACTATAATAAGTAATTATAAGAACCTAAGTAATATAGTAAATCCCAACTTAGTAGAGGTTACGCTTCTATAGTTATTCTTAATCCCTAAGAATTACTAGTAGAAATATAAGAAGTTCCTTAAAAGTACTATTTAGAAGAAATATAGATATAGTATAAAGGTAGCCTATAGCTAAACCTTATATATAATATACGCCTAGGCCCGGCTTAGTAAGCTACACGTAACGCGTATACGTATATTAAGTAACGCGTATAGTATCTATAGAAGAAGGTAAGATTTAGTTTATCTACAATTAGAAGATCGTAGGCATACTATATATTATAATATCCCCTTATAGTCCTTATAGTTCTAAATCTTCCCTTTATTATAATCTATATACGCTATAGAGCCCGATTATGACGCGCGCGACGGCGAGTTACCTACACCTCTCCTAAGCTCTAGAGTATAGTAGTAGGTACGTTACGTGGCCTTAGTTACGAGAAGAAAAGTCTTAAGGGCTAGTATTAAAGAGTAGGAGATATAGCAGGAGATTGAGCGGTTAGCGATCTTATACGCTATAAGCGTCCTGCCTCCGGAGCCTATAGGAGGACCGTCTAGAGAAGATTACTTCCCTACTATACCCCCCGCCTCTATCTCTATAGCTACTAACGATAATAGTATAGTACGAGACGCGGCCGTAGTATATATAATTCGACTACGCCTAAAAGAGCCGACGCTTTTTAAGAGGGACTTAATAAAGAAAGTAAGGGTATTCCTTAGGGAGCTCTTACTTATCTTTACCCTCTTAGGTACTATATATATAACAGACGAGTTAAAGGTCCTATATAGGGTTATATACCTTAGCGGAGAGGTAAGTAAGCAATAGTACGCTAATTATAGCGTCTTTAACCTTATAGGGTATATATACTAGGACTTTAAGGAGTTCTATCGAAACGTATACGGTAATCCTATAAACCGAGTACTTAACGTTATATTAGAGTACGAGGTAGTAAAATAGAAGGATAACTAGATAGTACGTTAATTCGTAACTAAGTTAGATGTTATAGAGGACTAGTTAGGTAATTACTTATAAGTGTAGTATATATAGTACCTACTAGTAAAGCTTACGTCTCGCTTACGGTCCGCTATCGTTAGGTACTATAATACCTCTACTACTACTAGGGAAGAGCTAGTAGTCCTAGTCTCGTATATTGAGAATACTAAGCGCTAAAGTAGTAGCAGAGGATATAACTACGGGTATTATACCTATTATAAGTATAAAGCTAAGAGTAGATATAAACGGGGTAATTGCCTAAAGTAGTAGAAGTTAAGTTAAGTATCGAGCGCCTCGGATACGAGTTAGTAGGGAGACGCCGGTACCTTATCTAGGACTAGCTAGAAGTTAAAGGTAGAATACTACGGCTATAGTAAGAAGGGTTATATTAGGACGGAGTACTAAAGTAGACACCTATAGAAAGACCGTAACGCGTAAGCGGTCCGGACCGTAGGCTAGAGACTATAGAGGCTCTAACTAAGAAGGGTAAATAGGGAAAAGGTAGAGAACTAGGTAAGGGTTACTTCTAAGTCTAGGTTCCTATATTAATCCCTTAAGGTAAGTTAATACGAGTCTAGCGCGTTACTTACGAAGCGTAGTTAAGACGTATAAAGGCTTTTATAAGGCTACGTTTCTCCTAGATAACGGCGTAGATCTAAGCTTAGTATTATATAAGTATATGTTTCGGTACTAGATATAACCTATTAGTAGTATAAAGCTCCTAAGTTTAGAGCTATACGCGTAGGACTAAGGATATTACTACGGCGCCTATATAACTTACGTACGACTTACTAACAATATAGGAGTAGAGCGCGTAAGTAACGCTATCTACTATATAGCGCCTATAGGTAGGCCGTTAGTAATTTTAGGTAGGCCCTAGCGGTATCGTAATCGGATAGTAAAGGCCGATAAGGATAACTAGTAGTACTACGATGTAGAGACGCCTACAACTTAGTAGCGTAACGCACGCGAGTTCCTTAAGGATCTCAAGAGCTTAAAGTAGGTTTATACGATAAGTGTTTGGGTTATTACTATAGTAGTATCCGAAGGAGAGGGCCCCTCGTAGCCTAAAGAATTTATAGACTTCTAAAATTTATACGTACCTAATAAGTAGGCGGAGCGTAAGATGCCTAAAGGAGTTAAGTATATAATTAATCTTATAGAAGGAAAGAAATCTCCCTTTAAGCCGCTATTATCACGTTGTGACGGCTGTCTGCGTAATTATTGGTGTATAGGCTCATATGAAAGGAGGTGACAAAAGCGAGTTGTGTATTGCATGTGTCTATGTAAAATTGAGATGTTTGAGAATTGAAGAGTTTGCCGGTGACTAATCAAAGTCACGTGAGTCTTGGCAACCGTTGACTCAGTCTTGTTTTGGGCTGCTGCCCAGGTGCACGCTTGGATCGTGACACACCCCCTCAGCTCTTGCGCTGTAGGTGAATGAGCTGATTCGCATGTGATCGCGTGCACCCTTGTTGAGGACCATATCACCCCCCAGGGGTGGTGTGGGAGGTGCTGGTGGAGGAAAATGAGGAGCGTGGGTCTACGCCTTCCTCAGCCATGTTAAGGAGCTTTACAAAGTGCTTGTGCTTTTGCGGTGGAAGCAGCTTAGTAAGCCCGTCTGCTGGCATGTCGTTGGTGTTGAGATACCTGATTTCGATATCTCCTCGCTGGTCTCGCTGTCGGAGCCAGTGGTGGTGGATGTCAACGTGGCGTAGCTTAGTGTCAAGCTTTTGCCCTTGTTGGTTGACGAGGCGGATGGTCTGCGTGTTATCGCAGTAAAGGTGGGTGCGTTGATTGAACTGAAGGTGTAATTCAGCAAAAACACGCTCCCATTGTATGAGCTCTGAGGCGGCTTGTGATAGCCCTAGTAGCTCAGCCTCTGTTGAGGACTTGGTGACAGTGACCTGTTTGGATGCTTTGTAATCCACTGGTCCCCCAAACAACATGAAGATCCATCCGGTGGAGCTGGTCCTATCGGTGTTCATACCGTAGGAGGCGTCTGAGGCTCCAAAGAACTCATGGTTGTTGCCCAGGTGTTCTGGGTGACTGTGTAGGCCGGTGATGTGTTTACTGGCGCCATACACAAGGCAAAGGGTTTTGGTCTCCAGCAGATATCGCAAGCACTGATCAGCAAGCTTGAGATGTGTCTCAGTCGGCTTGGTCAGATATTGCGACAGCATGGACAAGGAAAAGGCGATGTCAGGCCGCGTGTGCGTGGCGGCGAAGTTGAGGGATCCTATGCGTTGTTGATACGCAAGGATCGCGATGGCGGTTGGTGTGTGGCCATTGGGGACTGTCCAGTCAAGGTGTTGATCCACTGGCACGGAGGTTTTGCGTGCGCTAGTGGATATGGTGAATTTGGCGGCTAGCTTCTCAATGTAGTCTTCTTGAGAGAGCCACAGCAGGCGCTTTTGCCGGTCTCGTGTCACTTTGATACCAAGGAACCAGGTGAGGTTGCCAAGCTCATGCATCTCATACTTGGCAAGCAGCTGCTGCTTGATGTTGGCAGCATGGGTCTTGTGCTTGCGGTGATAGAGCATGACCAGGTCGTCCACATAGAAGAAGAACATGACCTTGTTATCATGGTAGATGCATGAGGAGTCCGAGAGGGGTTCCAGTCCGAGGGAGGCCAGCGTGTCGGTGAGGGAGTTGTACCACAGCAAAGGGGACTCCTTCAATCCATACAGGGCTTTGACCAATTTCAGTGCGTGTCCATCGGATGGCCTGTTGATGCCTGGTGGCGGCTGGAGATACATGGTGTATGGCAAGTCCGAGTTCAAGAAGGCGTTGACCACATCGAATTGCTCGGCTTCTAGGTCGAAGCTCGCGGCCATAGCACAGCAGAGGCGAAACATGCTTGCTGGCGGTGTGGCGGCGTATGTGTCCAAATGCGTGCCTTGCAGGTCTCCTCTTGCGCACAGCCGTGCCTTGAAGCTCTTGAGCATTCCATTCTCATCCAGTTTGTACTTGTACACCCACTTCAGCGGCAGTGATGGCTGAAGTCCCTCCTCTTGTTGAGCGTCATGATCCTTCTCTTTTTCTGTCACCCATTTGAACGTGCCTGTGGAGATTGCTTTGGTGAATTCTTTGGCCATGGCCTCAGTCCACTGTTGGGAGAAGCGGTGTTTCATGGCGGCTCGGTAGTTGGCAGGTTCTGGGGGAAGGTCATCGCGGTGCATAGAGGTGACGGCGGTGTTGACGCGTCGTGGTGGGCTCGAATCGCGTGTTCGAGGGATTTCGTGGTGATATGGGTAACGAGGTCTTGGGCGTATGCCCCTCATCTGGCTGATGACCACGTTAGCGACCATGATGTTGTGAAGAGAGTGATGGAAGTAGGCGGTGCGTTGCCTCTTGCCATAGGCCGTGGTGTTGCTGTTGTTGTTGTTGATGGACGAGTCCTCAGTGAAGAGCTCAGGCTCCAAAGGGAAGAGTGGTGTGGGCGCGTTGTTTGGCGCGTCTGGTGGTGTGAAGGTAAATGGGTACGGCTGGTGAGAGTGAGAGTGAGCGTCGTTGCCCGTGATCTCCTCACGATCCTCGTCGGTGAGTGCGTCCATCATTTCCTGTTCAAGTGTGTTGTAGTAGTCAGTGTCTGCTTCTGTTTCTGACTGTGTGTCTTTGTCTTGTGTCTCTGAAATGTTGTCAGAGTTCTCTGGCTTCTCATTGGCCGGTGAGATTGTTGCTGATTTGGCCTGGTCTTGAGGACCAGCCGCTGCTGCGGCACCATTTGCTGATGGCCAATCAGATGGCTGGAAACTGCTGTCACTTTTGAGGCTGCTGCTGTTCCCTTTGCCACGTCGGTTGAATTTTACCCCTTGGTGTTCAGGCCAGTGTGGCTCTTGTCCAAGGAGGTATTGGTGTTTTCGAGGGTGATGGGCCTGTTGATCCACCCCCTCGGCCTGTGCTGTGTCTTGCTCGTGGTGAGCGACATACAGGTCGTAGTATTGTTCAGGCTCTTCAGCCGGTTCTGCTGTTGCTATGTTTTCAATGGGAGTGGTGTAGCCGGCGGTCAATACAGATGGGTCGTAGAACGTGGTCTCATCGAAGAGTACGTCCTTCACCCGCATAACCCGGTCCTTGCTTGGGTCCCACACCCTGTCAGGCTGCATTGCTGTTTGGTTGTTGATATCACCCCTGCCAATGGCGCTGATGAAGTGTGCATTGCGCACCTTCTCAGTCACCTTAGGCAGTACCAGGCCATCGGTTGTGGGCCACTGGTAGACAATGGGTGATTGTGGTGGTGTTACCACCTTGAAGAAGGGAATTGTACCTGTAGGTCTGTGCAGGTCCAATAACTTGGTGTCGTTGTGCCACATGGTATTGGTGCGGCCGTGCCACCAGAGCCCGGCTGCTTCCATACGGGTATGGGAGATGACATTCACATGAAAACCTGGGCAGTAGGCTACATCCAACAAAGTGAATGGATAGCCCCCAATTGTCATGTGAACACGCCCCAATGCCGTGATTGGAAAGCTTGTTGTTCCAGCCTGGATCTGTGAGGTGGTGAGGCGCTCTGCAACGAAGTTAACCCCTTGCTGGTCATGGTGGTTGATCACATGAGTGTCTGAACAGTTGTCATACACCCAGCAATCACTGAAGTTGGCGCTCAATTTGCTGATTGAGCTCGAAAGGACAGTGAGGCCAGCAAACGCATCTGTTGCGCTTTTGCTTTCGGTTTCGGCTATGGCCGTGTCACGCTCTTCGTCTTTGCGTCCATTGCGATTTAGCACTCGAAGCAGTCGCTCACCATCATCACCTACGCAGTAGCTGATGAAGTGTTTCCAGTATTTCTTCCACTGCTCGGTGCGTTGGTGAACTGGTGGGCGCTTGCTAGGGTTAATCACATCACATGAGTAGAGGTTTTTGTGACACTTGTCTTGAGGCTCGCCGGTGATGTTCCAGCAGCCGCTGGGCTTGTCCTTTCTTTCGGCGTGGTTGTTGCCACGGGTCTTGTTGTTTTCACTACGGCTGCTGCCGCGTGTGTTGTTTTCACTGCGGCTGCTGCCACGAGTGTTGTTACCTTCTTTTTGACCAGCACCCTCTGCTGGTGCCGTCGCGTCATCCTCTGCTGAGGGCTCTCCGGACAGGGTCGCGAAGACTGACCGTCCGTTGGTTGTCGCTGGAGCGGTGTCGCGTATCCACTCCAGGTATCGTTCAGTGAGCTTTTGCAAGCTCATGTTGTCACGCTTCCACTCGTTGTACAGAGAGGCGCCGTAGGCAGGGGCCTGTCTTTGAATGGCGAGGAGGAAGTGTCTGTTGAGATCCTCGTACTCTGCGTGTTTGCACTTGACCATCTTAGTCTGAAGTACCAGCCAGTCTGAGCACCAGTCGTCGATCCTGCGAGCGCTGGCCTTTTGTAGCCTGGACAGCTCAAGTGTGAGCTGCCGCTTACGTAAGAGGTCGTCAGGGCCGTACTGGTCTTTGAGGGCCTGGTACTTGGATCTGAGAGTGGTCTTCCCATGCATCAGTTCTTGGCCTAGCTCTGTTGTTGTTCGAATGAGGTAGGTGATGAGCTTGGACCTGGCAGTAGCAAAGATGTCATACATCCGTTGCCTGCGGTCTGCGTCTGTTTGCTGTAACTTGATGAGCTCTCTGTTTGCTGTTGTGGCCTCTGCTGAAGTGTACTGTGATTGGATTTCCTCAAAAGTTAAGTGGACCGGCTCTGTTGGCTCGGTTACGTATTGGTGAGGATCCAGATACTTCCAGACATTGAGAGACTCTGCGTAGAGCTCAAGCTGACGATCGAATTTGTCCCATTGGTCATGACTCTTGAGTACCACTGTGCCGTATGGCGTTCCAGCGATTGTGCCGGGTGTCTCGGTAGTGGCCATGACTGCTGATGGTGACCTTTGCTAATTGTGATTGGGCCCAGTGAAAGTTCCTGTAGGTTCACTGGTCCGTGGGGTGCACCGTACCGCTGCACTGTTGTGCAGTAGTCCTTCTTTTGGTGCTGTTTTTTTTTGTACCGTACCGCTGCACTGCTGTGCAGTAGTCTGGTGTGTTTTTGGTGACGATGCAAACTCTGCTCCGGGGGTACCTGGGTCCCTTGTTCCTCACTCGTTGCTTCCTGTGTGTGTAGCGAATGTTAGTGAGTGCTTGTCGGGCTCATAACTATCACGTTGTGACGGCTGTCTGCGTAATTATTGGTGTATAGGCTCATATGAAAGGAGGTGACAAAAGCGAGTTGTGTATTGCATGTGTCTATGTAAAATTGAGATGTTTGAGAATTGAAGAGTTTGCCGGTGACTAATCAAAGTCACGTGAGTCTTGGCAACCGTTGACTCAGTCTTGTTTTGGGCTACTGCCCAGGTGCACGCTTGGATCGTGACAGCTATACCACTAGTCCTTATCTAAGCTAGAGACTTTAAGAGAGTATCTTACGTAAGTAATAGAGAAGGGTAGATTACATAATCTATAAGTAAGGCGGGTACGCCTATACTATTTATACTAAAGAAGAATAGTACTCTTAGGCTCTATATAGATTATAGGGGCCTAAATAAGATTATAGTAAAGAACTAATATCTACTACCCGTAATTAGCGACATATTAGATAGGCTATAGGGTATAAGGCTCTTTACTATGATCGACCTAAAGGATACCTACTATCGTATTCCTATTAAGCGAGGAGACGAGTAGAAGACTACGTTTCGTACGTAATGTTAAGATGTAGTATCTTAGGGGGAGTTAACAGTTAGGTTGTGATCTAATAGCCTAAGGCATCCATAATGACTCAGCTTGTCGGAAGACACCTTCTCTCCCCTTTAGCTTAGATAGACATCCAACACAATTAACACATTAGTTCCTAATATATTGCTGCATGCCCTGTGGCTATTAGCTAGTTGAAGATTGATCTCTTACTCTACTCCGCTGCTAACTACGTATCCTGTTAGGTCTTAACTTAACAGGTTATAAGCCCGGGTTTGTGCAGGAGTAAGAGCAACCTATATTAGTATAGGTTACTTATATCCCTTGCTATTATAGTAGAAAACATCTAGGAAGCAGAAGTCTACCCCATCTGTCCTATTAAGGAGCTTAGTTTAATACTAAGTAATAGGTAATCTAGAAAAGGACTCTATACGGCTTACTATAAGCCAATACCTTAAAGACACTCTATAGGCAGAACTGCATCGAGATACTATTAAGAAGGACTTTAAGTAAGTCATTTGGAACTCTGCTAGGAGAGACAGACCTGTGTCCTAGCTCCGAGACTACACCGCTCTTTCTTTACCCTACTAAGCAGGCCTTAGTATCTATACCTACGAACCTTACTATTCTACACTAAAAGCCTTAGCAGGACCTAAGCCACGACCTTAAAGCATATACACCTTGTTTTATTACATTCAATTTATTATAGATTCACACTAAGAGAAAGGAGAAGAGAAGGGAACTAAAATCCTAATTCTTAGGAGAGACAACTAGAAGAGATAGTTCAACCTTTAGAGATACAAGATAGAGAGCCAGTTAGCATTCTTTACAATTAATGACCTGTTAGAAGTGTTATTTAACAACATTAAGGGCAAGAACCTAAGACTCTAGGAAGAGACTAAGATTAAAGAGATCCTTAATATACCAACATAGACAAAACAAAATGCAGCTTATATCTTTAGTATCCTAAGTAGGATTACAGAAGAAGATGAATTTAAGCTTAAGGGCTCTTACGAATCTAGAAAAGCTGCTAAGATATAGGTGTATCTCTAGAACAAGTATAGCTAGGTGTTACCAACCTATGCACATAAGCTCACAAAACAGTTTATGAACTTTGAGATAAGTAAAGAGTTCACTATTAGATCTACATAGGCACACCTAGTGTCTCTTAGAAGGAGGATTGCTAATGTTAACCTAGAGGGCTAGCACTATAGGAAAGCTAATGTAAGAATAACCTAGCTTTTGAGCTCACTGCTACCTAACTACTATGTAGCTAGGGATACTATCATGGCTCAGCCAAAGATAGATTATAAAAGGACCTTAAAGATCCTTAAGGCTTAAGAGGCTAGATTGAATCCCTCTAAGGCTAAGTATAGTATAGTAGCTACCTAGGTTAGGCCCTTAGGTTAGGTAAGATCACTTTCCTGCCTTCTCTATAAGAAGGACTATCTTATTAAGGACTACCCTAGTCTCTCTAAGGCAAAGAAGGTCCTTAGATCTCATTCCTAAGCACTATCCTCCTAGAATGCAACACATGTCAAGAAGAGAAGATCTCTACTACTATCTTTAAGAAGAACACTAAGAGAGAAGTCCTCTATAGAAGAACTTAAGAAAATAGTGAAGAAACCTAGCTCTAACATGCTATCACTCTAGAAGAACTAGGCCTAGTCTCCTTCCTCCAAAACAAGGAAGACTAGGAAAGGTTTCTCTACCTAAGAGCTACCTAACTTATACAACTCATCCTAGAAGACAATGTCTAATAATAATAAGTATAATGAAGTGGCTCACTTAACTATAGAAGTCTAAGGCAAGTTCCCCTTATTAGAGTAGTTACTTAATTCTTATGCTTTATCCTATATAACTAACTAGAACTGCCTCTTTAGATCTATAACTCCCTTAACAAAGAAGAAATAGATTAAAGTAGGAGGTGGGCATTTATTAGCTACTTATATTAGGACTATAGAGATAAGTAGGAGATCTAGTAGGAAAGTTGTTTTAGAAGATGTTCTACTTATACCTAAGCTAGGGGTAACCCTAGTTTCTTAGAACCAGTTTAGTAGGCAGTTTAGTGTCCAACCTCCTTTATTTTCTCTTATATCCCCCTCTAGCTAAACTGTTGTCTAGATAAGGCTCCTTAGGGGGGTTCTATTCATTAATAAGATTTCTCCTCTACTATAAGAAAGGGCATATCACTTATTATGTGCATTACTAATGGAGAATGCCTTTATAACTACTAAATTAGAGACTGACCTAAAATAGTAGCAGCTTTAGTATAGAAGATTTGCACACTTTAGGAAGAACTTGCTCTAGAATCTTCATAAGGTAACAGACTTAAGAGAACCTATTCCTATTCCTAGGGATAGCTTCCACTAGTGTAGAGTGTGTTTAATAGCAAAGATAAAGAAGTACAAAGGCAAAGTTACTAAGAGAAGACCTAAAAGACTTGCCCTTATATCTATTAACATATGTAGTCTACTGCTAACATAAAGGCTAGGGTTCAAATACTAGCTTAAGATTGTTAACAACTTCTCTAAAAAAAGTGGACCTATCCTCTTAAGAAAAGAGAAGATGCTCTAGTTGCTCTCTAGAACTAGAAGATTAAGGCAGAGAGGAAATCATTAGCATAGTTAAAAGCAGTTAGCCTTAACAATACAAGGGAACTTATTATATTAGTTAAGTAGTAGGAGAAGGATTTGGGAATTAGGCTAGAGCATACTAAGGCATATAACTCGCTCCAAAATAGACTAGTTAAGAGGTTAATACAAACCTCAGAAGACTCTATAAGGGCAATGCTTAAAGAGGCCAAGATGCCAATTAAATTCTAGCCTAAAGCACTAGAAGCCTAAACCTACATAAGGAATAAACTACCAAATAGTCTAGACTATAATAGGTTCAAGGTTTTACTAGATGAAGCCTTTAATAGTATTAAGCCAACTATTAACCATTTAAAGGTTTAGGGATGCAAAGCTATTGTCTATATAGACACAAGATCATAGCCTTAATAGGCAAGAAGTAATAAACTAATAAATAGAGGCAAAGAAGTAGTGTTTGTTAGATACGTTAAAAACACAGCTAAGGCCTAGCTCTTTTAGGAACTAGACATAAAAGCTATTAAACAATACATATATGCAGACTTCTTTAAGGACCACCTAGAGGTAATATAGATCTTAATGTTACAAAATTGAATCTATTAAGCAATGCACCAGCTAGGAGACCCTTAGGGAGGCTAAGGAAGGACATATCCTTAGAGCAACCTATTCACTATTCAATCATTTAGAGCCTAGTAATAGCCTAACTAAGAAAGCTGTTTATGCAACTTCCCTAGCCTCTAAAGAATATAGGGGAATTTTAGAAAATCGATAAGCCAATTAAGATAAGCTCACTAGATCTCTAGGAAAAGAATGTCACTAGGACACAAGTGACTACTCTTAGATTATCCCTTAGTAAGAGGAGGGCTAACTATAATGTTAAGGGCTATAAATAGAAACAGAAAGCCCTAAGATCTATAGTCCCTATACCTAAACTAGCTACTAAAGTAGGAGAAGCAATAGACCTCTTAGAGAACCTTGCTACTTACTACTAAGCTTTCTTTATAGCTATGCAATTAGTAGATAATTTAGTACTATAGGATAGTAAATTCCTAGAAGAAGTTAAGGAGATAGCCTTTATAGCAACTATAGAAGTTATTATATATAAGCAAGAGATCCTAATTCCAAAGTCCTACAAGGATGCTATAAATAACAAGAAATAGGGACACCTTTAGAAGGAAGCAATCTAGAAGGAGCTAGATGCTCTATAGAGCAACAACACCTAGGAGAATGCTATTCTACTAAAAGGAGTAAACTTAGTTACGTTAAGATAGGTCTTTAATGTTAAAAGAAGCATTAGTAGAGCTATTAAAAAGTTGAAGGCTAGGCTAGTTATAAGGGGCTTTTTATAGAAGTTTAGTATTAACTTTATAGAGACATTTACGTCTATAGTTAGACAGGATGTTACGGTCCGGTACGATCGTGCACGTGGAAGAACTTCATTCGTTGGGAATAGGGACACGCGCTGCCAATGAGCGGGCGCTCTTGTGTGACTCATAGCAGAGTGACTCATAGCAGAGCGCTCTTGGTGCTCTACCGAGAGAGCAGGACAGACCGCGCCAAGACATGGCACTATATAGACGACGCTCTTTTGCAAGTAGATAGGAGCTTCGTGCTCAACTCATTTCAAGTATACACCATATACTGTTTGGGACCACTACCTTCTCAACGAGTCAGAGACATCACTGCAAAGATCCAAGCCCAGTTGGGATAACGAACAGCGGTTCCTAACACAGGACACCCTTAGGGTGTTTATAGCTATTGTGTACAAGAAGGATCTCTATCTTTACTAAGTAGATGTGAACAATGCGTTTATAGAAAGCACCCTCTATAAAGACATCTTTATGTTACTACTACTAGGAGTTAAGCTTCTACTAAACATAGTGTTTAAGATCCTTAAAAGCTTGTATAGACTTAAGTAAGCAGCTAGAGATTAGAATCAACTCTATATGTTAAAGCTTAGAGAGATTAGATTTATATAGTTAGAGGTGGATCTATACCTACTTATTTACAAGGAAAAAGAGATTATAATTATTATATATATAGATAACATTCTAATTGCTGCACTAAAGTTAACAGATATTCTCTAGTTTAAAAGAGAACTTAGTAAAGTCTTTAAGATTAAAGATCTTAGTAAACCTAAAAAGATCCTTAGTATAAGAGTTATAAGGGACAGGAGGAGAGGAATCCTAAAACTTGACTAGGGACACTTTATTAGGGACAACCTTGCTAAGATAGGGATAAACTATAAGAAGGCAGCACCTACACACTTACCTATAGACAGCTATAAGGCTCTTAAACCTTTAAGCTACATAGATAAGAGGTGTAACAAGGCAGAGTACTAGAGTATCAATAGTACATAGATATAGCTAGCAACAATTATAAGGCTAGACATTGCTTTTACCCTAGGAAGGATAAGCTTATTTGTAAGTGACCTATCCGCCTACTACATAAAGGCTTTAAAGAAGATTACAAGATATCTATAGTTATATCCTAATCTTAGCCTTGTCTTCTCTAGGTATAGAGAAGGATGCCTAGTTAGATACTATAACTCTAATTATACAATAGACAAAGCAGACAGAGTCTCTTTCCTTAGGTAGTCGTCCTATAGAGAGCGCCTTCACGCGGCGGACGACGTAAGTATCTTCGTTACGACGAAGAGAAACTAAGACTCTCTCTCTCGAAAAATACAAGCCTACTCGACTCGAAACAAGAAAAGACAGGTCGGACGAACCGAACGAACGAGATACGCTCAAAATCTACAAACAAGAACTCCGGAACTGCGAGAAGGGAAAGCGACGTACATAGCGTACACGTCGCTCGAACAACGAAGGCGCTGTCTACCTGTCGTCCCGGCAAACCACGTAAACTGCCGGCTGGAACCAAGAGAGGCGTTTAGGGGCGCAAACCACGTATACTGCACGGCTGGAACCAAGAGAGGCCGAGGGGGGGACGACAGCGAGGCCACTGCGACCGAGGAGCTACACTCGAGACCGGAGAACGCGACTGGATTGAAACAGAGGCAACGGGTGTTTCTTGGGATTTTGCTCGGTGCGTACGGGTACGGCCGGCTTGGCTTTTTAAAACAAGAACGAGACACGGGCGCAAAACTTGTCTCGCCCGGGGCAAGGCGACAAACCGCAATTCTCGACAAGACACGACTACCGGGTACGCGCGTACTACGCCGCAATATATTCGATTTACGGTTCGAATAGCGAGCGTTGCTCGCATCTTTTAAGGAGTTTTTACGTCCGGGGTACGACGGGGCTTTTCTCCTTCTCTCAAATTTTGGTCTCGTTCTCGAGACCCGTGTTGCATAGTCTTTGACTCAAATAGCACGTTAATGGAATAATCAATCAATCTTTCCTTAGGTATGTCTTCTTCCTCTATAGGGCACTAGTCTCCTAGATAAGCAAGAAGCAAAAGTCTATAGCAACATCTATAATAGAAGCTAAATACATAGCTATAAATGCATATACAAAGCAATCCTAATTCCTAGCTTCACTGCTAAGGGAGATAGACTGTCTAGAGTTAGTAGGAGACTATTCCTATTAACTAAAGATTACTAGAAACTAGTAGACTATATTAAGCTTAAGACTAGTCTAATTAAGAGGTAACAACTAAGCTGCCCTCACCCTAGTGAAGGATGCACATGTTTATAACAAGTTAAAGCATATTAACATTGCCTACAATGCTGTTAGGAAACTTTAGTAGAGAAGGCTTATTGCTATTAAGTACACCCTAACATCTAAGATAGTTGCAGATAGGTTTATAAAGCTAAAGACTAGTCCACACTTCTAGGTTTGTGAGCTAGCTTAACCTGTTATAGAGGTCCAAATACTACTAACAGGAGAAGAGCAGACTATAACCTCCTATGTGAGATAAGTAGGAGTGTTAAGATGTAGCATCTTAGGGGGAGTTAACAGTTAGGTTGTAATCTAATAGCCTAAGGCATCTATAATAACTTAGCTTGTCGGAAGACACCTTCTATCCCCTTTAGCTTAGATAGACATTTAACACAAATAATACATTGGTTCCTAATATATTGCTACATGCCCTGTAGCTATTAGCCAGTTGAAGATTAATCTCTTACTCTACTCCGCTGCTAACTACGTATCCTGTAAGGTCTCAACTTAACACGTAATATAGTTACTATAAGTACTTAGTAATACCTTTTAAATTAACTAATATACTAGCTACCTTTAAGGGGTATATTAATAAGGCCCTTACTAGGTAAGTAGATAATATCTATGTAGTCTATTTAGATAATATCCTTATCTATAGCGAGACGCGTAAGGAGTAGATACGAGCCGTACGCGCGGTACTTAAGAGGCTATAGAAGTTCGTCCTATTCGTAAACCTAAAGAAGTATAGCTTCTTCTAGGCGAGTACTAGGTTCCTAGGGTTTATTATAAGCGTCGTATACGTATCGATAGATAGGAGTAGGGTAGCTATAATCGAGGAATAGCATACGCCTACGACCTTCTATAAGGTTTAATCCTTCCTATGATTCTATAACTTCTTTCTATAGGCGTTCTAACAAAGGTTATTTAAGAATCTCTTAGCTACTAATAGACCTATTAGAGGGATCTAAGAATAGTAAGAAGTAAGGCTTTCTTATATAGTCCGCTTACAAGGAGTAAGCGTTCTAACAGCTAAAAGCTAGTTTCCTAGGAGTATCTGTTCTAAGGTACTTTAATCTTACGCTACGTATACGAGTTAAGACGAACGCCTTAGGTTTTACAACTACAGGTATTATCTTATAACTATTTAGTACTAAGTAGTATCTAATTACCTTCTATTCTCGTATAATAATACCTACTAAGTATAAGTACGAGACTTACGATTAGGAGCTACTAGTAGTAGTAGAGATATTTAAGTATTAGTAACCGTACCTTAAAGGCGTAACGTATACATTTTAGATACTTATTAACTATATAAATCTATAGGGGTTTATAATAGCAAAGTAGCTAAATAGGAGGTAAGCTTAATAGACTACATTCCTATAGTCTTTCAACTTTATAGTAGAATATAGGCCGGGGAAGAGTAACTTAGTTAACGCTCTATCGTAGCGTAGTAACTACGTAGGCGTACCGTAGTATACCATAAACTTACGTCCTACCCTATAAAGTAAGCTATCTTTCTTTTACGGCGTAAAAGGAGTATAGAAAAACTGCCGGGTCCCGTAAGGCGAGAAGGCCTCTATAATATTACGAGAAAGGAACTCTACTTACTTTTAGAGGTTTTTATTGCTAAAAGGCTTTTCCTCTACTAACTAGAAGATGTTAGGGCACCCTACCCGTGTTATATAGTCTTAGAGTTATATAGTACGTAAATAGAATAATTAATTAATAATAAGCTATCTTTCTAGAAGGAATCCCTACTTAGAGAGGATACGCCTATAGTAAGGCACGTAACTACTACCTATAAAGGGATGTAGGATAATATAGTTATAGTAGCTATAGTAAGAACCTACGAGCTAGAAGGAACCTAATCGCTACTAGTAAAAATATATACTATAATAATATAGGGCGGGGCCTAGTAAAGGAGGCTATAAGGATTAGTATATAAAAGAAGGGTTAGTCTATTATAGAAACGCGATTATAGTAGCCTAAGACTACGTAGTAAGGACGTAGCTACTACGTATATACTACAATAATGTACTCGTAGGACACTTTATTAAGGTAAAGACTAAAGAGCTATTATAACGTAACTACTAGTAGGAATTGCTTAGTAAGGATATTAGAGAGTATATAGAAAGCTATAGAATATACTAAACTTTAAAGGCGAGGCGCTATCGACCCTATAGCGAGTTATAACTATTATCTAGGCTAGATAGTCTATTATAAGAGGGTACTATAAATTTTATTATAGACTTACCGCTAAGTATACATAGTAAATACGTATATAATACAATCGTAGTAATCGTCGACCGTTACTATAAGATATACTTATATATCCCTATAAGAAAAATCTATATAGCTAGGGAGCTTACGAGGGTTCTATAAGATAAACTCGTTAGGTACTATAGTATCCTATTAGGTATAGTAAGTAACCGCGAGCCTATGTTTATAAGTCGGTTCTAAAGTAACTTCTACTTCGAGGCGTAGGTAAAGTATAAGCTATCTATAGCCTTCTGTACTTAGACTAATAGTTAGACTAAGAGGGCAAACTAAACCCTAGAGTAATACCGCTACTACTATTATAGCAAGATCTAGATAGAATGCTAAGTAGCTAGCTATTACTAAATTTGCGTATAATAATAGCGTCTATCCTACGCTATATATAAATCCCTTCGACATAGTGTACGGTTAGAGACTACAAATTACCCTATACCCTACGAGATCTTAAGGTAAGATCTAGGAAGGGAAGGTAATAGTAGCGTTAGACTTAATTAGTCATATATAAGAAATACCCGCTATACTTACGCGACGCTAGAAGACTATAGTAGATAACTAAGCCCGCTACTATAATAAGACTTATAAAGCTAGGAGCTATTACGTAGGTAATATAGTTCCATTATCTATAAAGAACCCAAAACTAGTAGTATTACTAAAGAAGAAGATAGGTTCGAAGTTTGTTAGTCCTTATCGTATTATCGACGCTATTAGTACGTAGGCGTACCGCCTAGTACTACTAATAGGATTAAGAATCTATAATATATTCTATATATTCCTCCTCGAGCCGTATACGAGTAGTAAGAAGGATAGAGGTATTATTATACCTCTTGCTAATAAAGATAGGGAATATAAAGTAGAGGTAGTACTAGAAAAGCGTAGATATAAGAGTAAAGTATAGTACCTAGTATAATAGAAGGGCTAGCTAGAGGAATATAATAGCTAGGGGCTGGTATAAGAACTAACGAATACTACGTATATAGTAGTTAAATACGAGGCGTTACGGAAGGAGATATAAGATATAGAAGGGAAGAGGGAAGATTATATATCTATAAATAAGAATTAAAATTGAAGTAAGACCCTTTATAGGGGCGTAACCCGAAGGAGCAATATAGACTAAAGATAGGCGCGTAGCGAGTAGCTAGTAGGCGCCGCGTACGCTTACCTATTATTATTATTATTATTATTATTATTATTATTATTATTATTATTATTATTATTATTATTATTATTATTATTATTATTATTATTATTATTATTATTATTATTATTATTATTATTATTATTATTATTATTATTATTATTATTATTATTATTATTATTATTATTATTAAGAGCTAGCAAGAAGGCCTAATTAGCGGCCGTAGTATTAATATTCTTACCCTATAGGAACTATAAGTATAGTTAGTATAAGATATATATATAATATATAGGCTACTTATAGTATAACTAAGCTTAAAGAGTCCATTAAGGGCCCGGTCCTACTATTAATATAGGACTATAGACGTATTAGCGGCGGTAAAGGAGGAACTAGTAGTAGCGGCGCCGGTAGGGCGTACACGTATCTTACTAAGACGCTTATTCTTATAGGTATTAAATTATCTCCTACCCTAGGAAGAGGTTAGCCGAGTTCTATAAGGAGCAATAGCATAGTATACGTAGCGAGCGCGTAGAGTATACGTAAGACGTAGTACTTATACTAAGAATCTACTCCCTAATATTAGCTTAGAGGTAACGCTACTTATTAAGAGCCTCCTATTCCTCCTTAGTAGGAGGGTTACTAAGCTATTTAATAAACTTATTACGCTATACTTGTACTACGCGTAGGCGAGCTACTAGCGTAGTAATAGTAATATTATTATTACTCTTGTACTTATAGCGGCTAGTACGGTAGCGTCTATACTTCTTTAATAACTTCCCGGTAGTAATACTATTATACGTATTAGTCTCGTCTAGTATACGGTTAGTAAGCGTATCGTAAGTAGTAAGCGTAGAGAAACCCTACTACGGATAAAGTATAGTAGGTAGTATAAGTATATCTTAATATTAGTATTAAGGCGCTTCGCTTCGCTAGTAAGATTTTAGGATCTATAGCCCTAACGCGCTAAACCTACGCTTCGTAAGCGTATCTAGTACGCTTAGTGCGCTAGACGCCTATAGTAGTACTAATAATAGTAGTAGTAGGTCTAGTACGTTATATACTAAGGTCTCTTAATATAGTTAATCTTAGATAGCCTCCTTAGAAGCTATAGTAGTAGTATAGGTACGGTACGCTATAATAACGTAGTACGAGTAAGAGAAGGAAAGGGGAAAAAGGATATACTTTTTAAACCCTCGAGTTACTTAGACCTAGTAACTTTAGCTTCGACCTCTTATACCTTAATAATATTACGTACGTAATACGTAGGTAAACCGTATAGTACTAGAACTAGCGAGAAGTAGACAGAGCTACTATATAGAAACCTCCTAAAGCCGCGAGCTAAGAGTAGCGCCTACTAGAAGGGGAGGTAATTATAAGGGTAGTCTATAGCTAACCCTTATATATAACATATAACTAGGCTCGGCTTAGTAAACCGTACGTAACGCGTATACGTATATATAGCGACGCGTAAACCGTCTATAGAAGGAGGTAAGATTTAGTTTATCTATAATTACGAGATTATAGGTATACTATACTATATATTATAATATTTCCTTAAAGTTCTCTTATAAGAGCGACGTCCCCTACTTTATACCTTACCTAACCGAACTAAAAGGTATAGTATCTACGGTTAGCGACTGAGAATAGTACGTGTATATAACTCTTTACTAATGTTACGTAACCCGAGTCTATTCTATAATCCCCTTATAATTAATTATACTCCCTCCCGGACGTACCGCTTCCGGGGCGTATAATAGTAAGGCAATATAAACATTTATTATTAATTACTAAGTAATATTAACTCTAAAACCACTAGTTATCCGCGCGTATAAAACGCCTATATATTATAAATGTAACCGCGACCGATTATAATATATAATTCCCTATACAACTAGTCTCTTAGCTTGCTAGTAAGAGATAGGAATCTATCTTCTACTAAGGCTCGAAATACGATTTATCTTAAGCGGCTAAGACTTAAAACCTAAACCTCGGGTAAACCGGTAACTATAGGAACTCTTATAAGAGTAATGTCCCGTAGTTTATACCTTACCTAACCCGACTAAGAGATATAGTATCTACAGTTAGCGACCGAGTATAGTATAGATATATAGCCCTTTATTACGGATTAGATTAAGCTAATATCTAGCAACTAATTAGAGCCTCTATACTTAATTAGATAGGATAACGGCTAAATACGGCATAGCTACTATAGAGTAATCTACTACTCTATATAATCTATAGAATAGTTTAATAGATTAGACTAGAGTACGACATTAACTAATCTATTACTCTATATATTCTATAGAATAGATTAATAGATTAGAATAGATTAAAGTACAATTTCCTTTGTATTTAGGAACGCTAAAACCCCTTATAGTTCTAATACGTTTAACTTACTACATAATATTACTATTTAGAATATACCGTAACCTAACCTCTACTATACTATTTCTTAAGTCTTTATAAGACTAGGATACTACTAATTTATTACTCTCCCTTAACGTCTTAGTAGCCTAAGAATAAGCCCGATTAAGCTTATGTTCTTAACTTATAATATTATTAGTTTATACTAAACTAAATAGCTTTGAGCGCCCTCTATAATAGGAGACTAATAGAGTTAACGGGGAATACCCGCCGTTAGTAAAGTAAGTAGAGCCTAATAACCTTGGACCGTAAATAATACTATTAATACCTTAGCTACTTATATAGGTAACAATACCCTTAGGATTAGTAAGCTAGACTTATATTATAACAATCGAGACAAGTTTAATACTTAGGCTACTTAGCTAGACATGTACTTTATATTAAATCTAATAGCTAATAACCTAAAGCCTATCTTTATAACTACCTTTCTTTAAGGACGAGTATAGTATTAGGTTGAACTATTTCTTAGGAAGTACCTAGATAGAAACGAAGACAAGACCGATAGAATTTTTAAGTCTTATAATTATCTTAAGTATACTATAAAGAGCGTCTTTAGGATCTCTACCGAGATTACTACTACCGTTTATATTATCTAGTACTTAAGTTACAAGATGTCTACGGCTAAATATACTAATAAATTCTAGAGTTATACGTAAGTTACCGATTGGAATAGTAAAGTACTTTAATTTATATATCGAAGAGGACTAAAGGAGTAAGTTAAGGACGAGTTAATAAGGGACAGTTAGAAGGATTATAGCTTAGGCGACCTAGTTAGAGTTATAATCGATCGTAACAATAAGCTCTATAAGAGAGCTCTAGAACGACAATATAACTCTAAGGTATCCCGAATAGCTAGATTTATACTAGGCTATAATAATCGAAATAATATAGGCTTTAATAATACTTACGATAATAATAAGCCTAAGACTTATATAATATACTATAGACTATAGCTAATAGAGCTTAACGTTACTAAGAAAGGTCGTAAGATTAGGAATAGGGGTAAGTTTAAGCCTAGGAGTTTAAAAGGAAGTATTACCTACTATACCTATAGTAAGGGAGGCTTTATAGCGAGAGATTGCTATAGTAAGAATGAAGTACGCCGTAAGTAGTTTAATAATATAATAAGAAAGTAGTAAACTTAAGAGTAGTATTAGATTACTAGGTAATACTAACTATACTCGAGGAGTAGAGAAGGGAGTTAGTAACGGAAGTAATATACCCCTTCTAGACCTATTCTAAGGCGAGGAGGATACTATAGTTATAAGAACTACCTACTATAGGTTAATATAATAATACGGAGAGTTAACTACGAGATTAAGTCCAAATCCTAAAATAGTTCTAGAAGCCTTTATATTAAGACTAGTACGTCTAATATAGCAGTAGGCGAGTATTTAACATAAATATACGATAGATAGAGATACCTAAAGAGCTTCTAGCTATTATTACCGTAATATAGTATTAGAGAGTATATGTTAAGGGTTTACTAAAGCTAATAATTCTTTCTAACTATAAGAATCTTACGTACTTTACGGCGATAAAAGAACTTACCTAAAGGTAAGCCTGCTAGTCGGAGCTACTATAGTAGTATAAGTTCGAGATTAAATATACTCTAGGAAGAGAGAATGGCTACGCTAACGCGCTAAGCTAAAGAAGCAACTATATAGAGAGAAAAAACTAGTGTAATATAAGATACTAAAGATAAACCCTAATAGAAGTCTTAGTATACACATAAGAAAATTTAATGATACTATACGGATACTAGGTAATAGGAATAAACAATTCCCTATATCGTAAGGAAAAAACTAAGTACCTAAGGATTAAGAAAAAGAGTGTATACGATAACATTACGACAAACCTATATATAGACATCCTAGAACTTTAAAGATAATAGACCTAATATAACGTAGCTTCCTATTTCTATAGATAAGGCTAAAAGATATTACGCTATATTAAGCAATACCTACACTACTAACGAAATAAAGCCGCGACATACGTAAAGTATAGTTACCTATATTTTAAAACACTACTATTAAAACTATAGGACAAAGTTGAAATAGACTTTATTATAAAACTCCCGTCGTTAACGAAGTAAGTTACGGAATAACTATACAATATAATATTAGTTATAGTTTATAGACTTACAAAATACGTACACTTTATTCCTACAGTAGAGATATATAATATAGAGTAGCTTAGATACCTTGTAATAAATAGACTTATCTAATACTACGGATTCCCCTAAGTATTTATAACGTATGGAGATAAGCTATTTATATTAAACTACTAGAGGACGCTTATAGGAACAATCGGAATTAAACATAAGCTATTAATAGTATATTCTCTAGAGATAGACGGATAGACTAAGAGAATAAACTAGAAGTTAGAACAATACCTACGACATTATATTAACTACGTATAAGACAACTAGGCTTTACTACTACTAATAGTGCAGATTGTACTACATAACTCTAAATTAGAGATAACTCTAATAATACTATTTTATACAAACTTTAGTATAGATCCTAACCTATTTATAATACCTAGATCCTACCTATAAGCTAAAAGAGCAATTATAACAGCGGATACTCTTAAGGAAGTGTATAAAGAAATACGTAAGGTAATTAAAGATATATAATAAAAATTATCTTAATAATAGTAAGACGTAAGAAAAATAGTACATCTACTAAAGAAGGGGGATAAGATCTATCTCCTTATTAAAAACTTAAGAATAAGAAGATAGACTAAGAAGCTAGATTACGTTAAGTTAGGACTATTTTTATCGATAAAGTTATAGGACTAGTTAACTACCGCCTATAACTACTACCTAACGTAAAATTCTATCTAGTCTTCTATGTCTCTAAGTTATAACCTATAGACGCTAGAACACCATACTAAGAAAGCTTCTACTATCTTAAGCTAGAATTAGAAAACGAATTTAAAGTTAACAAAATCCTAGATAAGAGAGGTTAGCAATATCTTATTAAATAGAAAGGATACGATAAATTAGAAAATACCTAGGAACGAGAAAGAACCTTAAGAACTACCGGCTACTTCTAATAGAGTACTTCTAGCGCTAAAGGAATCCTAAAGAGAAGGAGGACTATATAACTAGAAGTTAGAGGAGATATTATAACCTTAGTCAACTAGAAGTTCCTAAGTGTTAGGAGCTAGGGAGAAGTCTACCGACTCCTCCTACTCTAGCTCTAATAGGGTTCCTAACTCTACAGTAATAGTCTCGTTAGCTCTCTAATCTATAACCTCTATCTATCTATATAACCGTTCTTACTTTATATGTACAATATTTAGGGCCTCGCGAGTACGCTTCTAAGCCTTGTAGGCTTCCTTTATCTACCGCTATAGTTTCTTCTTTTTACTAATTAGGTAATGAAACTCGGAACGTAATACCTTTATATTAGAACAAATATTACGATAAATATACTTATTATACTACCCTAATGACACGTGTACCTTATATACCCGCAAATATACCCGATAGTTAGAATAAGACTATATTATCATTTCTCTTAAATTGTTCATAGTTTCCGCTTACTTAAGATAACGGAAGGTACTTATAGAAGAAGGAGCCTTCAGTATATTAAGGAGATATAAACGAGAATAATAAGTAAGAAGACGAGGTAGTAAGACTATAAGCTAAGCTCGTAGTAAGTGAAACTAAGAGGGCGATAATAGTATTACGGATTAGATTAGGCTAATACCTAGCGACTAATTAGAGCCTCTATACTTAAGTAGATACGACTATAGCTAAATAGGCATGGCTACTATAGAGTAATCTATTACTCTATATAATCTATAGAATAGATTAATAGATTAGACTAGAGTAAGACATTAACTAATCTATTACTCTATATAATCTATGAAATAGATTAATAGATTAGGATAGATTAAAGGATAATTTCCGTTATAGTTAGGAACGCTAAAAACCCTTATGATTCTAATGCGTTTAACTCACTATTTAATATTACTATTCAGAATATACGGTAATTTAATCTCTACTACACTGTTTCTTAAGTCTTTATAAGACTAGGACACTACTACTTTTATACTCTTCCTTAGCGTCTTACCGGCCCGAGCCTAAATCTAATTAAGCCTATCTTCTTAACTTATAATATTATTAGGTTATCCTAAACCTAACACGCTTTACTAATATTACGTAACCCGAGCCCGATACGTAATCTCCTTTTAGAGGGAGAGGTATATTAACTAGAGCGGTCTATTTTATAGTTAGTAGTATCTTAATATAAGGTTTAGTAGTTATCCCATTAGTTAGTTAAAAGTATAATTAGTAATTTGATTCGTCTTCTTTATCGCTAGGCTTTTAATCGTCGTTATTTAGTTTCTTCAAGTCGTTAGAGTTAGATTTAGAGAAGTAGTAGTAGTAGTAGTAGTAGTAGTAGTAGTAGTAGTAGTAGTAGTAGTAGTAGTAGTAGTAGTAGTAGTAGTAGTAGTAGTAGTAGTAGTAGTAGTAGTAGTAGTAGTAGTAGTAGTAGTAGTAGTAGTAGTAGTAGTAGTAGTAGTATCTATATTAGAGTTATTAGTTAATTAATAATTTATTTAAGAATTAGTAGTACTTTTATTATAATCTAGGTTAACTGAAAATTGTTTATTAGGAAGTTTACGGCTTATAGTACCTTACTTCCCTTACTATTAAGTAGTCGGTAACTAACTTATAGTTAAAGTATTTATAACATTCGTTACTTTTACTTCGTAGAACCTTATCTCTCTAATAAAGAGAAGACTAGTTTAGTACCTAGCTATACTAGCGTACGTTTAACTGTAGACTCTACCTCTCTACGTACCTTAGCTACTTCGTCCTATAGTACCTTTTAGTAACGGTATAGGGTAACTTGCTTACGGTTCTGTAATAGTCGCTACTCTCGTTTATTTAGGGTTCTCGTTCTTAGGAGTTTTTACTATTATTAATAGGATGTAATAAGATTATAAAGGATAGTAGACGTAGGTACTAAGCTTCGGAGCCTCTCTATATAATAAGTAGAAGCGTAACTAGGACTACTTATTACTTAGTAAGCTTACTAAGCAATATCCTTAATAGATACGTTATACCGTACTACCGTACTAATCTACCTCGCGATATCTACTAATAAACCCTCTACTAAGGTAGAACTAGTAGAGCCTACAAAGTAAAAAGAGAATAGGTAAGGTAATACTAACTAAAGAAGTAAGTATAACCGCAGTAATAGCTACGGTGAAAAGGATAATAGAGCCTATAATAATAGTAAGGATAGACTATATAGTAGTAGACTAACTAGTTACTAGAATATTATAGATAAACTAAAGGATAATGCTATACTAGGAAATTCTTATACAATGTAAGTAATCTAAGTAGGTATCTACTAAAGGATTAGCGCTCTAAGTAGTAGAAGAAGTACTTTAAGAACTTTGTAAATTACTACTTAGTAAATAATGATAAACGACTTATTAGCGTATTAAACCGTAACGGTCGTAATAATAAAGAACGAGACTAAGGAATTATAGATAGTAGAGGATCTACCTTATCTTTGGGTAATAAACGGTTTACTAGTCTTATAGTCTTCTTAAGCTTAGTTAGTAACTTAGGCTTTAACCTTGGGAATTACTAGGTATAGAATAACTACTTAGATACCTATATAATAAATTACTCTAACTAGTAAGGTATAGAGTTTATTACTAAGTAACTAAATACCTTATAGATCTAAGCTAGTATAACTAACTTTTTAATTATAGCGTTGGGGCACGTTAATAGAAATATATAGAGATATCTATTTACTCTATTAGATGTTGCTTACTACCGTAGGTTTTATGTAAATATTAGCTTATATACGCGTATAGAAGTAGCTAGACTCTAGTAGTATAGCCGTACTTAATTGATTAATTATTCCATTAATGTACTTTATAAGTCTAAGACTATATAATACGGGTCGTTACTAACAACTAAATTTAAATATAAAGAGAAAAGCCCCGCGTACCCGGATATAAAAACTCTTTAAAAGGAGGGATTCGCGAGATACATATTAAATATATTGTTACGGTAGTACGCCGCGCCCCGGTAGTCGTGTTTTATAGTTATAGTTACATTATCTTACTGCCTAAGGTAGACGGTAAATTGCGCCCGTGTTTCTTACACCCGTGTTTCTTATCCTTTACCTCGCCGGATAATCCCGTCTTACGTACTCCGAGTTGGAATTAAGAGAGTGAGAGAAGAGAGGTAGTACCTTAAATAGCCCGTACCTCTATCGAATCTTTAACTATCTCGTACGTACGGGGTACGAGGTTTTAGTTCCTCGTAGGCCCGTAGTACCTAGACCTATAATCGACGTAGTTTATAGCCTCTCTTAGTTCTAGCTATACTAAGTAGCAGTTTACGCGGTTTACTATCTCTCTTAGTTCCTATAAGCCTAGGTACTTTAATAGCCGTCGTTATCCGGAGAGAGAGTCTACCGTGTTCTCCCTCCTTTTGTACGGTATTAAATGTCTTCGTTAATAGGTATCTAGGCGTGTCCTCGCTTCTCCTCTCTTCTATTCTCTTCTTTATATTGTAGTAAAGGCATTTGTTACGTCGTAGGCTTTAAAATAGGCGTAATCGAGTATTTCTTCTACCGACCTAGTTACTTCGGGTTGGGTCTAAGAGGGTGTTTAAGAGTATTTTAAACGGGAGTTTTCGAGCGGGAGTTTTTAAGCGGGAGTTTTTAAGAGGGAGAGTCTTAGTTTCTCTTCGTCATAATAAAGGTACTTACGTTGTCCGCCGCGTAAAAACACTCTTAGTAGGACAACTATAGCCGTACTAATAGTATATAGTATAATAACTATAAGCTTATAGACCTACATCGCCCTACTAGTATAATTCCCTTCTTTAAGGTAGTTATACTACCTTAAGTACCTAGAGAATAATACTAGAAATAAGAACCTATTACTACTGCTACCTCTAAAGTAGGTCTATAAATATAAGCTAGATAAGTATAGTATACTAAAGAGCTATAAAGTACGGTTATGCGTAAGAGGTAATCTATAAGGTATCTTTTTAGATATCTATGCTTCTATACTACTAGTAAGCATGTGTTGCCTCTACTATACTATAGCCACTAGCTTTAATCTTAAAGCTAAGCAATTTAATGTAGTAAATGCCTTCCTTAATTTAGATTTACTATATTCTATCTATCTTTAGCTACCTACTAGTATCGACCGTAATAGACACGTACTTAAACTAGTTAAGGTCCTATATAGCTTCAAGGAGTCCGCTTTACTATAGTATAACTCTCTTACTAATATAATAGCCTCTCTTGTACTAGGTTCCTTCTTAGACTCCGAATGTATCTACTATAATAATAAGGTTATATTATTCTTCTACGAAGATAACCTGGTTATACTCTACTATCGTAAGTATACGGCCTATACTACTTACATTATATAAAGGCTACTTACTATATATAAGATATATAAGCTTAGTAACCTATCCTAGTTCCTAAGTATTAAGGTAATATAAGATAGGTAAAAGAGACTATTATAGTTATCTTAAGAGGATAACATTAAGAAGTTAGCTACTAAATTTAGTATATCTACTAAAGTACGTAAGATAATAGTACTGTTAGATTAATATACGCATTAGTAGGTACTAGAGAGTTACGTACTAATATTACAAATTAGATCAAGCTAACTCCTAGTAGCTAATTAGACACTCTATAGTTAAGCGGATATAGCCGCTATAGTATACTCTATTACTCTATATAATTTAAAGAATATATTAATAGATTAGAATAGAGTAGAGTATAATAAGGACTAATTTACTACTCTATACAATCTAAGGAATACATTAATAGATTAGAATAGATTAGGGCCCGATCGCCTTTATATTTAGGAATACTAGAGAGTCTTATAGTTTGAGGCATTTAACTTATATTACAACCTTACTAATTGGAAAATAACTACTTCCTTGGTAAGAACCTATCTTATTCTATTATTTACGTACTCTCTAAAGAAGCCTAATCTAAGTAACGTAACTAGTCTCTAGTAGAGATAGTTATTAAATAAGGTTTATAACACTTTAAACACCCTTAGGATAAGTATATCTTAAATAAGTAACGAAAGGGAAACTCCCGTCCCTAGTAAGGTAGGAGGTAGACGTCTAAAGCCTAGGAACCTAGATAAGATAATTACGTCTGACGAGAAGAATAATAATACCTAGCTAACTAACTTTAAGGTAGCTAAGCTAGACTTCTATTATAGAGATAGAAATAAACTCGATAACTAGCTTAACGAAATAGACATGTACGTTATGTTTAACGAAGGACTAGAGAAACATTTAATTATCTTATTTACTACTATATTCCTTAGAGAAAGGACTTAATATTAGATAAAGCTATACCTTAGGGAATACCTCAATAGTTAAATAAGGAAGAACGAACTTAGAATGTTTAGGAACTACCCTACCTAATCTTTAAGAAAGAGCTTAGAAAGCTCTTTAGGACCTCTAACGAACAAAGTACGGCAATCTAGACAATCTAATAAATTACGTAGAAGACGTTAGTAGTTAAATATACTACTAAGTCTAAAGAATACTCGATTGTTACGGGATAGAACGACATATCTTTTATAGACACGTTTAAGGAAGGGCTTAAGAAAAATGTTAAGGCTAAGTTAATACGCTACGGTAGAGACACTAGTACGGTTAACGCCCTAATATAGGTAGCTATCCTCTAAGATAATTAGTTATACGAGCTAAACTAAGGGAATTAGTATATAAGAAACTTAGGAAGATCTTTCTAACCTAGTAATAATAGAGTTAGGTACGGTAGAAGTAATAATAACGTCCGAGACCTAGATATAATAGATTAGAAAAGGACATTTAATAATTAACCGAGGAGAACTACTAAGGAAATAGGAAAAGACTAAACCTCTAAACTAAATAAGTTTAAAGGAAACACAAACTTACTATATATACGGTAAACTAGGCTATATAGCGAGGGACTATCGCGGTAAAAATATAGTACGCTACGAATAGTTTAATACAATATAATAACGAACTAGTAAATTTTAGAGTAGCGTTAGATCTTAAGGAGATACCGACTATACTTAGAGAGTAGTAGAGAGAGAGCTAGTAATAAAAGGACGATACCTCTCCTAGACCCCTTAGAAGGAAGAGGAGATTATTAAGGTTAGGAAAACCTACCACGATAGTTTAAATATAATAGTGTAAAGAGTTAACTACGAGATTAAAAAGAATACTTGAAATAGTTATAGAAGCCTTTATTAGCAATTCTATCACTAAGACTCGTATTAGGTTTACTATGCCGTAAAATTAGGAGTAGGGTAATAGCCTTAGTAACTATAAGGAATCCTAGAAGCAACATATAGGTAAGACGCTACGCTCTAAGAGGTAGATATAGATAAGTCCTACTTTAATAACGATAGAAGCGATAAAGAAAACTAAGACCTAGGATAGAATGGATTATAGGTACTAGAACTATAGGGATAAAGTTAAGAAACTACCGGGCTAGATACTATTAAGGAAGACTAGAATCTAGATTAATTAAGTAAAGAAGATTCCTCTAAAGGAGAAGAGGGCAATACTAACGACAATAACGAATAATTAACCTTTATAATCAATATACCTAAGAAGCTATATAATATAATTATTTACCTATAGAGAAGGCATAAAGAATTCCTACTAAAAATATCGGAACGATAAATACTATACCTAAGCGAGTTAAATACTCTTAATATATATAAGTAATAGCTTAGATATATCTAATTATAAGTATTATAGAAAATGTCGCGATAGTAGTTACTAAATAACTGCTTATAGGAAGTAGACTAATAGTACTAGATACCTTATACCGTTAGGAACATTTATATCGAATGAATTACGTAATATAGTATAATACGTACGCGTACTCTACTTAGAAACGCAGAAGATCTAGGAACGTTACTAAATAGAGGTATAGATATAGAAAGGCTCGCGTAAGGTTTAAGCGGAGGCATCGAGATATAAAGTACGACGTTTAATATATAAATAGGGAAAAGAATCGACTCCTTAGGAATAAGCGACCGAAAGGAGTTATATAATATACAAAAGGCTTATATATTACTACTAACGATAATCGTGTTTTAAACTAAAATTATTGTTAATGTTAAGATGTGGCATCTCAAGGGGAGCTAACAGTTAGGTTATGATCTAATAGCCTAAGGCATCTACGATGACTCAGCTTGTCGGAAGACACCTTCTCTCCCCTTTAGCTTAGATAGACATCTAACACAATTAACACATTAGTTCCTAATATATTGCTGCATGCCCTGTGGCTATTAGCTAGTTGAAGATTGATCTCTTACTCCACTCCGCTGCTAACTACGTATCCTATTAGGTCTCAACTTAACAGGTTATAAGCCCGGGTTTGTGCAGGAGTAAGAGCAACCTATATTAGTACAGGTTACTTGTATCCCTTGCTATTATAGCAGAAAACATCTAGGAAGCAGAAGTCTACCCTATCTATCCTATTAGGGAGCTTGGTTTAATACTAAGTAATAGGTAATCTAGAAAAGGACTCTATGCGGCTTACTGTAAGCTAATACCTCAAAGACACTCTACAGGTAGAACTGCATCGAGATACTATTAAGAAGGACTTTAAGTAAGTTATTTAGAACTCTGCTAGGAGAGACAGACCTGTGTCCTAGCTCCGAGACCACACCGCTCTTTCTTTACCCCACTAAGTAGGCCTTAGTATCTACACCTACTATTCTATACTAAAAGCCTTAGCAGGACCTGAGCCACTTTGAAGCATATACACCTTGTTTCATTACATTCAATTTATTATAGATTCACACTAAGAGAAAGGAGAAGAGAAGGGGAACAAAATCCCAATTCTTAGGAGAGACAACTAGAAGAGATGGTTTAACCTTCAAAGATACAAGATAGAGAGCCAGTTAGCATTCTTTGCAATTAATAACCTGTTAGAAGTGTCATTTAACAACATTAAGGGCAAGAACCTAAGACTCTAGGAAGAGACTAAGATTAAAGAGATCCTTAATACACCAACATAGACAAAACAAAATGCAGCTTACAACTTTAGTACCCTAAGTAGGATCACAGAATAAGATAAATTTAAGCTTAAGGGCTCTTGCGAATCTAGAAAAGCTGCTAAGATCTAGGTGCATCTCTAGGACAAGTACAGCTAGGTATTACCAACCTATACACATAAGCTCACAAAACAGTTTGTGAACTTTAAGATAAGTAAAGAGTTCACTATTAGATCTGCATAGGCACACCTAGTGTCTCTTAGAAGGAGGATTGCTAATATTAACCTAGAGGGCTAGTACTATAGGAAAGCTAATGTGAGAATAACCTAGCTTTTAAGCTCACTGCTACCTAACTACTATGTAGCTAGGGATACTATTATGGCTTAGCTAAAGATAGATTATAAAAGGACCTTAAAGATCCTTAAGGCTCAAGAGGCTAGATTAAATCCCTCTAAGGCTAAGTATAGTATAGTAGCCACCTAGGTTAGGCCCTTAGGTTAGGTAAGATCACTTTCCTACCTTCTCTATAAGAAGGACTATCTTATTAAGGACTGCCCTAGTCTCTCTAAGGCAAAGAGGGTCCTTAGATCTCATTCCTAAGCACTATCCTCCCAGAATGCAATACATGTTAAGAAGAGAAGATCTCTACTACCATCTTTAAGAAGAACACTAAGAGAGAAGTCCTCTATAGAGGAACTTAAGAAAATAGTGAAGAAACTTAGCTCTAACATGCTATTACTCTAGAAGAACTAGGCCTAGTCTCCTTCCTCTAAAACAAGGAAGACTAGGAAAGGTTTCTCTACCTAAGAGCTACCTAACTTATGCAACTCATCCTAGAAGACAATGTCTAATAATAATGAGTATAATAAAGTAGCTTACTCAACTGCAGAAGTCTAAGGCAAGTTCCCCTTATTAGAGTGGTTACTTAATTCTTGTGCTTTATCCTATATAACTAACTAGAGCTACCTCTTTAGATCCATAACTCCCTTAACAAAGAAGAAATAGATTAAAGTAGGAGGTAGGCATTTGTTAGCTACTCATATTAGGACTGTAGAGATAAGTGGGAGATCTAGCATAAAAGTTGTTTTAGAAGATGTTCTGCTTATACCTAAGCTAGGAGTGAACCTAGTTTCTTGGAACTAGTTTAGCAAGCAGTTTAGTGTCTAACCTCCTTTATTTTCTCTTATATCCCCCTCTAGCTAAACTGTTGTCTAGACAAGGCTTATTAGGGGGGTTCTATTTATTAATGAGATTTCTCCTCTACTACAAGAAAGGGCACATTACTCATTATATGCACTACTAATAGAGAATGCCTTTATAACTGCTAAATTAGAGACTAACCTAAAACAGTAGGAGCTTTAGTATAGACGATTTGCATACTTTAGGAAGAACTTGCTCTAGAATCTTCATAAGGTAACAGACTTAAAAGAACCTATTCCTGTTCCTAGGGGTAGCTTCCACTAGTGGAGAGTGTGTTTAATAGCAAAGATAAAGAAGTACAAAGGCAAAGTTACTAAGAGAAGACCTAAAAGACTTGCCCTTATATCTATTAACACATATAGTCTACTGCCAACATTAAGGCTAGGGTTCAAATACTAGCTTGAGATTGTTACCAACTTCTCTAGAAAGAAGTAGACCTGTCCTCTTAAGAAAAGAGAAGATGCTCTAGTTGCTCTCTAGAACTAGAAGATTAAGGCAGAGAGGAAATCATTAGCACAGTTAAAAGCAGTTAGGCTTAACAATGTAAGGGAACTTATTGCATTAGTTAAGCAGTAGGAGAAGGATTTCGGAATTGGGCTAGAGCATACTAAGGCATACAACTCGCTCCAAAATAGACTAGTTGAAAGGTCAATACAAACCTTAGAAGACTCTATAAGGGCAATACTTAAAGAGGCCAAGATGCTAATTAAATTCTAGCCTAAAGCACTAGAAGCCCAAACCTATATAAGGAATAAACTACCAAATAGTCTAGACTATAATAGGTTTAAGGTTTCACTAGATAAAGCCTTTAATGGTATTAAGCCAACTATTAACCATTTGAAGGTTTAGGGATGCAAAGCTATTGTCTATATAGACATAAGATCCTAGCCTTAATAGGAAAGAAGTAATAAACTAATAAATAGAGGCAAAGAAGCAGTGTTTATTAGATACGTTAAAAACACAGCTAAGGCCTAGCTCTTTTAGGAACCAGACATAAAAGCTGTTAAACAACACATATATACAGACTTCTTTAAGGACCAACCTAGAGGTAATATAGATCTCAATATTACAAAATTGAATCTATTAAGCAATGTACTAGCTAGGAGACCCTTAGGAAGGCTAAGGAAGGACATATCCTTAGAGCAACCTATTCACTATTCAATCATTTAGAGCCTAGTAATAGCCTAACTAAAAAAGCTGTTTATGCAACTTCCCTAGCCTCTAAAGAATATAGGGGAATTTTAGAAAATCGATAAGCCAATCAAGATAAGCTTACTAGATCTCTAGGAAAAGAATGTCACTAGGACACAAGTGACTACTCTTAGATCATCCCTTAGTAAGAGGAGGGCTAACTATAATGTTAAGGGCTATAAATAGAAACAGAAAGCCCCAAGATCTATAGTCCCTATACCTAAACTAGCTACTAAAGTTGGAGAAGCAATAGACCTCTTAGAGAACCTTGCTACTTACTACTAAGCTTTCTTTGCAGCTATGCAATTAGTAGATAATTCAGTACTATAGGATAGTAAATTCCTAGAAGAAGTTGAGGAGATGGCCTTTGTAGCAACTGTAGAAGTCATTACATATAAGTAAGAGATCCCAATTCTAAAGTCCTATAAGGATGCTATAAATAACAAGAAATAGGGACACCTTTAGAAGGAAGCAATCTAGAAGGAGCTAGATGCTCTATAGAGCAACAACACCTAGGAGAATGCTGTTCCACTAAAAGGAGCAAACTTAGTTACGTTAAGATAGGTCTTTAATGTTAAAAGAAGCATTAGTAGAGCCATTAAAAAGTTTAAGGCTAGGCTAGTTATAAGGGGCTTTTTATAGAAGTTTAGTATTAACTTTATAGAGACATTTGCGCCTACAGTTAGACAGGACACCCTTAGGGTGTTTATAGTTATTGTGTACAAGAAGGATCTCTATCTTTACTAAGTAGATATAAACAATGCGTTTATAGAAAGCACCCTCTATAAAGACATCTTCATGTTACTACTACTAGGAGTTAAGCTTCTACTAAACATAGTGTTCAAGATCCTTAAAAGCTTGTATAGACTTAAGCAAGCAGCTAGAGATTAGAATCAACTCTGTGTATCAAAGCTTAGAGAGATTAGATTCACATAGTTAGAGGTAGATCCATGCCTACTTATCTATAAGGAAAAAGAGATCATAATTCTTATATATATAGATAACATTCCAATTGCTATACTAAAGTTGACAGATATTCTCTAGTTTAAAAGAGAACTTAGCAAAGTCTTCAAGATCAAAGATCTTAGTAAACCTAAAAAGATCCTTAGCATAAGAGTTACAAGGGACAGGAGGAGAGGAATCCTAAAACTTAACTAGGGACACTTTATTAGGGACAACCTTGCTAAGATAGGGATAAACTATAAGAAGGCAGCACCTACACACTTACCTATAGATAGCTATAAGGCTCTTAAACCTTTAAGCCACATAGATAAGAGGTGTAACAAGGCAGAGTACTAGAGTATTAATAGTACATAGATGTAGCTAGCAACAATTACAAGGCTAGACATTGCTTTTGCCCTAGGAAGGATAAGCTTATTTATAAGTGACCTATCTACCTACCACATAAAGGCTTTGAAGAAGATTACAAGATATCTAAGGTCATATCCTAATCTTAGCCTTGTCTTCTCTAGGTATAGAGAAGGATGCCTAGTTAGATACTGTAACTCTAATTATGCAATAGACAAAGTAGACAGAGTCTCTATCCTTAGGTATGTCTTCTTCGTCTATAGGGCACCAGTCTCCTAGATAAGCAAGAAGCAAAAGTCTGTAGTAACATCCACAATGGAAGCTAAATACATAGCTATAAATGTATGTGTAAAGCAATCCCAATTCCTAGCTTTACTACTAAGGGAGATAGACTGTCTAGAGTTAGTAGGAGACTATTCCTATCAACCAAGGATTACTAGAAACTAGGAGACTATGTTAAGCTTAAGACTAGTCTAATTAAGAGGTGACAACTAAGCTACCCTTACCCTAGTGAAGGATGCACATGTTCATAACAAGTTAAAGCACATTAACATTGCCTACAATACTGTTAGGAAACTTTAGTAGAGAAGGCTTATTGCTATTAAGTATACCCCAACATCTAAGATAGTTGCAGATAGGTTCATAAAGCCAAAGACTAGTCCACACTTCTAGAGGGTTGTAAGCTAGCTTAACCTATTATAGAGGTCCAAATACTACTAATAGGAGAAGAGCAGACTATAACCTCCTATGTAAGATAAGTAGGAGTGTTAAGATGTAGCATCTTAAGGGGAGCTAATAGTTAGGTTATAATCTAATAGCCTAAGGTATCTACGATAACTTAGCTTGTCGGAAGACACCTTCTCTCCCCTTTAGCTTAGATAGACATCTAACACAATCAACACATTGGTTCCTAATATATTGCTGCATGCCCTGTGGCTATTAGCCAGTTGAAGATTGATCTCTTACTCCACTCCGCTGCCAACTACGTATCCTGTTAGGTCTCAACTTAACAGTTAATAGGTATAAGATAGATACTATAATAGATTCTAGAGTAGATAGGAACTTTATCTCCGAATCATTTATTATAAGACTTAGGATTGCTACTATAAGAAGAAGAAGGGTTATAAATTAATCGCGGTAGATAGATTATTCTTTCCTAGTATAGAGCGCGAGATAATATTACTCCTACTAGCTATCTAACGGTACTATAAGAACATTATTAGAGATATTATTAATATAGCTAGTTATAATATTATACTAGGTTTACCTTAGTTACGAAAGTATAATGTAGTAATAAACTAGACAGAAGTACTTATACTTAGGGAATGCAATTACGTTATTAACATTAAGCCTACGTAGTAGTAGCGTTTACTAGTAGATAAGGTAAGGAAATACCTAGACGAGATATAGCTTACGCTAACTAGAAGGATAGAAGAACTACCTTTAACCGGGATAGATATTAGCGTAGGGCCGTCGGATTACAAAGTTACTAGTAGTAATAGAAGTAACGTACTATTAAAGGATACTAATATCTTAGAGTTAAGTATTCCTAAGAAGTATCGTAAGTAGTCGTAACTCTTTAAAGTAGAGAGAGGTAAAGAAGCCCTTCCTAAGTACCGTCTATAGGATTAGAAGATTAATATTTAGCTAGATAAAGAGCCTCTATAGGGACCCCTATATTAGATATCTAAGAAAGAGCTATAGACTCTACGAGAATAGCTAAAAGGAAAGCTAGCTAAAGGATAGATAAGAAGATCTACCTCGAGTATAGGAACTCTATATATATTTGTTCTAAAAGTAAATAGGAAGTTACGACTTATATAAGACTATAGGAAGTTAAATAAGATTACGATTAAGAACTAATATCTACTACCTAATATTAGAGAAGCGTAAGATAGATTAACTAGATTAGACTAGTATACGAAGATTAACCTACGAGATGCCTTCTACGCTATACGGATAGTAGAAGGAGAAGAATAGAAAACCGCTTTTAGAATAAGATACGGACTTTACGAATTCTTAGTTATACTAATAGGATTAACTAATATACCTATATCCTACTAGGACCTTATTAACGAAACACCTAGAGACCTACTCGACGTATACGTTATCGTATATATAGACGATATACTAGTCTATACGAAAAGATTTCTATAGCATTATATAAGATAAGTCTAAGATATATTCGAACGGCTTACGCGTTTAGAATTTAAGATAGTACCTAGAAAATACGAATTCTATAAGAAGGAAGTTAAATTCTTAGGATTTATTATTAGTACGACGGGGATAATAATCGACTCTACGAAGATATAGTCAATTAGAGAATAGCTAGAACTAAAGACAGTTAAGGACGTATAATTATTCCTAAGACTCGTCAATTATAACTAGAAATTCATTAAGGACTATTTAAAGATAGTAGTACTAATAACGATACTTACGAGAGAAGACATTAACTAGAAATAGGGAAAAGAATAAACTAATACATTTAAGCGACTTATAGAATAATACGTATTAGCCCCTACGCTTCGACTATTTAATAGTAGTAAGGAAGTCTACATTAAGACCGATATGTCTAATATAGTAATAGGCGCGTGTCTAATATAGTAATAGGCGCGTATCTAATATAGATATACGATAGGTAAAGACATCTAGTAGCCTATTACTCCCGGAAAATAACTATAGCGGAATAGAACTACGATATCTATAATAAAGAGCTTCTAGCTAATATTACTACTATATAATATTAGATAGCATATATTAAGAGTCTATTAAAGTTAACGATTCTTTCTAACTATAAGAATCTTACGTACTTTATAACGATAAAAGAACTTACCCGAAGGTAAGCCCGCTAGTTAGAGCTACTAGGATAGTATAAAGTCGAGATTAAATATACTCCGGGAAGAGAGAGTAGCCGTACCGACGCGCTAAGCTAAAGAAGTAACTATATAGAAGGAAAAGAACTAGTATTACTATAAGATACTAAAGATAAACCCTAACGGAAGTCTTAGTACTAATATACGAGAGTTTAATAACACCGTATAGATATTAGGCGATAAGGACGAACAATTTTCTATATCGTAAGGAAAATACTAAGTACCGAAGGATTAAGAAGAAGAGTATCTACAATAATATTACGACGGACTAACTTATAGATACCCTAGAATAATGAAACGATAGACCTAATATAGTATAGTTTCTTATTTCTATAGATAAGACTAAAAGTATTACGCTATATTAAGTAATACGTACACTACTAACGAAAAAGGGTACGAGATACGTAAGATATAGTTACCGATAGTTTAGGACACTACTAACGAAACTATAGAATAAAGTTATAATAGACTTTATTACGAAGCTCCTACCGTTAAAGAACTAAGTTAGAGAACATTTATACGATATAATACTGGTTATATTTAATAGACTTACGAAATACGTATACTTTATTTCTCTATTAGAGACATATAATATAGAGTAGCTCCGATACCTCGTACTAGATAGACTTATCCAATACTACGGATTCCCCTATACGTTTATAACGGATAGAGATAAGCTATTTATATTAAACTACTAGAAAACGCTTATTAAAACAATTACAATTAAATAGTAGCTATCGATAGTATATTATCTAGAAATAGACAAATAAACTAAGACGATACATTAGACGCTAGAATAGTACCTATAATACTATATTAACTATACCTACGACAACTAGGTTTTAATACTACTAATAGCGTAGATCTTACTAATTGACTATAAATTAGAGATAACTTTCACAATACTATACTATATAAACTTTAGTAAAAAACCTAACCTATTGGGAACACCTAGATCCTATTTATAAGCTAAAAGAGTAATCGTAATAATAGATACTCTTAAGGAATGTATAAAGAAATACGTAAGGTAATTAAAGATATATAATTAAAACTGTCTTAATAATAGTAAGATATAAGAAAAATAGTACCTCTACTAAAGAAGGGGAATAAGGTCTATCTACGTATAAGAAATCTTAGAATAGAAAGAAAGACTAAGAAACTAGATTATATTCAGATCGGACTATTTCTTATTAACGAAGTTATACGATTAACTAACTACCACCTACGACTACTACCTAACACTAAAATCTATCTAGTATTCTATATCTTTAGGTTAGGACCCGTAGACGCTAAAACACCTTACTAGGAAAGCTTTCATTTTAAGCTAGAAGTAGAAGACAAATTTAAAGTTAAAAAGATCCTAGATAAGAGAGGTTAGTAATACCTTATTAAGTAGAAGGAATATAATAAATGAGGAAATACCTAGGAACTAGAAGAAAATCTTAATAACTACCTACTACTCCTAATAGAGTATTTCTAATGCTAGAGGAACCTATAAGGGAAGGGAGACCGTAAGACTAGAAGTTAGAAGAGACGTTACAACCTTAGTTAATAAGGAGGCCCTAAGTATTAGGAGCTAAGTAGAAATCTACCGACTCTTCCTACTCTAGCTCTAATAGGTTTACTAACCTAACGGTAATAGCCTCGTTAGCCCTCTAGTCTACGAGCTCTATCTACCTACGTAACCGCTCTTCCTTTATATACGTAGTATTTAGAGCCTCGCGGGTACGCTCTTAAGCCTCGCGGGCTTTATTTATCTACCTATATAGTTACTTCTTTTTACCAATTACGCGATCGTACTCGGGTCGCGATACTTTTATATCATAACGGATGTTACAATAAAAGTACTTATTATCCCGCTCGGATAATACGTATACCTTATATACTCGTGAATACGCCCGATACTTAGAATAAGACTATACTATTATTTTTCGAAAGTTATTAATCGTTTCTACTAGCTTAAGATAATAAGAGGTACTTAAAGAAGAAGCAGCCTTTAGTATATTAAAACAAACATAAACAACTTGAATAAGTAGAAGATTAAGGTAGTAAGATTATAACCTAAGCTTATATCGAGCTAGGCTAAAAGGGGAATAGTATTACGGATTAGATTAAGCTAACCCGTAGTGGCTAATTAGACTCTCTATAGTTAAGTAGATATAGCCGCTAGAGTATACTCTATATCTAAAGAATATATTAATAGATTAGAATGGACTATAATAAGAACTTATCTACTACTCTATTTAATCTAAGGAATAGATTAATAGATTAGTATAGATTAGGGCCTAATCTCCTTTATATTTAGGGACGCTAGAAACTCTTATAGTTTAAGACTTTTACCTTATATTATAACCTTTCTAATTAGAATATAACTACTTCCTTAGTAAATTACCTATCTTATTCTATTATCTACGTACTCTCTAAAGAAGCCGAATCCGATAAACGTAACTAGTCTCTAGTAGAGGTAATTATTAAATAAGGTTTATAAAACTAATAGCAATATCTATACTTACGTACTTATATTATATTAGATTTCTTAACTTTACTACTATATATACTTATCCTAATATTACCTTCGCCTTATCTATACTCTTCTAGTATCTAACTAAGCTAATAGATATATACTTAAAGCTTACTAATTAGTACCTACGCTACCTTCTAGAGACTAGGAACTTATACCTTATATATAGCCCTAGTAAGTACATTACTAGCCTATATAGTTAACCTAAGTACCTTAGTTTATACTATAAATTCTTTAGAGCCTTAGATACGTCCTATAGGATAAGTATAGATAGAACTAGCTTATCTAGATAGGTATTTATACTCTTTAGTACACTAATAGACTATAAAGTAACTAACTAAGTTACGGTAATAGAGTCCTTAACTAAAGTAGAGCTACTAGGGCTCTTATAAGCGGTATTAGAACTTATATAATAGGATAGGATCTTTAACGAGATACACCTTTAGTTTAACTAGCGTACCTATCTATATTATAATAAAATATAGACTATTAGACTTATTAACTAATACGGCTAGAAGCTTAATACTAAGCTCCGCTATATTAATATCTACTACTACTAGCTCCGCTAAAGGGAGTACCGAGGAGATATCGAGATGCGGTATCTTAGTACTAATAATATACCTATAGATAGACTTACTAAGCTACTTACGCCTTAGAAGCATAAATGCTTTTTATAGCTACTAAATATAGTTAAAGAAGGTATAGATCTACGTACCTTACTATAGCTATCTACTAACAAGGTACATATTAGTACTATCTATACTACCTATAGTAATAGCGTAATAGACCCCTAAGGGCTACTATAATAGCAGCGCGTTATACTAACGCTAGCGTAGCAATCCACGATATAGAATTATATAGAGGTACTAGTAGCTACTAATATTAATATATAGTTTCTATTCTTTACGTACTAGAACATAAGATTACATAACTATTTATTTACCGGTCCCCTAACTACTATAGTACTTACGCTAAAGTCTCCGGCCCGCTACGTTATTTATAACGCGACGCATTTACGCGTTTCTCTACCTTTCTTCTTTAATACTGTTATATAGCAATACTACGTACTCCGTTAGCGCCTATATTAGTAAACAGGGTAGCTAGATACAAGTTAAGTCCTTCGTTAAGATCCTAGGTATATAGGACATAGCGTTCTAGTAATATACTAACCGAGATCTTAAAGTAGGAGAAAATTCCTAAATCTACTATCTAGACCGTAATTAAGAACATTACTAAGATAGGTACTATAGCCTTAGTATACCGTAGTAGCCGCCCTAAGAAGATATAGTCGCGTCGTAAGATACGGCGTATTGTTAACGCAGTATAAAAGAATCTAAAGTAGTCTTATACTAAGCTTATTCGTAACCTCTATTTAGAAGTTAATGTTACGGGTAAACGACGTATATACTAAAGTTCTATAAGGTATGTAATAAGTTTAATATAGAAGAAAGGGGAAGTTAGACGCTATCTTAAGAAAAGGTATCGGATAGTAACCCGGACGCATAAGCGTAGCCTATACTAAGAAATAGGGGCCCGCCCCTTATACTACCCCCCCTCCCCCCTTCGCCGCCTCTAGCCCTAGTTCCGCCCGATAGATACCGTCCGTATACGTATTTACGCCGGTGTTCCCTATTGTCCTCCCCGGAGCCTATTGTCCTAGCTATTTCTACGGCTTAGCGCTACTTTCTAATATTACTCTATATTGTCCTAACCTATTAATAGCGACGCTTATTATTAGGCTTATAATAGGAAGCGTCCGAGCTACTCTTCCTTATTATCTAGCCCTACTAACGTTAAGGCGTAGTATTATTACCTAGGTAAGTATAAGGCTTACTATTATCTACTAAGTAACAATAGTTATTATTATATATAAACAATAGGAACCTAGAATATATCTTTAGGTCCTCGTTCTCTTTTTCTTTCTTTCTTTTCCTTATTACCTACCGTAAGCGTAAGTAGCCCCCCCCTAGCTTAGCGTCCTTAGCCTTAGGGAGTATACGAATAAGCATCTCTTACCTATAGCTTAGGGGTCCGACGTTTCCCCACGGGTTCCGATAGATACTAATAGTATACCGTAAGTAGAAATAACTACTACTACTATATCTCCTATTTATACTATTAAGTAAGTCTAAATAAACTTAAACGGAGTCCGATATATTCTAACCGGGACGTAGTATAAAATAGCCTAACGCCGTATCTACTATATTCCCTACGCTACTACTAGCGTAGACTACGTCTCCTAGTATATAAGTACCGGCCTCCGCTACCTTTTTATCGGGGTCCGCTAATTATCCCTAGGGCGCTACCGCTTACGCCTACTAGGCCTACTATACTAATCGTAAGCATTATAAGGATATATATATACTCCGTAGACCCCGGAGGAAAACTATCGCTAACCGCGCGTTTTAGACCGGAGTTTACGTACGCCGCCTACGCTAAGTAGACCCGCGCTACTAACTAGAACCGCGCGTAAGTACCCTCCCTAGCGGCCTCCGCGTCTTTTCTACCGGCTTACGGTCTTTTAGCAACGACGCCTGTACTAAGCTCTACGCCGTCCTTAAAGCCTAGAAGGCTTTAAAGCCTCTCTAGCGTACTAGCGTACTCTCCCGGTAAGTTTCCCTAGTCCCCGCTACTTTATACGCGCTTACTAATTCTTTAGGTACGGTCGCCGCTAAGGTTATAGGTACTATAGCTAATACCTAGCTTACCTTTAGGTAGACGTATATACTACGGACCCCGCTATAAAACTGTCGCTAATCGCCTCTTTAGTCCCGGGAGCGCCCTACGCGACCTCTAGCTAGGCTAGCGCCGCGTACGTTAGGCCTCGGCCTCCGCTAATTCGCCTTTGGGTACCGTTATCTTTCGCGTAGGCAGTAACCGGGCTATTATAGTATATAGCTATCTTAAAAGGGATCGGGCTCCGCTACTTTTATAGCGGATACCGCTAAGATAAAACGTCCTTAAACTTACCTATACCTTCTTACTTCCCTCTATCTCCTATAAAAGACTTCCTAACTTAAAATAACCGCCTACCCTTTCCCTAATATACGTGTCTACGCTAAATCTCTAGTAATCCTTACCTTTTCGCCGTTTTCCCCTTCTTTTCGTATTCTATACCTCCTTCGGTCCGTTATATATTATTAGGTTACTATATTTCTTCTTAAAGTTATCTGCGGCTACTATGTCCGAGAGGTACCCTAATAGTTCCTATATAGGCTCGTAGTATCCGGTCTATTTTACTAGGACTTTACGTACTTAGCCTCTATCTCTAGCCTTAGTTTTAGCGTAAAGGATCTCTTCTACCTACTGCTCTTCGTAAGACTTAATTATAATAGGATCCGGCTATTTATTATTAATCTCCTATCTAGGTAAGGGGTCTTAGCTCGTAGGTCGTAGTAAGTTAGGGTTAAAGACCGGGTAGATTCTATCGGGGATCCTAGATAAGCGTATAGATAACGGCGAGATTACTTCCGCTACCGTATACTTTGCGTGTCTATAGTCGATACTCTTCTTTAGTCGTATAGTAATATAGTTACGTAGATCTAGCTAAACTTTATCGTCTATACGATAGATTAGTACGAGCTTCCTATCCCGGTTAGCGTAGTCCTTCTATCTTTAGGCGGCTTCCGCTAAACTTGCCTAATATAGGTCCGTAATCTTTTATATCCTTTCTACGAATAGCATTACCCGTTACACGGCGTCTAGCTAAGACGTCTCTAGATCCGGTTATAACTAAACGGGTAATAGTGCCTCGAATCCGTATACCGTAAAGAAGGGGCTTATTCCTAGCCTAGCGTAATACCGCGCGTTTAGAGTAAGTTAAACCGTAGGGGGCTAGCGTTTCTAGTCGGACTACTTATAGTTAATATAGTTTCGAAGGTAAGCCTAGACTTCCTAGTTTAATCTTTCCGGGCCTCCGTTAGTTTATAGGTAGTAAGCGGAGCTAAGCCTCTATTTTATACCGGTTAAACGATAGAAGGTCTTCTAGAAGGTACTCGTCTAGTTAGTACCCCGGTTACTAGTAATAGCTTAAGGTAGGCTATAGTATCTTACCTAGTAGTCTAAAAACCTTTCGGCGTAGTCCTCGGTCTTTATAGTAGATATCGCTTCTAAAACGACGGTCTTACTTAGTCGATCCTTAATTACCTAGAGGTAAGTGTTACGGAATGATTCCTAGGGACCCTAGAATTATAACGATAAGACGAACACGTGACTCATCCTGCCTAAGCGCTTAGACTTAGAGCGATTAGACTGCTTATGCTTAGACTAATTAGACTGCTTATGCTTAGACTAATTAGACTAATTACCGAGATCTACGAATCTCCTTTGTATTTAGGAACGCTAGAAACCCTTATAGTTCTAATGCGTTCAACTTATGTTACTATCTCACTAATTGGAATACAACTCTTATTCCTATCATTTATCTTCGCTTAGCTTACTTTAGCCTCTCTAAAGAATACCGCCACGTGACTTAACTTATCTCTCCTCTAAGACTAGCCCTAGAACGAGACAATAACACTTTAAACGCCCTTAGGATAAGCGCTACTTAAGCAGCTAGTAGGGGAACACCCGCCCCTAGCAAAGTAGGAAGCATCCGCCGTGCGCTACTACAATAGACTACTACGAAGGACGATGAGTCTAATAACGATAACGAGCCTACTCTAAGGAAGAACGACGTTAAGGCTACTAAGCTAGACCTCTTCTATAGAGACAGGGCTAAGTTCGACGACTGGATTAATTAGATAGATATGTATCTTATGTTCAACCTAGTCGATGCTAACAAGAGAACTATCTTCGCTATTACGTACCTTCGCGGAAGTGCGTAGAACTAGATTAAACCCTACCTTAAGGAATACCTCGAAGGTATAGGACGATTAGACCCTACCGGAATGTTTAGGAGCTACACCCTTTTTAAAGAAAAGATGAAATCAATCTTTAGAACCTCGAACGAAGTCTAACAGGCTATACGAATCATTTAACACCTAAAGTAGAGGACGTCTACTTTAGAGTATGCAGCCAAATTCGAAGAATACGGACAAATCACCGGATGGGACTAGACGGCGTTAATAACTATGTTCCGACGTGGACTTAAGGACTCCGTTAAGGACGAGTTAATGAGATACGGGGGACGGATCACTAACCTCGAAGAGCTAATAAAGGCGTCGATTAACATCGATAACTAGCTCTAGGAACGACACTAGGAAAAGAAACACGACTCTAAAGTAGGAGGTATAGTAGGATACGCTCCGGATCGTAGACCCTTAGGAGGATATATTACGAAGGGAGAATTCTCACGATAAAGCTAGCCCTACTATAGACCACAGCTAATAGAACTAGACGTTACCTAACGAGGACGGAAGATCGACAAGAGTAGGGGCCACGAAAAGCCCTTTAAAGGAAAAGGAAAACTCACATACTATGCCTGTAGTAAGGAAGGCCACATAGCGCGGGATTGCCGCGGTAAAAATATGGTGCGCCGCGAGCAGTTCAATATAATGTAACTAAAGGTAGGTAAATCTAGGAGCAGTGTTAGACCCCGACAATTTAACTATACCTAGAGAGTAGAGGAGAAGGATAGTAACCGGGTTACGACGCCTCTCCTAGACCCCTTATAAGGACGAGGAGGATGCTATGTTTAATAACATACACTACTACCGAATAACTAATAATTAAAGACTATTAGATTGTTCAGCATAATAGCATGAGGAGTTAACTATGAAGTTAAGAAGGAATCTCGACACGGTTACGGAAGCCTTTACTAGCGATTCTATTACTAGGACTCGTGTTAAACCTACTACGACGCTAAGTTAGGCGTAGGGTACTAGCTACGACAACTAGTAGGAACCCTAGGAGCTTAGCACGGACAAAACAAGCTCTAAGAAGTGGACATAGACGAATCTTGCTTCGATAACGATAATAAAGAAAACTAGGATCTAGAATAGAACGGACGCTAGTTACTAGTACTAGAACAACAAACAAACAAACTAGATACTATCGAAGAAGATTACGTACCGGAGGAGTTAAGCGAGGACTTGTCCGAAGAAGAAGAGAGCGACACTAACGACGAAAACGAAATATACACATTCACGGTAGATACACTAAAGAAACTCTATTAGTTGATTATCTACCTCTAACGAAGATACGAAGAATTCCTACTAAAGTTCTTAGGGAAACGATACCTAAACCCTAACGAATTCGATAAGACACTCGACATAATAAGGGGCATAGTATAGGGCTACCCAACCATAAACAATACTAAGAACTTAGCTAAAGCGGTTATCGAACGACTACCTATAGGAAGCCAAATAACGGATACCGGATACCTAACACCGGTAGGAACTTTCGTCTTAAACGAACTACGAATAGTAGTATAGTATGTACGGGCTCTCTACTTAGAATCGTAGAAGATCTAGGAACGTAACAGACTATAAGTGTAGACATAGGGCAACGGGCTATAGGTTCTAGCCGAAGCCTCTAGGCACGAAGTATAGCGAACTACATACTATTCAGGAAAAGGATTAGCTCCCTAGAAATAAGCAACTAAAGGGAGTTATACAATACTTAGGCTTACGCATCGACATTAAATACAGTTCTCTAGACATAAGCAATCGTTAACGGACACAAGACTAGTGTTATGATCGACTTAGGAGTAGCGGGGAATTTCATCTCCGAGTCTTTCGTAAGAAGAAACGGGTTCGCTACCCTAAAGAAGAAATAGGGTTACGAGTTAATCGCGGTAAACGGATTATCGTTACCTAGCGTAGAATGGGAGACGATACTATTGCTACTAGCTATCTAACAGCACTACGAGAATATTACCTTAGATGTTACTAATATAGCTAGTCATAACATAGTATTAGGTATACCTTAGTTAAGAAAGCACAATCGACTAGAGAAGAGGAGTACTTACATTTAGGGAATGCGACTGCGTTATCGACATTTAGCCTACGTATCGACAGCGGACGATAGTAGATAAGGTAAGGAAACAGCTTAACGCATTCGAGCTTACGCCGACTAGAAGGATAGAAGAACTACCTTCGACCGGGACGGACACTAGCGTAGGGCCGCCGGGTTACGAAGTTACTAGAAGTGATAGAAGTAACGCACTATCGAAGAATACTAACATCTTAGAGTTAAGTATTCCTAAGGAGTATCGTAAGTGGTCGCGACTCTTTAAAGAGGAGAGAGGCAAAACCGCCTTACCTAAGTACCGCCTATAGGATTACAAGATCAACATTTAGCTAGGGAAAGAGCCTCCATAGGGACCCCTATATTAAATGTCTAAGAAAGAGCTATAGACCCTACGAGAATAGCTAAAGGAGAAGCTAGCTAAAGGATAGATAAGAAGATCCACCTCGAGTGTAGGAACTCTATATATGTTCGTTCTAAAAGCAAACGGGAAGTTACGACTCGTATAAGACTATAGGAAGTTAAACGAGATTACGATTAAGAACCGATACCCGCTACCTAACATCGAAGAAGTATAAGATAGATTAACCGGATCGGACTGGTACATAAAGATTAACCTACGAGATGCCTTCTATGCTATACAAATAGTAGAAGGAGAAGAATGGAAAACCGCTTTTAGAACAAGATACGGACTCTACGAATTCTTAGTTATACTAATAGGATTAACTAACGCACCCGCAACCTATTAGGACCTTGTTAACGAAACACTTAGAGACCTACTCGACGTATGCGTTATCGCCTACATGGACGATATACTAGTCTATACGAAAGGATCCCTATAGGAACACATAAGATAAGTCTAGGACGTCTTCGAACGACTTACGCAATTAGGATTCAAGACGGTATCCGAGAAATGCGAATTCTATAAGAAAGAAGTTAAATTCTTAGGCTTCATTATTAGCACTATAGGGATAACGATCGACCCTACGAAGATATAGTTAATTAGAGAATAGCTAGAACTAAAAACAGTTAAGGACGTATAATCATTCCTCGGACTAGCGAACTATAACCGGAAATTCATTAAGGACTACGTAAAAACAGTAGTACTAATAACGATGCTTACGAGAAAAGACGTTACCTAGAAATAGGGAAAGGAACAGATTAAAGCGTTTAAGAAACTTAAGGAACAATGCGCTTTAGCCCCTACGCTTCGACTATTCGATAGTAGTAAGGAAGTCTACATCGAGACCGATACGTCTAATATAGCAATAGGCGCATGTCTAACATAGACACACGATAGGTAGAGACACCTAGTAGCCTATTACTCCCGGAAAATGACTATAGCGGAACAGAACTACGACATCTATAACAAAGAGCTTCTAGCCATTATTACTGCTATGCAACATTAGAGAGTATATGTCGAGGGCCTACCGAAGTTAACGATTCTTTCTAACTATAAGAATCTTACGTACTTTACGACGACGAAAGAACTTACCCGAAGGTAAGCCCGCTAGTCGGAGCTGCTAGGATAGTATAAGTTCGAAATCAAATATACTCTAGGACGAGAGAACGGCCGCGCCGACGCGCTGAGCCGAAGAAGCAACTATATAGAAGGAAAAGAACTAGTATAACATAAAATATTAAAAACAAACCCCGACGGAAGTCTTAGTACTAACATAAGAGAATTCAATAACATCGTACGGATATTAGGCGATAGGGACGAACAATTCCCTATATCGTAAGGAAAATACTAAGTACCTAAGGATCGAGAAGAAGAATACATACGACAACATCACGACGGACTAACTTATAGACACCCTAGAACTTTAAAGACAATAGACCTAATATAACGCAGTTTCTCATTTCTATAAATGAGACTTAAGGTGTTACGCTACATTAAACAATGCGTACACTACTAACGAAACAAGGCTACGAGACATGCAAAATACGGTTACCTACAGTTTAGGACACTACCGACGAAACCATAGGACGAAGTCATAATAGACTTTATTACGAAACTCCTACCGTTAAGAGATTAAGTTACGAAACAACTATACGACATAATACTAGTTATAGTTGATAGACTTACGAAATACGCACACTTTATTCCTACATTAGAGGTATATAATGTAGAGTAGCTCGGATACCTCGTACTAGATAGACTTATCCGATACTACGGATTCCCTTAAGCGTTTATAACGGATAGAGATAAGCTATTTATATTAAACTACTAGAAGACGCTTATAGGAACGATTGGAATTAAACATAAGCTATTAATAGTATATTATCCGGAAACAGACGGACAAACCGAAAGGATGAATTAAACGCTAGAACAATACCTACGACACTACATTAATTATGCATAAGACAACTAGGTCTCATTACTGCTAATAGCGTAGATTGTACTAAACAACTACAAATTGGAGACAACTTTAACGACACTATTTTATGCGAACTTTAGTAAAGATCCTAACCTATTTAGAACACCTAGATCTTACCCATAAGCCGAAAGAGTAATCGTAACGACGGATACTCTTCAGGAAGTGCATAAAGAAACACGTAAGGCGATTGAAGATGTATAACAAAAACTGTCTCGATAACGGTAGGACACGAGAAAAATGGCACCTCTACTAAAAGAGGGGGATAAGGTCTATCTCCTTATAAAAAACCTAAGAACAAGAAGATAGACTAAGAAACTAGATTACGTTAAGGTCGGACTATTTTTCATCGATAAAGTTATAGGACTAGTTAACTACCGCCTACGACTACCACCCGACGCTAAAATCTACCTAGTCTTCTACATCTCTAAGCTAGAACTAGCGGACGCTAAAACACCTTACTAGGAGAGCTTCCATTTCGAGCCGGAAGTAGAAAATGAATTCGAAGTCGAAAGAATCCTAGACAAGAAAGGTTAGCGATACCTTATTAAATAGAAAGGATACGACGAATTAGAAAATACCTGGGAACTAGAAAGGAAGCTACGAAACTGTTAGTAAAGGCTCTAGGAGTACAAAAAACGGTCTAGTAGACTAACCCCCGCGTTAGAGACTAATCTACTAGAAAGTAGCTAGAGTAGGAATCGAACCCACGACCTTAAGAGTGTAGACAGCTTACGCTCTACTAACTAAGCTACCTAGCCGATCGATAAGAACAGGGACACAACTTACAAATAAATACCCTAACGAGTCTCTACCCCTAGGGACTCCCCCTAAGGCTCCGCTCTAGAGAGCGCCGCCTAGTTATTTACGGGCATCTCTAGGATATCCGAGAAGGAGACTAGTGAAGGCAACACCTCTACCCCCGACGCTCGCTTAAGAGACGCTAGCTCCTCGCGCGCCTCTTCCTCCTCGAGCTCCTCTAATTCCTTAGCGACGGCATCGTCGGTACGACGCTTAGCTAATCGTAGCTATTTCCGAAGACGGATCTTACGCATCTTTAGCCGCACCTCCTCCTCTTTAATCTTCTTAAGCTCTAGCTTAAGCTTATCGCGCGAATCGCGAAGACGCTCCTACTCCGGACGAGAAACATATCGCAATCCTTATAGCCTTTTCGAATATAGGCCGAACACTTCCTAGACCGAGAACCTACGATACACTTTACTACTACGCCCGAGGATCGAGACTTCTAACAATTCGTGCATGGAGCTATTTCGACACCGGAAATTTCAGTATCTAGAGTAAGTCGATAACGGCGTTTATAGGAGGAAGAAGACATAGTCGACTATTACTACAAGAAATAATAACGGCTTAAGAAGCTTCGGGCCGAAGCTAGGCTAAGAAGGGGATAGTGTTACGGAATGATTCCTAGGGACCCTAGAATTATAACGACAAGACGAACACGTGACTCATCCTACCTAAGCGCTTAGACTTGGAGCGATTAGACTGCTTATGCTTAGACTAATTAGACTACTCATGCTTAGACTAATTAGACTAATCACCGAGATCTACGAATCTCCGTTATATTTAGGAACGCTAGAAACCCTTATAGTTCTAATACGTTCAACTTATGTTACTATCTCACTAATTAGAATACAACTCTTATTCCTATCATTTATCTTCGCTTAGCTTGCTTCAGCCTCTCTAAAGAATACCGCCACGTGACTTAACTTATCTCTCCTCTAAGACTAGCCCTAGAACGAGACAATAACAGTAAGTATTCCCTTACGACTCGGGTATATCTATTATAAAATCTATCGAGATCTCCTAGAAGAATCGGTCGGGGACTAGTAAGGGTTATAGGAGGCCGTGTTTTTATTCCCTCTATACCTTATTCCTACCGTAGTAGTCGTAGTTCCTTAAAAACTGCCTTACGTACTTAGATTATAGGGGCTAGTAGAAGTTACGACTTAGTATTAATACTATAGAGTCCCGGCTAGGGTAGCCGTATACCCGTAAATCGTATACGGATTAGATTACCTTAGTTCGAGGGGTGTCGTTCTATAGGATCGCTATGTCCGCCTCCTTATAGTCGGCCTCCGTAGAACTAGGAGCTCTAGGTACCTAAATCCTACCGCGGTAGTAAAGATACCCGTTACGGTCGATACTATAGTTACCTACTTATACCTTAAGTTTTACCTCGCTAGGAAGCGAGCGCGCTCCTACCTTAATATTAGGTTTAGTATAACCTAATAATATTACAAGTTAAGAAGATAAGCTTAATCGGGTTTATTCTCGGGCCGATAGGCCGTCGAGGGAGAGTAATAAAGTAGTAGTTATCTTAGTCTTATAAAGACTTAAGAAACAATATAGTAGAGGTTAGGTTACGGTATATTCTAAATAGTAATATTAAATAGTAAGTTAAACGCTTCGAAACTATAGGGGATTCTTAGCGTTCCTAAATATAAAGGAGATAGTATTACTATACTTATAGATTACTAAGTTACTAGTAAGCGAGTAATCGTAGATTACTAAGTCGCTAGTAAGCGAGTAATCGCGTATAGCGTACGTAACTATCCGCGTCTAATAGTTAGCTATAGTTATATAGTCTAGACCGAACCGTAATACTATCCCTCTTCTAGTCTAGCTTCGTCTCGAAGCTTATATAAGATAGTATATAGTCCCCTCTTCTCGTGCGGCTAACGATGTCTTCTTCTTCTTCTAAAAATCGTCTTTGTCTTACGAAGGAAATTAATAAACACGGGTATCTCGTCGACTTCGCTTATAACTATTATTTCTTAAACGGCCTTTCCTATATCGTAATAGAGGGTAACGTTTAACTTTAGTGTTCCGAGTACGTCCGCCGTAGTCGTAAATACGTAAATCTTTCCTAGGAGTCTCTCGATAGGACTCGCGAAGAATATCGGAAGAAGGTCGAAAAGGACGAGAAGGAACTTACTAAGGTCCTAGCGCGGTTAATGCGGGATAGGGCGATACTCTATTAGGCGAAGGAGCGCGCGCGGAAGAAGGCGTAGTACCTCGAGGCTAAGATAGAGGCTTCTAGAGAGATCGAGGATGTTAATTGTCCTACCGCGGACGCGACCGTTAGTTTATCTCCCGCGGTTTAGTCGTCTATTAATTTTATTAATAATACAATTAATTTCTCTATCTTAGTATCGTAAGGGATATAATTTTATAAGTTTCCCCTTATCCTTATTATTTAGCTAAGTAGCTTAGTAGTAGAGCGTCCTTCTAGCGTTATAGGGGAATCGTTTCGGCTTATACCCTTAACTATTCCCTTACACTTTACTATTTAGAAGGGAGGTCGTAGGTTCGATTCCTATCTTAGTTACTCCTAGCTAACTAGTCGCTAGTCGGTAGCTTAGTTAGTTAGCCGCTTTTTAGTCTTATAATATTCCTAGATTCTTTACTAATAGTTATATAGGTTCTCTTTTAGTTCCTAGGTATTTCTAATTCGTCGTATCCTTTCTATTTAATAAGGTATCGCTAACCTTTCTTATCTAGGATCTTTTCGACTTCGAATTTGTTTTCTACTTCTAGCTTAAAATGAAAGCTTTCTTAGTAAGGTGTTTTAGCGTCTACGGGTTCTAACTTAGAGATGTAGAAGACTAGGTAGATTTTAGCGTCGGGTAGTAGCTATAGGCGGTAGTTAACCGGTCCTATAACTTTATTAATAAAAAATAGTCCGACCTTAATGTAATCTAGTTTCTTAGTCTATCTTCTTATTTTTAAGTTTTTTATAAGGAGATAGACCTTATCCCCCTCTTTTAGTAGAGGTGCTATTTTTCTCGTATCTTACTATTGTCTAGAAAATTTTTATTATATATCTTCGATCGCCTTATATGTTTCTTTATATACGTCCTTAAGAGTATCCGTCGTTACGATTACTCTTTCGGCTTATAGGTAGGATCTAGGTGTTCTAAATAGGTTAGGATCTTTACTAAAGTTCGTATAGAATAGTGTCGTTAAAGTTATCTCTAATTTATAGTTGTTTAGTGCGATCTACGCTATTAGTAGTAGTAAAACCTAGTTGTCTTATACATAGTTAATATAGTATCGTAGATATTGTTCTAGCGTTTAATTTATCCTCTCGGTTTATCCGTCTGTCTCTAGATAATATACCGTTAATAGCTTATGTTTAATTCCGATCGTTTCTATAAGCGTCTTCTAGTAGTTTAATGTAAATAGCTTATCCCTATTCGTTATAAACGCTTAGGGAAATCTATAGTATTAGATAAGTCTATCTAGTACGAGGTATCCGAGCTACTCTATATTATATGTCTCTAATATAGGAATGAAGTGTACGTATTTCGTAAGTCTATTAACTATAACTAGTATTATGTTGTATAGCTATTTCGTAACTTGATCCTTTAACGGTAGAAGCTTCGTAATAAAGTCTATTATAACTTCGTCCTATAGTTTTATTAGTAGTGTCCTAAACTATAGGTAACTGTATTTCGCGTGTCTCGTAGCTTTATTTCGTTAGTAGTGTACGTATCGTTTAATATAGCGTAATACCTTAAGTCTTATCTATAGGAATAAGAAGCTGCGCTATATTAGGTCTATTATCTTTAAAGTTCTAGGGTGTCCGTAAGTCGGTCCGTCGTAATATTATCGTATATATTCTTCTTCTCAATCCTTCGGTACTTAGTATTTTCCTTACGATATAGGGAACTATTCGTCCTTATTGCTTAGTATTCGTACGATGTTATTAACATCTCTTATGTTTATACTAAGACTTCCGTCGGGGTTCGTCTTTAGTATCTTATATTATACTAGTTCTTTTCCTTCTATATAGTCGCTTCTTCGGCTTAGTATATTAGCGCGGCTATTCTCTTTTCCTAGAGTATATTTAATCTCGAACTTATATTGCCCTAGTAGCTCCGACTAGCGGGCTTACCTTCGGGTTAGTTCTTTCGTCGTCGTAAAGTACGTAAGATTCTTATAGTTAGAAAGAATCGTTAACTTCGGTAGGCCCTCGACGTATACTCTCTAATATTATATAGTAGTAATAATAGCTAGAAGCTCTTTATTATAGATGTTGTAGTTCTATTCCGCTATAGTTATTTTCCGGGAGTAATAGGCTACTAGGTGTCTTTTCCTATCGTATGTCTATATTAGATACGCGCCTATTGCTATATTAGACGCGTCGGTCTCGATGTAGACTTCCTTACTACTATCAAATAATCGAAGCGTAGGGGCTAAAGCGCATTATTCCTTAAGTTTCTCGAACGCGTTAATTTGTTCCTTTCCCTATTTCTAGGTAACGTCTTTTCTCGTAGGTATCGTTATTAGTACTACTATCTTTAAATAGTCCTTAATGAATTTCCGGTTATAGTTTACTAGTCTAAGGAATATTTACACGTCCTTAAGTATTTTCGGTTCTAGCTATTCTCTAATTAAATATGTCTTCGTAGGGTCGATTATTATCCCCGTTATACTAATAATAAAGCCTAAGAATTTAACTTCTTTCTTATAGAATTTGCATTTTTTAGGTGCCGTCTTAAATCCTAATTGCGTAAGTCGTTTAAAGACGTCCTAGACTTGTTTTATGTGTTCCTATAGGGATCCTTTCGTATAGACTAATATGTCGTCTATATAAGCGATAAGGTATACGTCGAGTAGGTCTCTTAATGTTTTATTAATAAGGTCCTAGTAGGATGCCGGTACGTTAGTTAATCCTATTAGTATAACTAAGAATTCGTAGAGTCCGTATCTTATCCTAAAAGCGGTTTTCTATTCTTCTCCTTCTACTATCCGTATAGCGTAGAAGGCATCTCGTAGGTTAATCTTCGTATACTAGTCCGATCCGGTTAATCTATCTTATACTTCTTTAATATTAGGTAGCGGGTATCGGTTTTTAATCGTAATCTTATTTAACTTCCTATAGTCCTATACGAGTCGTAACTTCCCGTTTGTTTTTAGAACGAACATATATAGAGTTCCTATACTTAAGGTATATCTTCTTATCTATCCTTTAGCTAGCTTCTCCTTTAGCTATTCTCGTAGGGTCTATAGCTCTTTCTTAGACATTTAATATAGGGGTCCCTATAGAGGCTCTTTCCCTAGCTAAATGTTTATCTTATAATTCTATAGTTAGTACTTAGGTAAGGCGTCTTTACCTCTTTCCTCTTTAAAGAGTCGCGACTACTTACGATACTCTTTAGGAATACTTAACTCTAAGATGTTAGTATTCTTCGATAGTACGTTACTTCTATTACTCCTAGTAACTTCGTAATCCGGTAGCCCTACGCTAGTGTCTATCCCGGTCGAAGGTAGTTCTTCTATCCTTCTAGTCGGCGTAAGCTATATCCTATTTAGCTATCTCTTTACCTTATCTACAAGCGAACGCTACCGCTACGTAGGCTAAATGTCGATAACGTAGTTGCATTCCCTAAATATAAGTCCTCCTTTTCTCTAGACAATTACTAGATTATGCTTTCTTAACTAAGGCATACCTAGTACGATATTATAACTAGCTATATTAGTAATATCTAGGGTAATCTCCTTGTAGTACCGTTAGATAGTAAGTAGTAGCGGTATCGTCTCGCGCTCTACGCTAGGTAAGGATAATTCGTCTACCGCGATTAATTTATAACCCTCTTTCTTCTTATAGGTAGCAATCCCGTGTCTTATAATAAATAATTCGGAGGTAAAGTTCCCGCTTACTCCGGAATCTATTATAGTATATGTCTAATGCCCGTTAACGATAATCTTCGTTCGAAACACTATTGTCGTTAGTAATGCTTAAGCCTTTTCTATGTTATATAACTCCCTTTAGTCGCTTATTCCTAGGGAGTTAATCCTTTTACCTATTTATATATATAACGTCGTACTTCGTGTCTCGAGGCCTTTGCTTAAACCTTACGCGAGCCTTTCTATATCTATACCCGTATTCGTTAACGTTCCTAGATCTTCTACGTCTCTAAGTAGAGAGTACGTATATGCTATACTATATTACGTAATTCGTTTAATACGAATATTCCTAACGGTATACGGTATCCGGTACCTATTATTCGGCTTCCTATTAGCGGTTGTTCTATAATAGCGGTTACTAGATTTTCGGTTATCTCTATAAGTAGATATCCCTAGGCTATACCTCGTAGGGTATCGAGTATTTTATCGAACTTAATAGGGTATAGTATCCGTCGTCCGCCTATCTTAGGTAGGAATTCTTCGTGCCTTCTCTATAGGTATATAATTATGTTATATAGTTTCTTAGGTATATCGATCGTAAAGGTTAGTTATTCGTTATCGTTAGTATCGCTCTCTTAGGAATCTTCTTCGCTTAATTCTTCCGGATCCTAGTTCTCCTTAATAGTATCTAGCCCGGTAGTCTCTTAACTTTCTTACTATAGTTCTAGTAACTACGATCCGTTCTATCCTAGGTCCTAGTTTTCTTTATCTTTGTCGTTAAAGTAGGATTCGTCGATGTCTACTTCTTAGAGCGTAGCGTTTTGCCTATACGTTGCTCCTAGGGTTCCTCTTAGTTACTAAGGCTATTACCCTACGCCTATTTTCGCGGCGTAGTAAACTTAATACGAGTCTTAATAATAGAACCGCTAATAAAGGCTTCCGTAACTATTTTAAGATTGGGATTTGATCTTATAGTTAACTCTTTATACTATTATATTAAACTGTCGTAGTTAGTTCTTCGTATTAAATGGAATAACTACTATTTACTACCTATAGTATCCTCCTTATTCTTATAAGGGGTCTAGAAGAGGCTCCTTACTTTCGTCGCTAGCTCTCTTCTCTACTCTCTAAGTATAGTCGGTATCTCCCTAAGATCTAACGCTACTCTTTAATTTACTAGTTTGGGATTATATTATATTAAACTGTTTACGGCGTACTATATTCTTACCGCGGTAGTCCTTTACTAGGTAGCTAGGTTTACTATATCTATAGTAGGTTCGTGTTTCTTTTCCTAAACTCGGGGGTCTTCTATTCCCCTTACTATTCCTAACCTTACGACCTTTCTCGGTAACGTCGAGCTCTATCGGCTAGGGTCCGTAGTATAGTTTATCCCTAGGCTTATTATAGTAGTTATCGTAGAAGCCTCTATTTCGATTGTCGTAGCCTAACGTGTATCCGACCTTTCCGGATACCTTAGCGTCGTATCGTCGCTCTAGAGCTCTCTCGTAGAGCTTATCGTTAAGATCGATTATAACCTAGACTAAGGTATCTAAGTTATCGATCTTCCGACCGTCCCTTATTAACTCGTCCTTAACTTACTCCTTAGTCCTCCTCGGTATATAACTTAAAGTGCTTCTTCGTCCTAATCGGTAAGTTATACGTATTCCCGGGGTTTAGTAGCGTATTCGGCGGTAGATGTCTTCTATATTAAGTACTAGATAACGCGAACGGTAGTAGTAACCTCGTTAGAGATTCTAAAGACGCTCTTTATAGTATGCTTAAGATAGTTATAAGATTTAAAGACTCCGTTAGTATTATCTTCCCCGTTACTATCTAGGTATGTCCTAAGAAATAGTTTAACCTAATGCTATACCCCATTTAAAGGAAGGTAGTAGTAAAGATAGGCTTAAGGTTCTCTTCTACGGCATTAAATAAGAAGTATATATCTATTTAAGTAACCTAAGTATAGAACTTGTCTCGCTCGCTATAGTAGAACTCTAGCTTACTAACCTTAAGATTCTCGTTACCTATATAAGTAGCTAGGGCTTCGATAGTATTATTAGAGGTCTAAGGTCGTCGGGCTCTACTTACTTTACTAGGGGCGGGTATTCTACGTTTACGCTATCGGTCTCCTATCGTAGAGGGCGTTTAAAGCTATTAGGTTTAGTATAACCTAATAATATTATAAGTTGAGAAGATAAGCTTAATCGGGTTTATTCTCGGGCCGATAGGACGTTAAGGGAGAGTAATAAAGTAGTAGTTGTCTTAGTCTTATAAAGACTTAAGAAATAATGTAGTAGAGGTTAGGTTACGGTATATTCTAAATAGTAATATTAAATAGTAAGTTAAACGCTTCGAAACTATAGGGGATTCTTAGCGTTCCTAAATATAAAGGAGATAGTATTACTATACTTATAGATTACTAAGTTACTAGTAAGCGAGTAATCGTAGATTACTAAGTCGCTAGTAAGCGAGTAATCGCGTATAGCGTACGTAACTATCCGCATCTAATAGTTAGCTATAGTTATATAGTCTAGACCGAACCGTAACACTTAATTGCGCGGAGTACCGCCTAGGACGTACTATCTTTCTCGATAGTTCTTTCTTAGAGGTCGTTTAGCTCTTAGTCTTAGAAGGGTCCCCTTAATACGCCCGGTACATCCGCCTCTTCTATAGTAGATAGCTTTTTAAACTACGTAGCTAAGATTTATACTAACGAAATCTTTATAGTAGAGCTAGCGTCTACTACTACCTCGCTTCCTCCCTTCGAGCCCGGCTAATTCTTTACAATATGAGGTTTAAGAAACCTACGATACTATAATAACTTATCGTCCTACCTAAGCGTATCCTACTCCCTTTAAGAAAGGGCGTCCGGTATAATTACCTTAGTACCCGGCCTATATACTAGTAAAAACTAGAATTTTATAACTTCCTTAACCTACCGGATCTACCGTTCGGAAAGCTATATCTTCGTTATAAAGTATTCTAGGTTTTTATAGTCCGTCTAGATTATAAAGGGTCTATATATCTTTAACTCGGGAGCCTATTCTTTAAGATATAATACTACCGCAAGTATCTCCTTATCGTAAATGTCGTAGTTAATCTTAGCCTTATTTAGCTTCTTTAAGTAGAATCCTACTAGTTTTACGACTCCGTCCTTTTCTTATAGGAGGGCGCCTCCTAGCGTAAAGCCGCTATAGTCCGTCTCTAAAAACGTAGGGAGCTCCGGGTTCTAGTAAGCTAGAACTAGTACTTTATAGTACTTATCCTTTAGGGCCTTAAACGTATTAGTCTAATGTTCTCCCTAGGAAAACACCGTATTCTTACCGGTTAGCGATATTAAGGGCTTAGCGAGCTTTAAATAGTTTAGAATAAATATCCGGTAGTAGTTTGCGAAGCCTAAGAAACGTCGTACCTCCTTCTAGGTAATAGGTGCCTTCTAGTCCTTTACTACTACTACCTTTTCGGGGTCGGGTCCTACTCCTTTCCTATTAGTATATATAATAAACCTAAGGTACTTAACCTTCTTCTATATAAACTTATACTTCCCTAGATCTAGGAATAGGCCTCCGTACTAAAGCTCCTATAGTACGACGCGAACCTTCTAGAAATAGTGCTTCTTTATTCCGTCGGAGTAAATAACGACGTTATTAGCGTAGGCCGAGGTAAAGTTGTTTAGGTAGTCCCGGAATAAACTATTAATATACCGCTAGAATGTTACCGGGGCGCCGGATAAACTAAATAGGTATACTAGCTACTCCTATAGATAAAATCTAGTTCGAAAAGCTATCTTATACTCTTCGCCCCGAGCTATCCGTAGGTAATAAAATACAGTAATAACGTTAACCTTCGTAATCTATCTAGCGCTAGTTAGGGTCCGAATAGTTTCCGGGATTAATAGTAGCGGATAACGGTCCTACTTAGTAATCGAGTTTAGTGCTCTATAATCGTAGTAGAATCTAAGTCCTCCCCCGGGCTTCTTTACGAATAAGACGGGAGCCGCCGCTTCTAAGGTAGAGGGGCGAATATAACCCTTACGCTATAGTTCTATTAGTAACTTCCGGAGAATAAGTAGCTCGTCTTTAGATATACTATAGAGCGGTCCCTAGGGTAATAGTTCCGGGCTTCCGTCGGCTTTTGTCCGGATCTTAATCTTATAGTTAAGGTCGCTACGGTACGGAGCTAGTTTATCTACTTCCCTAGTAGAAAATATCGGAAGTATATCCTAAAGTTCTAGAGGTAGGCTCTTCTTAAGTTCCTCTTACGTAGGCGGCTCCTTCTTACTAAGGGCCTTCTTAATATCTTCTACTGTTACCGCGGTAATCGTAGCGAAGCGCTTACCCGACTTACGTTCTTCGTAGTTACGCCCTTCGGGTACCTATTTCTTTACTAAGCTATAGTAGTACCGGCGCTTTTTAGGCGTAGTCCGGATCTAATTATATACCTTCTACGGGTTCCCTAGGATTATAGGAAAATCTAGATTAGGCACGACGTAAGTATAAACGACTTAGTAGATCCCGGTAATTTCTATATAGAAGGCGACTACTCCTTCGATCGAGTTTCGTATCGCTTCTGTAAACCCTATAGCCTTACGGCTCTCGTTACTAATATACGTAAGACCGAGGCCTTTCGCTAGGTCTCCGTTAATTATAGTATAGTATATATATCCTTTATCGATAAGGGTAAACGTTCCGTAACTTTTGTTTAGGAGTACGTCGGTATATATAAGATTCCCGTTTATAGAACTCTTAACTATACTCTACTACTTTACTAGTGCTTCTTTATCTCCTAGTTCTAGCTTTTAACTATAAGCTAGTGTTTTCCTATATCTTTAGGATCCGACTTAAATCTATCGTTCTCTAGGATCGGCGCGACTAAGGCCGCGTTAATCCTAGTAGGATTAACTACTACGGCGTACGGGTATTCCTTTACTCGATGTCCGCTTGCTCTATAGCGGAAGTAGAGCTATTCTTAGCGTCTACGATCTCTCTTAGCGGTATCTACCTATTTTACTCTCTCTACTTCCCCTTATCCTCCTTCCGGTCTCTACGACTTCTAAAGCGGCCTCTACTTATCTAGGTTGGTACTATAATAGTATTACTATTAGTATTAACCTAGGTACCGGTAGGTCTCGTAAAAGAACGGGTAGTAACTATAGTAGTCGTACTAGAGTCCTTATTATTATCTCTCTATTTCTTATAGGCTACTTTAAACTAGTCTATATCCTTAAGGTTAGTTATAATCCGTTCGACCTTACCTATAAACTTATAGTAGTCCTCCTTTTTCGGTATAACCGCCGTATATACCCTTACGGGTTTCGAAAAGGTATTACGTAAGTAACTAATCTTAGCGTCGTCGCTCTAGTTCTCTCCGCTAGCGCTTAGTACGAGTCCGTTAAATTTTATCTAGTAATCGTACTAAGGTTAACCGTTCGTATATTTAATCTTAGTAAGCTACTCTAGAGCTTTAGCGCGCTCGTTAGTATTACCGAAGACTTTCTTAAGTTACGTAAAGAAAGTAACGGGGTTCTTCCTAAGTTTACCGTCTCCCTTATCCTAGAAGTGCCGTATCCTAGTACGCTCTCTAGCTAGTAAGGTGTTATGAATCGTATCCTAGTAATATTCGTTAGAGAGCGTCGGTTTTAGGGCGGATTGTACTCTAAAGGAGATTTTTAACCTTAAGAAGTAACCGCGGAATATCTCTACCTTACCGTCCTAGGAAGGTAGGTTCTAAACTCTAGGACCCGACGGTTCTTCTCCGGTACGCGACGTAGGCCCGGCGGCGTTTAGAGTCTATAGTAACTGTCTTATTAGGTTACTAGTAGTCGTCTTATTATAAACTAGTAGCGAGACTATAGGTATTAACTAACGTTAAGCGTCTTCTAATTCTTTTAAAGCGGCGCGCGTTATAATTAACTCGGCGTATATCTCTTCCTATTGCTAGTATAGTTACTAAAGCATAAGCTAGAAGTTCTTATTCGGAGTACTAGTCCTAGGATTCTCGCTACCCGGCGACGTTATTACGTATCCCGTCTCTTTAATAGTAGGTACCTAGCTAATTCAAATAGATTAAACTTAATATTACGGGTAAACGACGTGTATACTAAAGTTCTATAAGGTATATAATAAGTTCGATATAGAAGAAAGGGGAAGTTAGACGCTATCTAAAGAAAAGGTATCGGATAGTAACCCGGACGTATAGGCGTAGCCTATGCTAACAAATAGGGGCCCGCCTCTTATAGTTAAGCGCGATCCAATACAACGACTTCTTAATATATATAATATTAAGAAATAGAAAGTAGCGAAGAGACTAATACTTATACCTAAATACGTAAGGCTCTAGCTTACCTTCGCGTTAAAATAGGAGTATCGTACTATTTAAGAGTAGCTTAATATTTTCTTTTTAGACGAGTACTTCGTAGAGCGAGGATTAGGTAAGAAACGCGACTAGTACTTTCGCGTACCCTACTAGAAGTAGGACCGTAAGATAATCTAGATATATAATAAAGGCAAGAGCGTATTAGTAATAGTATAGGCCGGTATCTATAATAAAGGTAAACGTACTAAATTAGTAGTAATAAGGCGTAATCTAGACTCTCTAAGGAAGGGCTACCCTACGGTCTCCTACCTTAAAGTTCTTAACAAAGAACTACTTCTAATCTACTCGGACGAGAATATAAATAGACTTATATTTATATAAGATAATGCCCTAATGTATAAGGCTTAAAAGGTATTACGTTAGTTTAAAGAATACGGTTTAAACGTACTTATAGATTAGCCGCTATATAGCCCGGATCTTAACCTAATTAAGCACCTATAGTTCTTACTTAAGGAGTACGTATACGTCATTAACCTACGCTTTAACGATATTTAAGGCGTAGAGTAGTAATATAAGGAACTTAAGAAAATACTACCTATCGTATAGGTATATATTCCTACGTATAGGGTACGTACGGTATTAGAGAGTATACTATATAGGGTATAAGTAGTAATTACTATAGAGGGCTAGTATACAAAATACTAACTAGATAGAAACACCCTAAAGTTGTAGAATCTATTATTAATATATATATCTACAATTCCTTAAAGTATAGTTATCTATAGATTATTATGTACCGCAATATACTAGTAAGAACAGGTTAGGTTATTTCTTAAAAGTTAGCTATAACTAGTAAAGCCGGAGAAATTTTACGTCGGAGTTATAAATTAAATATTAGTAGTAGGACTATATATATATAAAGAGACCTTCTTCTTTACTATAGATATAAGTAGCTTATTATTAAATATCGCTAACTTAGTAGCCTACTATAAAGCTTATAATAGAGCTTAAATAACACATAGTAGAAGGGCCTTAACATTACTGTAATAGGTAATAAGGGGGTATAGCCTATAGCGGGTTATACAATTATATATAAATTAGCTTATTTACCTATAAGCTATAAGAGCTAAGGAGGTATATTACGATCTAGTACAATTAGGCTTTTAATTAGATTTAAAGCTTAAGATCTATTTACTACTAAGTAGTTACGTAACTATATTAGTAATTTACTTATACCTATTCTTTTTAAGTATATATAGTCTTAGATAGATATATATAATATATAGTCTACTTTAAACTAGTCCTTTAACTTACCAATATATAAGCCTAAGTAAGTAAATAAATTAACTAAACACTTAGCTTACTAATAAATACCTATAACGTAATAGATAGTAGTATTAATTAAGCTTCCCTATTAGCGTAGCGGTAGTAAATAAAGTTAGCTTCTAGTAGCGAGATAGTAAACTAAGACTTCTAGTATACAATAGTAAATAGTACCTATAAATAGTTAATACTTGTAACTCTTAAGCTATTAGAGCCTTAGTACAATTTAGGCTTATAACCTATTTACGATTACGAGCTAAAGGGTTAATTAAGGTACTACCTAGTCCTACTAGGTTGTATTAAACCTAAGTATCTATCTGCGGTACCGGAATACACACAGACCAGTTCTTACTAAAGACAAGGAAGAATCGGATCACGGGTGCTGCCGCCCCGCCGACTGCGCCGTCTTACGCTCGAATGGATCAGCCTTGCTTCTTGGTAGCTTTCGCGCGCGGTACGTACCGGCACGCTCGTTTTAGACGCTTACTACCTACCCACTTTCACACAGACTTGGACGACTTTCACGATTCCATTATCTACGGCTACATAGTATGGAGATGGATCATGTTGCTCTGCAGGACCTAAAGATGCGGCGCGCACGCACGCAGACGAACGGACGGCCGGCCGGCCGGCAGCCAGACCTACCGCCATGCCGCTTTGGGCTTCAAGCGAGAAACGCAACGCGACGGTGATATCTAAGAGAGTTGATGCAAACACAGCACGGGGAGTTGCTATGCTCTCTTTCGGAGCAACAACGCCATTATTATCATTATCTTCGTTTTCATCTGGTCCACCCACCGACATCGATTCGAAGGTACTAACGAGACCATGGCTAACGACGACTCCGATAGGGACAATATCGTCGTGGCCCAGCGCCAACACCCCATCCCACCGCCACCGCCCCGAGCAGCAACGCCTCCAGCACCACGCCGTCATCGTGGTCCCGCACCAGCACATCGAGCGCGCCGACCCAGCCCGCGACAACAACCACAACCAGAACATCGACAGTCGAAACAAAAGCAGAGTAACAAACAAGGGCAAGGGCAAGGGCGAGGACAGGTACAGCCGCCAGCTGCTGTGAACACCCTCTCTTCTACTTCGCGCGCTACGAGATACAAAGCACGTGAGCTCTATTCTACCTCGCGGCGCGCGAGGTACGATGCTCGTGAGCAGAAAAAACGGGTTCGAGACACCACGCAGCGGCAGCAGCAGCGGCAGCAGCAGCATGAGGAGGAGGTACAACAGCAGCAGCAGGAGGAGGAGGTGCAGCAGCAGCAGGAGATGATGGAGGACGAGATGATGGAAGAGGAGATTATGGAGGAGCAGATGATGGAGGAGGAGATAAAGGAGGAGGCGATGACGGTGAATAAGAGGGTTGAGGAATGGGTACAGCAGCAGCAGCAGCAGCAGCAGCACGAGGAGGAGGAGATGGAAGAGGAGTTACATCAGCAGCAGGAAGAGGAGGAGGTACAGCAGCAGCAGCGACAGCAGGTACAACAAGCTGAGCACATCTCGGCCCCCACGGCCCACGGCCCTCCCCCAACAGCGCAGCCACTGTCAGCCGAACAGCAAGAGGAATGCGGCTGGTGTTTCGAACCACTCTCCTCCGCAGCCTGCACCGAACTGCACCCATGCTATCACAGTATGCACGCCAGCTGCATGGAGGAGTACTGGGGCTATGACGGCGCAGGGTTCGAGGCCAAGAAGCATTGTCTCCGGTGGTACGTATCCGCTTGCATACTCTCGCGCCGACAAGGCTGACGTTGCTCGACAGTAATCAGTACGGGCAACCAATGACCGATCTCGATTTGGCATAAGATGTATGCAACGATGGGTGGAGGGAGCTAAAGTGGTCGAGACACCACAGTATTGTGTGGCGTGGCATTGCTTTAGTGAGGGAGCTTTAGCGAAGGAAATGGCTCGAATATGCTTGCTAGTCTAACATGCGCACGAACCTACTGGCTCAACGTTGTGCGCTTTTCCTAACGAGCGACACAAGGGTCAGCCGTTTCAGCTGTCTGCACTGTATTGACTAGTGGCCCGGTACAACGAACATCTCCCGTGTGTGGAGCGAAGTGTAGATTAGAATAACTGCCTATAGCTCATGTAGAAATCAACGTCTATGTGTGTAAGTTTGTGTGAATGGATGCAACACCATAACCGGCACTCGAATCCGTCTCTCGCATTCTTACTTACTATCGCGAAGTACCTCACGTCGCTTTGGATTTGTAAATGCATGTATGCTCTCCTCTATAAAAGATTACATGTTGCTGCTGCAGTCGATCCTGCAAAGGCTGGATGAATCGGATCCGTAATAGGGCCGCCGATAATATCGTTACTGTAATTAGTGCAATCGCAAGGTCCAAAGAGGACGAATGTTTGCTCTAAGAATAACGAAGGTGCGCAAAGGTGCAAGTTGCACTTTATCGGTTAAGCTACGCTGCTACTTAGGTAGAAGGTAGGTCCTCCTCGGCTTGCCATGCCGTGCAATTTCGGTCCCATCACCTTGCTTGTAGGCCGAGAGAGAGATATGTCACGCAAATGTTATGTTTCTCGCGATTCTTCAGATCTGCTGGAAAATCGTCTTGGCACGTCTTCGAGCTCTGTCTGTGTCGTAGCCATTTATCATTCTGTAAGAGAAAGAGGAAGCCAAGCCTCTCGGACCAAGCTTAGATAGGAGGAACGCAGTACCGGCAGCTTCGGTGATGAAGACATTAGGTAAAAGCTTATTATCATTATATCTACATCGAACCTCCCTCACTGATGTGCCTAATATATGTTTTGGATAAGAGATGTTCGATGCCCACTAGCTATACTCTTGTCACAGTCTTCTGTCCAAACATGTTTCTTGTTGCACGGCTCTTCGAGCAGAACACATGAGTTGTGCATGTCACCACCTACAGCCCCTCTTCGCGAATAGAACTACCACTTGCACGCTGTGGCTCGACTTGCTTGATGCGCCCGATGTGGCTGTGAAGAAACAACATGGCACGCCTCGCCCAACGCGCGCGCATTGATCCCAGCCACAGTGCTAGGGTTCGGCTTTGGGACCTTACACGGCGAACATGCATACGATTGCGCGAAGATAGCCAGGATCAACAGGATGCGCTCGAATATTTTCGCTAGTCGATCGGGCTTCGAGACTTCGAGCCGGATGATGATCAGCACCTCAACGCTGCTGTCTCGAACCTGCGGCTTCTGCACAGTGAACAAGAGAAGGAGATTGCCGATGTACTATGGCAGTGGCTTCACAGGCCCCATCGGCTATCAACAGACAAGTATCAAAAGACAAGGGCCAGTATGATTCCGCGCTTGCCGCCATCGCTAACATTCCCGAGTACCCCTACTACGTACTGCGCACCTGGTTCTTCCTGTTTAGCATGTGTTCCGAGCCGCCCGAGGTCAAGTCAGCTATGCTCAAGCTTACCAAACCGGAAGCAAAGCAGCGCTACTACGCCTTTCGATTCTTTCCGCGCGACTACGAAGACGAGAATAACACCAACGGCCCCGAGGCACCTCTAGCCGGCCGCTCTAAGTGGGCTTTTGCGATCGAGGACACCGACTCTGGGGGCATCACCGACGTCTTCTCCTGCTCGGACAGGCCCAATCTAGCGCTGCTTGAAGGGGCAGTAACGGTTGATACGGACAAGGTGACACTAAACAAGCTTCCGGTTAACAAAAACAAGGTCGCAAACATAAATACTACACTTGCTTCGATGCTTACGGTTGCTGCACTAGCCGCACATCTGAGCTCTAAACAGAAAGCTCCCTTGTCGATCAATACCCACGTGTGGTTGCACGCCGTCCACACTGCCATCCAGCAGATATCGTCCAAGTCTCCTTAGCGGAATGACGCGCTCGACAGCATACCTGCAATCTCCCCACGCCACATTGCTGCACGAGCATCCCTCCCTAAAGCACACCATCAACCATCGGCCTCGTCATCGCACGAAGCTCGGAAACAGCGACCTCTCGCTCAGAACCTCGAAGACCTACGAGTTCTCGCTGCACACATTGACAACGTCGCAGCGTACATGGATGAACACGAGCGAATCCGCGGACTTGTGAAGAGCAGGCGCGATGACTGGGAGCATGGCGCGCGGAAAATGCCAGCAGAAGATGGCGGTAACATGACAAACGAGCCGGGCGCAGACCTTCAATCTGGGCTGGACATGCTTGAGAAGCTCCGCGACAGGGCGCAGGACCCCAGTGCTTAGGCGGTGTACCAGGCAGACATAACCCGCATACGGTCGCTGCTGGAAAAGCGAGAAGCAATCTCACACGGCCGGAACATAGCATCCAAGTTCAAGCCAGTCACTCAGTGCCTCGCGTGGACCAAGGTGGAATTGGAGGACGTTCTAAGCGAGCTGGCCTAGCGCAAGACCAAGCTTGCCCAGGACCTGTATGTCGAGTCGACGGAGGCACTGCAAGAGATCGCGCGCCTCGAGCCGGTGTCAATTTGAACGCCACTACCACGTTCATGGGAGGCAGCGATGACGGCGACGCAGAATGAATTTGACGACTTGACGAATTGCAACTACCTTCAATAATGACAGAGATATCCCAACATAACAGAAGATGCCGCCTTTCAAGCTGCGAAGCAACTGAAGGAGACGAATACGTGTATTCAGTAACATGCACATGTCAGCGCAGTCAGTAGTCTATAGCTTAACGAATTGAGAGAGTTCATTAATGTGCTTCACGCGAGTGCGAGGAGGCGGCGATGCGAGTGTGGGTGGGTATTGCAGATCTTTCTTTTACGTTGTTCCGCCGCGCAATTCTTGGGTAGTCGTAGGGAAGGGGAAGGGAAAGGGTAGAGAAAGAGAGAAAGGGCTAAGTGAGGTAAATACATCGTGTATCGTGTATCGTGTATCGTGTATCGTGTATCGTGTATCGTGTATCGTGTATCTTGTATCGTGCATCCTGCATTGTGTATTGCTCTCATGGTTTGTAAACAAAGTGTATGTATGGGACGTCCCGTCCCGGAGACGTTGCTTAAGGCGTGGCATGGCACCTGCAGAGCCTCGGCTAGGTCGGGAAGCCTCGGTACTCGGGGGATGTTCCGCCGCGCAATTCTTATGTCGTCGTAGGGAAGGATAAAAAAAGGTAGAGAAAGCGAGGAGGAAGAAATGTCTAAGGGAGGAACATTATGCATCGTGTATCGTGCATCGTACCGTGTATTGCTCTCATAGTTTTCAAGAAACAAAATGTATGCATGTATAGGACGGGACGTCCCGGGATATTGCCTGAGGCGTGACATCGCAAAGCCTCAGCTGACCGCCAAGCTTACTTGCGAAGTTGCACAGTGTGCCGACCAGCGTGAAATTCAGATACAGTACGCACTACATATACCTCGACCTCTTTTTGCTTCGACTCTCCTCGCATACAGACGGTCTCCACTTCCACTGCGGAGGCGTGAAGGCCACTTTCGAGCATGTGTTTGTCTCTCCCAGTAGAACTCGCGGCTGGCTGGTCAGCTCAACCTGGCGGCAGCGGCAGCGGCAGCGGCGGGAGTTCTTCGACCGAGGAGTGAAGGATCATGTCGAGATTGTGTACAGGGTATACAGGACAAACACAGTGTAGTGTGCAAAGCAAGAGGGACGGCGGCGATGACGGGTTGGGATGCATTACAACAGACAGACACATCCGCGACCCACCAGCACAGCACGACTGCCAAATTTGGTAGGCTGCAGCCGATAAGTTCTGATTCCTCTTCTCCTCTCCTCTATACTTTCCTGACGAGACAGACCTGTCATCCCTCAACTCCGACTGACCGCATCAAGGCTCTTCTCGAGATATCCTCCGCCGCCGCCCGGCCTTCCTCCGCTTCCGCCTCCGCTTCCGCTACAGGGCTGGGGAATGGGCTGTTGTTTCTCATCGAGGGACTCTGGGTCTTGTCTCTTGGCCAGATGGATGGATGGATGTGCTGGAGGATGTGGTTGAGATGCCTTGGCTGAAGGAGATGACGATGGAATTTGCGCTGGTGGTGGTGGTGCTGCTAATGGGGTTGATACTGCTGCTGATACTGCTGCTGAAGCCTCTTTGCTCTACTCACCGGCGAATGCGGCACCACTCATCGCTGTACGGCGGCTGCGTGCATGGAGCTCGCAGCGGTGAGGCGGCGCCTCCTCCGCTCCATCGGTCTGCTGTTTGCTGTGCCGCTCGTCGGACGCGTATCGTTTCGCTGTACAGCGGGCACCGCAACCCATCTGCGTTGGACTAGTCAGGGATTTCACTATATATCTGCTTCATCTGACCCTTCTCTTGTTTCGTACCTCCAAGATCTTATCTTCTGTCTACCACCGCTTAATTCACCATCATCCTGGCTGCCGTTCCTCCTTACCAACGCCATACCATTTTATCTTTGCAACACAAACGAGGTCAGGGGTCCCTTCGCTGTCCTAAAGCGCCCTTGCCAACGTCTGCGCTGGCTCTGATGGAACGCTACGGTCTTGCCCATGTAGTAAGTACACTCAACACGCAACACGTCCTAACGTCTCCAGGTCGCATGCTGATCAAGTCAAGACCTTCGGCACCAGGGCCACTCCAGCTGCAACCCTTCTCCCTGGGGGCAGAGGCATACTTGTCCTGCCGAGCAGCATCAAGGACTGGCTCTCCACACAATGCCGCGATCTCCGTCTCGCACCCAACGCCAAGTTTCGTGCTGATCTCATGGCGGATATTATGATGGATCCTCGCATGGATGATATCAGTGCACCGCCAGGATATCAGCACGCCGCTTGCGCAGAGCTCAACACAAGCCCCATCGACAGGGTGGCAGCGTTTCTCGCCCGATCTTCTCGAAGTCCTAACTCAAAGATTGACACTCAAGTCCAATACGTCGGTCTCAACAAGGTATGCAACCCAGCGCTTCGAATGTGCGTGATGCGAGAAATGGCTTAATATGCTATAGATATGATTCAACATAGGAATACGCGGCACAGGTTCTGGCAGCTATAGCTGCAAGCTCTGCTGCTGGCGCTAACGTTGCAGAGGGCGGTGGAGACCGTAGTGTCGGAGAAGATGAAGATGCTCTGCTTCGGATTAGTAATGATGAGCTTCCTGCATAGCGCGATCAGACACAAGCACAGCGTCGGGTTCATGGTGCAGGAGGAGTTTACGACGAGGTCGTCGAGGTTGCCGCACGACATGCCGGAAGTCAAGCACAACCTTGGCTTGACAGTGCTGTTAAAGATGACGACGATGTGATCGGAAGCAGCGATGATGAGGCAGAGGAGCCGCACGCTACGACCTCAGCAATGGCCAACCGTGGGGGAGATGTTGGCTTCAACCAGGGCCATAATGCTCCCCAAATCACCAACTGGAAGCCCACATCGAACAGCACGATAGCGATGAACACTCCGCCGTCTTTGGTGAGCCAGACCTCTTTTATAGCTCTCCTTTTGTCAACACGGAGGGTCGTCAGGGCGAAACGGTCATCGAGCGCACACCACCTCGCGGAATTGGAGCCTTCGCTGGGCAGCCATATCTGAACACTAGAAGTGAGTCATCGAAGACGTTCCTTGTTGCTGCTGGAGAAGGAAATCTAACTGCTCGAGGGGAACCTTTCCAGCTTACAGACCCGACTACTCCTTCCCTCGACCGTTACTCTTCACGCACGCCTCCCCCAGGACAGCGATACCCGACCACTGGAAGTGAATCTACGACCTCCCTTGCTGCTAGAGAAGGAAAGTTGACTGCTCGAGGGAAACTCTTCTAGCTCACGTGCCCGGTCACTCCTTCGCTCGGCCGTCGCTCTTCACGTACGCCTCCCACGGGGCAGCGATACCTGACCACTGGAAGTGAATCATCTAAAACTTCCTTTGCTGCTGGGGAAGCAAGTTTGACTGCTCGAGAGGAGCCAATCGAGTTCACTTACCCGGTCACTCCTTCGCCTACCCGTCACTCTTCGCGTACGCCTCCCCCAGCTCCACATTCGGTACGCCAGCGCAACAGCACAGTACACACCTCCTCTGTCCAAGAGGAAGAACAAGACGAGGAAATAACACTGCGACATGAAGACCGCAGTGCAGCTCCTCCATCGACTTCACCCAGTCAAACCAACCCTTCTGTCGTCCCGCCATTGCGCCTCTCAGGAGAAGCACTCACAGCCCGCATCGATGCCCTCGAACAGGAACTCATGCAAAGCATACTCCACTACCACTTGTGGAAGCGTCGCGCTGAGGAACTTGCACGTGCTTCACGGAGAGTCGAGGTTACTGCGTGGGTGGGATTGGATGGTTGATGGCTGGGATCATATCACGGGAGCGGGACCAAGAGGTAAGGAGGGTGAGGATTTGTAGGTGGCGCGGGAAAGTGCTGTGCGAGCGACTGTACTGCACGGTCGTCACGCTTAGTATAACCCGGGTCCTTGCGTGGAGGAAGTCAGGGCTTGGCAAGGGGGCACCGTACGTGCTGTCACGGCGGGGAGCACATCGGACTAGATTGCTCTCTTCACACTGGTACGGCAGGGTCGCAGATGTCGCTCGCTTCTGGAGAAGATTTCCGGCAGGCAGTGGGGATCGATTTCCTGGACGTTGGTATGACTTACCCTGGTAGCAGTTTTTGGGCTAGGCTGGACTGGATTGTTGTCCCCTCTAGACAGACGATTCTCTTACAGTATCGTCTGTATTCTCTCTCATCTCATTTCATCCCGAAGACTTACTTGTCTTGTCTTGTCTATCCTGTTCCGTCCACTTAACTCACCACACAAGATGCAGCCACGCCTACCCAACCTGCGCGGTTAGAGAAATGAAAGATCAGCACGCCTCGAAGCACAATAGCGTCTCCATTGCCCGATACTAGGACAGCCATTATATACACACCTAACTGCTTCCAGCATTCGCTATTGAATCAAAGCTTTATAATCGTAGAGGGTTGCTAGGGGCAACTATAGCGAGCGCTATAAGACAGTTGAGGAGCAAGCCTCTTCTTCCTAACATAACTGTAGTAGGCTTTAGAGACCTATGCTGCTAGATATCTATACACTACTAGGCTAAAGGGGTCGATCGAACTCGATTCAACACGCAGGGCTCGAAACGTTCTCGCCTAAGGTATAATGGTATACCTACCCATTCTAGATCTAAGCTTCGTAGCGGGATCGTGTTCTTAGCGAGGAGTAGTGTTTAGATCCGAGGGGTAAACATGTACTTAGTAGAGTTATAGGATTAAGTACTAATATCAATTTGGACTATCCTTTAACTTGTGATACTAAACGTCTATAAGGGGAGGACTCTTACTACGAGAGTTTGTACCTAGGCCTTCTATCTAGGACTAGGCTGCGGGATTATGTGTTTAGAGGGGAATCGCAATTGGGACTCGAAGTAGAGTTAAGTTATACTAATAATAAGTAACGTAATATATAGTCGAGTGTAACGACACTACGAAGCTATAAGCGAAGCGGCTACTAGGTGAAAGCGAGGCCGCACGTTTATAAAGTCCTTAAAGGTAGCTCTCGTAGATAGCTAAAGTAGTACCTAGATCTTAGGCGTTGTTAGCCCTCCTTAGTACTCGAGCTCGCGAACACCGGAAGACTATAGATCGAGTACCCTACTAGCGCTTTACTATACTATGTTTTTACTAGGCGCCCTAGGAAAGCCGAGCTATAGGAATAGTTATATATGTCTCGGCGTAGGTCTTACTTACCTTCGTCGTCGATAATATTGTCCTTATTTATAACTAGTATAGTAGAGTTACCTAATTAGCTAAACGGTTCTAAAGCGTACTAAACTGTTACGAGTTATGTAGCGGATGTAAGTTAATAACTTAGTTACTTTTAGTATATATTCTTATTCTGTATTCTATCTACGAGTAAATAAGCGCGCCCTTATATACCCTTTACGCTAAGATGTACGTATTAGCATTAAATTGTACAGAGCGTTAGTAAATGACATATAATGTACTAGTAACCCTTATATTATAGGTAATTTTAATTGCTCCCTTATTACCCTTAGGTACTTAGCGACTATTAACGGACATATCTAACATAAACCGTAGTAATTGTAAACGATACTAAGCCGAGAAAGAGATATTAGAAACGAAGAAATAAGTGTTATATAGAAAGTCCTTAAGATAATTACTACATTTATTACATTCGTAAGTAGAGTATATTACATTTATATAGAGGACATACGCGGGACCTACATTATTACATCTTAAATTATATATCTTATGTCCCCTACGCGTACCGTATCGATTATAGGTACTATAATGTGCTATAGCCTCCTCCCTTTACCCTATTCTCTTACTCTTATAAAGCCTCCCCTTCTACCTAATGCTAGTACTATCCTTATAAAACCTTAGCTACCTAATCCTCCCTCCTCTCTAACTCTCTTTCTCTTCTCGTCCCTAGTACTACTTACTACTCGGCCGTCGTTAATCTACCGCGGTAAACTCGAGCGTTATAGTAACGTATAGCGACTAGCCGATCTATCTATATACTAGACGCGAGAGTTAGCGGTAAGTAATACTAATTCTAAGAGACCGTTAGATTAACGGTAATTACTCTTTATTATAAAGGATAAAGAGTACGTAGGAGAGGGCCGGAGGACATCTTACGTAAGGTATTAGTATTAATAGACTATATAGAGGCGAGCTATATATAGTATAAGTATAAGGGGATAGAAAGAATAAAGGCCTAGATCGGCTTAAAATATAAGATAGATAAAATGCGGTTAAACGTGTATTTATTAAGGGGTCTAAGAACTAAGAATGTATAGTAGCGTATTTATTTATCTATAGGGAGTACCGCCGGATCCGGTTCTACTATATAGGATAATTTAAACACGCTCTTAATTCCTTACTAGTATATCCTATAGTATAGGGAGAAGTAATGTTTATACTAATAAATAGAAGACTAGATACGTGCTATCCTTTCTAGAATAATATTAATTCACTAGTCAAAAATGAAAATATAAGTACTAACACGGTATCTACCTTAGGGGGAAAAGAATTGTAAGTTTCGTACGCTTACTCCTATTACCGCTATCTATCCTTCTACCGGCGATACCGTCTCTTATATATAAGCACCCTACTAGTAAAGGGTATTATATAGTTCCTACTATTATTAAGAAAGCAAATTGCGTAGCTTATAATCTATAGTAAGTAAGACCTCGACTAGCGATACCCCCCTTACTCCTCCTTCTTTATAATAAGAATAGCCCGGCCCTATTTATTATATATCGCATTTCCCCTATTAAGATCGATATGCTAACATTACGAGCCTCCGGTCTAGCTTACCTACTTTTATACTTCTCCGACGTTATAAAGCTCTAAGTTCCTCTTCTAACTTCGATACTTTTACTTCCTCGAGCGTAAGCTATTAAGCTATAGCGGCGCGTAACTCGCTTAGCTAATAGAAAAGTTACTCGTCGTTAGTTTAGTATATTAAGTATATAGTAGTAGTAGTCTAACGAGCTATTAAGGATAATAGCGTTAATAGCGCGAAATTTATATTAGAAGGATATATCTATTTACCTAGATAGGCTAGCGTACTAATTAGTAGAGATTTAGAAAATATAGTAGTAGTAGTAGTAGTAGTAGTAGTAGTAGTAGTAGTAGTAGTAGTAGTAGTAGTAGTAGTAGTAGTAGTAGTAGTAGTAGTAGTAGTAGTAGTAGTAGAGAATAGGGTTCCTCTTCTTATTATTAAGAACGATACTACTACTTAGCGGGGTATTAGTTTAATTAGGTAAGTCGTAGTTAGTAGAGGTACCTAGGGCTTAGCGGCTAGCGTAAAGAAACGATTAGAGGACTCTATTAAAGGAAGAGGAGCCCGTATAGCATTAGTTAGGGCTATATGTCTAGCCTTCTTTACGGTTAGTAGTTTAGTATTGTCTATATAGGGAACGTTTCCCCGGATTCGAGCCTTACTACTACTAGTAGCTTACTTACCTAGTAAGCGATACTTACCTATATATACCTTAGCTACGATACGGGGGACGTAATTAACTTATATTAATCTTAACTTTATCCTAGTCGGAAGCGGCAATAGCGCTAGTTAAGCGTCGTACGGCGGTAAAAACACGCTAGATAAAGATAGTATTAAGTACTACATAACCGGTAATCTAGTGTCCTGGAGGCATAGTAGCTTTATCTATTTATCTATTATATAGGATACTAGCTATAATAATAGGCGGTAGCTAGGCTAGAGCAATTTATTACTCGAATATATTATAAATAAATTGCTTAACTAGTCTAGAGAAGACTAGTTTAGTACCTTTAATGTTAACGAGATTATAGACTAAAGCGTTAGTAGTAGTATAGCTCTAGTTAGAGGGTTAGTCGTGTCTATCGAGAGATAAGTAGTAGAGTATGTCTTACTACGAGCGGAATGTAGGCTATACTAAGAGCTACCGAGCGATTAAATTAGCGGGGAGAGTTATATAGTACAATTTAATACTTATCTTTACTACGGTTAGCCCTAGAGAGAGAGATAAGTTAACGCATTAGTAGAATCTAGCTAGTAGAGGGTAGAGTAAGTATAGAGGCGCTAAGAGATACGAGAGGAAGTGTAGATATTAATTAATACTTCTAATATAAAGCCTAATCTAAAGGCGGAGGTTTAAGAGTTAGCCCGCGAGATAGCTCCGCGATAACCGTATACCCCTTCGTTTATAGTAGACGGAGCTAGGGCTAGGGCGCTACCCGTTATTGCTATGTCTCCGTTAGGCGTCTAGGATCCGTTATAATTACTACATTAGTATATATAGTATAGGCCTATAAAGTCCTTAAGTACGGTATTTATTAATAACTATAGCTTATTATTACTACTATTACTACCTCTATCTTCTATACTAAGAGTACTCTCCTCTGCCTCTACCTCTATACACCTATAACTAAGTTACCTACTAATACCGCGTCTAGACTAAGTAGATACCGCCTACTAACTCTCCGTCTATTACCGCCGACTACGCGGCTTTATAGCTATACGAGTAACCCTCGGAGAATAGTATATAGTAGTATAGAGAGAGATACGTATAACTTGCGACTAGATTAAGCAGGATCGTGTACCGTTAGAAGTAAATTACGCGTGTTCTATAGGCTATTACTACGGTAATCTATAGGGACTTAGCGGTAGTAAGGGAGGTGTTACGGCGGGCATTAAGACTAGTTAAGGAGGCTAAAGTACGGGAGGTAGAGGAGGCAACAATAGTAGCGGAGTAGTACTAATAATGTTAGTAGGGAGAGGGGGGAGATAAAAGTAGAGTAGGAGGGTAATTATACTAACGGGAATAATTAATACCGCGAGGATATACGAGGCAATAGTTTATTTCTTAGAGAGTACGGACCTTAATACGGGAACAGCCGGCGGCCCGGAGGAAACTACTCTAAGGACTTTAATACATAGTACGATATATAGCTTAATAGATTCCTCGTATCGTGTACATTAATAACTGTTATTATAATACTTACAGAACGCCTCTCGAGTCGTAATAAACGCAACGAACTTCGACACGGAAAGTAACTACCTTACTACTACCTAGACTCCCGGCTAGGCGGTAATCTAGGCGGTAATTAGCTTTATTAATCCGACCCCCCCGGGCGGCTCCTTAGCGGCCCTCGTATACGTTAACTCTTTATTATCTTTAGAGAATTAGACTAACTATACCTATCTATACTAGCGACTCTATATAGTTACTTAGCTTACCCGCTATACCTATAACCGTACTAATTGTTCTATATAATTGCCCCGTAGTACATTATTAAGCTTATAACTCTAACTTAGTAAATATACTATATAGTATCTATACTCTACCGCTTCTATGTATATATAGATAAGATGTATTGTATTATAAGTCGACTATCTATCTACTAATACCTCTCTCGTCTTTAACCTATTTCTTTTATATCGGCCTTATCCGTCTATTAAGCCGTAAATTATATTACGTAAACTCTACTACTCCTAAAGTATCTACGGTAGTCTTAATTCTCTACTTAAGCTTATTAAGCATCTTCTACTCCTACCGCCTTAAAGCTTCTACTTTAACTTCCTAAAACGCTATTCTTCTTACCTTTATATATAGCGCCTAAGGTATAGATAGTAAAACTATAACTAGCCCCTACTACTAATTCCTCCGTAGCCTCGTTATAATCTCGTTTCTTCGTCTCTTTTATCTCGTATCTTAGACGACGACGATAGTTTAATAAGTAGATACCCCTAAAAAGGGTAAAGTACGAGGTGCGAAGAAGTATAGTATACTCGCTTATTATATAGTAGCGATTGCGAATAGCGGATAAAAATATAATACTAAAGTACTATAATCGTACTAGGTATCTAAAATTTCAGTTATAGTTTTACTTTCCCCCGGTAGGCGCCGTATTATTATACGCTTTACTAGCGAAGACTTAGCTAAGAAGCGAGGAGTACCTATAATCTCGACTATTCCCTCGTTTCGTTACCTTCCTACTACCTAATAACTACTAGTAGCGTCTCGTACTATACGATATATAAGCGATACTACTATTTGTCCTATAAGTACTAACGGGTCTACTTTATAACGACCGTGAATAACAGCTTAGTAGCTATAAGAAGACTCTTTTATCTAGTTAGATTATCTATACGGGGGGTTCTCCGTCGTAGGTAGCGGTTAAAGTAGCTTTATTAGATCCTTACTAATTAAGGCATTACTTTAACGTAGCTAAAAGCTACGGCTTATAGTATATATCTATATAATATCGTTAATCGTTAAAGGTATTCCTATTCTAAGACGAGTAAGATAGCTATAACTATAATAACTCTAACGTTTATAAGATACCGTATCTAAGCTATATTATTAACTCTCGAAGATAATAGTAATATATATATATATATATATAGCTTCTACGTCTCGTTCGTGTTAGTATTACAGTTTATAGGAAGATAGACTTAAATATCTAGCGTATAATAGCTACGATATGTTTTATAGAGTTAACTTCTTATTCTCGATCTACGTACCTACTTATCTCTATTAGAAATAGATGTAGAGGCAGTTAATTAGGCAATAATCTATAGTAAGGAGCTAGGTACCGCTAATATTATAATAGAAGATAATGTACTACCGTAAGCTAGGAGTTAGCGTATACGGCGTAATCTATATTACGTAGTCTATAGCGGTAGTTATCTACTTCGGTAGTAAAAGTAGTAACGAATAGGTAGAAAAAAATCGAAAGATAGCTATAGTAGCTAAGTAACTTTAGCTAGGATCGTGTATATAACTAGTCTAGGCTAGTAAGGAGAGCGGGTTTAGCTACTAAAGGTAACCTCGTATATCTAGACTAGTATATACGAAAGAGTTCGAGTCGCTCGTTAACATTACGTATAGCTATAAGGTTAGCGATATCTATATATAGTTCTTAACTTACCGCTTTAGGCTACATTAGATAGATATAGATACTAAGGGCGTAAATTGACCTAACTACGTTACGCTATCGTTACGCGGAATCTACTATAGAGGTTACTAAGTTACTTAGGTAATCCTACTACTAGTAATAAAAGCCTAAGGCTTAGTTAGTCTACTAGACGTAAGGTAGCTTCTAAATTGCTCTTATTATAGATTATTTCTTATTACATTAGGTACATATACTTAATAGTAGCTATAGTTAGAGTTAAACGTCTCTTAGATCTAGTAGTCTATAAAAACAGTAAGGGAGGAGTCTCCCTTAGTCCTATAAAGGAAGAGACTAGAATAGAAGTCGTGTCTATTTAGTATTAATAGTTACGTAACTCTATAGACTAGTAGGTATACGGATACTTACGTTCTTGGGTAGATAATAGCGCTACTTTTCTATAGCTAGAGATAGTAAATAGAAGCTTATAGTATAAGTAAGGATAGTCGAGCTACTACTACTAGTTATAGAGACGACGCTTCTTGAGAAGAGCGGTAATAGAGAAGTGTCTTCTATTCGGAAGCGACGACACGACTTTGGCTATTTCGTCTTAGATCCTATCTTTCCGTACCTCGGTAGGCTCTAGATCTATAAGATTCTATAAGGGTAGAACGATAAATCTATAGAAGGTTACTAAGTTTAAGTCTATAGTAGGACGAGTCTATATAATGTAGAACGTAGACTAGACGATAAGCTTTAAAATCTATATTAGATTTAGCCGTCGCTATCCGAGGGTAACGAGGAGGCCTTTAGGACTCCCTTACGCTTTTAGAGTTTACTAGCTTATTCTTTTACATTTACTAATATTCGAAAGCCCTTATACTTACGCGTACGCCTATATATACATCTATAGGTATAGTTACCCGCCTATAGATAGTAAGTAGGTAGTAATAACACTCTACGCGTTAAATACTCGCGCGGAGCTATTAGATTCCTCGAATAGACTAGTTAGAAACGTAGTACTATCTATTCCTACTATCCTAAGTCGTATTAGACTTCGTACTTAGTATAAATCGACCTCTAAGGAAGTCCTTTGTCTACTAAGGGCGTATATAGGAGTTATAGTATATATCTAGACTACTCGCGTTAAGCGTATCTAGCTCCTCCGCTATAAAGACTATATCTTCTTAGAGTTAATAACCTTATAGTACAAGAAGATAGAGTCTACGTACTATAGAGTATACTCGTATACTAGTAACACCTAAAAATCGCGCCTATCTTTTATAAGTTTACTAAGATGCTTTACCTTCTATATATATCTTCTCTTTCGATAAACTCTATATCCTAGTATCCCTTCTACGGTAATCGTAGGCTCTCTTAATGTTATAATAACTAATAATCGACCTCGCTTCTTAGTCTTACTTTATATAACTTCGATAGCGTTTATATTAGATTTAGCTGTCGCTACCCTAATATATTAGCGTTAGTATATAGGATTTATCTACGTAATAGGGTTTACTACTACGTTCTATAGCATTCACTTACGTACTATATAACTCGATAGTTACGCGTATATCTTAGCGTAGAAGGATATATAAGGACACCCTTATTTACCTAAAGATAGAATTAATAATAAGCAATTAAGTTATTTATTTACTTTACTTTATATACATTCCTTTATTTAATAGTTATACGCCTAAATTAGTGCTACTAGCCTAAAGTAGCCTAGTACTAAAGCTTTAAGCGAAGTCGAGAACTTTCCCCGGATTCTAGAAACTCTATCTAACGTTACCCCCTAAATTCTAGCTTATAATCGCCGAGCCTAGTACGGTAGAATAGTAAGTACTATAGCTATGTCGCTATATAAAACGGCGATATATTCGCTATAGAGTAATTCAACCCCGAGGATTCTAAATTCATAATTGGATTTACGATAGGACTACTAGTTACCGAGAAAATAGCCGACAAAACATATAACGCTACTACTATTACGTCTAAAGGGTTCCCTATCCTATCGGACACTAATTATCTAATGTAGATTAACTTACTAGAGGACTTCCTTAGAGGGAAGAAGTTTTAGGAGGTCTATAAAGGGAATAGAGATACTAGAGAAAGGGGTATAGACGAAAAGAAAGCTAGTACTATTACTAATATTAAAGCACTTACGGGTACTAAGAGAGTACATCTTATAGGTCTACGCAATCCGAAAGACGCCCTTAATAAACTCGAGGCAATATATTTAACGATAGGTGTAGAAAGAGCTTCGAACTTACTTACGAAGTTCTATAACTATACCGCGGGTTCTATAATTAATATTACGGCCTTATAGTTAACGTAACTTATAAACGATATACGCGTTATAAATAGTAAAGAAGCGCCTACCGATACTATAAAAAAGAGTATCCTATTAGAATACCTACCTAACGAATACGACAATTTTCGAATAGCTATTAAGGCTATAGGCCTTTTAAAGATTTCCTTCGAAGACTTAGTCTCTAAGCTTAGGGACGTTAAACTAGGGCTTAAGAAGCCGTCTAAGGAGGACGACTTAGCCCGATATACGGGGTGTACTAAGCTAAAGGTAAAGTATAGCCCTAAGAAGAAAAATCGCCCTAAGAGATATAAGGGCGAATATACCTATTATAAGAAGTCTAGACATTAAAGGAAGGATTGCTATAAGCGTAAAGGGGACGAAGAAGGCTAGAAGAAGACCGAGGTCTCGCCTAAAGACGCTAATTACGTAGCGTAGTCGGCCTATAAAAATACGTCGAGTTACGGACCTTTATTCGATACGAATATCTTTACCCTAAACTCCGGAGTTTCTAGGTATATATCCTACGATCGGAATTACTTCTTTAACTTTACGGAGAAAGATTCGGAGGTTAGACTAGCCGACGGTAGTGCCCTAGAGGTTAAGGGCTACGGAATAATATACCCTACCTTCGGAGAATAAATAGTCGAGATACGGGACGTACTATACGTCCCTAAGCTTTAATATAACCTCCTCTCGATTACGCAATTTGCTAATAGAAGTATTGTTATCCTATTCGAGAAGAAGAGGGCTATAATAACCCGTAAAGGGGTTACGCTAGGAATAGCCTTACGGGAGGGCAATTCCTACGTCCTAAGCTACTCTAAATAAGCAAGGCTTATTTATAAGCCTAGATCTACCTTAGATAGCTAAACCGACCTTTAGTATTGTCGTCTAGGACACCCGGGGGAGGAAAGACTCCTAAAAGCCCCTAAAGTTCTAGGAGGATTACTAGACCTATTAAGAACTAATAAGGCTTACCCGACTTATGCCTTAACTAAGTCTATACGTAGAAAAAGTAGGTAAGAAGCGAAAGAGGCTACGAAAGTACTAGAACAGGTATTTATACATTTTTAGGGCCCGTATAAGTATTCTACTATAGGGGGACGCCGTTATATACTTACTATTACGGACGATTACTCCTAAAAAACCTAGATCCGCCTTACTACATATAAGAGCGAGGTCTATAAAGAATTTAGCTCCTAGAAGCAAGTCGTTAAGAGAGAGATAGGCGAAAAAGTTAGGGCGATTTAACGTAATAATACTATAGAACTTATTAAGCTAGGTAAAGGGTATAAAGAGATAACTATCGAGCCTACTATACCTTATACCCTAGAGTATAACGGGACTGCTAAAGGACTTAATAGGACTCTAATTACTATCGCTATGGCAATACTTTCCGAAAGCAGTTTACCTAAGTAACTTTAGGGCGAGGCTATATATATAGCCTATTACCTTCGAAACCGGTTACCTACGAAGGGCCTAGAGGTTACCCCCGAAGAGCTTTATAGCGGTCGTCGACCTACGGTAGTACACCTAAGAGCTTTCGGGTGTATTTATTACCCTAATATCCCTAAGGTAAAAAGAGGGGATAAGCTATCTAATACCGCATTTACGGGTATATTCGTAGGCTACGCTCTAACTACTAAGTAATATCGAGTATAAAACCCTCGAACCGGAGCTATAGGCCTTTACTCTTCTCTTAAATTTAATAAAAGGTCGTTATATAATAATCTATAACTAGACGATGTCTATAAGGAGATATATACTTTACGGGACTATAAGGATAACGAGGCCTTAGATTTCAACCTATTAAAGTAAGACCGCGAAGTAATAAGTAAAGAGGGGCGAGGATAGACCCCATTATAAGGTAAAAGTTAAGGATAGGCCTCTCTATAAGATAATATAGTCGATAATACTACTACTAATAAATAATAAGACTATCTCCGAAGGTCTATACGAGTTGTACGACGCCTACTACGTCTAATAGAAGAGTTACGGCTAGTAAATTATAAGAAGGCCTATAAAATATCTACCCCTAGGACCTATAACGAAGCTATAAAAGGCGGTTACGCTAGGGAATAAGTAAGACGCTATTAAGGAACACTTTAAGTCCTTAGATTTAACTAGAACTTAGGCTAAATAAGATATACCTAGTAATATAAACCTCGTTATTCTAAAATGGGTTTTTAAGGCAAAGACCTTACCTAACGGATAACTAGATAAATTTAAAGCACGTCTAGTAGTAAGTAGGTTTACGTAATAATACGGAATCGATTACTTTAAGACCTTTAGCCCCGTAGTCCATTTAGAAAGCCTACGCCCTTCTAGCTATTACGGCCTTACGAGGCTATATAGCGTACTAAATGAACGTTATTAGCGCCTATCTACTAAGAGAGCTTAGCAAGGACGTCTATCTATCTATTCCTAAAGGGCACGAGAGTTTTGGAGAGCCGGTAAAGAGGGGGAGATACCTAAAATTAAATAAAGGTATCCTAGGCCTAAAATAAAGCGGCCGAGTTTAGAATAAGACTATTATAGATTTCTTTACTAACTACGGACTCTACGCTATCCCTACCGACCATTCTATCTTTATTAATAAAGGGTATACTATTATAGTTGTCCTATATATAGACAATTTACTTATTCTAGTAAAGGACGAAAAAATACTACTATCGCTTAAGAAGGCACTTATAGAGCGCTTCGAGATAAAGGACGGAGGCCTAGTAACGCTACTTCTAGGTTACTAAATATCCTATAGTAAAGACGGGTCTATACGCCTCGATTAAAAGCATTATATTAAAAATACACTTAGAGATTTTAGCCTCGATATAGATACTACCTTTAGTATACCTATACCGGTAAACGGGGACTCGAGTCTTACGCCTAAAGAGCCTAACAAAGGCTTATCTAAAGCCTCTAAATATGAAACCCTCGTCGGGAAATTAAATTAGCTAGTAAGAGCGTTAAGAATAGATATATCTTTTACGATATAAAGACTAAGCTAATACGCGTATAACCTAGCTAATTAACACTTTAATAGAGGTATATATGTTACGGATCGATATAGCGAAGACTCCCGTCTAACTAATCGATGCCTTATAGCTTATAGAGGCGGCATAAGCTAATAAGACGTAGCGCGACGCTATAAGAGCGTAACGACTATCGAGCCTACGATATGTCGAGCCTACGCGACATAGCGCGCCTACTAAGAGCTTCGAGCTAGAAGCATTCTCCTATGTATTTAGGAACGTCGAGATGCCCTTATAGCTTCGAGGCGTTTAACTTACTATTTAATATTACTGTTTAGAATACACTATAACCTAACCTCTACCTTACTACTACTTAGTCTCTACGAGATAAGATAGCTACTACTTTATTACTCTCCCTTCACTTCCTATCGGCCCGAGAATAAACCCGATTAAGCTTATCTTCTTAACTTGTAATATTATTAGGTTATACTAAACCTAATAGCTTTAAACGCCCTCTACGATAGGAGACCGATAGAGTAAACGGGGAACACCCGCCCCTAGTGAAGTAAGTAGAGCCCGACGACCTTAGACCGCGAACGATGCTATTAATGCCTTAGCTACTTATATAGGTAACGACACCCTTAAGGTTAGTAAGCTAGAATACTACTATAGCGACCGAGATAAGTTCGATACTTAGGTCTCTTAGATAGATGTGTACTTCTTATTTAACTCTATGCCTAAGAACCTTAAGCCTGTCTTTGCTACTACCTTCTTAAGAGGACGAGCATAGCATTAGGTTAAACTATTCCTTAGGAAATACCTAGATAGTAACGGAGAAGACAATGCCGACGGAATCTTTAGGTTATACAACTATCTTAAACATGCTATAAAGAGCGTCTTTAGTGTCTCTAATAAGATTGCTACTGCCGTTCGTGTTATTTAGCATTTAACCTAGAAGACATCTACTACCAAATATACTGCTAAATTCTAGGAATACGCGTAACTTACCGATTAGGACGACGAAGCACTTTAAGTTATGTACCGAAGAGGACTAAAGGAGCATGTTAAGGACGAGTTAATAAGGGACGGTCGGAAGATCGATAGCTTAGGCGACCTCGTTAGAGTTATGATTAATCTTAACGATAAGCTCTACGAAAGAGCTATAGAACGACGATACGACTCTAAGGTATCCGGAAAGGCTAGATACATACTAGGCTACGATAACCGTAATAGAGGCTTCTACGACAACTATAATAATAAGCCTAGGGACAAACCGTACTACGGACTATAGCTAATAGAACTCGACGTTGCTAAGAAAGGTCGTAAGATTAGGAACAGTAACGGGAATAGAGCATCCCGGAGTTCGAAAGAAACACGAACTTACTACGGATGTAGTAAACCTAGCTACCTAGTAAGGGACTACCGCGGTAAGAATGTAGTACGCCGCGAACAGTTTAACATAATGCAACCCCGAACTAGTAAATCTAAGAGTAGCGTTAGATCTCGAGGAGATACCGACTATACTCGGAGAGTAGGGGAGAGAGCTAGCAATAGAAGCACGACGCCTCTCCTAGACCCCTTAGAAGGACGAGGAGGATACTATAGGCAGTAGATAGTAGTCATTCTATTTAATGTAAAGAACTAACTACGACAATTTAATATAATAACACGAAGAGTTAACTACGAGATCGAACCCGAGTCTTGAAATAGTTATAGAAGCCTTTACTAGCGATTCTATTACTAAGACTCGTGTTAAGTTTACTACGCCGCGAAATTAGGCGTAGGGTATTAGCCTTAACAACCGAGAGGAACCCTAGGAGCGACGTATAGGTAAAACGCTACGCTCCGAGAAGTAGACATCGACGAGTCCTACTTTAATGACGATAAAAGCGACAACGAAAACTAAGACCTAAGATAGAACGTATTATAGTTACCGGAACTATAGGAAGAAAGTTAAGAAACTACCGAGCTAGATATCATCGAAGAAGATTAGGATCCGGAAGGATTAAGCGAAGAAGATTCCTCCGAAGGAGAAGAGAGCGGCACTAACGACGACAATAAACAACTAACCTTTACGATTAATGCACCTAAAAAATTATATAACATAATCGTACACCTATAAAGAAGGTACGAAGAATTTCTTTCTAAGATAGGCGGACGAAGAATGCTACACTCTATTAAGTTTAACAAGACACTCGACACCCTACGAGGCATAGCCTAGGGATACCTACTTATAGAAACAACCGAGGATCTAGCAATCGCTGTTATAGAACGACTACCGATAGGGAGCCGAATAATAGGAACCGGGTACCTTATACCATTAGGAACATTTATATCGAATAAATTACGTAATGTAGTGTAACACGTACGCGCACTCTACTTAGAAACGTAGAAGATCTAGGAACGTTACCGAATATACGTACGGATATAGAAAGGCTCGCGCTATTTTTAAGCGGAGGCCTCGAGATACGAAGTACGACGTTCTATATACAAACAGGGAAAAGGATTAACTCCCTAGGAATAAGCGACCAAAGGGAGTTATACGACATAGAAAAGGCTTAAGCATTACTAACAACAATAGTGTTTTAAACTAAGATTATCGTTAACGGGTAGAAGATAGATGCTATAATAGATTCCGGAGTAAGGGGGAACTTTACCTCCGAATCGTTTATTATAAGACATAGGATCGCTACCTATAAGAAGAAAGAGGGTTATAAATTAATCGCGGTAGACGGATTATCCGTACCTAGCGTAGAGCGCGAGACGATACCGCTACCACTTGCTATCTAACGGTACTATAAGGAGATTATCTTAGATGTTACTAATATAGCTAGTTATAACATCGTACTAGGTATACCTTAGTTAAGAAAGCATAATCTAGTTATCGACTAAAGAAGAGGAGTACTTACATTTAGGGAATGCGATTACATTATCGACATTTAGCCTACGTAGTAGTAGCGTTTACTAGTAGATAAGGTAAGGAAATAGCTAAACGAGATATAGCTTACGCCGAATAGAAGGAATAAAGAACTACCTTCGACCGGGACAGATACTAGCGTAGGGCCGCCGGGTTACGAAGTTACTAGAAGTAATAGAAGTAACGTACTATGGAAGGATACTAATATCTTAGAGTTAAGTATTCCTAAGGAGTATCGTAAGTAGTTACGACTCTTTAAAGAGGAGAGAGGTAAAACCGCCTTACCTAAGTACCGCCTATAGGATTATAAGATTAATATTTAGCTAGGGAAAGAGCCTCTATAGGGACCCCTATATTAAATGTCTAAGAAAGAGCTATAGACCCTACGAGAATAGCTAAAGGAGAAGCTAGCTAAAGGATAGATGAGAAGATCTACCTTAAGTATAGAAACTCTATATATATTCGTTCTAAAAGTAAATAGAAAGTTACGACTCGTATAAGACTATAGGAAGTTAAATAAGATTACGATTAAGAACTAATATCCACTACCTAGTATTAAAGAAGCGTAAGATAGATTAACCGGATTAGACTAGTATACGAAGATTAACCTACGAGATGCCTTCTACGCTATACGGATAGCGGAAGGAGAAGAATAGAAAACCGCTTTTAGGATAAGATACGGACTTTACGAATTCTTAGTTATGCTAATAGGATTAACTAACGCACCCGCATCCTATTAGGACCTTATTAACGAGACACTTGGAGACCTACTCGATATATACGTTATTGCTTATATAGACGATATATTAGTCTATATAAAAGGATCCCTTTAGAATTATATAAAATAAGTCTACGACGTATTCGAACGACTTACGCGTTTAGGATTTAAGACATGACCCGAGAAATGCGAATTCTATAAGAAAGAAGTTAAATTCTTAGGCTTTATTATCAGCACTATAGGGATAACGATCGACCCTACGAAAACACAGTTAATTAGAGAATAGCTAGAACTAAAAACAGTTAAGGACGTACAATTATTCCTTAGACTAGCGAACTATAACCGGAAATTTATTAAGGACTACCTAAAGACAGTAGCACTAATAACAATACTTACGAGAAAAGACGTTACCTAGAAATAGGGAAAGGAATAGATTAAAGCGTTTAAGAAACTTAAGGAATAATACGCTTTAGCCCTTACGCTTCGACTATTTAATAGTAGTAAGGAAATGTATATCGAGACTAATACGTCTAATATAGTAATAGGCGCGTGTCTAATATAGATATACGATAGGTAGAGACACCTAGTAGCCTATTACTCCCGGAAAATAACTATAGCGGAATATAACTACGGCATCTATAATAAAGAGCTTCTAGCTATTATTGCTACTATATAACATTAGAGAGTATATGTCGAGGGCCTACTAAAGTTAACAATTCTTTCTAACTATAAGAATCTTATATACTTTACGACGATAAAAGAACTTACTAGAAGGTAAGCCCGCTAGTCGGAGCTACTAGGATAGTATAAAGTCGAGATTAAATATACTCCGGGAAGAGAGAGTAGCCGTACCGACGCGCTAAGCCGAAGAAGCAACGACATAGAAGGAAAAGAACTAGTATAACATAAAGTACTAAAGATAAACCCTGACGGAAGTCTTAGTACTAACATAAGGGAATTTAATAACATCGTACGAATATTAGGCGATAAGGACGAACAATTTCCTATATCATAAGGAAAATACTAAGTACTAAAGGATCGAGAAGAAGAATACATACGACAACATTAGGACGGACTAACTTATAGACACCCTAGAACTTTAAAGACAATAGACCTAAACTAACGTAGCTTCTTATTCCTATAAATGAGACTTAAGGTATTACGCTACATTAAACAATACATACACTACTAACGAAATAAGGCTACGAGACATGCGAAATACGGTTACCTATAGTTTAGGACACTACCGACGAAACTATAGGACGAAGTTACAATAGACTTCATTACGAAACTCCTACCGTTAAGGGATTAAGTTACGAAACAACTATACGACATAATACTAGTCATAATTAATAGACTTATAAAATACGTACACTTTATTCCTACATTAGAAACATACAATGTAGAGTAGCTCGGATACCTTATACTAGATAGACTTATCCGATACTACGGATTCCCTTAAGCGTTTATAACGGATAGAGATAAGCTATTTACATCGAACTACTAGAAGACGCTTATAGGAACGATCGGAATTAAACACAAGTTGTTAACAGTATATTATCCGGAGATAGACGGATAAACCGAAAGCATAAACTAAACGCTAGAACAATATCTACGATACTATATTAACTACGTATAAGATAACTGGGTTTCATTACTACTAATAGCGTAGATTGCACTAAACAACTATAAATTAGAGATAACTTTAACGACACTATTTTATGTAAACTTTAGGAAAGATCCTAACTTATTTAGAACACCTAGATCCTACCTATAAGCCGAAAGAGTAATCGTAATAACAGAGACTCTTAAGGAAGTATATAAAGAAACACGTAAGGCGATTAAAGATGTATAATATAAAATGTCTCGATAACGATAAGACATAAGAAAAATAGTACCTCTACTAAAAGAGGGTCGTCCTATAGAGAGCGCCTTCACGCGGCGGACGACGTAAGTATCTTCGTTACGACGAAGAGAAACTAAGACTCTCTCTCTCGAAAAATACAAGCCTACTCGACTCGAAACAAGAAAAGACAGGTCGGACGAACCGAACGAACGAGATACGCTCAAAATCTACAAACAAGAACTCCGGAACTGCGAGAAGGGAAAGCGACGTACATAGCGTACACGTCGCTCGAACAACGAAGGCGCTGTCTACCTGTCGTCCCGGCAAACCACGTAAACTGCCGGCTGGAACCAAGAGAGGCGTTTAGGGGCGCAAACCACGTATACTGCACGGCTGGAACCAAGAGAGGCCGAGGGGGGGACGACAGCGAGGCCACTGCGACCGAGGAGCTACACTCGAGACCGGAGAACGCGACTGGATTGAAACAGAGGCAACGGGTGTTTCTTGGGATTTTGCTCGGTGCGTACGGGTACGGCCGGCTTGGCTTTTTAAAACAAGAACGAGACACGGGCGCAAAACTTGTCTCGCCCGGGGCAAGGCGACAAACCGCAATTCTCGACAAGACACGACTACCGGGTACGCGCGTACTACGCCGCAATATATTCGATTTACGGTTCGAATAGCGAGCGTTGCTCGCATCTTTTAAGGAGTTTTTACGTCCGGGGTACGACGGGGCTTTTCTCCTTCTCTCAAATTTTGGTCTCGTTCTCGAGACCCGTGTTGCATAGTCTTTGACTCAAATAGCACGTTAATGGAATAATCAATCAATCAATCGTCTATGTCTACTTCTTAGAGCTTACTTTATCCGTACTGAGCTCCTAGGGTTCCTACTAGTTGTCGTAGCTAGTACCCTACGCCTAACTTAGCGTCGTAGTAGGTTTAACACGAGTCCTAGTAACAGAATCGCTAGTAAAGGCTTCCGTGACCGTGTCGAGATTCCTTCTTAACTTTATAGTTAACTCCTCGTGCTATTATGCTAAACAATCTAATAGTCTTTAATTGTTAGTTATTCGGTGGTAGTGTATGTTGTTAAATATAGTATCCTCCTCGTCCTTATAAGGGGTCTAGGAGAGGCATCGCAACCCGGTTACTATCCTTCTCCTCTACTCTCTAGGTATAGTTAAATTGTCGGGGTCCAACACTGCTCCTAGATTTGCCTACCTTTAGTTGCATTATATTAAACTACTCGCGGCGCACCATATTTTTACCGCGGCAATCCCGCGCTATATAGCCTTCCTTACTACAGGTATAGCATATGAGTTTTCCTTTTCCTTTAAAGGGCTTTTCGCGGCCCCTACTCTTGTCGATCTTCCGTCCTCGTTAGGTAACGTCCAGTTCTATTAGCTGTAGTCTATAGTAGGGCTAGCTTTATCGTAAGGATTCTCCCTTCGTAACGTACCCTCCTAAGGGTCTACGATCCGGAGTGTATCCCGCTATACCTCCTACCTTAGAGTCGTATTTCTTTTCCTAGTATCGTTCCTAGAGCTAGTTATCGATGTTAATCGACGCCTTTATTAGCTCTTCGAGGTTAGTAATCCGTTCCCCGTGTCTTATTAACTCGTCCTTAACGGAGTCTTTAACTCTACGTCGGAACATAGTCATTAACGCCGTCTAGTCCCATCCGGTAATTTGTCCGTATTCTTCGAATTTGGCTGCATACTCTGAAGTAGACGTCTTCTGCTTTAGGTGTTAAATGATTCGTATAGCCTGTTAGACTTCGTTCGAGGTTCTAAAGATTGATTTCATCTTTTCTTTAAAAAGGGTGTAGCTCCTAAACATTCCGGTGGGGTCTAATTGTCCTATACCTTCGAGGTATTCCTTAAGGTAAGGTTTGATCTAGTTCTACGCACTTCCGCGAAGGTACGTAATAGCGAAGATAGTTCTTTTATCGGCATCGACTAGGTTAAACATGAGGTACATGTCTATCTAGTTAATCCAGTCGTCAAACTTAGCTCTATCTCTATAGAAGAGGTCTAGCTTAGCAGCCTTAACGTCGTTCTTCCTTATAGTAGGCTCGTTATCGTCATTAGACTTATCGTCCTTCGTGGTAGTCTATTGTAGTGGCGCACGGCGGATGCTTCCTACTTCGCTAGGGGCGGGTGTTCCCCTACTAGCTGCTTAAGTAGCGCTCATCCTAAGGGCGTTTAAAGTGTTATGTCTCGTTCTAGGGCTAATCTTAAAAGAGAGATAAGTCAAGTCACGTAGCGGTATTCTTTAGAGAGGCTAAAGCAAACTAAGCGAAGATGAATAATTGGAGTAAGAGTGTATTCTAATTAGTAAGATCGTAACATGAGTTGAACGCATTAAAACCATAAGGGTTTCTTAGCGTTCCTAAATACATGCGTTTCTCCTTAGGTGCTCTCCTATGCTCTCTTATGCCCTCTACTACCTTTCCTAATAGGTAAGAGGTCTATAGAGAGCACTAGGGAGCTCGCTCGTTACGCTCTCGCGTGCTCTCTTACGTGCTTCGCTGTCTTAGCCGAAATCTTAGAGAGCCGTAGAGAGCACTTCGGGAGCGCTTCTACGGGAGCGCCCGCTAGCTGTAAGACCGGATTGGTTAGCTGTGCCCTTCCTATCGGTCATTCCGTAACACGTAGGAGTAGCGATAATAAGGTAGATTACTAGAGGCGGCGGAGGAGAGGAGGGAGGTAATATAAGAGGCGAGCCCTAGTATCTTAGTACTAGGTACGCCTATATACTAGACTAGTCTCCGGTTACTTTACTTTAGGCTATGTCCGAGTTCTCCTTTCTTCCGTCTTAAACTTATTATATACTATATAGAACTTTAGTATATACGTCGTTTACCTATAATAGAAGATAAGTATAAATTAGCCTATATAGTAGTACGTAGATATATAGCGGTAGAGCGTAATCCTCTAGGCGCTCAGTAATTAAATACGTAGCTAAATAACATATAGGACTATCTATACTACTATTATACTAGCCTTATTTATTCTAATAGTAATATCTAGTCGTACTATTACAATAAAGATACTAAGTATACAATAACGTAACGACTATAGTGTACTACGTACATTCCGTGTCTACGGTAAATGCTAGGGGCCGGGGAAGTGTTAAGGGTAGGGGCGCATCGAATATTGACCTTTACATTACCTAGGAAACAGACACATTTAATAGTGCCGTAGTTAACATACGAACTTGCTTCACGGGCGCAAGACTAACAATATGCATCGTATGCGACGAATGTGACGACTACTAAGCATTCAATTCCATATGAAAGGTCAAGGTCTGAACCGGTCGCGATAGTTGCTGCGTGGTGTTGCTGTGCTAATGGGGCGCGCGTTAGAGGATAAAAACGGCCCACCTCGGCCTTACTGCCTTGGCATGCGCACTGGCCAACTTGCCCGGGGGCAAGTTGGCCAGTGCGCTTTCATTGCTCGTTATCAGAGTTGATTCTAGCCGGCTAGCCGTGTCGGTCCTCATTAAACTTGGATGGCATGTGTGTCATACATCGTTATTTGTCGCTCCTTAGCAATATCCATACCAAGATCAGACGCGACGCGCTGCGAGCAGGTCCTCTAGCATGGCCTTTGCGGTCGCGCTGCCAGCATCACCTCTGGCCCCATCAACATCACCATCACCATCACCCATCGTATACCGAGCCAATGCCTCAACCACCATATCCACCTTTGCTGCCTGCTGTGCCCTGGCTAATGACGACGGTGGTGACGCGGCCATGGCGAGATCCTGCCAAGGGAAGAGTCAGCTTTGCTGTTATGCATTCGCCGCGAAGATTTGGACATAGACACATCATATCATACTAGTCGTTGCGCAACTCGTGCGGGCTCTCTCTACTCGAGATACTCCTTCAGCTCGGCTTCTTTGTTGATGATGACCTGCGCCCATGCATTGGTCTCGCGTACTGCATCCGCGTGGAGGCGGTGGAGCTGAGCCGTCTCGCTGTCCATCTTGTCTTGCTGTCCTTGTTGGCCGAGCGCACGAGCGGTAGATTAGGTCGGCAGTTGTCCTGGCTTCTAGCGATGTCGGTGACATCCATGGTCGGTACGCTGCTAGTGCTGTTTTTGCTGCTGATGTTGATGGTGTACTGTCCATCTTCAGAGTGCCCTTCCACGGGTAAGGTGGGTTGCTTAATGGACGAGAGCTACTGTTACTGGATTAAAGAGATGGGAAAGTAGAGAGAGCTTCGCGGTGAAGTGCAGACCTACCTTTGTTTGCTCCGCTGTCCGATGCGATGCGGATGCGCATCAACACGGCGGTGCCGTGCACCAACATCCCGCCTTCCGCATTGTACATGCGCCCTTCACGCACTTGATCCAAGACCGCTATGTCGGCGAAACTTCCGTATTATCAGCGGCCAACATTCTCCTCCGTCCTGCAGCATGAACAGCAACAAACGAGCCTCTCATACTCTAAAGCGGCTCCGTTGCGGACCCACGGACTTCAACATACAGTATGTAAAGTGGTAAAGTGCTTGGGTTGTTCTTCTGCCGACCATCACGACGTATGGCCCCAGGATCACATCGGCCGCGTCTTTTCTGCCATCTGACAATGGTGTACTTACGCTACCAAGCATTGAGACTCGGCTCGGTCGAGAGTTCACTGCTCGCGACCCGGTAGTGCAGTCAACTACGCTGCAGGTCCATTCACCATGTACGTCAGCTCGCTGTCAGTAGTCGAATACTCGACCAGCAAATATATAGCTACGGCGACATGAGCGGCAGCTGGGAAAGCATCAAATCGGACGGTGGCAAGATCAACAGCAACCTAGGCGGTAGTGTCGTCGTTGCCAATGCTCCCTCCATCACCTCGACGGCTGGCGGCTAGCAGCGATGGACCGGCGCCTATGCCACCAACACAGCCCCCCGTGTCGTACACCTCTCTGCCTAGTCTGCTATCTAGCTGGACGGTGAGTGGCTCTAGCAAGATCGTTCCACCCTCGGTAGCCCTAGTAAGTACGCTTCCTCATAGTGCTGACACTTTTAATGGACAGTATGCTAACGCTCCTCCAGTCGACATCCCAACTCGATTTCTCTACCTCGTCGCCGGCGCCATTAACTGCGGCGGCGGCCAAGGCCACACCCCATCCGGACCTATCGGCAAAGCTAATCCTACACACTTACATGAACACCATCACCTTACAACAACACATTCGCCTTACAACAGCGCATTCACCCTCGCCTTTTCTCTTTATTTCTGCAAGCTCCTGCTACAATGCGCATTAATGCATTCACGTCTATACTACGTACTCTATGCACATTCACACTGCATCTAAGACACTCACCCTACACAATTCACTTCGCTGTAAATGCTCTTCGTCTCTTACTACAACACATACTATACTAGACTCCCTTCCGTCTTCCTTAAATTCGTCCTTACTATACCACTTCCTCTTCTTTATCTCTTCCCACTACCGCTCTACACTGCACTACTTACATCGACTAGCAGCTTACTACCGCGACTCTCTAATAATAGACACGATTCCACCGAGCCATCCTATAGACACGACTCTACCGAGCCATCCTCTAGACACTCCACTCTACACAACCACCCCCCCCCCCCCCTCGCGGCCGGCCCGGCTGCATCGCTGCCATCGACATTATGTAGGTCACCGAGTTTAGGGCGATCCTAGAAGCCCACGACTACGAGATGCGCGATTTTGAAGATCTTAGGGTGCTGTATAAGGATGCAAAGGTACGGGCCTACTGGGCAGGTAAGCACTACGAGCGTAAACAGGCACATGCTCGCCGTCACGGAGGCGAGTCGGACGAGGATAGTAAGGATCTCCGCGAGAGCCGCAACGCGTTGTTTCCGTCGCAGCGTAAAGAAGTCCGTCGAGGGAGGGTATACCGGGAGTATCGCGACAGCTTACGCGAACAGCTCGGCGTCGGCTTCTTAATAGCGTACGTTATTAAACTGTCCGGGGATCCTGCTCCGATAGCTACTAAGGCTAGGGACTTTACCGAGTTCGATAAGCAAGATCTAGCTTTTATAGACGGCGAAGACGAGGATATCGAAGACGATAAGGCTCTTTATTAGTAGTAAGATCTACTAGCGGAGGGCGCGGAGCTTTAGAACTAAGAATAAGAAGAGTAAGCTATAAAAACTAAAGTACGGATAACCTAGAACTAGGAAGAGTAAGCTATAAAGACTAACGCACCGGTGTTTCTAGACTACGACGGGTAAGCTATAAAGACAGAAGCACTAATGTCCCTAGACTACGACGAGTAAGCTATAGAGACCTAAGCACCGGTTCTTTAAGACTAAGACGAGCAAGCTATAAAGACTATAGCACCGGTGTCCCTAGACTACCACGATTAAGCTATAATAGATAAATCACTAGTGTCTCTAGACTACGATAAGTAGGAGTCTAAGACGCAAGTACAAACACCTTAAGACTAAGACGCGTAGCCTTTAAAGAATAAGATAAGTCGAAATTAACACGAGTAGCCGGCTAAGGACGGGCTATAGCTAGATTATAAACATCTACGACACTAAGACCGCTCACTAGTCTTTATCTTCTACGTAAGCGAGCGGCATAAGGAAAGCTATAACGATAAGCACATCGAACAAACTAGGAGCTTCTACAGTAAAGAGTTGTCTAACACGCTAATAAAAGAGGTGTCGATAAGGTAGTATTTAAGACTTACTCTATTTAAAATCCTAATTATCCCCTAACCTCGCCTCCTAACAACTTTAGACCCTATACTACTCGACTAACGGTTAAGAATGTTAACAATTTTAACAATAACTTTAATAACCTTAGTAAGCTTAATAACCTTAGTAAACTTAATAACCTTAATAACACGCGGTCTACGACAGATCGGATAAAGGACACGACGAGGGCGATAACGAAAGATGTTAGAGGTATATATTACTACTCTGACTTAGCTTAGGGCGGCGGCGCCTTTTATAACAAAAGATACTAATAAGCACATTATATAGACTAGGAGCTTCTATAGTAAAGAGTTTTCTAAAACACTAATAAAGGAGGTGCCGACAAGGTGTTATTTAAGACTCTCTCCCTATATTTAGAGTCCTAATTATCAACTTAGTTCTCCTCCGAATTTAAGACTCTTACTAGTCGATAGATTATTAAGAACGTTAGTAACCTTAGTAACCTCACCTCATCCAGCCCCTAGTTATAGCCTCCGCCCTAACAATAACCTACTTAGCCTTCACCTACGAACACCTTAAATCCCTCTACCGACACCGTAATATCCCTACTATAGGCCTCTACCTTAAATAAGACTTCATTATCCCCCTTACCGCCTACGACGCCGTAGTAGTAGCCTATCTTAACACTAACAACACTACGATGTAGGCTAAGGTCGGTACACTCCTTACTAAGATCCTAAATGTAGGGATTAGTGTTTTCGCCACTATTATAATAGCGTGGCCGCTCTTAGCTCGACTTAAAGGTGCTCTACGTCGGCTTATTCTTACTCTATTACGTCGAGTTATGCTTCTTGTAGGGGGTTTCGCATAGTCTTTTTCTTTATCGCCGACTGCTACTTCTAGTAATGGTAGGTACAATCGGTAAGAAGCGGTAAGGCCGGAGCCGTATTTATACTAGGAGTAAAGAGGAGGAGAGGGGGGGCGCGGTAGGGGTGGTAGGGATAGATAAAGGGGTAGGGAGGATAAGGAAGGGATAAACTAGATAACTTAGGAGAAGAGCGATAGGGGAAGTGTAATGCTTTTGTAGTTAGAGTGCTTAAGTAAGGAAGGAAAGAGACTATTACGAGAAAGAAGTCGTTTCTAGGAAGGGAGGGACTCTTATTAGGGATAGTGTAGTTTATGTGCTACAGTATTATTCGTTTATAGGAAGGGACTCTAACTAAGGATATTGTAGTTAATGTTCTATAGTATCATTAACATTAGGAAGAGAGGGACTCTTATTAGGGATATTGTAGGTAATGTTCCGTAGTATTATTAGTTCGTATAAAGGGCCTCTTACTAGGATTAGTATAGTTGATTGTCTACGGTACTAATTAAGATTATAAACAAGTGAGCTTCTATTTGTCCAGCATTTAAGAGAATAGAAAGCCGAAACGAAAGCGCTGTCCTTTAAAGAGTAGTGAGTCATTATCCGTACGTACATTCTAATTTCCGGCTTATTATTATCTTATTCTCATGTCTAATCTTCAATCCTAAAGCATTATTATAAATCTACTTACTCGATTCCTCTATGTAAAGCATCGCAATCCTAGATTAATTCTTTCTATCGGTTCTATCTTAGTTAGTATCGTATCGAACTTCTTCCTCCTTAGAACAAATCTTCCTCTAGCTAGGTAGCATCGGCTATCTTAAGTCCACTACGGAGAGCCTACAAATAGGTAGCAATGTCCCGTCCCTTAATACGGGTCTTACGTTGCTACTAATGCTACTACCGCTATCGTTATTCGACATAGTCGTAGCTAGTAGAATGTTATAACGAGCACGACCGGGGCGAGATAGAGTAAGTAGAGGAGGAAGGATTAGGTACTATAGTACCTAAGACTTCTCCATCTTTATAGTTGCGCTTACACGGGCAATTGGAGAGCTAGAGAAGCGTGCGGCGGAGGATACCGTACTATTATCCTCGATAATAGTACTAGTAGTTCTTAGACGAAGGGCTAGAGGTAGACGGCTCACATAGCGATCGTATAGCGATATTAATAGACCTAGAGAGCTGTTATATAGCTAGTATGTAGCCGCCGGTAGGGAGGTAAACGCTAATAGAGTAGGAGGTATAGAAAAGTAAGTAAGCTAGCTTACCGCGGTAGAGCGACTACTATATCTAGAGTTAGAGAAGCGAGCTACTTCGTTACGTAGACTAGTCGACTCGGCGAACTTAAAATAGACCTTACCTACCATCTTAGAACTTAGACTAAGAAGACTTATGTTAGTAGGGCTTACGAAGGCGGATAGGGTAGGAGGCGTAGTAAGGTAGGTAAGGGTTTCATTCTACGGAGTAGAGATGTCCTACGAAGTTAAGATACCTCGAGGAGCTAAGGTGCTTTATAGAGTTAAGATGCCCTAGATAGTAGAGGTGCTCTATAGAGGTGAGATAACTTAAGGCGCTAAGACGTCCTACGGAGTCGAGATGCTATAAGAAGTCGAAGACTCTTAAGTAATAAGACAGTCTTAAGAAGGTAAGCTAAATTTGCTACCCTTCTTCTACTCTCTAGAGTCGTCCTATAGAGAGCGCCTTCACGCGGCGGACGACGTAAGTATCTTCGTTACGACGAAGAGAAACTAAGACTCTCTCTCTCGAAAAATACAAGCCTACTCGACTCGAAACAAGAAAAGACAGGTCGGACGAACCGAACGAACGAGATACGCTCAAAATCTACAAACAAGAACTCCGGAACTGCGAGAAGGGAAAGCGACGTACATAGCGTACACGTCGCTCGAACAACGAAGGCGCTGTCTACCTGTCGTCCCGGCAAACCACGTAAACTGCCGGCTGGAACCAAGAGAGGCGTTTAGGGGCGCAAACCACGTATACTGCACGGCTGGAACCAAGAGAGGCCGAGGGGGGGACGACAGCGAGGCCACTGCGACCGAGGAGCTACACTCGAGACCGGAGAACGCGACTGGATTGAAACAGAGGCAACGGGTGTTTCTTGGGATTTTGCTCGGTGCGTACGGGTACGGCCGGCTTGGCTTTTTAAAACAAGAACGAGACACGGGCGCAAAACTTGTCTCGCCCGGGGCAAGGCGACAAACCGCAATTCTCGACAAGACACGACTACCGGGTACGCGCGTACTACGCCGCAATATATTCGATTTACGGTTCGAATAGCGAGCGTTGCTCGCATCTTTTAAGGAGTTTTTACGTCCGGGGTACGACGGGGCTTTTCTCCTTCTCTCAAATTTTGGTCTCGTTCTCGAGACCCGTGTTGCATAGTCTTTGACTCAAATAGCACGTTAATGGAATAATCAATCAATCTACTCTCTAGAGTACTTAACGATATGCTTAAGGCGAGCATTCTCTACAGCTACCTTATCTCGCTCTCCCTAAAGGCTTCGGATAATATCGTTAACACGTTTAGCCTCTAATTAGTTATAGACTTTAAGATAAGACAATTCTCCCTAAAGGTCTTCCCGCTCTACTATAGTATCGTCGCGCTCTACTACGAGGCTCGAGACGATACGATCGTGCTTACGTATAGTGTCTTTAAGCTCGGACTGTACGTTACGATACTTAGTAGAGTGCGCCTCGAACGTACGTATACGAGTTGCGCTCCTAGATAAGCTACTACTAAAGCTAGCGATGCTCCGAGTAAAAGTTATCCTAAGCCTATTAGAGAGCTCGATCCTTAGCCTTACTTACCTAGAGTTTATCGGACTCTAGCTCTATAATCCGCTATATACTAGACACGCGCATTATCGTCCCGAAGTCGACTACGCTCGGCGATAAGGACATTATAGTTAGTAGTATTGCTAGCGGCGTAGCCTTAGACGACTTACTGAAGGCGGGCGCTATCGTTCCGACGCTATTCGCGCTCGTCGGCAAGTCGAGCGTACTTAGCGGCCTATTAGGCTAGAAGGCTATTCGATCTAAGGCCCTCCTAGGCATTAGCCTAGCGCTAGTTCTATTACTTAGACGGGGCTAGGTGCTACTTAGGCTCGACTTCTTATACGCCGGAACTAGAAGCTAAAGTTAGCTAGCCGTGTTACATGCTACCTAAGACGTTTCCATCTAGTACTAGAATAATATTATTTAACGCCGAGGGAATTCGACTTCCCCGAGCTACACATAGAGCTACCTTAATACTAGACTAGACGAGGATGCTTAAAGTCATATAATAAAAGGCAACATTCTTAATAAAGGTATGTCCCTACGAGCTAGCTATAACTACGGCACTAATGCTATCTCGATAGAAGTCCTAGTCCGTACGGCCTAGTTAAGCCTACGTAGCTACACGCTACTTCTACTTATTTCCGTCCAGGTCTAGAAGTGGTCTTAGCTTACTAATAGCGACCTCGTTCTTAACCTTATTAATTAGACTTATAAAGATCTTATCGAGTAAGTTAGTTGGTATAACACGAATGCTAGAGGAAGAGAGGCCGAGAAGGCTAGCTAAGGAGACGATGCGCTATAGGCCTAGGAGATTCTTAGAGTAGTAGCGGTGCATAGCCGCATCGCGGATAATACTAGTGCGAGCCGACCTAGCGTAGACACATTTCTTATCGTAGGTAAGAGTGGAAAAGTTTTAGTAAGTAGCGAAGTTATCGAACTCCTCGTAGCCGGCGTTAGTGTCTAGGTAAGTTAAGTCCGACCTAGCAATAGAGGAGGCTAACGATACTAGCGATGTTAATAATAACGACCGTCCTAGAGACATAGCTATAATCGCTTATAGGCGAAGAGAGCTAGTTCGAATAGTAAGAGGGTCTTAGCTATAGACCGACCGTCTTTTTCTATTATACGGAAGATATATTACTTAATCTTTTAACTTTATAAACAGCTAGGTCGATAAAGAGAGAGTGTTTCTAGAGTACTCTTAAACGTAGATATATATATTGCTAGGAATTAAGTGCTCGTAAAGGGGACGGATCCGTCGCGACTTACCGCCGTGCGTTGCGGTGCAGTACGCTATAGCATAGGTACATGTTTCCGACTGTACCGACAATCCGGCGCCGATGTAGTATAGTCGCGCTACGACATGGCATAGCGGACGGAGCTATAGTAGGCGAGGCGAGCGAGTCGAGATTAATAAGGAAAAGGACGTTGTCGATAAGAAGTGTAAAGTGGTACCGGTACAACTTATTCGGTAATTCGTCGTTAGGTACGGAACGGGAAATAGTAGAGCTAAGCTTATAAGAACGTTACCTCGTCGCGACCGTCGCGGCTAGGGTATAACATTTCTAAATTCTATTCTTATATGCAGTATAGATTTTAATAACCTACGGTTTTCTACAAATACATAGGGAGCGATCGCTAAGGACTTAATACTAATCCTAGTAATTAATGCCTAGGCCCTCGCTACCTTAGGCACTTACTTATATATATATTGCTTTTCTCGCGAGTTTATAGATCTCTCGTAATATATTAACCTTCTCTTAAGGACCTAATACTATAGTACCTAAACTTCTAGAATAATTACCCTCTAATTCGTCCGAGATAAGCGAGGGACATTTATATCGTTAATTAGGGCTTAGGATAGCGTCTAATTAGACGTAAATTGTTAAATAAAGGAATGTATATAAAGTAAAGTAAACAAACAACGTAATTACTTATTATCAATTCTATCTATAGGTAAATAAGGGTATCCTTATATATCCTTCTACGCTAAGATATACGCGTAGGTATCGAGTTATATAGTACGTAAGTAAATCTATAGTCTAAATCTAAATATATGTATAGTAGGTTATTACCCTTTAGTTTAAAGACGATAGTACTATCCTACCTATCGGCTAAGTACTTAAGGTAATATATTGTTAGGTTTAGTATAACCTAATAATATTACAAGTTAAGAAGATAAGCTTAATCGGGTTTGTTCTCGGGCCGATAGGAAGTTAAGGGAGAGTAATAAAGTAGTAGCTATCTTATCTTGTAGAGACTAAGTAGTAGTAAGGTAGAGGTTAGGTTATAGTATATTCTAAACAGTAATATTGAATAGTAAGTTAAACGCCTCGAAGCTATAAGGGCATCTCGACGTTCCTAAATATATAGGAGAATGCTTCTAGCTCGAAGCTCTTAGTAGGCGCGTTATGTCGCGCTAGCTCGATATATCGTAGGCTCGATAGTCGTCGCGCTCTTATAGCGTCGCGCTACGTCTTATTAGCTTATGCCGTCTCTATAAGCTATAAGGCATCGATTAGTTAGACGGGAGTCTTCGCTATATCGATCCGTAATACTATCCCCCTCCTTCCCTAGCCGTGTCCTTACGGTTACGTAGTAGTAATAATATAATTAGAGTTCTCCCCGCTTCCGAGGATATCGTAATAATGTCTTCTCGAAAGTCTTCCGACTATTATTCTCGCTATCGACGAATCCTTACTAACCCTTTTAACGCTCTAGTTTCCTACGATTTTTATTCTTTCCGAAACCGCTACTATGTCTATATTGCCGACTTCTCCCTTATGCCTTACGTAGAGTACGCCCGTCGTAGTAAGGAGTATATAACTTCTTCTTAGGAGAAGTTAGATCGCGTAGATAATAATCTCACGGCGAAAATCGAGGCCGATAAGAAAGAGATAGATAAGATAACGCGGGAGGCGCTTCGGTTATTTTCTCCTATATTGGAGCTTTAGGCGCGGATAGACCCTAACTCGAAAGTCCGGGATACGAATAATAAGTTATTAAATACGAAGATTGCCTACGTTTCTCGGGAGGTGTCTTCTTCGGACGGTAACCCTCCTCCGGACCTAGAGTTATTTACCTAGGACCTCGAGGCGATTAGCGTGTCTTCCCTATTTAGGGTTTCTAGGAATTCCGAGGTTCGATTATAATGTAGGTCGTTATTTCTAGAACTGTTTAATCTTTTACTAATAGTTCCGTAGGTTAGTTTTAGGTTCCTAAGTGTTCTCGGTATTATCGTATCCCTTCTACTTAACGAGGTATTGCTAACCTTTCTTATCTAGGATTTTCTCGACTTCGAATTCGTTTTCTACTTCCGGCTTAAAATAGAAGCTCCTTTAGTAAGGTGTTTTAGCGTCTACGGGTTCCAATTTAGAGATGTAGAAGACTAGGTAGATTCTTACGTTAGGTAGTAGTTATAGACGATAGTTAACTAGTCCTACGATTTATCGATAAAAAATAGTCCGACCTTAATGTAATCTAGTTTCTTAGTCTATCTTCTTATTCTTAAGTTTTTTATAAGGAGATAGACCTTATCCCCCTTTCTTAGTAGAGGTGCTATTTTTCCTTTATCTTATCGTTATCGAGACATTTTATATTATACATCTTTAATCGCCTTACGTGTTTCTTTATATACTTCCTTAAGAGTCTCTGTTATTACGATTACTCTTTCGGCTTATAGGTAGGATCTAGGTGTTCCGAATAGGTTAGGATCTTTTCTAAAGTTTGCGTAGAATAGCGTCGTTAAAGTTGTCTCCGATTTATAGTTGTTTAGTGCAATCTATGCTATTAGTAATAGTAAAACCTAGTTATCTTACGTGTAGTTACTATAGTACCGTAGGTATTATTCTAGCGTTTAGTTTACTCTTTCCGTTTATCTATCGGTTTCTAGATAATATACTATAGATAGCTTATACTTAATTCTAATTGTTCCTATAAGTGTTTTCTAGTAATTTAATATAAACAATTTATCTCTATCCGTAATAAAAACTTCTAGGAATCCGTAGTATCGGATTAGACTATCTATTATAAGGTATCCGGACTGCTCTATAGTGTATGTTTCTAATGTAGGAATAAAGTATGCGTATTTCGTCAGCCTATCGACTATAACGAGTATTATGTTATATATTTAGCCTATAACCTAATCGTTCGATAACAGGAGTTTCGTGATAAAGTCTATCGTAACTTCGTCCTATAGTTTCGTTAGTAGTGTCCTAAACTATAGGTAACCGTACTTAGCGTGTCGAGTAGCCTTATTTTATTAGTAGTGTACGCATCGTTTAATGTAGCGTAACACCTTCTATCTTATTTGTAGGAATAAGAAGCTACGTTATATAAGGTCTATTGTTTTTATCGTTCTAGGATGTCTATATGTCGGCTCGTCGTAATATTAACGTATATACTCTTCTTCTCGTTTCTTCAGTACTTAGTATCTTCCTTACGATATAGGGAATTGTTCTTCCTTATCGTTTAGGATTCGTACAATGTTATTAAATTCCCTTATATTAGTACTAAGACTTCCGTCGGGGTTTATCTTAAGTATTTTATGTTATACTAGTTCTTTTCCTTCTATATAGTCGCTCCTTCGGCTTAGTATATTGGTGCGGCCGTTCTCTATTCCTAGAGTGTATTTAATTTCGAACTTATATTACCTAAGTAGCTCTGACTAGCGGGCTTGTCTTCGGGTTAGTTCCTTCGTCGTCGTAAAGTACGTAAGATTCTTATAGTTAGAAAGAATCGTTAACTTTAGTAGGCCCTCGATATATACTCTCTAATGTTATATAGTAGCAATAATAGCTAGAAGCTCTTTACTATAGATGTCGTAGTTCTATTCCGCTATAGTTATTTTCCGGGAGTAATAGGCTACTAGGTGTCTCTACCTATCGTATGTCTATACTAGATACGCGCCTATTGCTATATTAGACGTATTAGTCTCGATATAGACTTCCTTACTACTATCGAATAGTCAAAGCGTAGGGGCTAAAGCGCATTGTTCCTTAAGTTTCTTAAACGCTTTAATCTATTTATGTCCCTATTTCTAGGTAACGTCTTTTCTCCGAAGTATGGTTATTAGTACTACTATCTTTACGTAGTCCTTAATAAATTTCCGGTTATAGTTTGCTAGTATAAGGAATAATTGTACGTCCTTAACTGTTTTTAGTTCTAGCTATTCTCTAATTAACTGTGTCTTCGTAGGGTCGATCGTTATCCCTATAGTACTAATAATAAAGCTTAAGAATTTAACTTCTTTCTTATAGAATTCGCATTTCTCGGGTACTATCTTAAATCCTAAACGCGTAAGTCGTTCGAATACGTCCTAGACTTGTTTTATGTAATTCTAAAGGGATCCTTTCGTATAGACTAGTATATTGTCTATATAGGTAATAACGTATCTATTAAGTAGGTTCTAAAGTGTTTTATTAATAAGGTCCTAGTAGGATACCGGTATATTAGTTAATCCTATTAGTATAACTAAGAATTTATAGAGTCCGTATCTTATTCTAAAAGCGGTTTTCTATTCCTCTCCTTCCGCTATCCGTATAGCGTAGAAGGCATCTCGTAGGTTAATCTTCGTATACTAGTCTAATCCGGTTAATCTATCTTACGCTTCTTTAATATTAGGTAGTGAATATTAGTTCTTAATCGTAATCTTATTTAACTTCCTATAGTCTTATACGAGTCGTAACTTCCTATTTACTTTTAGAACAAATATATATAGAGTTTCTATACTTAAGGTAGATCTTCTTATCTATCCTTTAGCTAGCTTCTCCTTTAGCTATTCTCGTAGGGTCTATAGCTCTTTCTTAGACATTTAATATAGGGGTCCCTATAGAGGCTCTTTCCCTAGCTAAATGTTTATTCTATAATCCTATAGTTAGTGCTTAGGTAAGGTATCCTTACCTCTTTCCTCTTTAAAGAGTCGCGAGTACTTACGATACCCCTTAGGAATACTTAACTCTAAGATGTTAGTATCCTTCGATAGTACGTAACTTCTATTACTACTAGTAACTTCGTAACCCGGCGGCCCTACGCTAGTGTCTATCCCGGTTGAAGGTAGTTCTTCTATCCTTCTAGTCGGCGTAAGCTATATCTCGTTTAGCTATTTCCTTACCTTATCTACTAGTAAATACTACTACTACGTAGGCCAAATGTTAATAACGTAATCGCATTCCCTAAATGTAAGTACTCCTCTTCTCTAGTCGAGTGCTAGATTATACTTTCTTAACTAAGGTATACCTAATACGATGTTATAACTAGCTATATTAGTAATATCTAAGATAATTTCCTCGTAGTACCGTTAGATAGTAAGTAGTAGCGGTATCGTCTCGCGCTCTATACTAGGTTAGGATAATGCATCTACCGCGATTAATTTATAACCCTCTTTCTTCTTATAGGTAGCGATCATATATCTTATAATAAATAATTCGGAGGTAAAGTTCCCGCTTACTTTAGAATCTATTATAGTATCTGTCTTATGCCCGTTAACGATAATCTTAGTTCAAAATACTATTATCGTTAGTAATACGTAAGCCTTTTCTATATCGTATAACTCCCTTCGGTCGCTTATTTCTATAGAGTTAATCCTTTTCCCTATTCGTATATAGAACGTCGTACTTCGTGTCTCGAGGCCTCCGCTTAAATCTAGCGCGAGCCTTTCTATATCCTTACCTACATTTAGTAACGTTCTTAAATCCTCTACGTTTCTAAGTAGAGTACGCGTGCGTATTATACTACGTTACGTAATTTCTTTAATATAAATGTTCCTAACGGTATAAGGTATCCGGTTCCTATTATTTGGCTCCCTATCAGCGGTCGTTCTATAATAGTAGTTACTAAATTCTCGGTTGTTTCTATAAGTAGGTATCCCTAGGCTATACCTCGTAGGGTGTCGAGTGTCTTATTAAACTTAATAGAGTATAGCATTCTTCGTCTACCTATCTTAGGTAGGAATTCTTCGTACCTTCTTTATAGGTATACGAGTATGTTATATAATTTCTTAGGTGCATTAATTGTAAAGGTTAGTTGTTCGTTATTATCGTTAGTATCGCTCTCTTCTCCTTCGGAGGAATCTTCTTCGCTTAATTCTTTCGGATCCTAGTCTTCCTCGATAGTATCTAGTACGGTACTTTCTTAACTTTCTTCCTATAGTTCCGGTAACTACGATCCGTTCTATCCTAGGTCCTAGTTTTCCTTATCGCTTCTATCGTCGTTAAAGTAGGATTTGTCGATGTCTACTTCTCGGAGCGTAGCGTTTTACCTATACGTCGCTCCTAGGGTTCCTCTCGGTTATTAAGGCTAATACCCTACGCCTAACTTCGCGGCGTAGTAAACTTAATACGAGTCTTAGTAATAGAATCGCTAATAAAGACTTCTATAACTATTTCGAGATTCGGGTTCGATCTCGTAGTCGACTCTTTGTACTATTATATTAAACTGTTATAGTTAGTTCTTCGTATTAAATAGAATAACTACTATTTACTACCTATAGTACCCTCCTTGTCCTTCTAAGGGGTCTAGGAGAGGCGTCGTGCTTCTATTACTAGCTCTCTTCCCTACTCTCCGAGTATAGTCGGTATCTCCTCGAGATCTAACGCTACTCCTAGATTTACTAGTTCGGGGTTATATCATATTAAACTATTCGCGGCGTACTATATTCTTACCGCGGCAGTCCCTTACTAGGTAGCTAGGTTTACTACATCCGTAGTAAGTTCGTGTTTCTTTCGAACTCCGGGATGCTCTATTCCCGTTACTGTTCCTAATCTTACGACCTTTCTCGGTAACGTCGAGTTCTATTAGCTATAGTCCGTAGTACGGTTTGTCCCTAGGCTTATTATTATAGTTATCGTAGAAGCCTCTATTATGGTTGTCGTAGCCTAGTATGTATCTAGCCTTTCCGGATACCTTAGAGTTATATCGTCGTCCTATAGCTCTCTCGTAGAGCTTATTATTAAGATTAATCGTAACTCTAACGAGGTCACCTAAGCTATCGATCTTCCGACCGTCCCTTATTAACTAGTCCTTAATATACTCCTTTAGTTCTCTTCGGTATATAACTTAAAGTGCTTCGTCGTCCTAATTAGTAAGTTGCGCGTATTCCTAGAATTTAGTAGCATATTCGGCAGTAGATGTCTTCTAGGTTAAGTACTAAATAACACGAACGGTAGTAGCAATCTTATTAGAGACACTAAAGACGCTCTTTATAGTATGCTTAAGATAGTTATATAACCTAAAGATTCCGTCGGCATTATCTTCTCCGTTACTATCCAGGTATTTCCTAAGGAATAGTTTAACCTAATACTGTGCTCGTCCTCTTAAGAAGATAGTAGTAAAGATAGGCTTAAGGTTCTTAGGCATAGAGTTAAATAAGAAGTACATATCTATCTAAGAGACCTAAGTATCAAACTTGTCTCGGTCGCTATAGTAGTATTCTAGCTTACTAACCTTAAGGGTATCGTTACCTATATAAGTAGCTAAGGCATTAATAGCATCGTTTACGGTCTAAGGTCGTCGGGCTCTACTTGCTTTACTAGGGGCGGGTGTTTCCCGTTTACTCTATCAGTCTCCTATCGTAGAGGGCGTTTAAAGCTATTAGGTTTAGTATAACCTAATAATATCACAAGTTAAGAAGACGAGCTTAATCGGGTTTATTCTCGGGCCGATAGGAAGTCGAGGGAAAGTAATAAAGTAGTAGCTATCTTATCTTATAAAGACTAAGTAGTAGTAAGGTAGAGGTTAGGTTACCGTATATTCTAAACAGTAATATTAAATAGTGAGTTAAACGCCTCGAAACTATAAGGGATTCTTAGCGTTTCTAAATACAAAGGAAATTATTATTAATCTACTCTAATCTATTAATCTGCTTTATAGGTTATATAGAGCAATAGATTAATTAGTGTCGTGCTCTATTCTAATCTATTAATCTGTCTCGTAGGTCTCGTAGAGCAATAGATCATTCTACGGTAGCTGTGCCTTTCTAGCTGTAGTTGCACCCACTTAACTGTAGAGGCTCTAATTAGTCGCTAAGCATTAGCTTAATCTAACCCGTAATAGGTACTAAGAGACTAAAGAGACTAAGAAGGATATATTAGGGCGTATCTCTACCGCTATAAAGTCCTAAAATTCTACTTAGAGTCTAAAGATATTAACTTCTTTAGTAGTAGCCTATAGATTGTTTCTAAGGCCTCTATAACTTACTAGTAGTAGTATCTTAACCCTTTCATTAGACCTTAATATATTATAGTAGTACCTAATCTTCTTAATATAGGCTTTGAATAAAGCGCGAGTGTTCTCTATTAATAGTTACGAGTAATATAAATACCGTAGACTATAGAATAGATCCATTTACCTTTATCTTATATTTATTAGCTAATACTTAGACTAGCTTTCTTATTCTAGACTCTAAGTTTAAGAGCTAGGTAAAGTAGATATTACCTATATAAAAGAAAAGTAGGACCGAGTATACCCTACTTATAATGAGATAATCCGTAACTTTACATAGGCCAAGGTCGTTAAGGGTATCTTTAAGTTCTAAGTACTATAGTAGAGGAGACTCCTAAAATCTAGATAGGGTATTATTATACTTAGAACGCTTTTATTCTCTCTTAAATCTCCTAGAGGTATATATCTATACTAGTAACGGTATTAGAGTATTAAGAAAGGCGCATACGGTTTATATTTATAGTATTATAAGTCTAAAATAAGGTAATAGGGCTACTATATACTTAAAGAGTCTTATATAGAGGGCCGCTATATATATCTCCCCTATAGTATTGTTTTAAGTACCTCGAGTATATACTCGAGCCTTATATTTTAGAAGCCCTACGTTCTAGTTAAGCTTATACTTATAGGCCTAGTTTATAGAAGTTATCTAATACTTTAATACTTTTATATTATTATACTATAATAGGATATTTATTATAAACTACTTATAGAACGATAATAACAATCATTCTATTAATATACTATATAAGTCTAAGACTATATTATACGGGTTATAGCCTATAACTAAATTTCAAAATTAAAAGAGAAAAGTCCCGTTACGTCCGGACGTAAAAAGTCTTTAAAAGATCGTAAGTAAAGCTCGATATTCGAGATAAAGGTCGAATATATTACTACGGTAGCGTGCTACGTACTCAGTAGTTATATCTTATTTTAAGATTTACGGTTTATCGCCTTACCCTAGGTAAGATAACTTTTAGGCCCGTATTTTAAGAGCGAGAGTAACCGACTATCCGGTAAGTTAGTCAATTAGTTATACTTTGAGATTCTAAGTAAGAGCTATTCTTTCGCCTTACTACGCTATACGGCCCCGTTATATACTAAATCCGAGAGAGAGAGATAGGGAGATAGTATCTTAAATAGCCCGTTTCCTCCGTAGAAAGTCTTTAACCGCCTTCTTTCTACGTAGGTACGAGGATATTAGTTTCTCGTAGACTCGTAGTAAGAATACCCGCTCTAAACGGTCGTTATTATCTAAAGAGAGAGTCCGCCGCATTCTCTCTTCTTTTAAGCGGGTTTAAGGTCTTCGTTAATTAATATCTAGGCACGTCCTATCTTCTTCTTTCTTCTATCTTCTTCTTTATATTATGTTTCTAAGCTCGTCGTTACCTTATAGGCTTTAAAATAGGCGTTACTTTTCGAGAATTATTTAAATTTTAAGCGGGTGTTTTTAAGAGGGGGATCTTAGTTTCTCTTTATTATAACGAAGGTACTTACGTTATCTAATACGTAAAGACACTCTCTAACAACAACTATAAACTACTTATAAACTTCTTAAATACTTACTATCCCTAATACGTTTCTATAATAGTATATATTAATATCCTTTTATCTCGTAGGCTTAGAAAGTAAACAGTATCCTACTTTAGTAGCTCTAAATAATATAGTTAAGGTGTTACTATTTTACGGTTTCTTTAAGTATAGCTATAACCTAAACTCTCTTAAAAGCTAGAATCTAGTATATAAGTTTTTTATCCTCGTACCTTAGCTTCTTACTTTAATTAAGGCCTTCTCCTATATAGAAACAGGAGGGAATAGTCTAATCCCGACTATACACGGATAGGACACATTTAAGGGAAAATGCAAGGCCCTCCGGGGCGCGCTATTCTATTCGCTACCTCCGGACAATCCCCTAGACCTATCGTAGGGCAACTATCCTATAGGAAACTAGAAATGGGACCTAATATAAGCAGAAGAACTTTAATTAGCTTATAGTTCCTTTAAATTAAAAAGGCGAAACCCTAGGCCCGGACGGTATAATATAAGCTATAATTTAACGCGTATTTTAAGGTATTCCGGACACCTTTCTTAAGGTTTACGGCTCGCTATTAAACAAAGGGTACTACCCTAATTACTAGCGAGTAGCGATTAGATTTACTCTAATAAAACCGGGGAAACCCGACTACTTAATCCCTAAGGTATATAGGATAATAGCGCTTCTTAACTATCTAGGCAAAGTAAGCGAGAGAATACTAGCTAAAAGACTAGGTGTTCTAGCCTATACCGGCCCGCTACTTTATAACTCGTAAATAGGCGGTAGAATAAAACGTTTAGCCATGGATATAGCCCTCCTCCTTACCGACTTTATCGAAAGGAACCGAGCTAAAGGGAAGAAAATAAGCGTAGGCTTTCTAGACGTTAAAGGAGCCTTTAACTACGTAGCGAAGAACCGTCTCCTAAGAATACTAATTAAGCTACGACTCCCCTACTTAGTTATAAGGTAGACTAAGTCCTTCCTTAAAGAACGGAGGATTTAGTTATCCTTCGACGGATAAATAGAAGAGACTACGGACATTAAGACTAGCGTACCGTAAGGTAGTCTAATCTCGCCGATTTTATCTCTTATATATATAAGGGACCTATTTATAGACATTAAGGCCGTAACTCCCTTATTCTATATTAACGATATTAGGCTACTAGTAGCTTTAACTAGCATTGAGAAGAACGTAAAGATCCTTAAGAAAGAGGTTAAACTCTTAATAAAGAAAAGTACCGAGTAAGCGATAGAATTTGATCTCGCTAAAACTAAGCTCCTATACTTTATAAAATGTAAAGGACACGATAGTTCTATTACCCTACTAAGCGGAGAAGTTATTAAACCCGCAATAAAAGCCGTACGATAGCTAGGAATCTAGTTTAATACCTATCTTACCTTTAAAGAATATACTTAAATCTAAGTAACTAAGGTACTTACCTCCTTCTCTAGAATAAACCGCCTAGCAAATATAGGGAATAGGTTAAGTACTCATTTTCTACGTACATTATACCTATCGTACGTTACTACTATAGCCGACTATAGGGTACCGATTTATTAGAAATCTAGGAGAGCTATTACTCCCTTAGAGGCTATATACGGGAAAGGTATCTAAAAAGTCCTAGGGGTCTTTTGTACTACTCCTACTAAGCCTACCGAGAGAGAAGTAAACTTCCTTACCCCTCGAACTTACCTAGAACGCTAGGTCCTAAAGTATAGCCTAAGGCTAAAGAAGCTTCCTAAAGATAACCCGATCGCTAACGTCCTAAGTAGTACTATTCCTATAGTATATAAAAAGGGTAATAGAGACAGGTTATAAGCTCTTACCGCCTAAAGGAGGCTTAAAGCTCTAAGGGATCTAAAGAAGACTAGAGACCTTTAAGTCGCTTTATATAACTAATAAAGAACACCTTACCGACCTAGTAGCGAAGGCTACTAGAGACCGTTTTAATAAGGCAAAAGCTAAGAAGGAGTACGTCCTAAATAGCTACTTCTCTCGTTTTTAATACGAAGAGTACCTCCCGCTATAAATGTAATATAAGAGGACTATCTTAAGCGCCTACTACACTCTACGTCTAGGACACGGTTTCTTTCGCGACTACCTATACCGGTTTTATAGAATAGACGACGATAGGTACCGCTACGGCTAGAAAGAGACTCTAATCTACCTCCTTTAAGGATATTACCTATATACTAAGGTTAGGACTAGAAAAATAAGGGTAGCGGCCTTCCCTATTCTTTTCCTATGTATCGAAGGATAATAAGAGGTAATAGACTATATCCGTACTATAGGTATTACTATACTAAAGTAGTACCGAGAGGAAAGGAGCGAACTAGAAGAGGCCGAATAGCTATACTAGCTTAGGCCTTCGAAAGTACCCCTAAGTTCCCGGATATAGGGGCGGCCCTAATAAAATTTTGAACTAGGCCTAATTAGGAAGTTACTAGACTCATTTTATACGCCTCTACGTAAGGATTCCGAATCTAGTCTCCTTTATCCTATGGGATGTCTAGAGGATAAGTTATTACTACCTAACGGTAGTAATTATAGAAGCCTAACGCTAACGCTAACGCTAACGCTAGCGATAAATAAGACTTAGCGCTAGATTACGAGATAGGTATTTATCCGATTTAGACGTTTACTAGCTTATTTCAAAGCGCTACTCCTAAAGAATATAATAGTAGTAAGGACTTAGTCCTAAGTTACGTAACGCGGGACGTCTAAAGTAAAACGAGTGAATTTCGTCGCTCTTTTAATATATAGGGCTTAGCCCTTAGCCTCTACGGCTATTTTTCTTAGTATATTTTAGGTTTTACGGCGTAAAAGGAGTACGGGAAAACCGCCGGGTCCTATAAGGCGAGAAGGCCTCTATAATATTACAAGAAAGGAACTCTACTTACTTTTAGAGGTTTTTATTGCCGAAAGGCTTTTCCTCTACTAAGTAGAGAATAGTAGGGTACCCTACCCGTGTTATATAGTCTTAGACTTACATAGTACGTAAATAGAATAATTAGCTAATTAATCTCGACAATTTAGACGACGAAGAAGCTTACTTTTAACTAGGTTAAGTTAGCCCTATCAGACCTTCGATAGCGGTAGCTCTAACGTGTACGAGGGGTATAATAGCCGTATATATAAAAGAAAGCTAGCATTAACTTATAACTAGTTCGAATAAATAGGTAGCGGTCGAGTATCCTCTAACGCCCGGTAGGACTAACTCTTTATTAGCGGCTACGACTACTACTAGCGGCGCTATAGACAATCTATAGTAAGTAGCGTATTGTTAAGGGATGTCGCAATGTATAGCACGCCCACGACCTCTAGTTGTAGATGAACTAATTCTTGCCTTTTGTTCAAGACGCATCGCGCGTCGCAAGGTGTACGCATGCGTGTTACGTGCGGCTTAGCAGCCGGTCGCGACCGCATGTCACATGCAAGGCCACATGTAAGGGTTAGCCACTGGGCTGCCCCTTACACGTATAGTAAGGTTCGCCGTAGGTAGGACCTAGACTCGAGCATCTAACAAGTTCCGCTAATAACTTTATTAGTAGGAGGGTAGAGTATTACTACTAGCTTTATATAGTAAACTATACAAAGTGTAGATATACGAACTATATCTAGCGCGACTATAATAAGAATTCCCTATCCCTAGAGGAACGTAAGTTCCTATATAAATCCCTACGACTTAGCCTAGAAGCGGCTAGGCGTACGAATAGTAGGCACTTTCTAGCGTGTAATTTCTATAGATACGGTTAGCTATAGTTAAAGCGAATAGTCTAAGGGGATACGTTCCCTATCCTTTATAACGAATAGACTCGGTAATTATAGCTATATAGGGCAAAGAACGAGAATAACTCTATAGTATTAGCGTATATAATGTTTTACATTAATAATCTATTTTAACCTACGAAGAACATTAGGTTTTCCTAAGAGATAACCTATAGCTAAGTCTACTATAGGCTTATATACGATTGTCCTTTAGTAATGTTAAGCTAGGCTAGGTAAACGTTATATACCTTAGAGGGTTCTATAAAGCCGGCGGTACATAGGTTATAAAAAGGTAGGAGGTAAAAGTAAAAATTAGATACGCGGAGTTAATTAATATAGTAGGACTCCGCTTATTGCCCGCTATAGTATAGACATTACGTACTAGATTAAGAACCTTACTAAACTATTACGACCGCTATAACGTATAGTTTCTTATAAATACGAATCTATTTAGGAATAGTCTAAAAGATTCGCCTTCCTAGCTAGAAATATAAGGTTATAGACGATACTCGTCTTTTTAAATAGGACCTATTACAGCTAGTAGAAGCCTACGTTAACGTATTAAGGTATAGCGGAAGCTTCTATATTCGATAACGATAGCTATTATAAGGGTAGGAACCGGGGTCTATTATCTACGACTAGGTTATATGTAATACGACGGACGTAACTACGGTAGCTATAAATAGAAATTCCGTGCAATTATGTACTTTCTATTAAAATATAGAGATACGTTTAATTAGTAAGAGCCGTTAGTTCTTTCTACCGACTATATACCGTGATTAGTGTTTATAAACGCTATTCAAAAAGATATACGAGGTAGTACGATACCCTACGGCTGCTTAGATTTATCCTTAAGTATATTCTAGATTCTAGATCCGTAGTAGTAGATAGATTATTACGGAGCTTATTCAGTATAGGGTATAAACATACTAAAGTTACAAAGCAGTTTCTATATAAAGTAGAAAGCAGGCTATTTAAATCTAACTAATACTATAAGGTAGGCGAGGGTAGGTACAAGGAGCTAAAGTCTAGTAATCTAGAGGAATAGAAGCCGAACTTAATATATACATATAAGGATAGACTACGATTAGGGCGCCTATTAATTAATTGATTATGTTATTAACGTGCTGTTTAAGTCTAAGACTATGTAATATAGGTCTCGAGAATAAGACTAAAATTTAAGAGAAGGAGAAAAGCCCCGTCGTACCCCGGACGTAAAAACTCCTTAAAAATTATAAGCGAGGCTCGCTATTTAAGGCGTAAGTTGAATATATTACGGCGTAGTACGTCGCGTACCCCGGTAGTTATATCTTGTTTTCAGAGTTATAATTTATCGCCTTAACCCGGGCGAGATAAGTTTTACGCCCGTGTTTCGGGAGTAACTAACCGACTAACCGGTTGCGCGACCGCGCGAGCACGGGACCGGACGGACGGTCGTTTAAGATTACGACCGAGAGCTGTTTCTTACGTTACTACGCCGTACGACCCTATTATACGAACGTAGAATTTAAGAGAGAGAGAGAGAGGTAGTATCTCGAATAGCTTGTCCCCTCTATAGAAAGTCTTCGACCGCCTTCTTCGTACGTAGGTACGAGGATATCGGTTTCTCGTAGCCTCGTAGCGAGAGTACCTACTTCGAACGGTTATCGTTATCTAAAGAGAGAGTCCGCCGCGTTCCCTCTTCTTTTAGGCGGTTTCGAGGTCTTTATTAATAGATATTTGGGCGCGTCCTATCTTCTCCTCCCTTCTATTCTCTCCTTCTTTATATCGTGTTTCTAAGGTTGTCGTCGTCGTGTTATAGGTACTAAAACAGTCGTCGCTTTTCGAGAGTTATCTATATTTTAAAAGGGAGTTTTTAAGAGGGAGAGTCTTACTTTCTCTTTATCGTAATAAAGGTACTTACGTTGTCCGCCACGTAAAGACGCTCTCCGTAGGACGACGTTTAGGGCGCCTAGATTTACGTTAGTTAGTACTAACTTAGTAGCGTCGATACTAGCCTATATAGCCCTACTTATAGTAATAATACCGTACGACGTAATAAAATGGAAGAAATATAGTATAAAGGATAAGAGATTAATATAGCGGTATAGCTAGCTTTAGAACTAGGAAAACCGCTACTATTTAGCTAATATATAAGTACCTTCGAAAAATAGACTACTAATGTCTATAATATAAATGTAACTATCTATTTTAGATCTAGTAATATTATAAGTAGTGTTACCTAGATTATATTAAGGTAAGCTCCTAGAAAGACCTATCTTTAGTACTAGATGTATATTACGCAATATCCTAAGGCTTAGAACCTAATAACCTAGTATAATAGTAGTTACGAGAGAAATGATATAGCGATCTTAATTAATAATTGTACAACGGCGAACTACTATATAGGCCTCGATATAAACGACGCCGCTTCTTAAATAAACTTAAGGGATCTAGGTATAACTATTAAACATACGTATAAGGATCTCCTTTCTATTTAGGAACGATAAGGACCCTTATAGTTTCGATACGTTTAACTTACTATTTAATATTACTATTTAGAATATACTAAAACCTAACCTCTACTACACTGTTTCTTAAGTCTTTATAAGACTAAGATAACTACTACTTTATTACTCTCCCTTAACTTCTTATTAGCCCAAGAATAAACCTAATTAAGCTTATCTTCTTAACTTATAATATTATTAGGTTATACTAAACCTAATAGCTTTAAACGCCCTCTATAATAGGAGACTAATAGAGTAAATAGGGAATACCCGCCCCTAGTAAAGTAAGTAGAGCCCGGCGACCTTAAACCTCTAATAATACTATTAAAGCCCTAGCTACTTATATAGGCAACGAGAATATTAAGGTTAGTAAGCTAGAGTTCTACTATAGCGAGTAAGATTAGTTCGATACTTAGGCTACTTAAATAGACATATACTTCTTATTTAATACTATAGAGGAGAACCTAAAGCCTATCTTTACTACTACCTTCCTTCGAGGACGAGTATAGTATTAGGTTAAACTATTCCTTAGAACATTCCTAGATAGCTAAGGTAACGATAATTTAAGCGGAATTTTTCCATCTTACGGATACCTAAGAAAGTAATAATAAGCATCTTTAGCATTTCGTATAAAATTACCTCTACGGTACGCGTTCTTTAGTACTTAATATAGAAAACATCGACTACCGACTACGCTACGAAATTCTAAGAGTATACCTAGCTTATGGATTAGGATAACGAAGTACTTTAAGTTATATATTAAAGAGGACTAAATGAATACGTAAAGGATAAGTTAAGAAGGGACGGAAGGGAGATTAAAGACTAAGGCGGTCTAGTTAAAGTTATAATTAATCTTAATAATAAACTCTATAAGAGAGCTCTAGAGTAACGATACGACTTGTTAAGTTAAGACCTAACAGGATACGTAGTTGGTAGCGGAGTAGAGTAAGAGATCAATCTTCAACTAGCTAATAGCCATAGGGCATGCAGCAATATATTAGGAACCAATGTGTTGATTGTGTTAGATGTCTATCTAAGCTAAAGGGGAGAGAAGTTGTCTTCCGACAAGCTAAGTTATCGTAGATGCCTTAGGCTATTAGATTACAACCTAACTGTTAGCTCCCCTTAAGATGCTACATCTTAACACTCTTACTTATCTCACATAGGAGGTCACAGTCTGCTCTTCTCCTGTTAGTAGTATTTAGACCTCTATTGACACGGGCGATATGAGATCCGGAGAGTGTAGGAGTCAAGTCGTGAATAATACAATCTACGAAGAGTCTAAGAACGAGAGAGAAGAGAGAAGCAAGGTCGATCTCGTGCCAAACCGCGCTAACCCGATCCGGAAGGTCCGCGGTTAAGCCGGCGAAAGGTCCAAGGTCAAGGCCACCCCGTGACAGTACCCCCCCTCCAAAATGGCCACGAGCGCCTGCGACGTGCGTAAAAAGAAAATCAAACAGTATGTAACCAATGCGACAGCGGCCTCGTCTGGCGTGTAAGGGATGTGTAGCATGGTCGGCTCGAGCGGTGCGTGTAGATACCGCGGACCGGTGCTTCAGTGTGCGTGCTTCAGTAAGGCCGTGCTGTAACAGCGAGAGGCTACAGTCGGTGCTTACACACGCATTGAAGGCCGTGTCCGAGCAGTTCATCACTTCGGCGAGACAGCTGTATCTCCTCGCGTGCGCGCTGAACGGCGGAGGACCGGCGTTTCTGTGGTCGGTGTCGGTGCGGAGACAGGTGGTTGTCCAGCATCTGCCATGTGCGCGGGTAATGCGGTTGACCCAACTTTCTCGTTCGGTATCCATAGCGCTGGCGGCTTCCATCCGGGCGGCGGGCCATCAGCATCAGGGTTGTTGTGGTGAAAGTCTGCGATCAAGTCATCGGGTCCGCCGATGTTGACTTTGTAGACCTCTGAGGTGTGGGCGCCGCCGACCCATCGGTATGTGTAGCGAACCTCCTTGTGCGCCCTGCCTGTCCACTTGCTCTTAATCACCTCCTCCACCTCGTGACGTTGCTGACCTTCGGCGTCGATAACTGGCGGTGGCTCGGTATCGTGTTGGTTGGGAAACGGGTTCGAGTCGGCGATGCGCAAGAGGCTGGTGTGGAAGACGTTGTGTATCTTCATAGTGGCTGGCAGGGTAAGTCGGTATGCGTCGTTGCCTAGTACCTTCTCGACTGGCCAAGGGCCGTTGTTCTTGTGGTCGAGTTTCTTGCTTGGTCGGCGAGTCAGTATGTTGCGCGTGTCGAGCCAAACCTTGTCGCCGACGCGATAGCGCGGTGCTGCTTGTCGAGAAGTGAGCGCGCTGTCGTCATATCGAGCCTGCGCCCAACGCATTTGAGTCGCACAGTAGTCATGAAGTTGCTCAAGTTTGGCGGCGAAGTCATCGGCAGCTTGCTGGTCAATGCGCTGTGCGGTAGGTCCAGAATGCTTGGCGAGCTCCGATGGCGGTGTGAAAGTCATGCGCGGATGGCGGCCCAGAGTTGCGAAGAACGGTGACACACCTGTAGTGTCAGACCGTACGTTGTTGGCGGCGAACTCGGCCATAGGAAGCAACTGGACCCAGTCGTCCTGCGCGTAGTTGACGAATGCGCGGAGATACATTTCCATAATCCTGTTGGTGCTTTCACTCTGCCCATCTGTTTGCGGGTGGAAAGCAGTAGACAGTCGCTGGTCGACGCGCATCAGTAGCAACAGGCGTTTCCAGAATGCGCTGACCCACTGGGACCCGCGATCGCTGTAAACGACGTCGAAAAGTCCCTGGTCCTTGATAATGTAACGCAGGCAGACATCTGCCGCTGTTTCGGCGGTCAAGTCCTTAACTGCGATGTAGTGTTTGCGTTTGGTGAGTCGCTCCGTGACTGTCAGGATGTTGGTGAAGGTGACGCCCTCGGCTGATGTGCTAGCTGGCAGCTCAACCACATAGTCCATCGTGACTTCGCGGTATGCTCCTTGTGGTACTGGCAGCTGCCGCAAACCTCCTGAATATGCTCGAGTGAAAGCGCGTATGCGGGTGCAGACGTGACATGCATCTGTGTACCTGCGAACATCCTTGAACATCCCCGGCCACCAGTACTCGCGGGCGATCAGTTCATACGTCTTCTCGCGGCCTGGATGACCGGTGAGGAGAGTGTTGTGGTGCTGGCGCATGACTTCGCCTCGCAAGTCCTCAGAATCCGGTACATACACCTTGTCGCGCACGAAGATCGTGTCATGTTCGATGCGGCAATCGGTGATAGATACGCGTGCGTCCTTCAGCTTGGGCAGATCCTTCTTGATTGCTTCGCGAATGTCACAAGCGAGCTCGTCTTTGGCGTACGCAAGCTGGATCTGTTCCTCAATGGAAGGATCGCCTGGAGTGGCGCCGTCTAGGACTTCCAGTGCAGCTATGGCGAGCTCGTACTGACGCTTGGCTGTTGCTGCTGGATCGGGTACCTCGAGACAAGCGACCTGCGGCAGTGTCGCACGCACCTCGTCGCTGAGATTGTCCTCCTTGAGCAGAACTTGGCGGCGGTTGCGCAGATCATCGGACTTGTCCTGGTCCTGGGATCGTCGTGTAAGGCAGTCGGCCTTCACGTTGTCTTTGCCAGGTCTGTACGTGATCTTGAAGTTGAAAGCAGACAGGAACTCCGCCCACCGGGCTTGACGTCTGTTAAGCTGCTTGGTAGTCATAAAGTACTCCAAGCCGCGGTGGTCGGATAGCACCTTGATTGGTGTAGCTGGATCGCAAGACATAAGCTCGGGCCGCCATTCCTCGAATGCGTGCACGATTGCCATAAGTTCCTTGTCGTAGATCTCGTAATTGCATTCCGCTGGAATCATCTTTGTAGAGTAGAAAGCAACTGGTTTGAGTGCCCAGCCGTCGTCTGGATCTGGCTGGGACAGGACTCCAGCTGTAACCGTGTCAGAGGCGTCGCATTCGACAGTGCTTGGGAGGTCCGGATCGAAATGCTTAAGTACTGGTGCCTTGGTAAAAGCCAGCTTCAGAGCATCGAAAGCCTCCTGGCACTCTGCAGTCCAGCGCCAGACCGGACGGTGCTTTGGGTCCTTGCTGTTGGCGCCACGGGTCAAGCATGTAAGGGCGAATGCTATAGTAGCGAATTCGGCGATGAATCTGCGATAGAAGTTGCACAACCCTAGGAATGCTAGGACGTCAGTAACATTGCTTGGAGTCGCCCACTCTTGGATCGCTTGAACTTTCTTGGGATCCATCTTCAGCCCGGTCGCCGTGATGATGATCCCTAAGAACTTGACTTCGGTCTGGAAGAAACGGCACTTCAGTATGTCGCAGGGCAGGCGGGCTTCGATAAGCTTGTCAAGGACCTTGTTGACGTGCTCGACGTGGAGCTTGCGAAGCGCGTCGAAACCTCCCTGCTCCGGCGGCTCTGTGTACACGATAGTGTCGTCCAAATACGCCGTGCAGAAATCATCGAGATAGTCGTGCAGTGCGGAATTGATGTAGGCTTGGAAAGCCGCTGGTGCGTTACATAGCCCAAAAGGCACGACCAAGTACTCGTATGTTCCATAGCGCGTAGTGAAAGCAGTCTTCCATTCGTCACCGGCTCTGATACGGAGCTGGTTGAATGCCGCAATGATATCGAGGATAGTGAACATCTTGGCCTTGGACAGGCGCGCTAGAGTTTCACGTATCTGAGGTATGGGATACCTGTTCTTGATGGTGATCTCGTTGATGGCTCGGTAGTCCACGCACACCCGGAGTCCACCACCAGGCTTCTTAACAATGAGAAGCGGTGATGCGACCCGTGATGTCGATGGACGAACGTAGCCGATGGACGCGAGATCCGTGATGTGCTTTTTGGTCACAATCAGCTCATCTCGTCCTGCCGGCCGGGGCTTAACGAAAGGCAGCTTAGCACCAGGGATGAAATCGATCGCAAGGTCCCCCTCCCTGTGTGGCGGAAGTGACTTCGCAAGCTCGGGGTTGAATGCCTGGACGCGCTGGTGGAAATCAGGTGGCAAGAGCTGCTTAGCGTCGACCTCCTCTTTGCCCTTCATGTAGCGCTCCAGGTCATCTGGGTTCATGGCGCAGATGTGCAATCCGACGTCGTCGAGCACTGCTGCTGTGTCAGACGTGTCATCGTAGTCCCAGACGAGGTATGCTTCTTGGCCCTCGTCCACTGCAGACTGCGCTTCTCCCACAGTTATGATGTTGATGTCTGGAAGGTCTTCGAGAGGGCCTTCCACCACCGGCTCAGAGGCGAAACGCGGTGTGCCAGGTTTGGGATCGGACTTGGTCTCGCAGCGAGCGGAGATCCCGCTGTCGAAGGTAAGCGTGCGCGTGACGAAGTCGATGTGTGGAAGGTTGGACTCAAACCATGGCATGCCGAGGATGAGGTCGTATTGCCCGAGATCAGCGACCCAGGCATTGAAGCTGTCGTGCTGGCCGTTGAAGTCGATGTCTGGAATGCTGGCAATCTGTGTGATCAGTCCCGCAGTGCTGCCCTTCGAGCCAGTATATGGCAGCGCTTCTGGCAGGCGCTTGCGCTGTAGATTTAGTTTCGCAAACCTCTCATGGACAAAGAGAGAGGTACAACCTGTGTCGAGCATACAGCGTACGAGCTGCCCTCCGACCATGCCGCAAAGCACGACATGCTTCGATATGGGTGGGAGGCTCATGTGCGGTGAAACCGAGAGAGAACAAACCGTTGGCAGGTCAGCAGTTAGGGCGATAGGTTGCCGTCGTCCGCCCAGCTGCACTGTTGAAGCGGCAGCTGGACGAGCCGACGGTACAAACACTGATGCTGTTGCCTGCAGGCGAGGATAGGCGAGATGCTCGTAGAGGTTGGAATCTACGGGAGGGTCCTTACCGGACGTTGCACGTTGGGGAATGTCAGCCCTCTGAGTGTTGTGCGTACGCTCAGAGGTTAGACTTTTTCCTCAACACCAGGCACGTCGAGAGTGCTGTTGTTCGGACGACGCGAGGCCTTCTTGTATGGTGCATACGGGCATGTTGGAAGGGTCTTGCGGCATCCCTCCTTCTTGCAAGCAAAGCACTTAGTGCGGTCGTCGAACTCCTTCTGGGTAATGGGCCGGAAAGATGAGAGACCGCCATCCTTGGCCTTGTCCCAATCATAGCCGTTCTTGAGTGCATCATTGGCTTTCTGGAGAGGTGACTTGTCGTTGCCGTCGCCACCAGTTCCGCCATGGCGACGACCTCCGCCGCTACTGCCGCCTGCCTTATCGTGAAGGAAGTCAGCCTCGATCATGTGGAGCTTGTCCTTCATAGCCATGATATCCTTGAAACGCTCGCCACGGATGCAGTCGCGGTAAGCCTTGCTGAGCTTTGCCCGCATCTGCTCGGGCAAATCATCTGGGTCATCCTTGTCGTGTGAGATGTATGGCAGATATGACACGAACTTGGCCCAGAACTTGCTGAAAACCTCGCCGTCACCCTGCTTGAGGTACTGATACTCTGCACGCTTCGTGGTGCGCGTATGCTTATCGCCGCAGGCCTCGTCGAGCACCTCGAAGACGTGATCCGCCGTAGCCAGTGTGGACTCGATAGGTTCGAGGACACTGTAGGCGAATCCAGTGGTGCAGTTGATGACAGTAGCTTTCAAGTCTTCGTCGCTGAAGCCCTTGCAACCCATACGTAGGTAGTACTTCATCTTCTGCTTCCACTCGAGGTAAGGCTTCTGTTCCTTGCCTGCCTCGCCGGAGAATGCATCCGGCGCCTTGATGCCGCTGGCGCGTGCTTCGGAGCCTGAACAGGTCGGCCGAGCATCATCATCGTCGTCGATGAGTTCTTGAGCATGTGAGCTGCGCTTCCGACCGAGTATAGCGCTGATACCGGAACCTGCTGGGGAGACGCCTCGTGGCCGCGGCTTCGGCATTGGTGTACCACCAGCTGATCCGGCCGCCTTGCGCAGCGGGACCTTCGTGGTGTGGGTGGTGTACCGACGTCTGAGATTGGCTTCCGACTCGACGTCGGAATCGTCGCCGTCGGTATCCTGGAGGTACTTGCCTAGTCGTGCAAGTGTTGCACCCTCCTTCTCACTGTCGTCAGCTTCTGTTTCCTTTGCCTCCATGGCCTTGAGACGCTGCTCTAGGTCTTGCTTGTCCTGTCGAAGGGCCGCCAGCTCAGTCTTGTACGCGGCGAACTTGTCGATGGCTTCTTCTATCATCTTTGTTGAAGTCTTTTCCTTCTTTTCCAAGCGCGTGATCACCTTCTCTTGCTGGGTGATAGTCTTGTCCTGTTGGGCGATAGTATCTTCGTGCTGCTTGATGAGCGCATCGTGTTCCTCAACGGCCTCCTCGCTTCTGGCGATAATCAGGTTGACGTTGTCGAGTACGTCTAGGAAGCGTTTGGCACCGGCATCCGGGTGTTCCTCATTGCCCTGGTTGACGACCAGCTTGAGGTCCTTCGCGTTGCCGAACTTGAAGTTGTTGACCTTGTACCGGGCCTGTAGCAGTCTGTGACCTTCGGCATTCTTGTAGGTGGTAATGTCGCGTGGCACTGCCCAGCCGAGGTCGCAGTGCTCTGTCTGTCTAGCCACGGTTCCCTCGTCCTTGTTGTACGTGAGGCGGTCCGTGGAGTTCCTCTGCGCATACTCTTCGCGCTGCTCCTCTGTCAGAGGGTACTTCTTCGCTGGCTTCGGAGCCGGTGCTGCCGATGCTGATTCTGACTGTCGGCCAATCGTCTCTTGCGTGTCGGCGACGACAGTTCCCTTCTGCTTGAGCGGGCGCCCTGGCGTCGGCTCGTCGAGATTGAAGTTGCCTGTTACTTTCGGTGTAACTGCGTCGTCAGCACTGTCGAGTTGGCGCCGAAGTCGCGTGGTGGGTGGCATAGAGGATCGCTCTCGTGGTGATCGGTCTCTTGGTAAGTCGGGTCGCTCCTCGTCCTCGCCTCGAGACTGTCGTCGGCCTCGCTGCGGAGGAGGAGGGTTTGGAACTGCTTGTTCGCCTTCCATGATGGTGGGATGTTGACAATCGCTACCACTCGGGTCTGGTGCTAGAGCGCGTTGCTCGAGCTGACAATGCGCTGTTAGTTTGAGCGCGCTGTACGGATCCTTGCGGACGCGTGCAGCTTATGAGCGGTAGATTGTAATGACACGGGCGATATGAGATCCGGAGAGTGTAGGAGTCAAGTCGTGAATAATACAATCTACGAAGAGTCTAAGAACGAGAGAGAAGAGAGAAGCAAGGTCGATCTCGTGCCAAACCGCGCTAACCCGATCCGGAAGGTCCGCGGTTAAGCCGGCGAAAGGTCCAAGGTCAAGGCCACCCCGTGACATCTATAATAGGTTAAGCTAGCTTATAAACCTCTAGAAGTGTAGACTAGTATTTAGCTTTGTGAACCTATCTATAACTATCTTAGATGTTAGGGTGTACTTAACAGTAATAAGCCTTCTCTACTAAAGTTTCCTAATAGCCATTATAGGCAATGTTAATATACTTCAACTTGTTATAAACATGTGCATCCCTTACTAGGGTAAGGGCAGCTTAGTTGTCACCTCTTAATTAGACTAGTCTTAAGCTTAATATAGTCTCCTAGTTTCTAGTGATCCTTAGTTAATAGGAATAGTCTCCTACTAACTTTAGATAGTCTATTTCCCTTAGCAGTAAAGCTAGGAATTAGGATTGCTTTACATATACATTTATAGCTATGTATTTAGCTTCTATTGTAGATGTTGCTACAGACTTTTACTTCTTGCTTATCTAGGAGACTAGTGCCCTATAGAGGAAGAAGACATACCTAAGGATAGAGACTCTATCTACTTTGTCTATTATATAATTAGAGTTATAGTATCTAACTAGGCATCCTTCTCTATGCCTAGAGAAGACAAGGCCAAGATTAGGATATAACCTTAGATATCTTGTAATCTTCTTTAAAGACTTTATATAGTAGGTAGATAGGTCACTTACAAATGAGCTTATCCTTCCTAGGGCAAAAGCAATGTCTAGCCTTGTAATTGTGCTAGCTACATCTATGTACTATTAATACTCTAGTACTCTACCTTGTTATACCTCTTATCTATGTGGCTTAAAGGTTTAAGAGCCTTATAGCTATCTATAGGTAAGTGTGTAGGTGCTGCCTTCTTATAGTTTATCCCTATCTTAGCAAGGTTGTCCCTAATAAAGTGTCCCTAGTTAAGTTTTAGGATTCCTCTCCTCCTATCCCTTATAACTCTTATGCTAAGGATCTTTTTAGGTTTACTAAGATCTTTAATCTTAAAGACTTTGCTAAGTTCTCTTTTGAACTAGAGAACATCTGTCAACTTTAGTGCAGCAATTAGAATGTTATCTACATATGTAAGAATTATAATCTCTTTTTCCTTATAAATGAGTAGGCATGGATCCACCTCTAACTGTGTGAATCTAATCTCTCTAAGCTTTAACATATAGAGTTGATTCTAATCTCTAGCTACTTGCTTAAGTCTATATAAGCTTTTGAGGATCTTAAACACTATGTTTAGTAGAAGCTCAACTCCTAGTAGTAGTAACATAAAGATGTCTTTATAGAGGGTGCTTTCTATAAATGCATTGTTCACATCCACTTAGTAAAGATAGAGATCCCTCTTACACACAATAGCTATAAACATCCTAAGGGTGTCCTATCTAACTATAGGCGTAAATGTCTCTATAAAGTCAATACTAAACTTCTATGAAAAGCCCCTTGTAACTAGCCTAGCCTTGAACTTTTTAATAGCTCTACTAATGCTTCTTTTAACATTAAAGACCTATCTTAACGTAACTAAGTTTGCTCCTTTTAGTGGAACAGCATTCTCCTAGGTGTTGTTGCTCTATAGAGTATCTAGCTCCTTCTAGATTGCTTCCTTCTAAAGGTGTCCCTATTTCTTGTTATTTATAGCATCCTTATAGGACTTTAGAATTAGGATCTCTTGCTTGTATGCAATAACTTCTATAGTTGCTATAAAGGCCATCTCCTTAACTTCTTCTAGGAATTTACTATCCTATAGTACTAAATCATCTACTAATTGCATAGCTATAAAGAAAGCTTAGTAGTAAGCAGCAAGGTTCTCTAAGAGGTCTATTACTTCTCCTACTTTAGTAGCTAGTTTAGGTATAGGGACTATAGATCTTAGGGCTTTCTATTTTCATTTATAGCCCTTAATATTATAGTTAGCCCTCCTCTTACTAAGGGATAATCTAAGAGTAGTTACTTATGTCCTAGTAACATTCTTTTCCTAGAGATCTAGTAAGCTTATCTTAATTAGCTTATCGATTTTCTAAAATTCCCCTATATTCTTTAGAGGCTAGGGAAGTTATATAAACAGCTTTCTTAGCTAGGCTGTTACTAGGCTGCTCTACTAAATAATTGAATAGTAAACAGGTTGCTCTAAGGATATGTCCTTCCTTAGCCTCCCTAAGGGTCTCCTAGCTAGTGCATTGCTTAATAGATTCAATTTTGTAACATTAAGATCTATATTACCTCTAGGTTAGTCCTTAAAGAAGTCTATATGTGTGTATTGTTTCATAGCTTTTATGTCTAGTTCCTAAAAGAGCTAGGCCTTAGCTGTGTTTTTAACGTATCTAATAAACACTACTTCTTTACCTCTATTTATTAGTTTATTACTTCTTGCCTATTAAGGCTAGGATCTTGTGTCTATGTAGACAATAGCTTTGCATCCCTAAACCTTCAAATGGTTAATAGTTGGCTTAATACTATTAAAGGCTTTATCTAGTGAAACCTTAAACCTATTATAGTCTAGACCATTTAGTAGTTTGTTCCTTATGTAGGTTTAGGCTTCTAGTACTTTAGGCTAGAATTCAATTAGCATCTTAGCCTCTTTAAGCATTGCCCTTATGGAGTCTTCTAAGGTTTGTATTAACCTTTTAACTAGTCTATTTTGGAGCGAGTTGTATGCCTTAGTATACTCTAGCCCAATTCCTAAATCCTTCTCCTACTGCTTAACTAATGCAATAAGTTCCCTTATATTATTAAGCCTAACTGCTTTCAACTGTACTAATGATTTCCTCTCTGCCTTAATCTTCTAGTTCTAGAGAGCAACTAGAGCATCTTCTCTTTTCTTAAGAGGACAGGTCCACTTTTTTCTAGAGAAGTTATTAACAATCTTAAGCTAGTATTTGAACCCTAGCCTTCATGTTAGCAGTAGACTATATATGTTAATAGATACAAGGGCAAGTCTTTTAGGTCTTCTCTTAGTAACTTTGCCTTTGTACTTCTTTATCTTTACTATTAAACACACTCTACACTAGTAGAAGCCATCCCTAGGAATAGGAATAGGTTCTTTTAAGTCTATTACCTTATAAAGATTCTAGAGCAAGTTCTTCCTAAAGTGTGCAAATCTTCTATGCTAAAGCTCCTACTGTCTTAGGTTAGTCTCTAATTTAGCAGTTATAAAGGCATTCTCTATTAGTAGTGCACATAATAAGTGATGTGCCCTTTCTTATAGTAGAGGAGAAATCTTATTAATGAATAGAACCCCCCTAAGAAGCCTTGTCTAGACAATAGTTTAGCTAGAGGGGGATACAAGAGAAAATAAAGGAGGTTGAACACTAAACTGCTTACTAAACTAGTTCTAAGAAACTAGGTTCACCCCTAGCTTAGGTATAAGCAGAACATCTTCTAAAACAACTTTCCTACTAGATCTCCTACTTATCTCTATAGTCCTAATATAAGTGGCTAACAAATGCCCACCTCCTACTTTGATCTATTTCTTCTTTATTAAGGGAGTTATAGATCTAAAGAGGCAGTTCTAGTTAGTTATATAGGATAAAGCACAAGAATTAAGTAACTACTCTAATAAGGGGAACTTGCCTTAAACTTCTGTAGTTAAGTGAGCTACTTTATTATACTTATTATTATTAGACATTGTCTTCTAGGATGAGTTGTATAAGTTAGGTAGCTCTTAGGTAGAGAAACCTTTCCTAGTCTTCCTTGTTTTAGAGGAAGGAGACTAGGCCTAGTTCTTCTAGAGTAACAGCATGTTAGAGCTAAGTTTCTTTACTATCTTCTTAAGTTCCTCTATAGAGGACTTCTCTCTTAGTGTTCTTCTTAAAGATAGTAGTAGAGATCTTCTCTTCTTAATATATGTTACATTCTAGGAGGATAGTGCTTAGGAATAAGATCTAAGGACGTTCTTTGCCTTAGAGAGACTAGGGCAGTCCTTAATGAGATAGTCCTTCTTATAGAGAAGGCAGGAAAGTGATCTTGCCTAACCTAAGGGCCTAACCTAGGTAGCTGCTATACTATACTTAGTCTTAGAGGGATTTAATCTAGCCTCTTAAGCCTTAAGGATCTTTAAGGTCCTTTTATAATCTATCTTTAGCTAAGCTATAATAGTATCCCTAGCTACATAGTAGTTAGGTGGCAGTGAGCTTAAAAGCTAGGTTATTCTTACATTAGCTTTCCTATAGTGCTGGCCCTCTAGGTCAACATTAGCAATCCTCCTTCTAAGAGACACTAGGTGTGCCTATGCAGATCTAATAGTGAATTCTTCACTTATCTTAAAGTTTATAAACTGTTTTATGAGCTTATGTACATAGATTGGCAACACCTAGCTATACTTGTTCTAGAGATGCACCTATATCTTAGTAGCTTTTCTAGATTCGTAAGAGCCCTTAAGCTCAAATTCATCTTCTTCTATAATCCTACTTAGGATACTAAAGCAGTAAGCTGCATTTTGTTTTGTCTATGTTAGTGTATTAAGAATCTCTTTAATCTTAGTCTCTTCCTAGAGTTTTAGGTTCTTGCCCTTAATATTATTGAATAATACTTCTAACAGGTTATCAATTGTAAAGAATGCTAACTAGCTCTCTATCTTATATCTCTAAAGGTTGAACTATCTCTTCTAATTGTCTCTCCTAAGGATTGGGATTTTAGTTCCCTTCTCTTCTCCTTTCTCTTAGTATGAATCTATAATGAATTAAATGTAATGAAACAAGGTATATATGCTTTAAAGTCGTGGCTTAGGTCCTGCTAAGGCTTTTGGTGTAGAATAGTAAGGTTCGTAGGTGTAGATACTAAGGCCTGCTTAGTAGGGTAAAGAAAGAGCGGTATAGTCTCGGAGCTAGGACACAGGTCTATCTCTCCTAGTAGAGTTCCAAATGACTTACTTAAAGTCCTTCTTAATAGTATCTCGATGTAGTTCTGCCTATAGAGTGTCTTTAAGGTATTGGCTTATAGTAAGCCGCATAGAGTCCTTTTCTAGATTACCTATTACTTAGTATTAAACTAAGCTCCTTAATAGGACAGATAGGGTAGACTTCTGCTTCCTAGATGTTTTCTGCTATAATAGTAAGGGATACAAGTAACCTGTACTGATATAGGTTGCTCTTACTCCTGCACAAACCCGGGCTCATAACCTATTAAGTTAAGACCTAACAGGATACGTAGTTAGCAGCGGAGTAGAGTAAGAGATCAATCTTCAACTAGCTAATAGCTATAGGGCATGCAGCAATATATTAGGAACCAATGTGTTAATTGTGTTAGATGTCTATCTAAGCTAAAGGGGAGAGAAGGTGTCTTCCGACAAGCTAAGTCATCGTAGATGCCTTAGGCTATTAGATCACAACCTAACTGTTAGCTCCCCTTGAGATGCTACATCTTAACACGACTCTAAGATATCTAGAAAGGCCGGATATATACTAGGCTACGACAATTAAAATAATAGAGGCTTTAATATTATTTATAATATCTATAAGCCTAAGAACTATACGCTATACTAGGGACTATAACCGATAGAGCTTAACGTTACCTAAAAAGGTCGTGAGATTAGAAATAGGGGTAAGTTGAGGCCTAAGAGTTTAAAAGGAAGTATTACCTACTATACCTATAGTAAAGAAGGCTATATAGTAAGAGATTACTACGGTAAAAAGAATATAGTACGCCGTAAGCAATTAAATATAATATAATAAAGAACTAGTAAACTTAAGAGTATCGTTAAATTACCGGGTAATACCGACTATACTTAAGGAGTAGCGGAGAGAGTTAGTACCGGAAGTAATATCCCTCTTATAGACCTCTTATAAGGACGAGGAGGATACTATAGTTATAAGAACTACCTATAATAGTTTAATAATATCTAACGAACCGGACTCCTAGAACGAGCCTACGATAGGGAAGAAGAAATATAAGCGTAGCGCGACAAAATTATCGAAGAACTAGAATACGATATATTATGTACCTAGGATAATAGTATCCTAGGGAGGCTTTAATAAATCTAAGACTCTATTAAGAATACCCTCGATAAGCTCGACGAGCTTAAAGTAACCTATAAAGAAAGTAGCAAAAGAAGCCTAGGAAGTACACGTAACTAGTTAAATATACGATAGTAGAATGTTACTAGCTAAATTAATATATACGAAAGGTAGAACTAGACGTTTAGGATAATAGTATAAAGAGTCGACTACGAGATCGAGTCCAAATCTTGAAATAGTTATAGAAGCCTTTATTAGCGATTCTATTACTAAGACTTGTATTAAGTTTACTACTCCGTAAAATTAGGAGTAGGGTATTAGTCTTAGTAACTACGAGGAATCCTAGAAGCAACGTATAGGTAAAACGCTACGCCCTAAGAAGTAAATATAGAGAAATCCTACTTTAACAATAATAGAAGCAATAAGGAGAACTAGGACCTAGGGTAGAATAGATTATAGTTACTAGCACTATAGGAAGAAAGTTAAGAAACTACCGGGCTAGATACTATCGAGGAAGACTAGGATCCGGAAGAATCGAGCGAAGAAGATTCCTCTAAAGGACAAGAGAGCGATACTAACGACGATAACAAACTATTTACCTTTATAATAGACGTACCTAAGAAGCTATATAATGTAAATATCTATCTATAAAGAAGGTACGAGGAATTCCTACCGAAAGTAAACGGACTATAAGTACTATAACCCGTTAACTTTAATAAAGTCCTTGATAGCCTACGACAATAGATTTAGAACTACCTACTTATAGAAGTAACTAAAAATCTAGGAGTCGCCGTTATTAAAAGACTACCTATAGGAAGCTAAATTATAGATACTAGATATATTATACCGTTAGGAATATTTATATTAAACGAACTACGTAATATAGTACAATATATACGCGTACTCTACTTAGAAACGTAGAAGATCTAGGAACGTTACTAAAGATAGATATAGATATAGGAAGGATTACGCTAGGTTTAGGCGGAGGCCTTAAGACAAAAAGTACGACGTTTTATATATAAATAGGGTAAAGGATCGACTCCTTAGGAATAAGCAACTAAAGGGAGTTATATAATATAGAAAAGATTTAAGTATTACTAATAGTAGAAGTAGTCTTCCGAATATAAGTAATCGTTAATAGTTATAGAACTAAAATTATAATCAATTCCGGAGCGAGCGGAAATTTTACCTCCGAAATATTTATAAGGACTAAAGGTGTAAGGGTAGCCTATAGCTAACCCTTACATGTAATACGGCTATGCCCGGCTTAGCATGCCGCACGTGACGCGTATGCGTACACTAGGAGACGCGCATAGCGTCGATAGAAGAAAGTAAGCTTTAGTTTATCTACGATTAGAAGATCGTAGGCGTGCTATATACTACGACATCCCCTTATAGCCTTACGGCCCTTATAGTTCTAAAGCTTCCCTTCGTTATAATCTATACACGCTATAGAGCCCGATCGCGATTTATACGACGGCGAGTCGCCGACGCCGCCCCTAAGCCCTAGAGTATAGTAGTAGGCGCGTCGTGTAGCCTTAGTTACGAGAAGAGAGGCCTTACGGGCTAAGATTAAAGAGTAAGAGATATAGCGGGAGATCGAGCGGCTAGAGATCTTACGCGCTATAAGCGTACCGCCTCTAGAGCGTATAGGAGGGAGGAGAGAAGATCACCTCCCTACTACAACCCCTACCTCTATCTCTATAACTACTAACGATAATATTGTAGTACGAGGCGCGGCCGTAGCGCATACGACGCGACCGCGTCTAAAAGAGCCGACGCCTTTTAGAGGGGATTCGATAAGGAAGGTAAGGGTATTCCTTCGGGAGCTCTTACTTATCTTCGCCCTCTTAGGTACTATGTACGCGATAGACGAATTAAAGGTCCTATATAGGGTTATGTACCTTAGCGGAGAGGTAAGCGAGCAATAGTATACTAACTATAGCGCCGTTAACCTCGTAGGGTATACATACTAGGACTTTAAGGAGTTCTACCGAGACGTATACGGCGATCCTATAAATCGCGTACTTAACGTTATATTAGAGTACGAGGTTGCGAGATAGAAGGATAACTAGATAGCGCGGTAGTTTACGACTAAGCTAGATGTTATAGAGGACTAGTTAGGTATTTACTCGGAAGCGTAACGTATACGGCACCTACTAGCGAAGCTTACGCCTCGCTTACGGTCCGCTATCGTTAGCTACTATAATATCCCTACGACTAGAGAAGACCTAGTAGTCCTAGCCTCGCGTATCGAAAGCACCGAGCGCCGAGGTAGTAGCGGAGGGCACGACCGCGGGTAGTATATACGTCGTAAGCGTAAAGCTAAGGGCGTACATAAGCGGGCCGATCGCCTAAAGTAATAGAAGTAGAGTTAAGTACCGGGCGCCTCGGGTGCGAGTTAGTAGCGAGACGCCGGTAGCTCGTCTTTAACTAGCTAGAAGTCGAAAGTAGAGTACTACGGTTACGGTAGGAAGGGTTACTTACTATAAGACGGAGTGCCGGAATAGACACCTATAGAAAGACCGCGACGCATAAGCGGTTCGTAGGTTAGAAACTGTCGAGGCTTTAACTAAGAAGGGCGAATAGGGAAAAGGTAGAGGACTAGGTAAGGGTCGCTCCTAAGTCCGAGTTTCTATATAGACCCCTTAAGGTAAGTCGATACGAGTCTAGCGCGTTACTTACGAGGCGCCGTCGAGACGCGTAAGGGCTTTCGCGAGGCTACGTTTCTTCTAGATAACGGTACAGATTTAAGCTTAGTATCGTACGAGTATATACTCCGATACTAGATGTAGCCTATTAGTAGTGTAAAGCTTCTAAATCTAGAGTCGTACGCGTAGGACTAGGGGTATTACTACGGCGCCTATACGGTTCGCGTACGACTAGCTAACGATGTAGGAGTAGAGCGCGTAAGCGACGCTATCTACTATGTAGCGCCTATAGGTAGGCCGTTAGTCATTTTAGGTAGACCCTAGCGGTATCGTAATCGGATAGTAAAGGCCGATAAGGATAACTAGTAGTACTACGGTATAGAGACGCCTACGATTTAGTAGCGTAACGCACGCGAGTTCCTTAAGGATCTCGAGAGCTTAAAGTAGGTTTATACGATAAGTGTTCGGGCTATTACTATAGTAGTACCCGAAGGAGAGGGCCCCTCGTAGCCTAAAGAATTTATAGACTTCCGAGATGTATACGTACCTAATAAGTAGGCGAAGCGCAAGATGCCCGACGGGGTTAAGTATACGATTAATCTCGTTAAAGGAAAGAAACCCCCTTTTAAGCCGCTATACTACTAGTCCTTAACTAAGCTAGAGGCCTTAAAGGAGTACCTTGCGTAAGTAATGGAGAAGGGGTGGATTAGGCGATCCGTAAGCGAGGCGGATGCGCCTATCCTATTCGTACTAAAGAAGAATAGTACTCTTAGGCTCTATGTGGATTATAGAGGCCTAAATAAGATTATAGTAAAGAACCGATACCTACTACCCCTAATTAGTAAGACCTTAGATAGGCTATAGGGCGCTAGGCTCTTTACTACAATCGACCTATAGGATGCCTACTACCGTATTCCTATTAAGCGAGGAGACGAGTGGAAGACTGCGTTTCGTACGCGATACGGTTACTACGAGTACTTAGTTATGCCTTTTAGGTTAACTAACGTACTAGCTACCTTTTAGGGGTACATTAATAAGGCCCTTACTAGGTTAGTAGATAACATCTACGTAGTCTACCTAGATGACATCCTTATCTATAGCGTAACGCGTAAGGAGCACGTACGAGCCGTACGCGCGGTGCTAGAGAGGCTACGAAAGTTCGCCCTATTTACGAACCTAAAGAAGTGTAGCTTCTTCTAGGAGAATGCCGAGTTTCTAGGATTTATCGTAAGTGTCGTAGGCGTATCGATAGATAGGAGTAGGGTAGCCGCAATCGAGGAATGGCCTACGCCTATAAGTTTTTATAAGGTTTAATCCTTCCTAGGATTCTATAACTTCTATAGGCGCTTTATCGAAGGGTACTCGAGGATTACGAAGCTATTAATAGACCTACTAAAGGGATGTAAGAATAGTAAGAAGCAAGGGCCTCTTATGTAGTCCGCTTACGAGGAGTAAGCGTTCTAACGGCTAAAAGCTAGGTTCCTTAGAGTACCTATCCTAAGGCACTTCGATCCTTCGTTACGTACGAGGGTTAAGACGGATGCCTTAGGTTTTACGATTGTAGGTATTATCTCTTAGCTATTTAGGACTAAGTAGCATCTAATTACCTTCTATTCTCGTAAGATAGTACCTACCGAGTGTAATTATAAGACCTATAACTAAGAGCTACTAGTAGTAGTAGAGGCATTTAAGTATTAGCGACCGTACCTCGAAGGCGCATTATATACGGTTTAGGTACTAGTCGACTATACGAACCTATAGGGTTTTATAATAGTAAAGTAGCTAAATAGGAGGTAAGCTCGATAGGCGACGTTTCTATAACCTTTCGACTTCGTAGTAGAGCATAGGTCGGGGAAGAGTAACCTAGCCGATACGCTATCGCGACGTAGTAACTACGTACGCGTAGCGTAGTAGACGTTAAACTTGCTTCCTACGCTATAAAGTAAGCTATCTTTCTAGAAGGAATCCCTATTAAGAGAGGACGAGCCTATAGTAAGGCGCGTAACCGCTACCTACGAGAAGATATAGGATAAGGCGACGATAATAGCAGTAGTAGCCTACGAGGCGTAGGGGACCCGATCGCTACTAGTAAGAGTATGCGCTATAATAATGTAGGGCGGCCTAGGTAAACTGCTTACACTACTAATAAAAATCGTATAGGGGAGAGACGAGAGGTACGTCGTATACTTATCGTAGGCGCCTAGCGAAGGGGATGCTAAGGACTAGTATATAAAAGACGGGTTAGTCTATCGCGGGAACGCGATTATAGTACCCGAAGACTATATAGTAAGAGCATAGCTACTCTACATATATTATAACGACCTACTAGTAGGGCACTTTAGTAAGGTAAAGACTAAAGAGCTACTACGACGTTATTACTAGTAGGAATTACTTAGTAAGGATGTAAGGGAGTATGTTAGAAACTATAGGGCTTATTAGACCTCGAAGGCGAGGCGCTATCGACCCTACGGCGAGCTATAGCTACTACCTAGGCTAGACGGTCTATAGTAGGAAATCACTATAGATTTCATTACGGACCTACCGCTAAGTAAGCGAGGAGAATGCGTGTATAATGCGATCCTAGTAATCGTCGACCGCTACTCTAAAATGAACTTGTATATTCCTACGACTAAGACATATATAGCGGCGTAGCTTACGAGGATCTTACGAGACGAAGTCGTACGGCATTATAGTGTGCTAGCGAGCATAGTAAGTGACCGCGGGTTAGTGTTTACGAGTAAGTTCTAGAGTGACTTCTACTTCGAGGCGTAGGTAAACCGTAAGCTATCTATAGCTTTCTACCCTTAGACTAACGGCTAGACTAAGAGGATAAACTAAACCTTAGAACAGTACCTTCGTTATTACTGTAGCGAGAACTAGATAGAGTAGGCTAAGTAGCTAGCTGTTACTAAATTCATATATAATAATAGCGTCTACCCTACGCTACGTATAAGCCTATTCGAGATAGCGTATAGTTAGAGACCTAAGATTACCCTAACACCTATAGGATCTCGATGCGAGATCCGGGAAGGGGAGGTACTAGTAGCGGTAGACTTAGTTAACCGTATGCGAGAGATGCGCGCTACGCTTACGAAGCGTTAGGAAATCGTAGTAGCCGATTAGACTCGCTACTATAATAAGACTCATAAGGCTAAGAGCTATCGCGTAGGCGATATAGTCTTATTATCTACGAAGAACCTAAGGTTAGTATTACCGAAGAAGAAGATAGGTCCGAAGTTTATTAGACCGTACCGTATTGTCGACGCTATCGGTTTGTAGGCGTACTGCCTAGTACTACTAGCCGACTTAAGAATTTATAATGTATTCTATATATCCCTCCTCGAGCCGTACGCGGGTAGCGAGAAGGATAGAGGCACTATAGCCCTCGCTAATAAGAACGGGAAATATAAAGTAGAGGCAGTACTAGGAAAGCGTAAGTATAAGGGTAAAGTGTAGTACCTAGTGCGATAGAAGGGCTAGCTAGAAGAGTACGATAGCTAGGAGCTAGTATAAGGACTCGCGAATGCTACGCGTATAGTAGCCGAATATAAGGCGTTAGCGAAGACGGTATAAGCCGGCGGAAGGATCCGCGAAGGCTACGCGTATAGTAGTCGAATATAAGGTACCTACGAAGGTAGTATAAGGCGCTAAAATAAGGGCATAGGTTATGCAGTTAGGCCTTAACCCTCCGGTAGCTAGATATAAGGACCTCTACCCTGATAGTAAACTTAGCTATAACTGGCATAGAAGACACTAACCTATAGTATCTTCTATCGGACTAAAAGGCTCGCTTACTTAGTCGAGTAAACACCCCCGATAGTAATAACATTAGAGAGGGAGGTAAGGAGAGAGAAGAGTAGAGAGAAGAGTATTTATTTTAAAAATAAACTTTTATAGGCGCACTACGGCGCTACGTAGATAGAAGATAGGCGCGTAGTAGGCGGCTAACATACGCGGAGCGCGCGATCACTCGTTATTATCCTCCTTATTATCCTCCTTATTATACTCGCCCCGTAGGGCTAGTAGTAAGAAGGCCCTATCGGCCGTAGTAGTATCGATGTTTCTAGCCTATAGGAACTATAACTACGGTTAGCATAGGACACGTATACGACACGTATATTACTTATAGCACGGCCGAGCTCGAAGAGCCTATTAAGGGCCCTATTCTACTCTTACTATAGAACTACGGACGTAGTAGCGGCGGTAGAGGAGGGGGTAGCAGTAGTAGAGGCGCCGGCGAAGCGTACGCGGGTGTCGCCTATGCGCTTATTCTTATAGGTAGAGAACTGCCTCTTATTGATTGATTATTGATTGATTATTCCATTAACGTGCTATTTGAGTCAAAGACTATGCAACACGGGTCTCGAGAACGAGACCAAAATTTGAGAGAAGGAGAAAAGCCCCGTCGTACCCCGGACGTAAAAACTCCTTAAAAGATGCGAGCAACGCTCGCTATTCGAACCGTAAATCGAATATATTGCGGCGTAGTACGCGCGTACCCGGTAGTCGTGTCTTGTCGAGAATTGCGGTTTGTCGCCTTGCCCCGGGCGAGACAAGTTTTGCGCCCGTGTCTCGTTCTTGTTTTAAAAAGCCAAGCCGGCCGTACCCGTACGCACCGAGCAAAATCCCAAGAAACACCCGTTGCCTCTGTTTCAATCCAGTCGCGTTCTCCGGTCTCGAGTGTAGCTCCTCGGTCGCAGTGGCCTCGCTGTCGTCCCCCCCTCGGCCTCTCTTGGTTCCAGCCGTGCAGTATACGTGGTTTGCGCCCCTAAACGCCTCTCTTGGTTCCAGCCGGCAGTTTACGTGGTTTGCCGGGACGACAGGTAGACAGCGCCTTCGTTGTTCGAGCGACGTGTACGCTATGTACGTCGCTTTCCCTTCTCGCAGTTCCGGAGTTCTTGTTTGTAGATTTTGAGCGTATCTCGTTCGTTCGGTTCGTCCGACCTGTTTTTCTTGTTTCGAGTCGAGTAGGCTTGTATTTTCGAGAGAGAGAGTCTTAGTTTCTCTTCGTCGTAACGAAGATACTTACGTCGTCCGCCGCGTGAAGGCGCTCTCTATAGGACGACAGAACTGCCTCTTAGCCTGGGAGGAGGTTAGCCGATTTACATAGGGAGCGATAGTACGCCGTATACGGCGAGCGTAGGGAGCGCTAGCGAGGCGTAGTACTTACTATTAGGTTTAGTATAACCTAATAATATTACAAGTTAAGAAGATAAGCTCAATCGGGTTTATTCTCGGGCCGATAGGAAGTCGAGGGAGAGTAATAAAGCAGTAGCCGTCTTATCTTATAAAGACTAAGTAGTAGTAAGGTAGAGGTTAGGTTATAGTATATTCTAAACAGTAATATTTAACAGTAAGTTAAACGCTTCGAAACTAGAAGGGGTTCTTAGCGTTCCTAAATATAAAGGAGATTCGTAGATCTCGGTAATTAGTCTAATTAGTCTAAGCATAAGCAGTCTAATTAGTCTAAGCATAACCAGTCTAATCGTCCTAAGTCTAAGCGCTTAGGTAGGATAAGTTACGTATTCGTCTTATCGTTATAATTCTAGGGTCTATAGGAATCATTCCGTAATACTATCCCCTTCTTAGCCTAGCTTCGTCCCGAAGCTTCTTAAGCCGTTATTATTTCTTATAGTAATAGTTAACTATATCTTCTTCCTCCTATAAACGCCGTTAACGACTTGCTTAGGATACTAAAGTTTCTAGCATTGAAATAGCTCTATATACGAATTGTTAGAAGTCTCGATCCTCGGGCGTAGTAGTAAAGTGTATCGTAGGTTCTCGGTCTAGAAAGTGTTCGGCCTATATTCGAAAAGGCTATAAGGATTGCGATATGCGTCTTTCCCGTCCGGAGTAGGAACGTCTTCGCGATTCGCGCGATAATCTTAAGCTAGAGCTTAAGAGGATTAAAGAGGAGGAGGTGCGGCTAAAGATGCGTAAGATCCGTCTTCGGAAACAGCTACGATTAGCTAAGCGTCGCACTAACGATGCCGTCGCTAAGGAGTTAGAGGAGCTCGAGGAGGAAGAGGCGCGCGAGGAGCTAGCGTCTCTTAAGCGGGCGTCGGGGGTAGAGGTGTCGCCTTCGCTAGTTTCTTTCCCGGATATCCTAGAGATGCCCGTAAATAACTAGGCGGCGCTTTCTAGAGCGGAGCCTTAGGGCGAGTCCCTAGGGGTAGAGCCTTATTAGGGTATTTACTTATAAGTCATGTTCCTATTCTTTATTAATCGGCTAGGTAGCTTAGTAGTAGAGCGTAAGCTATCTATACTCTTAAGGTCGTAGGTTCGATTCCTACCCTAGTCGCTCGTTAGCCGAGAGATCGATTGTCGTTAGTTATATCGGCGGACCTATTTTTAGTATTGTCGGATCTTTTACTAACAGTTTTGTAGGTTTTATCTTAGTTCCTAGGTATTTTCTAATTCGTCGTATCCCTTCTACTTAATAAGGTATCGCTAACCTTTCTTATCTAGGATTTTTTCGACCCTAAATTCGTTTTCTACTTCTAGTTCGAAATAGAAGCTCTCCTAGTAGGGTGTTTCGGCGTCTACGGGTTCTAACTTAGAGATATAGAAGACTAGGTAGATTTTTGCGTTAGGTAGTAGCCGTAGACGGTAGTTAACTAGTCCTATAACTTTATCGATAAAAAATGGTCCGACCTTAACATAATCTAGTTTCTTAGTCTATCTTCTTATTCTCAAGTTTTTTATAAGGAGATAGACCTTATCCCCCTCTTTTAGTAGAGGTGCTATTTTTCTCGTGTCTTACCGTTACTAAGACAGTTTATATTATACATCTTCGATCGCCTTACGTGTTTCTTTATACACTTCCTTAAGAGTATCCGTCGTTACGATCGCTCTTTCGGCTTGTAGATAGGATCTAGGTGTTCCGAATAGGTTAGGATCTTTCCTAAAGTTCGTATAAAATAGTGTCGTTAAAGTTGTCTCTAATTTGTGGTTATTTAGTACAATCTACACTAGTGGCAGTAATAAAACCTAGTTGTCTTATACATAGTTAATGTAGTGTCGTAGACATTGTTCTAGCGTTTAGTTTATCCTTTCGGTTTATCCGTCTATCTCCGGATAATATGCTATTAATAGCTTATGTTTAATTCCGATCGTTCCTATAAGCGTCTTCTAGTAGTTCGATGTAAATAGCTTATCTCTATCCGTTATAAACGCTTAAGGGAATCCGTAGTATCGGATAAGTCTATCTAGTACGAGGTATCCGAGCTGCTCTACATTGTATGTCTCTAATATAGGAATGAAGTGTACGTATTTTATAAGTCTATTAACTATAACTAGTATTACGTCGTATAGTTGTTTCGTAACTTAGTCTCTTAACGGTAGGAGTTTCGTAATAAAGTCTATTATAACTTCGTCCTATAGTTTCGTCGGTAGTGTCCTAAACTATAGGTAACCGTATTTTATATGTCTCGTAGCCTTATTTCGTTAGTAGTGTACGTATTGTTTAATGTAACGTAACACCTTAAGTCTTATCTATAGGAATGAGAAACTACGTTATATTAGGTCCATTGTCTTTAAAGTTCTAGGGTGTCTATAAGTTAGTCCGTCGTAATGTTATCGTATGCATTCTTCTTCTTGATCCTTTAGTACCTAGTATTTTCCTTACGATATAGGGAATTGCTCGTCCTTGTCGCCTAATATCCGTACGATGTTATTGAATTCTCTTATGTTAGCGCTAAGACTTCCGTCGGGGTTCGTCTTTAGTACTTTATGTTACACTGGTTCTTTTCCTTCTATATGGTCGCTTCTTCGGCTTAGCGCGTCGGCGCGGCTATTCTCTCGTCCTAGAGTATATTTAATTTCGAACTTATACTATCCTAGCAGCTCCGACTAGCGGGCTTGCCTTCGGGTAAGTTCTTTCGTCGTCGTAAAGTACGTAAGATTCTTATAGTTAGAAAGAATCGTTAACTTCGGTAGGCCCTCGATATATACTCTCTAATATTACATAGTAGCAACAACAGCTAGAAGCTCTTTATTATGGATGTCGTAGTTCTATTCCGCTATAGTCATTTTCCGGGAATAATAGGCTACTAGGTGTCTCTACCTATCGTGTGTCTATGTTAGACACGCGTCTATTGCTATATTAGACGTATCGGTCTCGATATAGACTTCCTTACTACCGTCGAATAGTCGAAGCGTAGGGGCTAAAGCGCATTGTTCCTAAAGTTTCTTAAATGCTTTAATCTATTCCTTTCCCTATTTCTAGGTAACGTCTTTTCTCGTAAGTATCGTTATTAGTGCTGTTATCTTTACGTAGTCCTTTATGAATTTCCGGTTATAGTTTGCTAGTATAAGGAATAATTGTACGTCCTTAACTGTTTTTAGTTCTAGCTATTCTCTAATTAACTGTGTCTTCGTAGGGTCGATCGTTATCCCTATAGTACTAATAATAAAGCCTAAGAATTTGACTTCTTTCTTATAGAATTCGCATTTCTCGGGTGCTGTCTTAAATCCTAAACGCGTAAGTCGTTCGAATACGTCCTAGACTTGCTTTATGTGATTCTAAAGGGATCCTTTTGTATAGACTAATATGTCGTCTATGTAAGCGATAACGCATACGTCGACTAGGTCTCTAAGTGTTTCGTTAATAAGGTCCTAATAGGATGCGGGTACGTTAGTTAATCCTATTAGTATAACTAAGAATTCGTAAAGTCCGTATCTTGTTCTAAAAGCGGTTTTCTATTCTTCTCCTTCTACTATCCGTATAGCGTAGAAGGCATCTCGTAGGTTAATCTTCGTATACTAGTCCGATCCGGTTAATCTATCTTATGCTTCTTCGATGTTAGGTAGCGGGTATCGGTTCTTAATTATAATCTCGTTTAACTTCCTATAGTCTTGTACGAGTCGTAACTTCCCGTTTACTTTTAGAACGAACATGTATAGAGTTCCTATACTTAAGGTAGATTTTCTTATCTATCCTTTAGCTAGCTTCTCCTTTAGCTATTCTCGTAGGGTCTATAGCTCTTTCTTAGACATTTAATATAGGGGACCCTATAGAGGCTCTTTCCCTAGCTAAATGTTTATCTTATAATCCTATAGTTAGTGCTTAGGTAAGGCATCCTTACCTCTTTCCTCTTTAAAGAGTCGCGACTACTTACGATACACCTTAGGAATACTTAACTCTAAGATATTAGTATCCTTCGATAGTGCGTTACTTCTATTACTACTAGTGACTTCGTAACCCGGCGGCCCTACGCTAGTGTCTATCCCGGTCGAAGGTAGTTCTTCTATCCTTCTATTTAGCGTAAGCTATATCCTATTTAGCTGTCTCTTTACCTTATCTACTAGCGAACGCTACCGCTACGTAGGCTAAATGTTAATAACGTAGTCGCATTCCCTAAATGTAAGTACTCCTCTTCTCTAGTCGATTACTAGATTATGCTTTCTTAACTAAGGTATACCTAGTACGATGTTATAACTAGCTATGTTAGTAATATCTAAGATAATCTCCTCGTAGTACCGTTAGATAGCAAGTAGTAGCGGTATCGTCTCGCGCTCTACACTAGGTAAGGATAGTCTGTCTACCGCGATTAATTTATAACCCTCTTTCTTCTTATAGGTAGCGATCCTATATCTTATAATAAATGATTCGGAGGTAAAGTTCCCGCTTACTCCGGAATCTATTATAGCATCTATCTTATACCTATTAATAATAATCTTAGTTCGAAACACTATTATTATTAATAATGCTTAAGCCTTTTCTATGTTGTATAACTCCCTTCGGTCGCTTATTCCTAGGGAGTTAATCCTTTTCCCTATTCATACGTAGAACGTCGTACTTCGTGTCTCGAGGCCTCCGCTTAAACCTAGCGCGAGCCTTTCTATATCCGTACCTGTATTTAGTAACGTTCCTAGATCTTCTACGTTTCTAAGTAGAGTACGCGTACGTGTTACACTACGTTACGTAATTTATTCGATATAAATGTTCCTAACGGTATAAGATATCCGGTTCCTATTATTCGGCTCCCTATCGGTAGTCGTTCTATAATAGCGGTTACTAGATTCTCGGTTGTTTCTATAAGTAGGTATCTCTAGGCTATGCCTCGTAGGGTGTCGAGTGTCTTATTAAACTTAATAGAGTATAGCATTCTTCGTCCGCCTATCTTAGGTAGGAACTCTTCGTGCCTTCTTCATAGGTATACGATTATATTATATAATTTCTTAGGTGCATTAATCGTAAAGGTTAGTTATTTGTTATTATCGTTAGTATCGCTCTCTTCCCCTTCGGAGGAATCTTCTTCGCTTAATTCTTCCGGATCCTAATCTTCCTCGGTAGTATCTAGCCCGGTAGTTTCTTAACTTTCTTCCTATAGTTCTGGTAACTACGATCCGTTCTATCTTAGGTCCTAGTTTTCCTTATCGCTTCTATCGCCGTTAAAGTAGGATTCGTCGATGTTTACTTCTCGGAGCGTAGCGTTTTACCTATACGTCGCTCCTAGGGTTCCTCTTAGTTATTAAGGCTAATACCCTACGCCTAACTTCGCGGCGTAGTAAACTTAACACGAGTCTTAGTAATAGAATCGCTAATAAAGGCTTCTATAACTATTTCGAGATTTAGATTCGATCTCGTAGTTAACTCTTCGTGCTATTATATTGAACTATCATAGTTAGTTCTTCGCATTAAATAGAATAACTACTATTTACTACCTATAGTATCCTCCTCGTCCTTCTAAGGGGTCTAGGAGAGGCGTCGTGCTTCTATTACTAGCTCTCTCCCCTACTCTCCGAGTATAGTCGGTATCTCCTTAAGATCTAACGCTACTCTTAGATTTACTAGTTCGGGGTTGTATTATGTTAAACTGTTCGCGGCGCACTATATTCTTACCGCGGTAGTCCCTTACTAGGTAGCTAGGTTTACTATATCCGTAGTAAGTTCGTGTTTCTTTTGAACTCCGGGATACTCTGTTCCCGTTGCTATTCCTAATCTTACGACCTTTCTCGGTGACGTCGAGTTCTATTAGCTATAGTCCGTAGTACGGCTTGTCCCTAGGCTTATTATTGTAGTTATCGTAGAAGCCTCTATTACGGTTATTATAGCCTAGTGTGTATCTAGCCTTTCCGGATACCTTAGAATCGTATCGTCGTTCTATAGCTCTCTCGTAGAGCTTGTTGTTAAGATTAATCGTAACTCTAACGAGGTCGCCTAAGCTATCGATCTTCCGACCGTCCCTTATTAACTCGTCCTTAATATGTTCCTTTAGTCCTCTCCGGTACATAACTTAAAGTGCTTCGTCGTCCTAATCGGTAAGTTGCGCGTATTCCTAGAATTTAGTAGCATATTCGGCGGTAGATGTCTTCTAGGTTAAATGCTAAATAACACGAACGGTAGTAGCAATCTCATTAGAGACACTAAAGTCGCTCTTTATAGCATACTTAAGATAGTTATATAACCTAAAGATTCCGTCGGCATTGTCTTCTCCGTTACTGTCTAGGTATTTCCTAAGGAATGGTTTGACCTAATACTATGCTCGTCCTCTTAAAAAGGTAGTAGTAAAGACAGGCTTAAGGTTCTTAGGCATAGAGTTAAATAAGAAGTACATGTCTATCTAAGAGACCTAAGTATTAAACTTGTCTCGGTCGCTATAGTAGTACTCTAGCTTACTAACCTTAAGGGTGTCGTTACCTATATAAGTAGCTAAGGCATTAATAGCATCGTTCGCGGTCTAAGGTCGTCGGGCTCTACTTGCTTTACTAGGGGCGGGTGTTCCCCGTTTACTCTATCGGTCTCCTATCGTAGAGGGCGTTTAAAGCTATTAGGTTTAGTATAACCTAATAATATCATAAGTTAAGAAGACAAGCTTAATCGGGTTTATTCTCGGGCCGATAGGAAGTCGAGGGAGAGTAATGAAGTAGTAGCCGTCTTATCTTACAAAGACTAAGTAGCAGTAAGGTAGAGGTTAGGTTATAGTATATTCTAAACAGTAATATTTAACAGTAAGTTAAACGCTTCGAAACTATAAGGGGTTCTTAGCGTTCCTAAATACAAAGGAGATTCGTAGATCTCGGTAATTAGTCTAAGTATAAGTAGTCTAATTAGTCTAAGCATAAGTAGTCTAAACGCTCTAAGTCTAAGCGCTTAGGTAGGATAAGTCACGTTTTCGTCTTATCGTTATAATTCTAGGGTCTATAGGAATCATTCCGTAACACTTACCTCTAGGATCTACTCGCCTAGCTAGGCGTAGAGCTCGTACTACTAGTCTAGAGCATCCTACTCTTATTTAGTAATAGGGTTACTAAGCCCCTAGATAAGCTTATCGCGCTAGGCGCGAGCGGCGCGTAGGCGAGCTACTAGCTACGCGATAGCGACGCTAGTGTTACTAACGTAGGGGTGCCTAATGTCTCTATAGCGCCTATACTTCTAAAGTAACTCGCCGGTAGTAATACTATTATACGTATCCTACTCGTCTACTATACTATTAGTAAGCGCATCGTAAGCGAAGAGCGTAGCAAATACTCACTAGCTACGAAGTACGGGAGGTACCGTATGTACATCTTAATGTCTATACCTAGGCGCCTAGCTAGTAAGGACTTAGGGGTCTACGGCCCTAGTACGCTAAACTTACGCTTCGCTAGCGTGTCTAGTACGCCGAGCGCGCTAGACATCTATGCTCGTAGTGCTAGTAATAGTGTTAGTAGTGCTAATAGGCCCCCTATAAGGGCCTCCTAGCGGAGCTAGTCTTAGATAGCTTCCTCTAAAGCTATAGTAGTACTAGCGGGTCGCTAGGTAGTCGCTAGCGAGGAGCTAGTAGATCGCTAGTAGTGCGGGTGTAGTGCGCTACGAGAACGTAGTATAAGGGAAAAAGAAGGAAAAGGAGGGAGAGGGTACGCTTCTTAAACCCTCGAGTTAGTTAACCCGGCAACTACAACTTTACACCTACCTACACTACGATAACGACACGTACGAGACCCGTAGGCGGGTCGCATAGTAACGGAATCTACGAGAAGTAGATAGATTACTTACATAGAATCTCCTAAAGCCGCGAGCTAAGGGTAGCTCGGCCTAGAAGGGGAGGCAGTTATAAGGGTAGCCTATAGCTAACCCTTGTTGTAAATAGGTATTTAACGAGTACAAGCTTCTAGATTGAAACGATAGGGTGGATTAGTAACCCTCATGAATTGCCACAAGGTGTGAGACTATCTAGCTACAGAAAACAGTGTAATATAGTGTGTGTGTGCTAAGTCCTAACTAACATAGACCTTAGTCACCTAATTCACAACAACCCTTATATGTAATGCGGCTATGCCCGGCTTAGCATGCCGTACGTGACGCGCATACGTACACTAGGAGACGCGCATAGCGTCGATAGAAGAAAGTAAGCTTTAGTTCATCTACGATTAGAAGATCGTAGGCGTGCTATACATTGCGACATCCCCTTATAGCCTTACGGCCCTTATAGAAGGGATCGTAACCTAAAAGAAAAACAAAGGGTATAAATTAATCGCGGTAGACGGATTATCCTTACCTAGTATAGAGCGAGAGACGATACCGCTACTACTAGTAATCTAATAGTACTATAAGGAAATTATCTTAGATATTACTAATATAGCTAGTTATAACGTCGTATTAGATATACCTTAGTTAAGAAAGTACAATCTAATAGTTAACTAAAAGAGAGAAGTACTTATATTTAGGGAATACGATTACGTTATTAACATTTAGCCTACGTAGTAGTAGCGTTTACTAGTAGATAAGGTAAAGAGATAGCTAAATAGAATATAGCTTACGCTAGCTAGAAGGATATAAGAACTACCTTCGACCGGGATAGATATTAGCGTAGGACTACCGGGTTATAAAGTTACTAGTAGTAATAGAAGTAACGTACTATCGAAGAATACTAATATCTTAGAGTTAAGTATTCCTAAGGAGTATCGTAAGTAGTCGCGACTCTTTAAAGAGGAGAGAGATAAGGACGCCCTTCATAAGTACCGCCTATAGGATTATTAGATTAACATTAAGCTAGGTAAAGAGCCTCTATAGAGACCCCTATATTAAATATCTAAGAAAGAGCTATAGACCCTACGAGAATAGCTAAAGGAGAAGCTAGCTAAAGGATAGATAAGAAGATCTACCTTAAGTGTAGGAACTCTATATATGTTTGTTCTAAAAGTAAACGGGAAGTTGCGACTCGTATAGGACTATAGGAAGCTAAAAGAGATTACGATTAAGAACTAATACCCGCTACCTAATATTAAAGAAGCGTAAGATAGATTAACCGGATTGGACTAGTATACAAAGATTAACCTATAAGATACCTTCTACGCTATACGAATAGTAGATGGAGAAGAATAGAAAACCGCTTTTAGGATAAGATACGGACTCTATAAATTCTTAGTTATACTAATAGGATTAACTAATATACCCGTATCCTACTAGGACCTTATTAATAAAACACTTTAGAACCTACTTAATAGATACGTTATTACCTATATAGACAATATACTAGTCTATACGAAAGGATTCCTTTAGAATTATATACAGTAGATCTAGGACGTATTTAAACAGCCTACGCGTTTAGAATTTAGGATAGTACCCAAGAAATATAAATTCTATAAGAAAGAAGTTAAATTCTTAGGCTTTGTTATTAGTATAATAGGGATAAAAATTGACCCTATAAAGATACAAATTATTAGAGAATAGCTAGAACTAAAATAAGTTAAGGAGGTATAATCATTCCTTAGAGTAGTAAACTATAAGTAGAAATTTATTAAAGACTATATAAAGATAGTAGTATTAATAACGATACTTATAAGAAAAGACATTAACTAGAAATAGGGAACAGAATTATCGGTACGTTTAAATAACTTAAGGAATAATATATATTAGCCCCTACGCTTTAACTATTTAAATAGTAGTAAGGAAGTCTACATCGAGACCGATACGTCTAATATAGTAATAGGCGCGTGTTTTAATATAAATATACGATAAGTAGAGACCCCCGGTAGCCTATTACTCCCGGAAGATAACTATAGCGGAATAGAACTACAACATCTATAACAAAGAGCTTCTAGCTATTATTATCGCTATATAATATTAGATAGTATATATCGAGGGTCTACTAAAGTTAACGATTCCTTCTAACTATAAGAATCTTATATACTTTACGACGATAAAAGAACTTACTAGAAGGTAAGCCCGCTAGTCTAAGCTACTAGGATAGTATAAAGTCGAGATTAAATATACTCCGGGAAGAGAGAGTAGCCGTACCGACGCGCTAAGCTAAAGAAGTAACTATATAGAAGGAGAAGAACTAGTATTACTATAAGATAGTAAAGACAAACCCTAACAAAAGTCTTAGTACTAACATACGATAGTTTAACAACATCGTACGGATGTTAGGCGATAAGGACGAAGAATTCCCTTTATCGTAAGGAAAATACTAAGTACTAAAGGAATAAGAAGAAGAGTATATACGATAATACTACGACGAACTAATATATAGATACCCTAGGACTCTAAAGACAATAGACCTAATATAACGTAGCTTCTTATTCCTATAGATAAGGCTTAAGGTACTATACTATATTAAGCGATACGTACACTACTAATAAAATAAGGCTACGAGACATATAAAACATAGTTACCTATAGTTTAGGGCGCGACTAATAAAACTATAGGACGAAGTTATGATAGACTATATTACAAAACTCCTACTATTAGACGATTAAGTTACGAAACAACTATACAATATAATATTAGTTATAGTTAATAGACTTACGAAATACGTATACCTTATTCCTATATTAGAGATATAAAATATAGAGTAGCTTAGATACCTCGTACTAGATAGACTAATCTAATACTACGGATTTCCTTACGCGTTTATAACGGATAGAGATAGGCTATTTATATTAAATTACTAGAGAAGACGAATAGGGACGATCGAAATTAAACATAAGCTATTAATAGTATACTATCTAGAGATAGACGGATAAACTAAGGAAATAAATTAGACGCTAGAATAATACCTATAACATTATAATAAAAACGTAAGATAACTAGGTTTTATTACTACCGATAGCGTAGATTACACTAAATAACTTTAAATCGGAGATAACTTTAACGATACTATTTTATATTAACTTTAGTAAAGATCCTAACCTATTTAGAACTCCTAGATCCTACCTATAGGCCGAAAGAGTAGTCGTAACGATAGATACTCTTAAGGAAGTATATAAAGAAACACGTAAGGTGATCGAAGATATATAATAAAAACTATCTTAATAACGGTAAGACATAAGAGAAATAGCACCTCTACTAGAGGAGGAGGATAAGGTCTATCTCCTTATAAAAAACTTTAAAATAAGGAGAAAGACTAAGAAGCTAGATTACGTTAAGGTCGGACTATTTCTTATTAATAAAGTTATAGGACTAGTTAACTACCGCCTATAACTACTACCTAACGTAAAAATCTACCTAGTCTTCTATATCTCTAAGTGAGAACCTATAGAGGCTAAAACACCTTACTAAGAGAGCTTCTATTTTAAGCCGGAATTAGAAAACAAATTCGAGTTTAAAAAAATCCTAGATAAGAAAGGCTAGCAATACCTTATTAGATAGAAAGAATACGACAAATTAGAGAATACCTAGGAACTAGAAGGAAACCTACGGCACTATTAATAAAAGATCTAGGAATATAAGAAATAAACGTACTTATTCGTTAGAAGAACCGGGATCTAAAGAAGTCGTCGCGGCCTCTTCTAAAGTTAGGTATAACTAAAGAGCGTTATCCCAAATTAGAGAAAGCTCTTCCTACGAGGGAATTAATATCTAAAAGACATTCGCTAATTTCTTAGAGCTCCCTTCTAGAATAAGAGGGTACGATGAAGGCGCGGATAAAGCCTCGATACCTACCTTAGGAAGACTTTAAAGATCTTTAAAATCCTTCGCTATTGCCTTTTCCTCCCGATCTTTAGTAACGCGGAGTTATTTTCGAAGATAATATACTTTTAAAATTACCTTAGTTACCTTCTCTTTAGCTTCATTAAGCTTATACTTTAGTTTTTAACGTTAATTACGGAGCCTCTCCTACTCGGTCTAAGTAATAGTTATATTATACTTAATACCTTTCCGGACGTACTCGGAGTAACACCTAAATCGTATATCTACTATATAACGCAAACTCTTCTTTATATACGGGCCTTTCGATAACTAGAGTATAGGGACGGCATTTCGTAACCTTCGGACTCGATACCTAGCGCCTAACGCTCGTAGCGCTCCTAACGGGTTAGCTATTTGCCGCTTATAGTTATAAAGAGGAAGAAATATATAAGAACTAAGAGAACTCGGGACGAGTTTTAGTAGGAAAAGGAGGTAGTATTATAGTTTAACTTAAAGGACTATACGGGCTAGGGCTAGAGAAGAGGCTCTAAAAGATAAGGACTAATTACTAAAAACATAGAGAGGGTCTATAGGCCTAGTTACGTGCACGACTATAGGTATCGTATATAGTCGTAGACGACTATAGTAGTAGCGTATAGTTAACTATAACTACACGACTAGACGACTAGACGTACGGACGTTTAGTTAGATACTATAAGCTAGTATAAGGATCTCCTTTATATTTAGGAACGCTAAGAACCCTTATAGTTTCGATACATTTAACTTACTATTTAATATTACTATTTAGAATATACCGAGACCTAACCTCTACTATACTATTTCTTAAGTCTTTATAAGACTAAGATAACTACTACTTTATTACTCTCCCTCGACTTCTTATTCGCCCGAGAATAAACCCGATTAAGCTTATCTTCTTAACTTATTATATTATTATATTATACTAAACCTAATAGATAGTAGAATACTATATAGCAATTATTTTATATAACGTTATTTAGATATAGAACTATTAAGAGCTATCTAAATAGGGGAACTAAGATACTACCATAGCTTCGTACAGTTAATACTATAAAGGGTGTAGACCTATAATCGCGATTAGTCTTCGCTACTAATTCCCTTAAGACGGCAAGTACTTTTTAATTACGCGCGCTTAACGGTAGGTCTACCTCTATATTTATACGTTTTTAGCCTCGCGGTAGGAGAGATACTAGGCTCCGGGTCTAAGTATATACTTAGTACGCTTATAGCGATATAGAGTAGCGGCGCTACCGAAATTAATCTTATTAGTAGCTACTTTCTTAAGGCTCTAGTCTAAGATAGTACTCTTACTAAAAGTAGTGCTATTAGTTACTATAGAGCGGGGTATACTAGCGATATACTCGTTAGTTATAGGGGGAGTAATCGTTACTAGTAGAGAAAGGGATATTAACGGTAGGCTTTATACTATTAGTTAGAGCCCTCTTACCTCTACTATCGATAGCATTATATAAAGTATAGTTATCTATAATAGAATTGTAAATAGAAGAAGTAATATAACCTTCTCTAGGAGTAGTAAATCCTAGGGTATTAATAAGCTTCTTAGCCTTCGATAGAGTAGCTAGGTTATTTAAGGTATAGGCTAGAAAGGCTTAGTAAGTAAAACCTTCGGTATACGCTAGAATGTTGTTAAGTACTATATTACTTAACGTAACGGTTATGTCCTTCCTAGTAGTAACTTTCTTAATATACTACCTAATCGAATAATTATCGCTACTTACGGCTACTAGAAAGTAGCGGTCTCCTATAGGGTAATGTGTTAAGTTTTGCCGTCGCTAACCGAAGGCAGTAGCGTAGTATATAGGATTGCTCTACGTAATAAGGTTTACTAGTGAGTTCTATAGCATTTACTTAAACTCCATGTAATTCGATGCTTACGCGTACATCTTAGCGCAGAGAGGTATATAAGGGCATGCTTATTCACTTGTAGATAGTTAAAAAGAAACAAGTAACAACAATGTAGTTGTTCACCGACCCTCTATACAACACGATAAGCCCTTGCTGCCCTCTAGCAGCCTCGATCTCTCGCAAGAACTGTCGGTGTGACTTCATAGCGTTCGACCTCAGTGCCCTCTTAAGTAGTAACTAGACTCTTGGCTTGCTTAGCTACGGTCTGCTGTGACCTAGCGACGCGGCGTGCTTCGAGACGCTCTTTCTCCAAGCGGCGTTCGTTCTACAGGCGGCACATGGCAACATGCTCTACCTTTAGGCGCTCGTTCGCCACGCGAGCCGACCCGAAGCGCTCCTTCTTTAGGCTTACAAGCTCTATACGCTTATTCCAAGACTGGTGAGCTCAAGGCGCTCGTTAGCCAGCCGACGCCCTGCTTCCGCAGTTGAGCTTGAGCCTAAGCTTGTGCTTGAAGCTTGAGACTAAGCTCGATATTCGATCTCCTTAGATTCATTCATAACATTAGTTATAACCTCGGTCGTAGCCTCGCTGCTTCCATCCTCCTTAAAAGTGTCCTCGATAGGAGTCACTGTCTAACGTACCAACGCTGCTAGTGAGATGTAAGGATGGTTAATAGGTTAACTTCGATGGATTCGAACCTATCTGTCGATGTGAGCGTGTACGGCCGGTGCGAGGAAGTTGCCTTCTGCCCCGTAAGACGAGAGTCGAGAGTCGCCTCCCTGCTCTCTAATTAAGGAATTGCCGGTGGGTAGTCATCTTCTTTCCCTCCACACCGACGTGGCGAGTCGCGAGCCGTCTTTATGCTCCTTACCGCAGCTTATCCTAGGAGGCAGAACGTCGCGAGCAGCGACTTGAAAGGTGTAGGCTTTGAGACACGAGCTCGTGCATGCCGTGTCGTACATAAGCGTAATGTGGCGACAGTGAAGTCATGGCCCATACATGCGCGTAGAGGTGATGATGGCTGCTGTTGTTTGCACCTATGCGTTAGCGATGATGGTGACAGGGAAGAGAGTATGAAAGATGTGGCAGTACGGTAGTAGTGGAGTATCTGCACTTGCGTTTCTTAAAGACGCCACTGCACTGCTGACAGATCCCTGCTCGGCGCTGTACAGGCGTTGATCCAGCCTGCCGGCAACGTCAAGTCACTGGTAGCGCAATCCAACATCACATGGCGATTGTTGGCCAACATTTCCATTTGAGCCTGGTAGGTAGTCCATTACGACCAGTACTCGTAATGCGACGCGAGACCCATCCTCTTCCTTCTATAGATTTCCACATCTCTATATACGTATAGTTAGATTGGGGAGATGCAGCAGTTGCCACATCCGTTCTTCTGTCTTACTCTGCGACTTTATGTGCCTATTAAGCTGTTAGGATCTCCAAGATCGAAACTCTCGCCTCTTACTCGCATCTCTAATCCAGCTTTCTTCTAGGGGTAGCAGGTTGGTGTTGATCCCTGCATCCCAATGTCCTTGCAAACACACGACTCGCCGTCGCGGCAAGAGTAGGAGAGATTAGAAATCCGCCAGCAAGATAGGAATCTTCATGGACATCTCCCGGAACAGACTCGTAGAGGAGATCAACTTATAGTACGTTGAACAGGCCGTTAATTACATCTTCGGCGCTGAGACCAAGAGCGTCTTCGAAGACTCGATAGCTGCCGAGGTGCGGCTAAAGTGGCTACGCGAGAAGTGGCTTAAGAGCAGCGTAGGGAGCACAACTCTCTTCCGGTGTCTGGCTACAATAAGGTGTCGCTGTCTACAATGTATGTGGTATACGATAACATCTATTTTGATTCCTAGAGCTGAAGCCAGAAGAGGGGTTTAAGAAGATGCGCGTCGCTGTTAGCGACGACATGACCATCGACTTGAAGTGAATAGGTCATGGCTCCGTGCCCGTGCATAAGCTGGGTATTACCGTTGATTGTACCGATACTGACGGCAATGCTCGTCAACCGAAGCCGGAACCTAGCTCTAGTGCCAGCTTTCAGATCTATACTTAAGGCAGTCCTTTCGTTACTCCACCACCCCGAGCGGGCAGTCCCGCTGCTACCGCTGCTGTTACTGAGATGTTTATCCCCCGGCAACCGTCTACATCACGCATCGGTCGAACGTCATTATGGGTTTATGGCAGACATGCAGACTTCCACCACTTTAGCAGACAGTCCATCGAACGTCGACCTTCTGCGGAAAACTAGGCCAACTCCGCTTGGCTCACCATTGTTATCTCTAACACGTCTGCTCACGTAGTGCTGTCCTACACCTTTTGACCACAGTAAGTATGCACCAAGACAGCATCAACAAATGGCAATCGACGGATGGAATGCGGAGAAGGTCGGTAACTGGAGTCTGAGGGAGCTTTCCCGTAATGGCCGTGTCGTGCAACGAGGCGCTGAAGGTGGGATCGCGGAGAGCATGGCTTAGCTTCGATGCCCGCTCCGCAAGCAGACGGACGAAAGCTTCAAAGCCAGTGCATTGTGTTATAGCCCATCTCTTGTTAATCTTCTGTTCGTCGGTTCAGCTAGCGCATTGTGTCACAGCCCATCTCTTTTGAACGTCCTCTTTCTCGTTTTAGCCAGTGCATTGTGCGCAGATTGCAACGACGTCGCTAATTCAGCAAGGCAAGGCGGATAAGGTCCCACGGCCCATTGTGGACAAGTTCGAGCGCTCGATAAAGTACGAAGGAACGTTGCACCCCATGTGGCAGCGTGTGCGACAAACAGCAGCAACAGTAGTTATGGATGGACGAAGTCACGCCGGCTGGAAAGAAATTTGGCGAACAGCTTGCAGTTCTAGCAGCGAGCGAGCGGCGGAAACGGATATAAAGCAAGGTAACATAGGTCGAAGAGCGTGCCGGGGCGCGTATGACGGCGGCGGTGCGAGGGAACAGGCTCTGGAGGCAGCGGGCGCGCATGGCGGTCGCCCAGGAGCCGGCTGCGGCGTAGAAATGTTTAAGGCGCAGCGGCCTGGACTGTGATGTACGTGTGGCAGCGGACGGTAGGTTTCCAAGCGCAGCTGCGGAATCTTCTCTTTCCTCATCGTTGCTACGTACATGTTGTCAGGCCGCGCATCGCCATATCCACACAGACCATGCAATGCTCCTGTTCCTCTCTCGCCTTCTCCGCTGAGTCCAACCTCGTCGCTTCTGGTCGTCGTCGGCGTGTCGTCGTCGGCGTGTCGTTGTGTCGCCGTGCCGTCATGTCGTCGCGTCATGTGCTAGGTCATGCTGCAGCCGTCGATCCCAGAGATGGTGGTGATGGGAGAGCTCTGCCGAGTCCACTGAGAGCACGACTCCCACGACGACTAGCACGAATGGGACAGATCTGGTGCTCCTGCTGCCGGCAGCATCGTCACCAAGCAAAGCACCGTGACTGTAAAGATGATGAGGGCGATGATGCTAATGATGAGGTCGAGATCGGCGGCCATATGCAAGTACATGTAGGAAGGCACCATGCGACTCGGTGCAGATGCAGGTGGGGGTGAAGTGGGGCGAAGCTGCGAACCGTGCTCGACTGTGCAGCTTAAGAAGCTTCACAATTGTTCGTCCCTTCTTCTTTTCTCTCCCCATGTTCAACACATCCGTGTTCAGCTTGCTGCACGTACTGCCGTTCTGACTGTCTTCAGACTGCAACTGCCCGGTGGGTAGCCAAGTTTGCGCAAAGCCATCATTTCAGAGAGGGCGAGCACGTCTTTAGCGACGTTAACAATTTGAACACTTTACTTGGGTCGCTGGAGTCACGACATCGCGGTTGACTACCCCTTCGTCAGGCAAGACGCTGTCCCATGGACATTAAACTCGTCCCGGGGACGTTAAATCACCGTCACAGGACGTTAAACACCCGCCATGGTTTGGCCCCTCGACCATGCACCCGACCTGTCTAGAAAGCACCGAGTCTCACATACACAGAGGCGCTATGATGGAGCTGCCTGGGGCTGGGGCCGTTCGGTACGCATGTGAATAGTCGAGGGCATCAAGCTCAGGGCTTCGCAAGCCCGGCCTTGGAGCCCGCGATTCTTTTCCCTCCACCAACCGCTACTTTCCCTCGACGGCTTTTGAGAGAACCACCTGATTAACCACCACCGCTCTCTAAGCGCTGGGTCATCACGTCTACCGATCACCACCCGATCAAGCGTCGCCGCTCGTCGATCGCCATGCCCTCAAATCCTCCAACCATTGCCCCTCGAGATGAATGACGCCGCGCCTCATGACGGGGTCGGGCCGAGACTGGAGTCTGGGGTAGAAGTCCGGGGTAAAAGTCCGGGGTAGCGGCTCCACGCGATGCACGGTTCTATCAAGATCTGGATCCGTCCAGCTAGCTGCCGTCATCATTGTAGCTGTCCTAAGCTCTGCATCGCCCTCGCAGGGGTTGCCCGTCGTCAGGTAAGATCGCAAGCCTCGATCGAGGGTTGAAATGTTCTTACACCGAATGGCCATAGCACCTTACAGTGTCCAGTTTGTTTTATGTCGCTTCCGCATGGTAGAAACGATGACGAAGTGATGGTCGGCCCGCGGACGCTAATGAAGCTTACGTAGCCGTGTCGGTCCCCATACTGTACACCCGCTAAACGCACGGCTAAATCCAGGGAAGACGACTCTTCTTTCGGTACACCACATTTACATTGACACTAAGCATCGAACATTCTACCCGTAGATTCGTTTACGACAAGCGGCCACGGCGACAGTGGCATTGCGATAAAAGAGCGCCTACGACATGTTTCTATTTTATTAAGATATATAAGATAAGGTCGACATCTCGAACATGTTCCTAACGTATGCCGGTAACGAGTACACTTACTACTACCTCTCCTTCGATTAAGTGACGCTACTACTATGTACTTGATTTACGAATATACTATATACTATTAGGGGGCCTACAAAAGCGGCACGGTATAATCGAGACTATAGACACCGCTAGCATCTACACCGCTCTACCTACGTTTAGGCGAGTATTAAAAACGTAGGGGTAGTTATTACTAGTATAGGAAGCTTCCTAGCTACGGAAGTTCTAGTTAACTCTCAATTCTCTCGCTTCTTAAGGCCCGTCTTCCTATATATAGTAGAGAGCGTTTATAAGGACGGCGATCGATGTAAGTAAGTTATATTCTTATGCTTTATCAATAGAATCCTACATGTCGATAGATTATACTTACTTTACTTGCTTAAAAGCCCTTCCGACCTTATTTCTTACCTTTGTTCGTAAGCATGTTTAGTAAGTTAGTAGCTTTAGTAAGCACTATAAACGTTGTATAAGTAAAGCAATGTCGTATATACCTTAAAGAATTGTAAACTAGTCTCTAAGATAAATAACAGCTTATGCTATAACGTAGAGAGTAGCGTAAATAAAACTAAGTTAAATAGTCGCTAGTAAAGGAGCTCGAGCGACAGCATCTAGCTTATCGCTAAATACTACCTACTTTACTATTCTTATTATGCGTTATTTAATAACCCTAAGATTATCGTATCCTCCGAGAAGGGATAGAGGGATAGTAGTAGGTTGGAAGCACTTTCTCGAGAGACCTCCGGACTTATAGGCTATAAGCTAAGCGTAAGCTATATAACGTTAGTTTATAGTATCTCTATTACGGCTAGCGTCTCCGTATAGTAAGCATCCTCGTTCGTAGATTACGGTACTACCTAAGACGACGTATTATAGCGGCTTCGCCCGAGATAGAGTTTAGTCTCGCTAGCTACGAATCCTATAGCTTAGAACGACTAGATCCTAGTTATTCCTTTAGTATCGTAGACTTACGGATTAGCGGTAGACATCTCGAGAAGCGTACTATAGTCGTCCGATCTAGTAGTAGTTATATAGTGTTAAATAAATAAATAAGAAGTAAAGTAATCAAATAACCTATTTATATTGTTATTAATACTATCTATAGGTAAATAAGGGTGTCCTTATATACCCTTCTATACTAAGGAGTACGCGTAAGCATTAACTTACATAGTACGTAAGTAAATGCTATAGAGCGTACTAGTAAACCCTATTATGTAGATAAATCCTATATGCCGACGCCGATATATTGGGCTAGCGACGGCTAAATCTAACACTCCCCCTGCTTTAGACTAGCCCCTAAAGGTAGTACGAAGTACTATATTGTCGTCGCCGTCCCTATATCGCTGTTACTAGTAAGTACTAGCTATTTTGCCCTCCTAGGTAATACTAGAAGCTTAGTAGCATTAGTAATGTACTTTTACTTACTAAGGGACTTTGTTAGGAAGTGGGCAAGCTACTTGATAGTCGGGAAATAGGTAATCTCGACTTATTTAGCTTCGTATTACTCTCGGACAAAATGTGCTATAATATCGATATACTTCGTCCTAGCGTGGAATTCCGGGTTCTTTACTAAGGCTATACTTACTTTATTATCTCCGTACATTGTCGTAGGGGTCCTAAGATCCTCGGGAGACATATAGCCTATTTATTCTAGAAAAGAACGAATCTAAATTACCTCTTTCGTAGCGTAGGCTAGAGCTAGGTATTCCGCTTTGGTAGTGACGTAGATAACAATCTTTATAGCTTAGAGAACTAAGATATAGGTGCTCCTACTAGTATAGACGTATATCCTATTATAGACCGTCTAGAAATGTCCGCCCCGTAGTCCGAATCCGAATATAGGTTTAGTAGGGTATTACTGTTCGGTTTAAAGACGATAGCACTATCCCGCGTATCGGCTAAGTACTTTAAGGCAATAGATACCTCCCTCGAAGTGTCGATTTACCGGGTTATGCGCGTATTAGCTTAGTCTTTATGTCGTAAAAGATACGTCTATTCTAGACGCTCTTACTAGCTAATTTAATTTCCTAACGAGGGTTTAGTATTTAGAGGCTTCGGATAAGCCTTTGTTAGGCTCTTTAGGCGTAAGATTCGAGTATCCGTTTGCCGGTATAGGTATACTAAAGGTAGTATCTATATCGAGGCTAAGATCCCTAAGTGTATTTTTGATATAATGCTTTTAATCGAGGCGTATAGACCCGTCCTTACTATAGGATATTTGGTAACCTAGAAGTAGCGTTACTAGGCCTCCGTCCTTTATCTCGAAGCGCTCGGTAAGTGCCTTCTTAAGCGGTAGTAGTATTTTTTTGTCTTTTGCTAAAATAAGTAAATCGTCTACGTATAGGGCAACTATAATAGTATACCCTTTATTAACGAAGATAGAATGGTCGGCGGGGATAGCGTAGAGTCCGTAGTCGGCGAAGAAATCCGTAATAGTCTTATTCTAAACTCGGCCGCTTTATTTTAGGCCTAGGACACCTTTATTTAGTTTTAGGTATCTCTCCCTCTTTACCGGCTCTCCGGAACTCTCGTACCCTTCGGGGATAGATAGATAAACGTCCTCGGTAAGCTCTCCTAGTAGATAGGCGCTAATAACGTCCATTTAATGCGCTATGTAGCCTCGTAAGGCCGCAATAGCTAGAAGAAGTCGTAGGCTTTCTAAACGGACTACGGGGCTAAAGGTCTCGAAGTAATCGATCCCGTATTGTTTCGTAAATCCCTTTACTACTAGACGTGCTTTAAATTTGTCTAGTTGTCCGTTAGGTAAGGTCTTAACCTTAAAAACCCATTTTAGAACTACGAGGTTTATATCGCTAGGTATATCTTATTCGGTCTAAGTTCCGGTCGAATCTAAGGACTTAAAGTGGTCCTTAATAGCGTCTTACTATTCCCTAGCGTAGTCGCCTTTTATAGCCTCGTTATAGGTCCTAGGGGTAGGTATTTTATAGGCCTTCTTATTATTAACTAGCCGTAATTGTTCTATTAGGCGTTCCGGGCGTCGTACGACTCGTATAGACCTTCGGGGGTAGTCTTGTTCTTCGTCTATAATAGGATTGTCGACTATAGTATTTTATAAGGGGGCCTGTCCTCGACTTTCGCCTTATAGGGGGCCCTATCCTCGCCCCTCGTCGCCTATTTTTTTGCGGTCTTGCTTGCTATCCCTATAGGACTCTATAGGGATATCTAGTAGGTTAAAATCTAAGGCCTCCTTGTCCTTATAGTCCCGTAAAGTATATGTCTCCGTATAGACATCGTCTAGTTTTAGATCGTTATATAACGACTTTTCGTCGAATTCGAGAGAGAAGTATAGGCCTACGGCTCCGGTTCGAGGGTTATATACTCGATATTGCTTAGGAGTCGGAGCGTAGCCTACGAATATGCCGGTAAATGCGGTATTAGATAGCTTATCCCTCCTTTTTACCTTAGGGATATTAGGGTAATAAATACACCCGAAAGCTCTTAGGTGTACTACCGTAGATCGACGACCGCTATAAAGCTCTTCGGGGGTAACCTCTAGGCCCTTCGTAGGTAACCGGTTTCGAAGGTAATAGGCTATATATATAGCCTCGCCCTACAGTTGCTTAGGTAAACCGCTTTCGGAAAGCATTGCCCTAGCAATAGTAATTAGGGTCCTATTAAGTCGTTCGGCGGTCCCGTTCTACTCCGGGGTATAAGGTATAGTAGGCTTAATAGTTATGTCTTTATACCCTTCGCCTAACTTAATAAGTTCTACGGCATTATTACGTTAAATTGCCCTTACTTTTTCGCCTATCTTTCTCTCGACGTCTTGTTTCCAGGAGCTAAATTCCTTGTAGACCTCACTCTTATAGGTAGTAAGGCGGATCTAGGTTTTCCGTTACGCTTATAGCAATACTTCCTTTTATGTCCGGACTTCTTATAATAGGTACATTCGCCCTTATATCTATTAGGGCGATTATCCTTCTTAGGGCTATACTTCGCCTTTAGCTTAGTACTCCCCGTATATCGGGCTAAGTCGTCTTCCCTAGACGGCTTCTTAAGCCCTAGTTTGACGTCCCTAAGTTTAGAGACTAAGTCTTCGAAGGAAATCTTCGAAATTGATTGATTGATTATTCCATTAACGTGCTATTTGAGTCAAAGACTATGCAACACGGGTCTCGAGAACGAGACCAAAATTTGAGAGAAGGAGAAAAGCCCCGTCGTACCCCGGACGTAAAAACTCCTTAAAAGATGCGAGCAACGCTCGCTATTCGAACCGTAAATCGAATATATTGCGGCGTAGTACGCGCGTACCCGGTAGTCGTGTCTTGTCGAGAATTGCGGTTTGTCGCCTTGCCCCGGGCGAGACAAGTTTTGCGCCCGTGTCTCGTTCTTGTTTTTAAAAAGCCAAGCCGGCCGTACCCGTACGCACCGAGCAAAATCCCAAGAAACACCCGTTGCCTCTGTTTCAATCCAGTCGCGTTCTCCGGTCTCGAGTGTAGCTCCTCGGTCGCAGTGGCCTCGCTGTCGTCCCCCCCCTCGGCCTCTCTTGGTTCCAGCCGTGCAGTATACGTGGTTTGCGCCCCTAAACGCCTCTCTTGGTTCCAGCCGGCAGTTTACGTGGTTTGCCGGGACGACAGGTAGACAGCGCCTTCGTTGTTCGAGCGACGTGTACGCTATGTACGTCGCTTTCCCTTCTCGCAGTTCCGGAGTTCTTGTTTGTAGATTTTGAGCGTATCTCGTTCGTTCGGTTCGTCCGACCTGTCTTTTCTTGTTTCGAGTCGAGTAGGCTTGTATTTTTCGAGAGAGAGAGTCTTAGTTTCTCTTCGTCGTAACGAAGATACTTACGTCGTCCGCCGCGTGAAGGCGCTCTCTATAGGACGACGGAAATCTTCGAAAGGCCTATAGCCTTAATAGCCGTTCGAAAATTGTCGTATTCGTCGGGTAGGTATCCTAATAGGATACTCTTTTTTACAGTATCGGTAGGCGCTTCTTCGCTATTTATAACGCGTATTTCGTTTACGAGTTGCGTTAACTGCGAGGCCGTAATATCGATAGTAGAACCCGCGGTATAGTTATAGAATTTCGTAAGTAGGTTCGAAATTCTTTCTATACTTATCGTCAAATATATTACCTCGAGTTTATCGAGGGCTTCTTTCGGGTCGCGTAGACCTATTAGGTGTACTCTCTTAGTACCCGTAAGTGCTTTAATAGTAGAAATAGCACTAGCTTTCTTTTCGTCTATTCCCCTTTCTCTAGAATCTCCCTTCCCTTTATAGACGTCCTGAAGTTTCTTCTATCCTAGGAAGTCCTCTAGTAAGTTAATCCGCATTGGATAATTAGTATCCGATAGGATAGGGAAGCCTTTAGGCGTAATAGTAGTAGCCTCGTATGTTTTATCGGCTATTTTCTCGGTAACCGGTAGTCCTATCGTAAATCCAATTGTAGATTCGGAATCGTAGGGGTTAAATTACCCTATAGCGAATGTATTGCCGTTTTATATACCGAAATACCTATAGTATTCGCTATTCTACCGTACTAGGCTCGGCGATTATAAGCTAGAATTCGAGAGGTAACGTTAGATAGAGTTTCTAAAATCCGGGGAAAGTTCTCGGCTTTACTAAATTCGGGAGGTAACGTTAGATAGAGTTTTTAAAATGCGGGGAAAGTTATCGGATTAGCTAAAAGCTTTAGTACTAGGCTGTTTTTAGACTAGTAGCGCTTATTTGGGCGTATAACTATTAAATAAATAAATAAGAAGTGAAGTAATTGAATAACCTATTTATATTGTTATTAATGCTATCTATAGGTGAATAAGGGTGTCCTTATATAGCCTTCTATACTAAGGAGTACGCGTAAGTATTAACTTACATGGTACGTAAGTAAATGCTATAGAGCGCACTAGTAAATCCTATTACGTAGATAAATCCTATATACCGACGCCGATATATCGGGTTAGCGACGGCTAAATCTAATATATAGAGTAGAGCGATCGTAGAGAGATAGATGTAATATCGTACTATTAGGTCCGAATCTACTTCTAGGTAGAGATACGAGTTATTATGATAAGGGAGGACTTTCTATATAAGGAGAGTATATATACTTTACGTACATAAGAATGTTTATCTATACGGTACGATAGGGATAAGATATAGGATTTATAAATAACTTTATACCGCTAGTTTGTGTTTAAGCTTCCGTTAGGACATCCTCCCGTACTAATAGAATACTGATAAAGTATTAGCTTAGTGCATTAGTTATGCAGTACTATAGTACTTAATTTTATATTAGTTAAGACTCGAAGAGTAGGCATTAGACGAAGGATCCGATAGATTAGAGCTCTAAAGATGTAATAAAGAGTAGACGTAACGCACTTATGTTATATCGGCTATTCGATTATATAGCGGATGTAAGTAAATAACGAGCTTATGTCACCGTACCGGCGCCCATTCACCTCGATCCGCGCGCACGTGCGTGGGCACCACAAGCGCGCCGCTGACTAAGCCGCTGACTAATCGGCTTGGCGCTCCCTTAAGTATCTCGCGCTCTCCGCGCCTCTCTTAGATAGCTATCTATTCGACTTGTACCTTATCCGACCACGTGCTTGCACCTGCTTGTGACACTTCGAATAGATCATCACCAACGTGTAGAGAGACACGAGAAGCTGCATTCGGGAGATTGCAGAGAAACCGCGACAGCACAAGGTGCTGAGATCAGGTGTTGGACTCGACTGAGTCGCACCTTGAAGTAGGTCATAGCTAACACAGCAGCAATGGCAAGACCCACCGGCACCGGCGCGCCAGGCGCAGGCGCAGAGAACACTGACCGACGCGTCCATCGCGCGTCCCTTAGTAGATCATCCTTCTTCACCCTCCCACCTGATCCGCCGGATCCCAACAGCGCGAACCCAGCCCAGGCGACTCAGACCCAAGGACGAGAAGAGGATATTGTGAACAAGCTCCTCGACGAGAACAACCAGTACCGCAAGCAGCATAAGAAAGTGTTCGACCAACTCCAAGAGATTGAAGAGGAGGAAGCCGAAACAGAACTGAACTTGGCTGATCTGTGCGGGCACGAGTTCATCGAGGATGAGACAGAAGACGAAGGAGCGGGCACGAGTGCAAGCGCACCTGAGAGGAGGGTTACTATCGACAACTTCCAGGAAGCTTTTGACTCACTGAATGGGCTGAACGCCGATAAGTTCAAGAAGACGGTCAACGACCACCCTCAAGCGATCCACAAGATCCTGTGCGACATCGAGTCAGACCATCGCCGCACACACAAACTAAATGCGACACTCGAGATGGCCAACCGCATCAACCTCCGTAAGGCGCAAGATGCAAAGGACCAGATGGACCGACTCGAGGATGCGATTGGTGAGGAACAAGCGGAGAACACCACTCTCAAGGAGGAAATCACCAAGTTGAAGGAGGAGATCGCAAAGCACGATAACACCATCAACGTCGACCCCGATGAACTTATCCAAGCCAAGGCTGATACGGCCAAGGCCACGGAAGCTAAGAAGCTGTACCGCACCCAGTGCAAGGCAGCTGAGGCCAAGCTTGTAGCTGCCGAGGAACGCATTGCTGAGCTCGAGAAGCAAAAGAAGGAACGAGGGCGGTCCAAGGAGAAACAGGACCCACCTCCGCAGAGAACGGAGTCCGAAGAGTCGCTGGAGCGTCGCCAGAATGGCGGCAAGCCAAACAAGCCTCAGAAGTCCGGCAAGCCCACGAAGAACAACGGAGATCCTGATTCGTCTGACTCTTCGGACGACGAGGATGGTGACAAGGACAAGAACCGCAAGAACAGTCGCAAGAGCGGTAGTCGCGAGAGGGCTAGTAAGAAGACGGACTCAGATGGCAACCCCATCTCGGCATACACCACATATGATGCCAACATGACTACCGGCATCAAGTCTTCTACCGAACCGAAGGCCCCTACCAAGTTCGACCCGAAGAGCGACGACATCAAGTTTCAAGAATGGCAGCGTGCTGCTGAAGCTAAGCTGCAAGCATCCAAGTACCGTACAGTAAAGGACTCCCTTCAAAACGTCCAGAGCTGGCTGAAGAACGGCGCTTGGACATATGTCGACTCAAAGATTCCTAGTCTCACCAAGTCCACGGATGGCACAACTACCCAGTATGCCTCCGTTGATGAGATGATGGAGGATCTGGCTAAGCGCTACGGCACCCGCAACGCCCACGCCAACGCCATGACCAAGCTCAACACTCTTCAGCAAGGCGACAAGGAGAAGTTCAGCGACTTCTACCCATCCTTCCGCGAGAACGCCGACATCGTCAATCTGGACAACGGCGCCGAGGAGAAGAAGCTCGAGAAGGACTTCTTACTCCGCAAGCTGAATGCGCGCTACGACAACCGCATTATGAACGAGGATACGGCCAAGATGACTCTCGAACAAGTTGTCTCAGCACTGTACGATTACGAGGACAAGTTTGAAGCCTACGACCTTAAGCACGGCAAGACCAGCAACAAGACCCAAGGTGACAAGAAGAACACCAAGGGTGGCGATGACAAGAAGGATAGCACTTCGAGCGGTGGAGGCAACACGAACACCACTACCAACCCGAATGCTAAGACCAAGTGGGCTGACCGTCCTCAGCAGTATCAGCACATCCAGCCTCTGGATGCGACTCGAGCCCAAGAATGCATCGACCAGAATCGGTGTCTGAAGTGCGAAGAAGAGGGACACCGCCGCGTTGACACAGACCAGTGTCCACTGCGCGATGTTGCCCGCCGTCCTTTCGCACCAGGTTACAACCCAAGCAACAACCGTCGCAATGGTGGTGGCAATGCCAACAACAACGGCGGCGCGGGAAACGCCTAGTCCACTCTGTGAGCGCAACACACAGTGGACCGCACGAGTCACGAGTACAAGAGCATGAACATGAGCAAGGACCTCCTGAGAGAGGCAAGGTTTTGAGCATATCGGCACACTCCCTGCTGGCTGCAAACCACTCTGTAGATGAACACAATCCAGTGATAGCTTCTCATTTGGTTATGCCATGCACAGTGAATGGAAAGATCCCTGCTCAAACCTTTCATGATGATGGTGCTAACTCTACGTACTTCGACATCGACTTTGCGCGCAGAAATAACCTTGATATGATACAACTGCCCAACCCCATGGGGCTGATGTTAGCAGACGGCCAACCTGCTAGTGACCTAATCACTCACAGAACAACGGCACAGATCCAGATCGGCGACCACGTGGAGACAAGGTCTGGTTACTGCGCATCACTGGAATATGATGTAGTCCTCGGCCGACCCTGGCACGACGAGCATCAGCCTGTGTTCCACTATGCGTCAGGAACCATGACTCTGTTCTCAGCCTATTGCCGCGCCAACTGCTTGAGGAGCACTGAACCCGTATGCGTGCAGTCTATCAACGACAAAGGAACCACGCCGGTGTGCATCCTGCAGACCGAAATGCCAGTGCTCGAACCCTCCAGATCCAACTTCGCTAACTACGTACGACCTTACGTAGAGGATGAAGATGAACCCGTCCCAGCTGTGGTTCAGGAGACACACAACACGAAGGCAGCCATGCGGCATGCAGTAGACCTTGAAGAAGAACTGGAAGCATCACACCACGCCCGTAAGCCATTACCTGCTGATGGTCCTGACACTCTGAAGCGTCCGGCTCGACACACCAAGAAGGCGCCGAAGCCTATGCCAGAAGAACCCGAGATCGATATCAAACCCATCACGGCAGAGGCGCTTAGGCGAATGAGTCGCAGGCAAGGCTGTGAAATTCATATGATGTGGATGTTTGATCCGAAAGAAGACCTTGACAAACAAGTCGCTCGCGATCCCCTCTCAGCTTGTGCGCTGAAGGCATTCGGCATGCGAGCTAAGCCCGTAAGAGGAGGCACGGCTGCGATGTTGGTGGACTCCAACACTCAGGAGAACATGGACAGATTGGAGAAGTCCCCGGGTGATTACACCCAGCGACAACTCAATGCATCTGCCGTGTCAGCCGACGACTATCAGCGATTCATGAACGGCAAAGACAAAGACCAAGATCCTACCCCTTTGCTGCCGGTTGAATTCCGAGAAATGGCCAGACTGTTCAGCCGCAAGGAGGCAGACAAGGTGCCACCAAGGAGACCAGGTGTGGACCACGAGATCAAACTGAAGAACGGTCAAACCCCTCCGTTTCGAAGACCATACTCCTTCTCCGCTCGGGAAAACGAGGTCATTAAAAAATGGGTCGATGACCAGCTCGAAAAAGGCTTCATCCAGCGCAGTGTGTCACCAGCAGCAGCACCTGTTCTGATAGTAAAGAAACCAGGCGGAGGACTCCGCGTTTGTGTCGACTATCGTGCACTGAACGCGCTGACCACAAAGAGCAGGTACCCAATCCCTCTCTTTCAGGAAACGCTAGACCGCATTGCAGGCGCGCAATGGTTCACTAAGCTGGATGTCATTGCAGCATTCAACCGTATCCGCATTGCAGCAGGGGATGAATGGAAAACGGCATTCACTACTAGGTATGGGCAGTTCGAATGCGTGGTTATGCCCTTTGGATTATGCAATGCGCCAGGAACATTCCAATCCTTCATTAACGACACTCTGAGGGAGTTCTTGGATGACTTCGTATCATGCTACCTGGATGATGCACTTGTATTCAGCAAAACCAGGGAAGAGCACGTCCAACATGTGCTAAAGGTTCTGAGAAAGCTCGACGCTGCTGGACTGCAGCTCGACATCGACAAGTGCGAGTTCTTCAGACATGAGACCACATATCTTGGCGTGATTATTACGAACGAAGGCATCAAAATGGATCCAGCCAAGATCGAATGCGTGAAGAACTGGCCTACTCCCGCCAACGTTACCGATATTTTGTCGTTCACGGGGTTTGCCAACTTCTATCGGCGGTTCATCAAAGACTTTAGCAAGATCTGTTTGCCCATGACCAAACTCACGCGCAAGAACGTACCATGGGAATGGTCAGAGTCGTGCCAACGAGCATTCGACGCGCTGAAACAGGCATTCATCGACGCCCCTACACTGAAGCACTTCTATCCAGGAAGAGAAACGATTCTCGAAACAGATGCCTCGGATTACGTGACCGCAGCAGTCCTTTCTCAACGAGATGAGAATGGCGTACTTCATCCGATCGCATACATGTCCAAGAAGATGGATCCGCAACAGTGCAATTACGACATCTATGACAAGGAGCTTTTGGCGATCGTACAAGCTTTCGAAGAATGGCGCCCGGAGCTAACCGTTAACGAGTACGGCACTGACGACTACGAGAATCTGCCAGACCCCGACTCTGCAGAGGACAAGCCTACTCTCGTGTATTCTGATCACAAGAACCTTGAATGGTTCATGAGTACGAAACAGCTTAACCGAAGGCAAGCTAGGTGGGCCGAGTTCCTGTCCCAATTCTTCTTCAAGATAGTGTACCGACCAGGCGTACAAGGCACGAAGCCGGACAGTCTCACACGGCGCTCACAGGACCTTCCTGTGCCTGGCGATCTTACTGATCCGCGCAATCAGCAACAACATCAGATATTGCTTGGGCCAGACCGGGTTCTGAATCTGTCCTCCACGAGAGTCCTTAGCGCCTCCGCCAACGACGTCGTGACTCCGCTCACCACCGCCATCCGAGAATTGTATGCGCAGCCAGAGGCAGAGGAGGCCGTCCAACAACTGGAACGCGATGAGCCATGCACGCTGCTACGAAAACATCGTATCGACGACCGTCATGCAGTGCCAGTTGGGGGAATGATATACATCAAGAACATCTATGGCGGATACAGCCTGTTCGTTCCACCAGAGTCAGAAGATGCCCTTGATGAAGGAGAAGTGCCGGTGCGCACTCGCATCGTGCAAGCTTTCCATGACCATGCCGCAGCGGGCCACATGGGAGATGAAAAGACTTACGAACTCGTTGCTCGCAATTATACTTGGCCAGGCATGGCTCGTTTTGTCAAGAAATACGTCCGAGCTTGTCGCACTTGCCACACGAACAAGAGCACCAACATCCAGTACCCTGGACTGTTGAAGCCGTTGCCTGTACCATTCGGCGCATGGGAAGACATTGCTGTCGACTTCGTCGTCAAACTGCCGGAGGGGAAGAGTGCGGTGGATGGACGAACATACGAGAACATCATGACGGTCACATGCCGCCTTACCAAGGAAAGACACATCATTCCTGTCCTCTCGATGACCGCCGAACATTGTGCCTTGGTGTTCTTGAAGTACGTGTTCAGCAGACATGGGCTTCCCAAGTCCATCGTCTCAGATCGCGGCACGCAATGGGTATCGGCCTTTTGGCGAAGGATCTGTGCCCTCCTAGGCATCAACCAGAAGCTCTCATCTTCATATCACCCGGAGACGGACGGCCAGTCGGAGAACACGAACAAGGTGATGGAACAGTACCTCCGCATGTTCGTCAATTACGCTCAGGATGACTGGCCGGATTGGGCCCCGTTGGCCGAGTTTACTGCTAACAACGCCGTATCAGCTACAACAGGGGTATCACCGTTCTACGCCAACACAGGACGTAACCCACGCTTTTCCGAGCTCCACCTCGAGCTCCCAATGCCACTTATGCCACACAGGCAACGACTCGACGCGGAGTCAGCAGACAGGTTCGCAAGAAAGATGCATGACATGCAGGAGTTCCTACGACAGCAAATGGCCCTCGCCCAAGCCGTCCAAGCCGAATACGCAAACCAAAACCGTACACCAGCACCACGATACGTCGAAGGTAACGAGGTATGGGTGAGCACCGAGAACTGGGAGATGGAGAGACCGTCTAGGAAGTTGGACGTGAAGTGGTCAGGTCCGCACGTGATCACGGAGGTGCTGCCGGGGAACACCTATAAAGTGGAGCTGCCGCCCACTATGAATATTGACAACCGCTTCCACTCACACCTTCTAGCACCGGTTCATCCTCCAGTCGAAGGGCAAGTACAACCTGCGCCTCCACCGATACGAATCGTGGACGACGAACAACACGAAACCAACCCAGCCGAGCCCGACTTTTGGGAAGTGGAGGAGGTGTTGGATTGCAAGAAGAGATGGCCGAGAGGAAGAACACCTAGAGGTGGTGTGAAAGAGCCATATTATGAGTACTTGGTGAAGTACGTTGGATACCTAGAACCATCCTATGAAGCTGCGGGCCAGGTCATTGAGACAGCCGCCGCCTCTGTCGCCGACTTTCACCATAACCATCCTCGAGCAACCAGACCACCTGGTTTTCAACCTCCTGCAGACTGGGTTGCCAATGAGGATGCCACGGGCATGCGACTGGCGCGTGACTCAGCACTCAATGCAGCAGCGATGGCTCTGATGCCGGTGGGACCTGGACTCAGGACTTGTGAGAAAGAGAGCGATACGCGTCGCGATGACGATCTTTCTCGACAAACAGACCAAGTAACAGGAGTGGATCTGCTGATTGGCGCGAGTCATGACGACAGTGAAGCTGATGCGCATCAGATCGCAGTGTGTAGCCGCCTGGATGGCGCGAGTCACTACGGCACAGGGTACCTGTGTGAAGAGCTGGGTACACACACCGAGAAAGACACCGTCCGGACAGTAGCTGAGGCTGCTGCGCCGTGTCGCCGCGAAAGTCTGCCTGCGTTACGTAGCGTCATAGATGGTTACGCGGAGGACGAGGAAGTCGACACTGTGACGGATGATGAGTTGATAGACGACGAGAAGTTCGCGAAGGCAATGATGGATACGATGGATAGGAGAGGACAGAGTGCTCCGGAGCGCACTCTCAGAGGGGGGGGTAGTGTCACCGTACCGGCGCCCATTCACCTCGATCCGCGCGCACGTGCGTGGGCACCACAAGCGCGCCGCTGACTAAGCCGCTGACTAATCGGCTTGGCGCTCCCTTAAGTATCTCGCGCTCTCCGCGCCTCTCTTAGATAGCTATCTATTCGACTTGTACCTTATCCGACCACGTGCTTGCACCTGCTTGTGACAGCTTACTTATAATTGCTTATATACTTGTCCTTATTATTATTATTACTCTCTACAAGTTAATAAGCGTGCCCTTATGTATTCTTTACGCTAAGATGTACGCGTAAGCATCGAATTACATAGACTATAAGTAGATGCTATAGAACGTACTAGTAAACCTTATTACGTAGATTAATCCTACGTATTGTCTTACTACATTCGGGAGGCGACGGCTAATCCTAACATATCCGTTATGTCTTTAGCGTCGCCGTACGTAACCGTCGAGATTTACTTACGCTAGTAGCCTATAGATATATATAAGTAGACATAAAATTTAACGTTTATATTAGTATACGTAGTATCCGTTACAAGTATCGGTACTTCTTAAAACTCTAATAGAGTACCTACATAGCTCTTATCGTAAATAATTCCTTAAGATAGCTAACCTACGTATTATCTTTAATACTAATTGCTCTTCGCATCCTATTCACTACATAGTAAGCCCCGAGCTAAGTTATAGGTCGTAGCTCGATAGCGGCGTATCCTAAAACCTACTTATCCTTAAACCTACTATTCTTATTACAATAAACGTACGTGCGGCTTGCTATTACGATGTATAGATAGCATTTAGCTTTAATACTAACTCCGCTTCTCTCCTAGTTATCGTACCTAGCGCTTACGCTAATGCCCGTCGAGGGTACGATATTACTAGCTATAGTAGGTGTATAACCGTCGATTATAAGCTTATGAAGTCGCACGACTATTAAAGTCTATAGACTAAGCACCTATCTACGCGTATACCTAAGTACTTATTAGGAAACTTACCTATCTTTACTTTTCGTAACTAATTATTACTTAAACCGGGCTCTAAGTAAAGTTAATAATATATAGTAACGATAGACATTCTAGTCTACGTAGTAGTTGATTGATTGATTATTCCATTAACGTGCTATTTGAGTCAAAGACTATGCAACACGGGTCTCGAGAACGAGACCAAAATTTGAGAGAAGGAGAAAAGCCCCGTCGTACCCCGGACGTAAAAACTCCTTAAAAGATGCGAGCAACGCTCGCTATTCGAACCGTAAATCGAATATATTGCGGCGTAGTACGCGCGTACCCGGTAGTCGTGTCTTGTCGAGAATTGCGGTTTGTCGCCTTGCCCCGGGCGAGACAAGTTTTGCGCCCGTGTCTCGTTCTTGTTTTAAAAAGCCAAGCCGGCCGTACCCGTACGCACCGAGCAAAATCCCAAGAAACACCCGTTGCCTCTGTTTCAATCCAGTCGCGTTCTCCGGTCTCGAGTGTAGCTCCTCGGTCGCAGTGGCCTCGCTGTCGTCCCCCCCTCGGCCTCTCTTGGTTCCAGCCGTGCAGTATACGTGGTTTGCGCCCCTAAACGCCTCTCTTGGTTCCAGCCGGCAGTTTACGTGGTTTGCCGGGACGACAGGTAGACAGCGCCTTCGTTGTTCGAGCGACGTGTACGCTATGTACGTCGCTTTCCCTTCTCGCAGTTCCGGAGTTCTTGTTTGTAGATTTTGAGCGTATCTCGTTCGTTCGGTTCGTCCGACCTGTCTTTTCTTGTTTCGAGTCGAGTAGGCTTGTATTTTTCGAGAGAGAGAGTCTTAGTTTCTCTTCGTCGTAACGAAGATACTTACGTCGTCCGCCGCGTGAAGGCGCTCTCTATAGGACGACTACGTAGTAGTATTAGTAGCGGTAGAACGAGAATGCCTCGATACGCTATCTAACGTAGAACCTATAGCTTTATAAACACCGGAATAAGAGTCTCGCCGGTGGTATGTCTCTAATACTCTCGCGAAGGCTAACGGTACGATAGTCGTCCTAATAAGAATTGTCTCGTATAACACGTATATAACCTCCTACCCGAGTCCTAACTTATTGCGATATAATATAATATGCCTAGATGTCTTTTAACGCTCGAGGCCTAAGATCTAGGACTAGAGTACTATATGTTAGTACGTCTATAAGGCACCTAGGCTACCGATTAACATTAGGTTATAACCTCGTTATTACATACTAAACTTTACTTAATAGGTGAGGTATGTGTCTTAATTGTTATGTCTATAGAGGAAGTAAGGTAGATATATATATCTAGCTTATGTACGGGTACGGACCTATAACCTATTTACTTTAAGTAGTTCGTTAAGCTTCTAGGGCAGTAAATTAACCTACGGCTCGGACCGCTTATTATCTCATATTCTAATAAGCTAGTAGAAGTTAGCTTAAGGAATAACTAGAAGATTATCCTTAAAATTATGTTAGCTATAGCCTCCGTCGTTCGACTATAAGGTACGGTCTATCGAGAATAATATAACGATTATCGTTCTCGTACGGAGAGGGATAAACTACTAGAACCTAAAGTATATCGTACCTCGCTCTTAATGCATAATAGGAACGAACTCGAGTTAGAAGTGTCTCTAAAATAACGGTTTATTAGTAGCTAATCCTAGTATAGGAAGAGATAATCTACGTAATGCTATCTACTTATTTAGTAAACTGCGTCGAGTACGGTTCCGTACTTTAACATTAAACGATCCTACTAAAAACAAGATTACGATAGCTACCTATCTTCTACGAGTAAGTACGACCTATATGCGAGTTATCCTATCGAGTCGAGCGCCTAGGCTATTATAACTATAAGCTTAAGTTAACTAGGAAAGAGCTTTACTTAGTAGCTAAGCTATTATTGTTTAGAGGAACGTTATTTCTAATAGCTATCCTAGCTATATAGGTAGCATGTCTTTCTACTTCCGTAGAGTAGATAGCGTAACTTGATATATCTTCGACGAGATTAAGGGCCTTTCCGCGTCTATATCTCTAGCGATTAAAGTAGTGCTACATATACGATCTTCGCGAAAACTAACGATATAGACAGTACGATAACGATGTATAATACTATACGTCACGACTCTAGCTAGGTAATTAAGATGTAGCTATAGCCTTTTTAGACAATTAAGCGACATTTTCTTCGTCTATAGCATCCCGGTAACGACGGAACTACTACACTCTAGCTACTACTAAGCTTAAGATATTCTAGGGTAACTAATAGTAAGTTAAGGACTAGCGGCTTTTTCTAATGTCGAGCTTATGCGATTTAAGGCTTTAGGCTCTACTTAGTAAACGTATATATCGTATACGTTAATAACTATACGGTATAATTAGTATCGTAGCCCGATGCTATTAGCTCTAAGCTCTTAAATTAGGCTCGTAGTACGTCTAGCCTATAGAAACCTACGCTAGGATCTACTCCGAGGTATTTAACTCTACTTACCTAATTGCTAGCGGCTCTATAGCTATTAGCTCTATAGTTATCGGCTCCGTGCTAAAAACCGTAGAGTTAACCTTATCTACTTACAGTCCCTCGCTATATAAGTAGAGTCGTCTATAAAGGCAAGTAGATCGGTAAATAGTTACTACTACCGAGAGCGTCTAAAGGAAAGCTCTTACTCGCGAAATGTCATATAAGAATGTAGCTTCTAGAATTAAGAGTCCTTACATAATATAGCGCTAAGAATATTATAGCTACGTCTCTCTTAGATAAATAACTTAGTAAAGCTAGTCTCTCTAAAGGCTTTACAAGCTCCGTAGCGCTCTAGCCGTCTATAATTACGCCGAAGGGATGTTACTAGAGTTTAGGATTACTCTATTAATATAAAGAGAGCGTACATACTACCCGTTCTATAATAGCTACTACGTATAGCCGGACGTACCGCCCGAGGTTATAAGTAACTAGCGAGCGAAACCGATAATGATAATAGAATCTCTCGGCCCTTCTATCTATTTCGCTTATGTTATAGGCTCCTGTATTAAACTATCGGCACGTTCGTATTCTACTAATACTACTATTATCATTCGTGTAAGTAGACATAGCGTAGGGCACGTCGCACGATACTTTAATAGCCTAATTATTCGTAGCTAAGAGTAGAAGTATTAGAGGTATATATTGCTAACGTCGTGCTCCCCTTCCCGGGACATACGCGCGTTATAGTAGGATATGCTCCCGATGCCTAGTACACCTTTATCGTTATAGCGTCTCTTCGTCGGCCGCCTTAGGTCTAACTTAGCGATCGTATCGCTTCGAGTCTATCTTACTTTCTAGCTCTTCGGCCTTATTAATAACGTCTTCTACGTTATTATCCTTACCGCCGCCCTCGACCTCGTTAGACCGTCTATACCTAAAGCGACAGTATTAATAGTATACATTCTACCCGACCTACGGCACGATCTACTAAATGGGCGTCTTTATCTTACGCTCTTTACTACCATTTATCCGTATTAGGAGCCTATATTACTACTCTAACTTAGCTTAGGGCGGTGTCGCCTTTTATAATAGTTATAGGCCCAAATTAGCGCTACTAGCTTAAAACAGCCTAGTACCGAAGCTTGAAGCATAGCTAAGAACTTTCCCTGGATCCGAAAAGCCCATTTTACCCGAAACGGCTTAGTAAGAAACCTTATCCCGGATTTTAGAAACTCTATCTAACGTTACCTCCCGAGTCGGCCTTAGTTTTAGCTTATAATTGCCGAGCCCCGTACGTTAGAATAGCGAATACTATAGGTATTTTGCTATATAGGACGGCAATATATTCTTTATAGGATATTTCGACCCCGGGAACATCGAATCTACAATTAGATTTACAATATAACTACCGGTTACCGAGAAAATAGCTAATAAAACATATACTACTATAGTACGTAAGGCTTCCCTATTCTATTAGATACTAATTACTCGATGTAGATAAACCTATTAGAGGACTATCTAAGAGGAAAGAGACTTTAGGAGGTCTACGAAGGGAAGGAAGATACTACGGAAAGGGGAATAGTTAAAAAGAAAGCTAGTACTATTACTATAATTAAAGTACTTACGGGTACTAAGAGAGTATACCTTATAGGCTTACGGGACCTAAAAGAAGCCCTCGATAACCTTAAGGTAATATACTTAATAACGAGTACGTAGAGAGCCTAAGACTTACTTACGAGGTTCTATAACTATACCGCGGGTTCTTCGATCGATATTACGGCCTCGTAGTTAACGTAACTCGTAAACGAGATACGCGTTATAAAGAAAGAAGAATTACCTACTAAAAGTATATAAAAGAGTATCCTACTAGGATGCCTACCCGAAAAATACGGTAATTTCCGGACGGCTATTAAGGCTATAGGGCTTTCTAATATATCCTTCGAAGACTTAGTCTCTAAGCTTAGGGCGGCGTTACCTTTTATAATAGAAAGTATAACTACCCTTACGAGCGGAGCTACTACAGATAAATTATAATAGTCTCGCTCTTAGTTATAAATGATTTTAATAAGCTCCTAAATAAACACGACGATAATAGTACTATAGAGGAGAGCTACACGTTAGGTGCTTTAGTAGATATATAAGTACGCTATATAAAAACTTTCACCGCTACTCCTTAGACTCTAAAGCTATTTATACTTACTAACGAGAAGATTATTAAACCTCTCGTTTATAAGCTTTGTTAGGGAGAATAGCTTAAGTATCGTAGTAACTCGGACGCTCTTTAGCTTCGTCCTATTCTAGTAAATGTTACTAGCCCCGGCTAATAATACATCCGTAAGCATCGCTTAGGTAGCGCTAACTAGACTATAGCTACTCGCTATAAGAACATTAGTAAGGTATATATACACTACTACTAGATACTATCCTATCTAATACTATAGGCTTTACGCCTAACCGCTAGTACTCTAGTATCGACTATATATCCGTAGCCCCTACGCCGCTAGGAGGGTCCGATACCGTATCTATAGCCTACCGGACCGGACTAACGGGCTTAACTTAATACTATTAGAAAGCTATAAGATTTATAAGAGGTATACTATTACTAAGTTCTCCTACTATAATAACCTTAAGAAGATATTAGTACTAATAGGAGGGAGAAAGAAGAAAGATTATAGAATTATCCCTACCGGATTATATATAGGGAATAGGAATATCTAAGTCTAACTTAAAGGTAAGAGTTAGAGTAAAAGGAAGCAATCTCCTTAGTAGAGTCTTAATAGATATAAGCAATAAAGTATTCTATTAACTAGAATATAGCTGTATTTTAAAATTAGACTATATTACTCCCGCTAATAGTAATCTAAGAAGAATTCAAGCATCTATAACTATCCCTATAGATCTCCGTTATAACTAGTATATCTTTATCTAGTAGTAGAAGATCGCCGTTAGTAGTTATAATATTTCTAAAACTGTTCCGTACGTTAATACTATTAATATTAAAGTAGATTTTATATAAAGTATTACACGATTAAAGGGGTAGCCTATAGCTAACCCTTATATATAATCTACGGCTATGCCCGGCTTAGTAAGCCGTATATAACGCGTATACGTACATTAAGTAACGCGTATAGCGTCTATAGAAGAAAGTAAGCTTTACTTTATCTACGATTAGAAGATCGTAGGCGTACTATATATTACGATATCCCCTTATAGTTCTTATAGTTCTAAAGCTTCCCCTCGTTATAATCTATATACGCTATAGAGCCCGATGCGCGACGCGCGTAACGGCGAGTTACCTACGCCCTCCCTAAGCCCTAGAGTATAGTAGTAGGCGCGTCGTATAGCCTTAGTTACGAGAAGAGAGGCCTTAAGGGCTAAGATTAAAGAGTAGGAGATATAGCGGGAGATTAAGTAGCTAGAGATCTTACGCGCTATAAGCGTACTACCTCTAGAGTAGATAGGAGGGAGGAGAGAAGATTACTTCCCTACTATAACCCCTACCTCTATCTCTATAGCTACTAATAATAATAATATAGTACGAGGCGCGGCTACAGTATATATAACTCGACCGCGCCTAAAAGAGCTAACGCCTTTTAGAGGGGACTCGATAAGGAAGGTAAGGGTATTCCTTAGGAAGCTCTTACTTATCTTCGCCCTCTTAGGTACTATATATACGACGGATAAATTAAAGGTCCTATATAGGGTTATATACCTTAGCGGAGAGGTAAGTAAGTAATAGTATACTAACTATAGCGTCTTTAATCTCGTAGGATATATATACTAGGACTTTAAGGAGTTCTATTAAAATATATACGGCGATCCTATAAATCGCGTACTTAACGTAATATTAGAGTACGAGGTTACAAAATAGAAGGATAACTAGATAGTACGATAGTTTACGACTAAGCTAGATATTATAGAGGACTAGTTAGGTAACTACTCGGAAGCGTAACGCGTATGGTACCTACTAGTAAAGCTTACGCCTCGCTTATAGTCCGCTATCGTTAGCTACTATAATATTCCTACGACTAGAGAAGAGCTAGTAGTCCTAGCCTTACGTGTTAAAAGTACCGAGCGCTAAGGTAGTAGTAGAGGGTACGACGGCGGGTAGTATAGGCGTTATAAGCGTAAAGCTAAAGGCGTATATAAGTAGGTCGATTACCTAAAGTAATAGAAGTTAAGTTATATACTAGGCGCCTCGAGTACGAGTTATTAGCGAGACGCTAGTAGCTCGTCTATAACTAGCTAGAAGTCGAGGGTAGAGTACTACGGCTACGGTAAGAAGGGTTACTATAAGACTAAGTACCGGAATAGACACCTATAGAAGGACCGTAATACGTAAGCGGTTTTTAGGCTAGAAACTATAGAGGCTTTAACTAAGAAGGGCAAATAGGGAAAAGGTAGAGGACTAGGTAAGGGTCGCTCCTAAGTCCCGGGTTCCTATATAGACCCCTTAAGGTAAGTTAATACGAGTCTAGCGCGTTACTTACGAGGCGTAGTTAAGACGCGTAAAGTCTTTTGCGAGGCTACGTTTCTCCTAGACGATAGCGCGGATTTAAGCTTAGTATTATATAAGTATATGCTCTAATAGTAGATATAGCCTATTAGTAGTATAAAGCTCTTAAATTTAGAGTCGTACGCGTAGGACTAAGGGTATTACTACGGCGTCTATACGGTTTACGTACGCCTCGCTAATAATATAGAAGTAGAGCGCGTAAGCGACGCTATCTACTATATAGTACCTATAGGTAGGCCGTTAGTAATTTTATAAAGACCCTAGCGGTATTATAATTAGATTATATAGGCCTATAAGGATAAGTAGTAGTTCTATAGTACCGAGACGCCTACGTTTTAGTAGCGTAATATACGTAAGTTCCTTAAGGATCTCGAGGTCGTCCTATAGAGAGCGCCTTCACGCGGCGGACGACGTAAGTATCTTCGTTACGACGAAGAGAAACTAAGACTCTCTCTCTCGAAAAATACAAGCCTACTCGACTCGAAACAAGAAAAGACAGGTCGGACGAACCGAACGAACGAGATACGCTCAAAATCTACAAACAAGAACTCCGGAACTGCGAGAAGGGAAAGCGACGTACATAGCGTACACGTCGCTCGAACAACGAAGGCGCTGTCTACCTGTCGTCCCGGCAAACCACGTAAACTGCCGGCTGGAACCAAGAGAGGCGTTTAGGGGCGCAAACCACGTATACTGCACGGCTGGAACCAAGAGAGGCCGAGGGGGGGACGACAGCGAGGCCACTGCGACCGAGGAGCTACACTCGAGACCGGAGAACGCGACTGGATTTGAAACAGAGGCAACGGGTGTTTCTTGGGATTTTGCTCGGTGCGTACGGGTACGGCCGGCTTGGCTTTTTAAAACAAGAACGAGACACGGGCGCAAAACTTGTCTCGCCCGGGGCAAGGCGACAAACCGCAATTCTCGACAAGACACGACTACCGGGTACGCGCGTACTACGCCGCAATATATTCGATTTACGGTTCGAATAGCGAGCGTTGCTCGCATCTTTTAAGGAGTTTTTACGTCCGGGGTACGACGGGGCTTTTCTCCTTCTCTCAAATTTTGGTCTCGTTCTCGAGACCCGTGTTGCATAGTCTTTGACTCAAATAGCACGTTAATGGAATAATCAATCAATCAATCAATTAAGGATCTCGAGAGCTTAAAGTAGGTATATATAATAAGTGTTCGGGTTATTACTATAGTAGTATCTAAAGTAGAGAATCCTTTATAGCCTAAAGAGTTTATAGACTTCTAAGATATATACGTACCTAATAAGTAGGTAAAGCGTAAGATACCCAAAGGGTTTAAGTATACGATTAATCTCGTAGAGGGAAAGAAACCCCTTTAAGCCGCTATACTACTAGTCCTTAACTAAACTAGAGACCTTAAAGGAATACCTTACGTAAGTAATAGAGAAGGGTTAGATTAGGCGATCCGTAAGCGAGGCGGATACGCCTATCCTATTTATACTAAAGAAGAACGGCACTCTTAGGCTCTATATAGATTATAGAGGCCTAAATAAGATTATAGTAAAAAACCGATACCTACTACCCCTAATTAGTAAGATATTAGATAGGCTATAGAGTACGAAGCTCTTTACTATAATCGACCTATAGGATACCTCCTACCGTATTCCTATTAAGCGAGGAGACGAGTAGAAGACTACGTTTCGTACGCGATACGGTTACTATAAGTACTTAGTAATACCTTTTAGGTTAACTAACGTACTAGCTACCTTTTAGGGGTATTTTAATAAGGCCCTTACTAGGTTAGTAGATAATATCTACGTAGTCTACCTAGATAATATTCTTACCTATAGTATAACGCGTAAGGAGTACGTACGAGCCGTACGCGGGGTACTAGAGAGGCTATAAAAGTTCGCCCTATTTATAAACCTAAATACGTATAGCTTCTTCTAGGAGAGTACTAAGTTCCTAGGGTTTATTATAAGCGTTGTAGGCGTATCGATAGATAGGAGTAGGATAGCCGTAATTAAGGAGTAGCCTACGCCTACGAGTTTCTATAAGGTTTAATCCTTCCTAGGATTTTATAACTTCTATAGGCCGTTAAAAGGGTACTCGAGGATCGCGAAGCTACTAATAGACCTACTAAAGGAATATAAGAATAGTAAGAAGTAAGGACCTCTTATATAGTTCGCTTACGAGGAGTAAGTGTTCTAACGGCTAAAAGCTAGGTTCCTCGGAGCACCTATCCTAAGGCACTTCGATCCTTCGTTACGTACGAGGGTTTAAACGGATGCCTTAGGTTTTGCAATTATAGGCATTATCTCTTAGCTATTTAGGACTAAGTAGCATCTAATTGCCTTCTATTCTCGTAAGATAATACCTACCGAGTACAATTATAAGACCTATAACTAGGAGCTACTAGCAGTAGTAGAGGCATTGAAGCATTAGCGACCGTACCTAGAAGGCGTATCGTATACGGTTTAGGTACTAGTCGACTATATAAACCTATAGGGTTTTATAATAGTAAAGTAGCTAAATAGGAGGTAAGCTCGATAGGCGACGTTCCTATAATCTTTTAACTTCGTAGTAGAGTATAGGTTAAGGAAGAGTAACCTAGCCGATACGCTATCGCGACGTAGTAACTACGTATACGTAGCGTAGTAGACGTCGAACTTACTTCCTACGCTATAAAGTAAGCTATCTTTCTAGAAGAAATCCCTATTAAGAGAGAACGAGCCTATAGTAAGGCGCGTAACCGCTACCTACGATAAGATATAGGATAAGGCGGCGACGACGGTCGTAGGAGTCTATAAGCCGTAAGGGACCTAACTACTACTAGTAATATTATACGCTATAATAATATAAGGCAGCCTAGGCAAGCTACTTATACTACTAATAAAAGTCGTATAAGAGAGAGACGATAGGTACATTATATACTTATCGTAGGCGCCTAGTAAAGGGGTAGCTAAGGATTAGTATATAAAAGACGGGCTAGTCTATTACGGAAACGCGATTATCGTACCTAAAGATTACGTAGTAAAGGTATAGTTACTTTATATATATTATAATAACCTACTAGTAGGGCACTTTAGTAAGGTAAAGACTAAAGAGCTACTATAACGTTACTACTAGTAGGAATTACTTAGTAAGGATATAAGGGAATATATAGGAAACTATAGAGCGTATTAAATCTCGAAGGCGAGGCGCTATTAACCCTACGGTAAGCTATAACTACTACCGAGGCTAGACGGTCTATAGTAAGAAATTACTATAGATTTTATTACGGACCTACTACTAAGTAAGCGAGGAGAATGCGTATATAATGCGATCCTAGTAATCGTCGACCGCTACTTTAAAATAAACGTATATATTCCTACGACTAAGACATATATAGCCGTAGAGCTTACAAGGCTCTTATAAGATAAAGTTGTACGGTATTATAGTATCCTAGCGGGTATAGTAAGTAACCGCGGATAGCATTTACGAGTAAGTTCTAGAGTAGCTTCTACTTTAAGGCGTAGGTAAAGCGTAAGCTATCTATAGCCTTTTATCCTTAGACTAATAGTTAGACTAAGAGGGTAAACTAAACCTTAGAATAGTACCTTTATTATTACTATAGCAAGAACTAGATAGAGTAGGCTAAGTAGCTAGCTATTACTGTATTCGTATATAATAATAGCGTCTACCCTACGCTACGTATAACCCTATTTAAGATAGTATATAGTTAGAGACCTAAGATTGCCCTAAGACCTATAGGATCTTAAGGCAAGATCTGGGAAGGGAAGGTACTAGTAGTAGTAGACTTAGTTAACTATATACGAGAAATGCGCGCTACGCTTATAAAACGGTAGTAGACCGTAGTAGATAACTGGGCTCGCTACTATAATAAGACTTATAAGGCTAAGAGCTATTCTTTAGGCGATATAGTCTTAATATCTATAAAGATCCTAAGGTTAGTATTACTAAAGAAGAAGATAGGTCCGAAGTTTATCGGACCGTATTATATTATTAACGCTATCGGTTCGTAGGCGTACCGCCTAGTATTACTAGTAGAATTAAGAATCTATAATATATTTTGTATATCCCTCCTCGAGCCGTACGCGGGTAGCGAGAAGGATAGAGGTACTATACCCCTCGCTAATAAGGATAGGGAATATAAAGTAGAGGTAGGACTAGGAAAGCGTAGGTATAGGGGTAAAGTATAGTACCTAGGACGATAGAAAGGCTAGCTAGAGGAATATAATAGCTAGGAGCTAGTATAAGGACTCGCGAATACTACGCGTATAGTAGCTAAATATAAGGTAATAGCGAAGGCAATATGAGGCGTAGAAGGGATTAGAGAGGCTATATATCTAGCCCTCTAACCCTTTAGTAGTAAAATAGAAGGGCCTTACCCTTTAGTAATAATATAGATATAGCTTTCTCCTATATTAATAATATAGAGGAGAGGCCTTATCCGATAGTATCTATATAGGAGACAGGATAGAAGAGTATTTCTTTATAAAAATAAAAACAAAAGTAAACTTTTATAGGGGCGCAATATAGAGGCGCTACGTAGATAGAAGATAGGCGCGTAGCGCGCGAGAGCGGAACTTAATTATTTATTAAAACCTATTACTTACTTAGATATTAATAAATATAACATTTTATCTACCGGCCTTATTACTCTATATAGAGCTTTTAACGGACTAATACTAGAACTCCCTACCTACTTAACTTCGAATATTTAACCGTAACCCGCTAGAGCGTAGATTACTAGAGCTCTATACTTTCCGTCTATTAGTCTATACGACTACCGCTATCTTATCTTAATAGCTTCTTACGATCCTACTACGAGTATATAGCCGGTAGAGAATAGATATAGCCGGATTACTAGCTACTTACTATACGAGGGATTATAACTATTCGTAACACGATAGGTAAGATCTCTAATAGATATATACGTATTAATATTACTATTAATAAACATTAATATAGACTATTACCTTAGGGTATAACGGAACTAACGGGAGTAGTATAATGATATACGCTCTTAATCTCTATCTAAGATTCTCGCCTAGCTAAACGGGTATTGCCCTAGCGCTCTATCGATCTCCTATTCTAGAGGGCGTTTAAAGCTATTAGGTTTAGTATAACCTATAATCTTACTAAGTTAACTAACGAGTTAGATAACCTTCGTTCGATCGAGATTTGTTCTCGTTAAGTAGGAATAGGAGGGAGAGTAGTATAAAGTAGTAGCGAGGTAGCGGTTTAGGTAAGGCTATATTCTAAATAGTAAGATTAAACAGTAAGTTAAACGCTTCTAAGCTATAAGGGTTTTTAGCGTTCCTAAATATAAAGGAGATTCTTAGTCTATAACTTCTAAATTACTAAGTTACTAGTAACGAGTAATCTTAAATTACTAAGTTACTAGTAAGCGAGTAATCTCGTACGGCGCACGTAATCCGTTTTACCTAACGACTATATCTACCGTCGTAGCTTCTATCTAATCCGTAATACTATCTCCCTTCCGGCCTAGCTTTATCCCGAAGCTTATATAAGATAATATAATAGCCCCTTATTATAGGCTAGTAACAATGTCTTCTTCTTCTTCTAAAGATCGTCTTTAGCTAGTAAAGGAAATTAACGAATATAGCCGTCTAGTAGATCTTACTTATAATTATTATTTCTTTAACGGCCTTTCCTACGTCGCTATAGAAGGAAATTTTCGTCTTCGGTACTCGGAGTACGTTCGTCGCGGGCGGAAGTATATAAATTTATCCTAGGAGTCTCTTACTAAGACTCGCGAGGAGTATAGGAAGAATGTTAAAAAGGACGAGGAGGATCTTACGGAAGTCCTAGCGCGGCTAATACGGGACAAGGCTATACTTTACTAAGTAGGGGAGCGCGCGCGTAAGAAGGCGCTCTACTTAGAGGCTAAAATAGACCCTTCTAGTAAGATTAAGGATGTCGACTATCCTACCGCGGATATAACGCTTAGTCTATCTCCTATAGTATAGTCCTCGATCGACTTTATTAATAATGTAATTAACTTTTCTATTTCCTCTAGTTCTACTAGGTAGTTACGTAAGCCCTATTTCTTAGAAATTACTAGATTCTCTACTAACAGTTTCGTAGGTTTCTTTCTAGTTCTTAGGTAATTTCTAACTTATTGTATCCTCTCTATTTAATAAGGTATTGCTAACCTCTCTTATCTAGGATCTTTTTAACTTCGAATTCGTTTTCTACTTCCGGCTCGAAATAGAAGCTTTCTTAGTAAGGTGTTTTAGCGTCCGCGGGTTCTAACTTAAAGATGTAGAAGACTAGGTAGATTTTAGCGTCGGGTAGTAGTCGTAGGCGGTAGTTAATTAGTCCTATGATTTTATCAATAAAAAATAGTCCGACTTTAATATAATCTAGTTTCTTAGTCTATACACTTATTAAGAAGCTTTTATAAGGAGATAGACCTTATCCTCCTTCTTAGTAGAGGTGCTATTTTTCTCGTGTCTTACCGTTATTAAGACAGTTTTTATTATATATCTTCGATCGTCTTACGTGTTTCTTTATATACTTCCTTAAGAGTATCCATCGTTATAATTGCTCTTTCGGCTTATAGGTAGGATCTAGGTGTTCCGAATAGGTTAGGATCTTTACTAAAGTTCGTATAGAATAGTATCGTTAAATTTATCTCTAATTTATCGTTATTTAGTACGATCTATACTATTAGTAATAATAAAACCTAGTTGTCTTACACGTAGTTAATGTAGTATCGTAGATATTGTTCTAGCGTTTAGTTCATCCTCTTAGTTTATGCGTCTATCTCTAGATAGTATACTATTAAAAGCTTATGTTTAATTCCGATCGTCCCTATAAGCCTCTTCTAGTAGTTTAATATAAATAGCTTATCCCTATCTATTATAAACGGTTAGGGGAATCCGTAGTATTAAATAAGTCTATCTAGTATAAGGTATCCGAGCTACTCTATATTATATGTTTCTAATGTAGGAATAAAGTATACGTATTTTATAAGTCTATTAACTATAACTAGTATTATGTCGTATAGCTATTTCGTGACTTAGTCTTTCGACGGTAGGAGCTTCGTAATAAAGTCTATTGTAACTTCGTCCTATAGTTTTATCGGTAGTGCCCTAAACTATAGGTACCCGTATTTCGTATGTCTTATAGCCTTGTTTTATTAGTAGTGTACGTATCGTTTAATATAGCGTAACACCTTAAGTCTTTTCTATAGGAATAAGAAGCTACGCTATATTAGGTCTATAGTCTTTAAAGTTCTAGGGTGTCTATATGTTAGTCTATTGTAATGTTATTATATATACTCTTCTTCTCAATCCTTCGGTACTTAATATTTTCCTTACGATATAGGGAACTATTCGTTCTTCTTGCCTAGTATTCGTACGATATTATTAAATTCTCTCGTGTTTATACTAAGACTTCCGTTAGGGTTTGTCTTTAGTATCTTATATTGTACTAGTTCCTTTCCTTCTATATAGTTACTTCTTCTTCGGCTTAGCGCGTTAGCACGGCTATTCTCTCTTCCTAGAGTATATTTAATTTCAAACTTATACTACCCTAATAGCTCTAACTAGCGGGCTTACCTTTAGGTAAGTTCTTTCGTTATCGTAAAATACGTAAGATTCGTATAGTTAGAAAGAATCGTTAACTTCGGTAGGCCCTCGACGTATACTCTCTAATATTATATCGCGGTAACAATAGCTAGAAGCTCTTTATTATAGATGTCGTAGTTCTGTTCCGCTATAGTTATTTTCCGGGAGTAATAGACTACTAGGTGTCTCTACCCCTCGTATATCTATGTTAGATACGCGTCTATTGCTATATTAGACGTATCGGTCTTAATATAGACTTCCTTACTACTATTAAATAGTCGAAGCGTTAGTGCTAAAGCGCATTATTCTTTAAGTTTCTTAAATGCTGTAATCTATTCCTTTCTCTATTTCTAGTTAACGTCTTTTCTCGTAAGTATCGTTATTAGCGCTACTATCTTTAAATAGTCCTTAATAAATTTCCGGCTATAGTTGACTAGTCTAAGGAATAATTGTACGTCCTTAACTATTTTTGGTTCTAGCTATTCTCTAATTAACTATGTCTTCGTACGGTCGATTATTATCCCCGTTATACTAATAATAAAGCTTAAGAATTTAACTTCTTTCTTATAGAATTCGCATTTTTCGGGTGCCGTCTTAAATCCTAATTGCGTAAGTCGTTTAAAGACGTCCTAGACTTGTTTTATATGTTCCTATAGGGATCCTTTCGTATAGACTAATATGTCGTCTATATAAGCGATAACGTATACATCGAGCAGGTCTCTAAGTGTCTCGTTAATAAGGTCCTAATAGGATACGGGTGCGTTAGTTAATCCTATTAGCATAACTAAGAATTCGTAAAGTCCGTATCTTATTCTAAAAGCGGTTTTCTATTCTTCTCCTTCCGCTATCCGTATAGCGTAGAAGGCATCTCGTAGGTTAATCTTCGTGTACTAGTCTAATCCGGTTAATCTATCTTATGCTTCTTCAATGTTAGGTAGTAGGTATCGGTTCTTAATCGTAATCTTATTTAACTTCCTATAGTCCTATACGAGTCGTAACTTCCCGTTTGCTTTTAAAACGAACATATATAGAGTTTCTATACTTAAGGTAGATCTTCTTATCTATCTTTTAGTGTCACGGGTGAACGACGTATATACTAAAGTTCTATGAAGTTTGTAATAAGTTCGATATGGAAGAAAGGGGAAGTTATACGCTGTCCGAAGAAAAAGGTGCCGGAAAGCAATCCGAACGCATAGGCGTAGCCTATGCTAAGAAACAGGGGCCCGCCCCTTATACTACCCCCCCCCCCCCTTCCTCCTCCGCCGCCCCTAGTTATAGCTCCGCCCTAGAGCCCATTGTCCTAGGTGTTTTTACTAGGCTCGTAATAGGAAGTGCCCGAGCCTCTCTTCCCTATTGTCTAGCCCCGCCGACGCCGAGACGAAGTGCTACTACCTAGGTGAGTGTAAGGTTTACTATTGTCCACCTAGTGACAATGGCTATTGTTACATGTGAACAATAGGAGCATAGAACATATCTTTAGGTTCTCGTTCTCTTTTTTTTTCTTTTTTCTTTTCTTTCTTTTTCTTATTACCCACCGCACGCGTAAGTTGCCCCTCCCCCTCCCCCTAAGCTAAGCGTCTCTATCCTTAGGGGCATATTTGCGCATCTTATGCCTATCGCTTAGGGAGACGACATTTTCCCTACGGGTTCCGATAGAGACTAATAGCATGCCGTGAACAGATACTACTACTACTACATCTCCCATTAAGACTATTAAGTGAGTCCGAATAAATTCTTACGGAGACTAAAACATTCTTACCGGAGCCTAGCATAAAATGTCCTAACGCCGCATCTACTACGTCCCCTACGCCTCTACTAGCGTAGACTGCGTCTCCTAGTATATAAGTACCGGTCCTCGTCCTATTCTTGTTGGGGTCCGCTAATTATCGTTAGGGCGTAACCGCGCGCGCCTACTAGGCCTATAACACTAATCGTAAGCATTACGAGGACATGTATATACCGCGCGGACCCCGAAGTAGAATTATCGCTAACCGCGCGTTTTAGGCCGGAGCTCGCCTACGCCGCCTATGCTAAGTGGACCCGCGCTACTAACTAGAACCGCGCGTAAGCATCCTCCCTAGCGTCCTCCGCGACTTTTCTACCGGCTTACGGTCTTTTAGCGACGACGCTCGTACTAAGCTCCGCGCCGTCCTTAAAGCCTAGAAGGCTTTAAAGCCCCTCTAGCGTACTAGTATACTCTCCCGGTAAGTTTCTACGGCCCCCGCCTCTATATACGCGCTTACCGATTCTTTTAGTACGGTCGCCGCTAAGGTTATAGGCACTATAGCTAATGCTTAGCTTACCTTTAGGTAGACGTATGCACTACGGGCCCCGTTATAAAACTATCGCTAACCGACCTCTTAGTCCCGGGGGCGCCCTACGCGACCTCTAGCTAGGCTAGCGCCGCGTACGTTAGGCCTCGGCCTCTACTAACTAGCCCTCGGGCACCCTCGTCTTTCGCACGGGCCGCGACCGAGCTATTATAGTATGTAGCTATCTCGAAAGGGGTCGGGCTCTACTACTTTTACGGCGGACGCCGCTAAAATGAAACGCTCTTAAACTTACCTATGCCTTCTTACTTCTCTCTATCTCCTAAAAAGACTCCCTAACCTAAAAGAACGCCTACCCTTTCCTAAACGCCTATATCTACGCTAAATCCCTAGGAATCCTTACCTTTTCGCCTTCTCCCCCTTCCGTTCGTATCCTATGCCTCCTTCGGTCCGTTATACGTTATCGGGTTACTATACCTCCTCTCGAAGTTATCCGCGGCTGCTGTGTCCGCGAGGTACCCTAATAGTTCCTATGTAGGCTTATAGTATCCGGTCCATTTTACTAGGACTTCGCGTACTTGGCCTCTACCTCTAACCTTGGCTCTAGCGTAAAGGATCTCTTCTACCTACTACTCTTCGTAAGACTGAATTATAATAGGGTCCGGCTATTTATTATCGATCTCCTATCTAGGTAAGGGGTCTTAGCCTACAGGTCGTAGTAAGTTAGGATAGAAGACTAGGTAGATCCCGTCGGGGATCCTAGATAAGCGTATAGATAACGGTAAGATTACTTCTACTACCGTATACTTCGCGTGTCTATAGTCGAGGCTCTTCTTTAGTCGTATAGTGACATAGTTGCGTAGATCTAGCTAAACTTTATCGCCTACACGATAGATTAGTACGGGCTTCCTATCCCGGTTAGCGTAGTCCTCCTGTTTTTAGGCGGCTTCCGCTATACTCGCCTAACATAGGTCCGTGATCTTTTGCATCCTTTCTACGAATAGCGTTGCCCGTTACGCGGCGTCTAACTAAGAGGTCTCTAGATCCGGTTATAACTAAACGGGTAATGGTGCCTCGTATCCGTGTACCGCGAAGAAGGGGCTTATTCCTAGCCTAGCGTAATACCGCGCGTTTAGAGCAAGTTGCGCCGTAGGGAGCTAGCGTTTCTAGTCGGACTACTTATAGTTAATGTAGTTACGAAGGTAAGCCTAGACTTCCTAGTTTAACCATTCCGGGCCTCCGTCGGTTTATGGGTAGTAGGCGGAGCTAAGCCTCTATTTTACACCGGTTAAACGACAGAAGGTCCTCTAGAAGGTACTCGTCTAGTTAGTACCCCGGTCACTCGTAATAGCTTAAGGGAGGCCGTAGTATCTTACCTAGTAGTCTAAGAACCTTTTAGCGTAGTCCTCGGCTTTTATAGTAGGCATCGCTTCTAAAATAACGGTCTTGCTTAGTCGATCCTTAATTACCTAGAGGTAAGTGTTCCCTTACGACTAGGGTATGTCCGTTATAAAATCTATCGAGATCTCCTAGAAGAATCGATCGGGGACCGGTAAGGGTTGTAGGAGGCCGTGTTTTTATTCTCTCTACACCTTATTCCTACCGTAGTAGTCACAGTTCCTTAAGAACTGCCTTACGTGCTTAGACTATAGGGGCTAGTAGAAGTTGCGACTTAGTATCGATGCTATAGAGTCCCGGCTAGGGTAGCCGTATACCGGTAAATCGTACACGGATTGGATTAGCTTAGTTCGAAGGGTGTCGTTCTATAGAATCGCTATGTCCGCCTCCTTGTAGTCGGACTCCGTAGAACTAGGAGCTCTAGGCACCTAAATCCTACCGCGGTAGTAAAGATACCCGTTATAGTCGATGCTATAGTTACCTACTTGTACCTTAAGTTTCACCTCGCTAGGAAGTGATCGCGCTCCTACCTTAATCGCGCGGTGTACCGCTTGGAACGTGCTGTCCTTCTCGATAGTTCTTTCCTAGAGGTCGTTTAGCTCTTAGTCTTAGAAGGGTCCCTATAGTGCGCCCGGTAAATCCGCCTCTTCTATAGCGGATAGTCCTTCGAACTACGTAGCTAAGATTCGTACTAACGAAACCTTTATATTCGAGCTAACGTCTACTACCTTCGAGCCCGGCTAATTCTTTACGATGTCCGGTTTAAGAAACCTACGATACCGTAATAACTTATCGTCCTACCTAAGTATATCCTGCTCCCTTCGAGAAAGGGCGTCCGGCACAATCGCCTCGGTGCCCGGCCTATACACTAGTAAAAACTAGAATTTTGTAACTTCCTTAACCTACCGGATCTACCGTTCGGAAAACTGTCTCTTCGTTATAAAGTATTCTAGGTTCTTGTAGTCCGTCTAGATTGCAAAGGGCCTATATGTTTTTAACTCGGGAGCCTATTCTTTAAGATAGGATACTACCGCGAGCATCTCCTTATCGTGAATGTCGTAGTTAATCTTAGCCTTATTAAGCTTCTTCGAGTAGAATCCTACTAGTTTTACGACTCCGTCCTTTTCTTATAGGAGGGCGCCTCTAAGCGCAAAACCGCTATAGTCCGTCTCTAAAAAGGTAGGGAGCTCCGGGTTCTAGTAGGCTAAAACTAGTGCTTTGTAGTACTTATCCTTTAGGGACTTAAACGCATTAGCCTAACGATCTCCCTAGGAAAACACCTTGTTCTTGCCGGTTAGCGACGTTAAGGGCTCGGCAAGCTTCGAATAGTTTAGAATAAACATCCGGTAGTAGTTCGCGAAGCCTAAGAAACGCCGTACTTCCTTCTAGGTAACCGGTGCATTCTAGTCCTTTACTACTACTACCTTCTCGGGGTCGGGTCCTACTCCTATCCCGTCGGCATGTACAATAAACCCGAGGTACTTAACCTTCTTGTATACGAACTTATACTTCCCTAGATCTAGAAAAAGGCCTCCGTCCTAAAGCTTCTAGAGCACGAAACGAACCTTCTAGAAATGGTCCTCTTTTATTCCGTCGGAGTAAATAACGACGTCGTTAGCGTAGGCCGAGGTAAAGTCGTCTAGGTAGTCCCGTAATAAACTGTTAATGTACCGCTAGAATGTTATAGGGGCCCCGGATAAACCGAACGGACATACTAGCTACTCCTATAGACCGAATCTAGTTCGAAAAGCCGTCTTATACTCTTCGCCTCGAGCTATCCGAAGGTAGTGGAATGCGGTAATAACGTTAACCTTCGTAATCTATCTAGCGCCCGTTAGGTTCCGAATAGTTTCCGGGATTAATAGTAGCGGATAACGGTCCTACTTAGTAATCGAGTTTAATGCTCTATAATTATAGTAGAACCTAAGGCCTCCCCCGGGCGTCCTTACGAATAAGACGGGAGCCGCCGCTTCTAAGGTAGAAGGGCGAATGTAACCCTTACGCTATAGTTCCGTTAGTGACTTCCGGAGGACAAGTAGCTCGTCTTTAGACATGCTATAGAGCGGTCCCTAGGGCAATGGTTCCGGGCTTCCGTCGGCTTTCGTCCGTATCTCGATCTTATAGTTAAGGTCGCCGCGGTGCGGAGCTAGCTTATTAGCTTCCCTAGTAGAAAACAGCGGTAATATATCCTAAAGTTCTAGAGGCAAGCCCTTCTTAAGTTCCTCTCGCGGGGGCGGCTCCTTCTTACTAAGGGCTTTCTTAATATCTTCTACGGTTACCGCGGCAATCGTAGCGAAACGCTCACCCGATTCGTGTTCTTCGTAGTTGTATCCTTCGGGTACCTATTTCTTTACTAAGCTATAGTAGTACCGGCGCTTTTTAGGCGTAGTCCGGATCTAGTTATACGCCTTCTACGGGTTCCCTAGGATTATAGGGAAGTCTAGATTAGGCACGACGTAAGCATAAACTACCTAGTAGATCCCGGTAGTTTCTATACGGAAGGCGACTACTCCTTCGATCGAGTTCCGTATCGCCTTCGTAAACCCTGTAGCCTTGCGGCTCTCGTTACTAACATACGTAAGACCGAGGCCTTTCGCTAGGTCTCCGTTAATTATAGCGTAGCATATGCATCCTTTATCGATAAGGGTAAACGTTCCGTAACTTTCGTTTAGGAGTACGTCGGTATATATAAGATTCCTATTTATAGAACTCTTAACTGCGTTCTACCCCTTTACTAGTGCTTCTTTATCTCCTAGTTCTAGCTTTCGACTAGGAGATAGTCTTTTCCTATCTCTTCGGGATCCGACTTAAACCCGTCGTCCTCTAGGATCGGCGCGACCGAGGCCGTATTAATCCTAGTGGGATTGACTACTACGGCGTACGGGCGTTCCTTTACTCGATGTCCGCTCGCTCTATAGCGGAAGTAGAGCTATTCCTAGCGCCTACGATCCCTCTCCGCGGTATCTACCTATTTCGCTTTCTACCTCCCTTTGTCCTCCTTCCGATCTCTACGACTTCTAGAGCGGCCTCCGCTTATCCGGGTTGGTGCTATAATAGTGTTACTATCGGCATTAACCTAGCTACTAGCCGTCCTCGTAAAAGAACGGGTAGTAACTATAGCGGTCGTACTAGAGTCCTTATTGTTGTCCTTCTACCTCTTATAGGCTATTTTAAACTGGTCCGTGTCCTCGAGGTTAGTTATAATCCGTTCGACCTCCCCCGTAAACTCGTAGTAGTCCTCCTTCTTCGGCATAGCCGCCGTGTACATCCGAACGGGGTTCGAGAAGGTGTTACGTAAGTACCTAATCTTCGCGTCGTCGCTCTAGTTCTCTCCGCCGGCGCTTAGTAGGAGTCCGTCGAATTTTATCTAGTAATCGTACTAAGGTTAACCATTCGTATATTTAATCTTAGTAAGCTACTCTAGGGCCTTGGCGCGCTCGTTACTATTACCGAAGACTTTCTCGAGTTGCGTAAAGAAAGCAATAGGGTCCTTCCCTAGTTCGCCGTCTCCCTTGTCCTAGAAGTGCCGCATCCTAGTACGCTCTCTCGCTAGTAAGGTGTCGTTAATCGCGTCCTAGTAATACTCCTTAGAGAGCGTCGGTTTTAGGGCGGATCGCACCCTAAAAGAGCTCTTTAACTTAAGAAGTAATTACGGAATGTCTCTACCTTGCCGTCCTAGGAAGGGGGGTTCTAACCTCTAGGACCCGACGGTTCTTCTCCGGTACGCGGCGAGGGCGCGGCGGCGTTTAGCGTCTATAGTAGCTGTCTTATTAGGTTACTAGTAGTCGTCTTATTATAAACTAGTGGCGAGACTATAGGTGTTAACTAACGTCGAGCGTCTTCCGATTCTTTTAAAGCGGCGCGCGTTGCAATTAACTCGGCTTGTATCTCTTCCTATCGCTAGTATAGTTACTAAAGCATAAGTTAGAAGTTTTTATTCGGGGCACTAGTCCCGGGGTTCTCGCTACCCGGCGACGTTATTACGTATCCCGTCTCTTTAATAGTAGGTACCTAGCTAATTCGAATGGATCTGTTACGGATCGGTCTGGGGAAGCCCGTAGCCAACCAATCGATGCCAGCAGACCAGCGGATGCACCCGATATGCAGAGTGCTCTCAGTGCTCTCGGGTGCTCTCTCGAGAGAGCAGAGAGAGCAGAGAGAGCAGGAAAGATCACGCCAAGACACGGCACTATATAGACGACGCTCTTTTGCAAGTAGATAGGAGCCTCGTGCTCAACTCATTTCAAGTATACACCATATACTGTTTGGAACCACTACCTTCTCAACGAGTCAGAGACATCACTGCAAAGATCCAAGCCCAGTTGGGATAACGTACAGCGGTTCCTAACAGGATCGAACTTAATGTTACGGGTGAACGACGTATACACTAAAGTTCTGTAAAGTTTGTAATAAGTTCGATATGGAAGAAAGGGGAAGTTACACGCTGTCCGAAGAAAAAGGTGCCGGAAAGCAATCCTAACGTATAGGCGTAGCCTATGCTAAGAAACAGGGGCCCGCCCCTTACATTTAGCTAGCTTCTCCTTTAGCTATTCTCGTAGGGTCTATAGCTCTTTCTTAGACATTTCATATAGGGGTCCCTATAGAGGCTCTTTCCCTAGCGAAATATTTATCTTATAATCCTATAGTTAGTGCTTAGGTAAGGCATCCTTGCCTCTTTCCTCTTTAAAGAGTCGCGACTACTTACGATACTCCTTAGGAATACTTAACTATAAGATATTAGTATTCTTTTATAGTACGTTACTTCTATTACTTCTAGTAACTTCGTAACCCGGCGGCCCTATACTAGTATCTATCCCGGTTAAAGGTAGTTCTTAATTCCTTCTATTTAGCGTACGCTTAAATATGTTAAGCTATTTCCTTACCTTATCTACTATCGTCTACTATTAATACGTAGGTTTAATGCTAATAACGTAGTTATATTACCTAAATGTAAGTACTCCTCTTCTCTAGTTAATAACTAGATTATGCTTTCTTAACTAAGGTATACCCAGTACGATTTTATAACTAGCTATGTTAGTAATATCTAAGACAATTTCCTCGTAGTGCCGTTAGACTACTAGTAGTAACGGTATCGTCTCTCGTTCTACGCTAGGTAAGGGTAATCCGTCTACCGCGATTAGTTTATACCCTTCTTCTTTCTTTCGGGTTACGATCCCTTTAGTCCTTATAAATGTTTCGGAGGTAAAATTCCCGCTCGCTCCGGAATTAATTATAACCCTAGTCCTATAACTATTAACGATTACTTATATTCGGAAGACTATTATTAATGCTCGAGCTTATTATATGTTACATAACTCCCTTTAGTTACTTATTCCTAAGGAGTTAATCCTTTTCCCGACTATTAGGTAGAGCATTATATTTTATAACGTAAGGCTTCGGCTTATACCTATAGCGAAGCGCTTAGTTTCTATACATTTTCTTAATTACGTTCCTAGATCTTTTACGTTTCTAAGTAGAGCGCGCGTACGTACTATACTATATTACGTAATTCGTTCGATATAAATGTTCCTAATAGTATAAGGTATCTAGTACCTATTACTCTACTTTCTAGAGGCGGTCGCTTAGTAACTACTATCACGAGATTCTCTATAACACTTATAATTAGGTATGTCTAAGCTATTACTCTTAGTGTATTAAGGGTCTTATTAAACTCATTTAGGTATAGTATTTTTCGCCCTAATATTTTTAGTAGGAATTCTTCGTACCTTCTCTATAGATAAACGATTATGTCGTATAGTTCTTTAGGTGCGTCGATTATAAAGGTTAGTTGTTTATTATTGTCGTTAGTATCGCTCTCTTCTCCTTCGAAGGAATCCTCTTCGCTTAATTTGTCCGGATCCTAACCTTCTTCGATAGTATCTAGTCCGGTAGTTTCTTAACTTTATTCCTGTAGTTCCGATAACTACGATCTATTCTATCCTAGGTCCTAATTTTCCTTATCGCTTCTATCGTTATCGAAGTAGGGCTTATCTATATCTACTTCTCGGAGCGTAGCGTCTTACCTATATGTTGCTCCTAGGGTTCCTCGCGGTTACTAAGGCTAATACCCTACTCCTATTTTTACGAAGTAGTAAACCTAACACGAGTCTTAGTAATAGAAACGCTAATAAAGGGCTCCGTAACTATTTCAAGTATTGCAATTAATCTCGTAATTGACTCTTCTAGTTATTTTTCTAAACGTTCTAAATCTCTCTTTTCTATACTAAATTGCTACTAAAAATAGACGGAATAGACGAAGAGTCTATCTTTAATCTCTTAGGGGATAAAGACTAACTCTCCGGCCCTTCTACGCTAACTTAGTAACCTTCGAGCATCTTTATTAATACGAACGAAGCGAATAAGATTATATAAAGGAAATTCATCCCCTTTATTAGCGTAAAAAGGCCTAACCCCTTTATCGAGACCGTATTAGATACGTCGCCGCTAAAGCGCTATAAAGTAGTACGAACGTCCTAATCCGACGCCCTAGAGGAAAAATCTAAGCTTAGTAAAGCCTACTATAGCCTACGAACTAGTTATTAACGCCGCTCCTCTAGCGAGAGGAGACTAAAAGAGGTAGGATAAGATCCTTAAACCTCTAGGCCTATTTAGGGCCTTCTATTAAGATAAGGCACTCCCGATAGCGATAGTAAAGATCGAAAAGTAGGTTTACGCCCTAGAGGAGTCCGTTACTAAGCTTACTAAGCTAGTTAATAGTAGGGACGATCCTATAGTTATAAGTACTTAAAAGGGGTAAAAACTAACTTTCGTAAGTATCCTCTCCGGGGATAACCCTACTATCTAGACCTAAACTACGGTACCGTACTAAACTTTCCCCCGATCGACGCTAACCCCCTGCTAGCCTAAGAAGGGCTAGAATACAACCGAAAGAACTAAATCTAAGAACCGTAAAGCCTCTACTAAAGGTAGGTATAGCTAAATTATCCTCGGGATAGAAAATAATAGTAGTACTACTCTCGACATAATCGCTACCCGTAACGCGGTTAACCGTACTTTTAAAGAAGCTAACCTATACTCGAAATACCTAATCCTTCTCAGAACTTGCCTCTCGGAAAAGGGGAATCTTATCCTTACGCTACGGGACGAGAAAGTAAAGGAAATACTTAAGAAGAACTTCACTATCCTTAAGACAATTATCTCCGTCCTCTAAGTCCTCGAGAACAAGTCTTAGTATAAAGTAGTCGTATACGGTATTGACTCTATTACCTTTAAGGAGGACGGTTTATAAAAGGTCGCTACTAAACTTATAGCCTTTAATAAAGGCTTTAAACTTATAAATACCCCCCTTTAGATAACTAGCGAGGAGTACGGACTCTCCTAAACGTAGGGATCGATACTACTTACATTTAAAATAAGTAAAGAAGCTACTAGAGTAAAGAAATATAGCCTTTAGATTAGCGTAAAGTACCTAAGGATATAAAAAGTACTATCGAGAGAAGAGAGAGAGAAAAAACAAAAGGAGAAACTAGGCTTTTCCGGATACTAGTTACACCTTTACGTATCTTCTAAGTAAACCTAAACTAGAGCGTAGTAGCTACTAAGTCTATACTCGAATTAGCAATCCGCGAAAAGGCTAATATACTAGTAATCTAAGAGCTATAGTTTTTAATAGATAAAGAAAATAATCTAAGAACATCTATAGCTTACCTAGCCTTTACGACTATACTACCGACTAGTATAGTAAGGAATCGTACCCTCTTCTATATTAGTAGATAAATTCAAGTCGAAATAACTCCGGTTTAAAATAGGGACTTGGATTTTAAGGTAATATTTACGAAAGATAAGAAGGGTAATTCGATCTAAATTCTTAATATCTATAATAAAAAAGATAGTAAGAATACCTAGATAAACGAAAGAGCCCTATACTATTTTACACTAGCGACAAATATAGTACTACTCGGCGACTTTAATATAAGACACCCGTCTTAGGATCCTTACGGGAAGGATAATAGCTCTAGAACTAAAGCCTTTATTAACTAGATTAAAGTAAATAACTTCTCTCTATATAATACTCTAAATATAGGAACCTTTTACTAAGTATACCTAAATAACCCGAGCGTATTAGACCTTACCTTTATAAAAGGAAGGTCTTTAAGCTCGGAAATGAACTAGCGTACGCTAGAGACCGGATCTAACTACTTAGCGATCTCTCTAGATATTAGAGGGAGTAAGACCTCCTCTCTACCCCTATCCCCTCCTAGTAATAGACTACGTTTTAATACGTCTAAAGTAGATTAGAAAGGTTTCTCACGAGTACTAAAGGATCGTAAAGTAGATCTCGAAGGTATAGAAGACCTAGACCTACTAGTAAGTACCTTTTCCGACATTATATCTACTACGGCTAAACTATACATCCCTCAACTTAGGGTAGTAGCTAAGTCTAAACCGTAGTAGACGCCGGAACTAAAAGAACTTAGAAAATAACAGTCTCGCGTACGTAGAAAGATTACTAGTACTATAGTATCTACTATACGTATAGATAAAGTAGCGTACTTAGTCGTAAGGAATAAATACTTCCTTAGTATTAAACCCGCTAAACGAGACTATTAGAATAAGTTTCTTAAAAAGACCGATCTTACGTCGGTCTATAAGGCCTTCTCCTATATAAAAGTAGGAGGGAATAGTCTAATCCCGACTATAAATAGATAGGACACATGTAAGGGAAAATGCAAGGCCCTTCGGGGCGCGCTATTCCCTTTACTACCTCCGGATACTCCCCTAGACCCCTCGTAGGATAAGTATCCTATAGGGAACTAGAATTAGGACCTAATCTAACTAGAAGAACTTTAATCGGCTTATAGTTCCTCGAAAGTAAAAGGTAAAACCCTAGGCCCGGACGGTATAATATAAGCTATAATTTAACGCATATTTTAAGCTATCCCGGACGCCTTTCTTAAGATTTCCGGCTCGCTATTAAACAAAGGGTACTATCCTAAGTACTAGCAAGTAGCGACTAGATTTACTATAGTAAAGCCGGGGAAACCTAACTACTCGATTCCTAAGGTATATAGGATAATAGCGCTTCTTAACTACCTAGGGAAAGTAAGCGAGAGAATACTAGTTAAAAGACTAGGTATTCTAGCTAATACCGGCTCGCTACTTTACGACTCGTAAATAGGCGGTAGAACAAAACGTTTAGCCGTAGCTATAGCCCTCCTCCTTACTAATTTTTGTCGAAAGGAACCGAGCTAAAGGGAAGAAAATTAGTATAGCCTTTCTAGAAGTTAAAGGAGCCTCTAACTACGTAGTAAAGAAGCGTCTCCTAAGAACACTAATTAAGCTACGACTCTCCTACTTAGTTATAAGGTAGACTAAGTCCTTCCTAGAAGAACGGAGGATTTAACTATCCTTTAACGGATAAGAAGAAGATACTACGAACGTAAAGACCTACGTACCGTAAGGTAGTCTAATCTCGCTAATTTCATTTCTTATATATATAAGGGACCTATTTACGGACATTAAGGCCGTAACTCCATTATCCTATATCGACGATATTAGGCTACTAGTAGCCTTAGCTAGCCTTAAGAAGAACGTAAAGATCCTCGAGAAAGAGGTTAATCTCTTAACGAAGAAAGGTACTAAGTAAGCGATAGAATTTGATCTCGCTAAAACCGAGCTCCTATACTTTATAAAAGGTAAAGGATACAATAGTTCTATAACCCTACTAAGCGGAGATTTTATTAAAGCCGCAATAAAAGCCGTATAATAGCTAGGGATCTAGTTTAATACTTATCTTACCTTTAAAGAATATATTGAAATCCGAGTAACTAAGGTACTTACCTCCCTCTATAGAATAAACCGCCTAGTAAATATAGGGAAAAGGTTAAGTATTTGTTCCCTACGTATACTATACCTATTGTACGTTACTACCGTAGCTAACTACGGAGCGCCAATTTAGTAGAAATATAGGAGAACTATTACCCCCTTAGAGGCTATATATAGGAAAGGTATTTAAAAAGTCCTAGGGATCTTCCGTACTACCCCTACCGAGCCTACCGAGAGAGAAGTAGACCTCCTTACCCCTTAAATTTATCTAGAACGCTAGGTCCTAAAGTATAGCCTAAGGCTAAAGAAGCTTCCCGAAGATAACCCGATCGCTAAGGTCCTAAGTAGTACGATCCCCATAGTTATAAAAAGGGTAATAGAGACAGGTTATAAGCTCTTACCGCCTAAAGGAGGCTTAAAGCTCTAAGGAATCTAAAGAAGACTAGAGACCTTTAAGTTACTTCGTATAACTAATAAAGAATACCTTACCGACCTAGTAGTTAAGGCCATAGAGACCGTTTTAATAAGGTAAAGGCTAAAAAGGAACACGGCTCGAATAGCTACTTCTCTCGTTTTTAATATAAAGAGTACCTCCCGCTACAAATATAATATAAGAGGACTATCTCGAGCGCCTACTACTCTCTACGTCTAGGATACGGTTTCTTTCGTAACTACCTATACCGGTTTTATAAAATAGACGACGATAGATGCCACTACGGCTAGAAAGAGACTCTAATCTACCTCCTTTAAGGATGTTACCTATATACCGAGGTTAGGACTAGAAAAATAAGGGTAGCGACCTTCTATATTCTTTTCCTATCTATTAAAGGATAATAAGAGGTAATAGACTATATCCGTACTATAGGTATTACTACACGAAGGTAGTACCGAGTAGGAAGGAGTAAACTTGAAGAGGTCGAATAGCTATACTAGCTTAGACCTTCGAAAGTATCCTAAGTCCCTAGATCTAGGGGCAACCCTAACAAAATTTTAAACTAGGCCTAATTAGCAAGTTCCTAGGCTCATTTTATACGCCTTTACGCGAGAATTCTAGATCTAGTCTACTATTTCCTATAGGACGTCTAGAGAATAAGTTATTACCGCCTAACGGTAGTAATTACGTAAGCCTAACGCTAACGCTAACGCTAACGCTAACGCTATTACTAGCGATAAATAAGACTTAGCGCTAGATTACGAGACGGGTAGTTACCTAACTTAGACGTTTAGTAGCTTATTTTAAAACTCTACTACCGAACAATATAATAGGAATAAGGGCTTAGCTCTAAATTACGTAACGCGGGACGTCTGAAGTAGAACGAGTGAATTTTATCGCTCTTTTAACATATAGGGCCTAGCCCTTAGCCTCTACGGCTATTTTTCTTAGTGTATTTTAGGTTTTACGGCGTAAAAGGAGTACGGGAAAACCACCGGGTCCCGTAAGGCGAGAAGGCCTCTATAATATCGCGAGAAAGGAACTATACTTACTTTTAGAGGTTTTTATTACCGAAAAGCTTTTCCTCTACTAACTAGAAAATAGTAGGGTACCCTACCCGTGTTATATAGTCTTAGACTTACATAGTACGTAAATGGATCAATTAATTAAATATACGCTACTTTACCTTCGCGGTATAAGCTACGCGCTATACTACCCGGTCTTGTCCGTTACCCTCGCCGCCGACGCTATATTACTTATACTCTTCCCTATTAATTTTCCGTACGATGCTTAATTGTTTACATCGTCTAATACATGTACTCTCTAGTACTATCGAGCGTCTTAAGTAATATAAACAGCTCGTTAAGTACTAACTCTCTAGGCCCTATCGGTATTACTATACTAGTTAGGGGGAATAGGGATGTTACGTCGTTAAAGACGTACTAGGGAGACCGTCTAGGGAGACTAACCTCGGTAGTATAAGCATAGATATAAGATCTAGATTAATAAGATTAATAAGGCCTAAATATCTAAGAGCATTATATATAGTATCTCGACTGTTACTCTCCTATTAGTATAAGCTAGCTCGTTACCGCTAATACGCTTCGAGATATATATACTATTAATAGTATATAAGTACTAGAAATAGATTAGACTTTATAAATTCCTATTGTAACGGTAGCTTCGTAGCGGTACTCGTAGTGTCTTTAATACTAATCTACTATTGCCCTTTTACGGCCTCCCCTTTAGCGGTAACGTAACGAAGTAGATTATTACTAATAGTAACACGAGTATTAGTAGTGTACTACGTACTAATATTACTCTCATTACCCGACGACAATTAGACTTACTAGTAGCCTCCGGCTATTATCGCTACGACTACCGTCGTAAGTCTTAATAGACTATAAATTTTAAATTTATGCCTTTATTAACCGAGGCTAGCGCTACATCCTACTATAGGCTTCTACTATTCGTTAACTTTCTCGGGTTATTAAGCCTAAAATTCTACGGATATACGTATACGTTACTAGTAGCTAGCGCCTCTATACTCTAGAGTATAGTACTATCCTCTATAGTACGCTTCAAGTAGTAAGACGGTATTCGATAGTAGTAAGGAAATCTATATCAAGACCGATACGTCTAATATAGTAATAGGCGCGTATCTAACATAGACATACGATAGGTAGAGACACCCGGTAGCCTATTACTCCCGGAAAATGACTATAGCGGAATAGAACTACGACATCCATAATAAAGAGCTTCTAGCTATTGTTGCTACTATATAACATTAGAGGGTATATATCGAGGGCCTACTAAAGTTAACGATTCTTTCTAACTATAAGAATCTTACGTATTTTACGATAACGAAAGAACTTACCTAAAGGTAAGCCCGCTAGTTAGAGCTATTAGGACAGTATAAGTTTAAAATTAAATATACTCTAGGACGAGAGAATAGCCGCGCCGACGCGCTAAGCCGAAGAAGCGACTATATAGAAGGAAAAGAACTAGTACAACACAAAATACTAAAGACGAACCCCGACGGAAGTCTTAGTACTAACACTAGAGAATTTAACAACATCGTACGGATATTAGGCGATAAAGACGAACAATTCCCTATATCGTAAGGAAAATACCAAGTACTAAAGGATTGAGAAGAAGAATGCATACTATAACATTACGACGGACTAACTTATAGACACCCTAGAACTTTAAAGACAATAGACCTAATATAACGCAGTCTCTTATTCCTATAGATAAGACTTAAGGTGTAACGCTATATTAAATAATGCGTACACTACTAACGAATCAAGGCTACGAGACATACGAAATACGGTTACCTACAGTTTAGGACACTACCGACGAAATCATAGGACGAAGTTACAATTGACTTTATTACGAAACTCCCGCCGTTAAGGGATTAAGTTACGAAATAACTATACGACATAATACTAGTTATAGTTAATAGACTTACGAAATACGTACACTTTATTCCTACATTAGAAGCATATAATGTAGAGTAGCTCGGATACCTCGTACTAGATAGACTTATCTAATACTACGGATTCCCTTAAACGTTCATAACGGACAGAGACAAGCTATTTACATCGAACTACTAGAAGACGCTTATAGGAACGATCGGAATTAAACATAAGCTATTAATAGCATATTATCCGGAGATAGACGGACAAACCGAAAGGATGAATTAAACGCTAGAACAATACCTACGATACTACATTAACTACGTACAAGACAACTAGGTTTCATTACTGCTAATAGCGTAGATTACACTAAACAACCACAAATCGGAGACAACTTTAACGATACTATTCTATACGAACTTTAGTAAAGATCCTAACCTATTTAGAACACCTAGATCTTACCTATAAGCCGAAAGAGCAATCGTAACGACGGATACTTTTAAGGAAGTGCATAAAGAAACACGTAAGGCGATCGAAGATGCACAACAAAAACTGTCTTAATAACGGTAGGACATAAGAAAAATAGCACCTCTACTAAAAGAGGGGGATAAGGTCTATCTCCTTATAAAAAACTTAAGAACAAGAAGATAGACTAAGAAACTAGATTACGTTAAGGTCGGACCATTTTTCATCGATAAAGTCATAGGACTAGTTAACTACCGCCTACGACTACTACTAGACGTAAAAATCCACCTAGTCTTCTATATCTCTAAGTTGGAGCCCGTAGACGCCGAAACACCCTACTAGGAAAGCTTCTATTTCGAGCTAGAAGTAGAAAACGAATTTAAAGTCGAAAAAATCCTAGATAAGAAAGGTTAGCGATACCTTATTAAGTGGAAAGAATACGACGAATTAGAAAATACCTAGGAACTAAAATAAAACCTATAAGACAGTTAGTAAAAGATCCGACAATACTAAAAATAGGTCCGCCGATATAACTAACGACAATCGATCTCTCGGCTAACGAGCGACTAGGGTAGGAATCGAACCTACGACCTTAAGAGTATAGATAGCTTACGCTCTACTACTAAGCTACCTAGCCGATTAATAAAGAATAGGGACATGACTTATAAGTAAATACCCTAATAAGGCTCTACCCCTAGGGACTCGCCCTAAGGCTCCGCTCTAGAAAGCGCCGCCTAGTTATTTACGGGCATCTCTAGGATATCCGAGAAAGAAACTAGCGAAGGCGACACCTCTACCCCCAACGCCCGCTTAAGAGACGCTAGCTCCTCGCGCGCCTCTTCCTCCTCGAGCTCCTCTAACTCCTTAGCGACGGCATCGTCGGTACGACGCTTAGCTAATCGTAGCTATTTCCGAAGACGGATCTTGCGTATCTTTAGCCGTACCTCCTCCTCTTTAATCCTCTTAAGCTCTAGCTTAAGATTATCGCGCGAATCGCGAAGACGTTCCTACTCCGGACGAGAAAGACGTATATCGCAATCCTTATAGCCTTTTCGAATATAGGCCGAACACTTTCTAGACCGAGAACCTACGATACACTTTACTACTACGCCCGAGGATCGAGACTTCTAACAATTCGTGCATAGAGCTATTTTAATACTAGAAATTTTAGTATCCTAAGTAAGTCGTTAACGGCGTTTATAGGAGGAAGAAGACATAGTTAAATATTACTACAAGAAATAATGACGGCTTAAGAAGCTTCGGGACGAAGCTAGGCTGAGAAGGGGATAGTGTTACGGAATAGTTCCTATAGACCCTAGAATTATAACGATAAGACGAACACGTGACTCATCCTACCTAAGCGCTTAGACTTAGAGCGATTAGACTGCTTATGCTTAGACTGATTAGACTGCTTATGCTTAGACTAATTAGACTAATCACCGAGATCTACGAATCTCCTTTATATTTAGGAACGCTAAGAACCCCTTATAGTTTCGAAGCGTTTAACTCACTGTTTAATATTACTGTTTAGAATATACTATAACCTAACCTCTACCTTACTACTGCTTAGTCTTTATAAGACAAGACAGCTACTGCTTTATTACTCTCCCTTAACTTCCTATCGGCCCGAGAACAAACCCGATTAAGCTTGTCTTCTTAACTTGTGATATTATTAGGTTATACTAAACCTAATAGTACCCTTCGATAGTACGTTACTTCTATTACTACTCGTAACTTCGTAACCCGGCGGCCCTACGCTAGTGTCTATCCCGGTCGAAGGTAGTTCTCGATTCCTTCTATTTAGCGTAAGCTCGAATACGTTTAGCTGTTTCCTTGCCTTATCTACTATCGTCCGCTATCGATACGTAGGCTAAATGTCGATAACGTAATCGTATTCCCTAAATGTAAGTACTCCTCTTCTCTAGTCGATTACTAGATTATGCTTTCTTAACTAAGGCATACCTAATACTATGTTATAACTAGCTATATTAGTAACATCTAAGGTAATATTCTCGTAGTACTATTAGATAGCTAGTAGTAATAGTATCGTCTCCTATTCTACGCTAGGTAACTATAATCCGTCTACCGCAATTAACTCGTAACCCTATTTCTTCTTTACGGTAGCTAACCCGTTTCTTCTTACGAAAGACTCGGAGATAAAATTTCCCGCTGCTCCTAAGTCGATTATAATACTAGTCCTATGTCCGTTAACGATTACTTATGTCTAGAAAACTATGTTTAATGTCGATACGTAAGCCTAAGTATTATATAACTCCCTTTAGTCGCTTATTCCTAGGGAGCTAATCCTTTTCCTAAATAGTATATAGTTCGCTATACTTCGTGCCTAGAGGCTTTAGCTAGAACCTATAGCCCGTTACCCTATGTCTATACTTATAGTCTATTACGTTCCTAGATCTTCTACGATTCTAAGTAGAGAGCCCGTATATACTATACTACTATTCGTAGTTTATTTAAGACGAAAGTTCCCACCGGTGTTAGGTATCCGGTGTCTATTATTCGGCTCCTATAGGTAGTCGTTCGATAACCACTTTAGCTAAGTTCTCCGTATTACTTATAGTTAGGTAACCCTATACTATGCCCCTTATCGTGTCGAGTGTTTTATCGAACTCGTTAGGGTTTAGGTATCGTTTTCCTAAGAACTTTAGTAGGAATTCTTCGTGCCTTCGTTAGAGGTAGATAATTGACTTATAGAGTTTTCTTAGCGCGTCTACCGTAAATGTGTACACTTCGTTTTCGTCGTTAGTGTCGCTCTCTTCTTCTTCGGATAAGTCCTCGCTCAACTCCTCCGGTACGTAATCTTCTTCGATAGTATCTAGTTCGTTTATTTGTTATTCCGGTACTAGTAACTAACGTCCGTTCTATTCTAGATCTTAGTTTTCTTTATTATCGTTATCGAAGTAAGATTCGTCTATATCTACTTCTTAGAGCTTATTTCGTCCGTGTTAACCTCCTAGGGTTCCTACTAGCTATCGTAGCTAGTACCCTACGCCTAACTTAGCGTCGTAGTAGGTTTAATACGAGTCCTAGTAATAGAATCGCTAGTAAAGGCTTCCGTAACCGTGTCGAGATTCCTTCTTAACTTTATAGTTAACTCCTCGTGCTATTATACTAAACAATCCAATAGTCTTTAATTGTTAGTTATTCGGTAGTAGTGTATGTTATTAAACATAGTATCCTCCTCGTCCTTATAAGGGGTCTAGGAGAGGCGTCGTAACCCGGTTACTATCCTTCTCCTCTACTCTCTAGGTATAGTTAAATTGTCGGGGTCCAATACTGCTCCTAGATTTACCTACCTTTAGTTACATTATATTGAACTGCTTATGGCGTACTATATTTATACCGCGGTAATCCCGCGCTATGTAGCCTTCTCTACTATAGGCATAGTATATAAGTTTTCCTTTTCCTCTAAAGGGTTTTCCGTAGCCCTTACTCTTGTCGATCCTCCGTCCGGTCTTATCGTCCTATACCTTTAAGGTATTCCTTAAGGTAAGGTTTAATCTAGTTCTACGCGCTTCCGTAAAGGAACGTAATAGCGAAGATAGTTCTTTTATTAGTATCGACTAGGTTAAATATAAGATACATATCTATCTAATTAACCTAGTCGTTAAACTTAGCCCTATCTCTATAGAAGAGGTCTAGCTTAGCAGCCTTAACGTCGTTCTTCCTTAGAGTAGGCTCGTTATCGTTATTAGACTTATCTTCCTTCGTAGTAGTCTATCGTAGTAGTGCACGGCGGATGCTTCCTACTTTACGAGGGGCGGGTATTCCCCTACTAGCTACTTAAGTAGCGCTTAACCTAAGGGCGTTTAAAATGTTATATCTCGTTCTAGGGCTAGTCTTAAAAGAGAGATAAGTTAAGTTACGTAGCGGTATTCTTTAGAGAGGCTAAAGCGAGCTAAGCGAAGATAAATAATTAGGATAAGAGTATAGTCCAATTAGTAAGATAGTAACATGAGTTAAACGCATCGAAACTATAAGGGATTCTTAGCGTTCCTAAATATAAAGGAGATTTATAGATCTCGGTATCAGTCTAATTATTCTAAGCATAAGTATTCTAATTAGTCTAAGCATAAGCAGTCTAATCGCCCTAAGTCTAAGCGCTTAGGTAGGATAAGTTACGTACTTGTCTTGTTATTATAATTCTAGGGTCTATAGGAATCATTCCGTAACATAGTAGTAGCGGTATATACTTTATCGGCTTTTTTCTCGGTAACCGGTAGTTATATTATAAATCTAACTATAGATTCGGAAACCTCGGGGTTAAATTACCTAATAGTAAATATATTACCGTCTTATATATCGGAATACCTATAGTATTTACTATTCTAAAATACCGGGCTCGGTAATTGTAAGCTAAAACTAAGGCCGACTTAAGAGGTAATAATAGAAAGAGTTTCTAAAATCCGGAATAAGGCTTCTTACTAAGCTATATTAGGTAAGATAGGCTTTTTAAATCTAGGGAAAGCTCTTAGCTATACTTAAACTTTAATACTAGGCTATTGTAAGCTAGTAGCGCTAATTAAGGCTTATAACTATTATATAAAGGTATTAGTAAATAACTTATTTAACTTAATTATTATTACTATCTATAAGTAAATAAGGATACTCTTATATACCCGGCTACGCTAAAATGTACGCGTAAGTATCGAATTATATAGAGCGTAAGTAAATGCTATAGAACCTACTATTAAACCTTATTACATAGGGGAATCTTATATACTAGGCTACTACCTTTAGGTAGCGACGGCTAAATTTAACAATTACAAGTAGAAGGCTATTCCCTAAAGTAGATCTTCTAGAGCTACATTAGAATGTCGAACATCCCGAGAGAAGTACTTAATTATAGTAGTAATAACCCGGTATTAATTCTAACTTCCTTATAGTAGATCGATACTATAGTAAGGAGGTAGATACGGTTTAAAGGTAGTATCGAAGGGGTCTAGAGTAGTCTTTAATCTCCGAGAACCTACTATAAGTAGAAATTTTACCTCTTAGTACGCGCTATAGACGTCTTAAAGCTACTACTCGATAATCTTAAGAGATACTCTTAATAGTAGTATAATCTTATAGCTTACCGCCTCTTCTAGCGGAACTTATAAGTATCTATAATAGGCTTAGATACGGCTAGAGAGGTAGTAATTATATTAGTATCTTCGAAAACTTTATTGTAAAGATAGCTAAATACGTAGTATATATACTAACCTATAGGTCGTAAGTATAACCGTAGTTAAGGAATAGTAGATAGGAAGACGAATAAGGTAGAGGTACCGGTCTCTTAAGGTAGGATAAAGTATATCGTAGGTAGTAAGATAGTATTTATAATCGAGTCAATTACTAAACGTCTCCCTTCCGGTACTAGATACCTAATCGAGATTAGTACTACCTTATTAAGAGTAGCCCTAGTTAAAAATAGAAGTGTACTATAAAGGAAGAGAAGGCGCGACCTATGTTAATATCTAGTACAGCTTTAGTTATATACATAAGATCTATATAATTACGAGATATCCTCTAGAGTTAAATATTAGCTATTAGTAGAAGACTACGTACTACTCTTATACTTAGGAACTACTAATCCTTCTCGATATCTATAATAGTAGTACTTACTAAATGCTTAACTATCCGTTTTTAAACTAGTATTAACCTCGCTACGCTAAACAAGCTAGGGATTAGAAAGCTAATATACTAACTAGCTTCGGCTTAACTCTTCTAAATTAATAGTACTACTACTAGCTTAGCGGTACGAGCTTATACGTATACCGATAGGTATAACGTACTATAGTACCGGTATACTCGTACTATATAACTGGTATCTTAGATCTAGGACTTAGTACTAAATGAGAATACGTCCTCCACGTAATAGCTTACTAGTTTATGTTCATTATTAGGTGTATAAGCAGTAACCGTCGGATAAGTTAGTTATTATACCGGAGTAGTACGGTCTAGTAGACACTAGTAAATAGTATATATATAAGCCTTAGTAAGAAATGTTATCATAAGCTAAATGTATCTATTAGGCTAAAGTAGATCGTAACTCTAGCTATAGTCTTAGATGCCCTATTATAGCTTATGTATACTACTCTTGTACCTAAAGCTTAAAGGAGAATAAAGTATATTAAGTACCTTAGGATCTATACTAATCTAGCTAGTAGAGCGCCTATATCGAGCGTATTAACCTACTAAGCTACTAACTAGTATTTTAGATCTAGACCTAGTTACTTATACTAGTCTTTAGTAGACTCGTAATATCTAACGTAGGTAGTATTAGAGGGATATTAAAGGAGATATATAATAAGGTAGAAGAGGTACTTAGTAGATAGATATTTAGAGCTAGTAATATACTAAGTATTAGTAAGCGCCGTCTATTTAGGAAGATTACGGGCCTTATTAGACTATTTACTCGGAACCCTTAAGTTATACCTTACTAATGTATTACTACTACGACCCTATATTAGGTTTAGTATAACCTAATGATATTATAAGTTAAGAAGATAAGCTTAATCGGGTTTATTCTCGGGCCGATAGGAAGTTAAGGGAGAGTAATAAAGTACTAGCTGTCTTGTCTCGTAGAGACTAAGTAGTAGTAAGGTAGAGGTTAGGTTATAGTGTATTCTAAATAGTAATTTTAAATAGTGAGTTAAACGCCTCTAACTATAAGGGTAAGATACGTTCCTAAATATAAAGGAGATTTCCTCTAGGAGCCTCTACTCCGTAGTGTCTACTCTTAGAGTAATAGACCCGTCGCTCTATAGTGTCTATCGAGGGAGCAATAGATCTTAGCCTTAGATCTATTTACGCTTAGCGTAGACCCTAGATGTTGTTACGTGCAATCCCGTACCTTAAGGGGAACATTTGCGAGTACCTTAGGTACTAAGGCCCGCTTTTACTAGAAGAGTCTCTCTTCCTCGTAATTAGTCTTTATCGTCCCGAGGGATGTTAAACCGTAACACCCTACTATAACCTTAAGCTTTCTATAACCTCCTACTTACTAAAGTAATATACCGTACTATGTTTACGGATAGGTCGACTACCCTAAGTAACTATAGTATCGTTAAGTATCTCCTTATATTAGATCCTTAAGTACCTTTAGTATTAAGTTATTAATACCGGATCCTCTTAGTATAAGGGCGACTACGTTATAGAAGGCATAGAGGATAGGATAGAGTAGATAAAGGCTTATAGAGTAGCTATTAGGTCTTAAACTATAGACGACGCTAGCGATATAGGTAGTACGAGATAGAATATACGTTAGAAGAGTACATGTTTCTTCCCCGGGAAGTTAGAGCTAGGCGCTATTAGTTTACGAAATAGCTAAAGGTTAAGTATAATAGTACTACTCTTCGATTCTATTAAATCGAAGGATATATAAAGAGCTAAGCTAGAGCGTATCTTAACGCTTACCTAGTAAGTAATACCTACTTAAAGAGTATATATGGGGTTAGAGTATAGGCTATGCCTAGGCGTATAGAAGTAGTTATTAAAGCTAAAGGGTAGTATTCGAAGGACTAATAGATAGATACGCCTTACGGTTATATAATCTTTTCTTCGATATATATATAATTAGTCGTAGAAACATAACGTAATAGTAACATTTACGTATTGTAATATAAGGTTATAAGTAGATTAGCTATTTCTTTAGAAGAAAATTAATCTTACTAATAATAGAGACTTTTATAGAGGAGCTACTCGTACTTTTACTCCGATAACGATAGAAGCGATTTAGAAAACTAAAACCTAGGATAGAATAGATCGTAGTTACTAGAGTTATAAGAAGAAAGCTAAGATACTACCGGCCTAGATACTATTAAGGAAGATTAGGATCTAGAAGAATTAAGTAAAGAAGATTTCTCTAAAGGAGAAGAGAGCGATACTAACGACGATATTAAATAAGCAACCTTTACAATTAATATACTAAAGAAGCCTTATAGTATAATTGTCTACCTATAGAGAAGGTATAAAGAACTCCTACTAAAAGAATTAGGACGACGAATACTATATAGTACCCTTACAAGTTTAATAAAACCCTTAACGTACTATAAATAATAGCTTAGATTACCCAATTATAAGCGTCGACAAAAATCTCATAATAGTAGTTACTAAATAACTACCTATAGAAAGCGAGATTATAGATAGTAAATATATTACCCCGTTAAAAATATTTGTATTGAACGAATTACGTAATATAGTATAATACGCGCGCGTACTCTACTTAGAAATGTAAAAGATCTAAGAACGTTACTAAAGATAGATACGGAGATAGGAAGGATCGCGTTAGGTTTAGGCGGAGGCCTCTAGATATAAAGTACGACGTTTTATATATAAATAGGGAAAAGGATCGACTCCTTAGGAATAAGTAACTAAAGGAAGTTATATTATATAGAAAGGGCTTAAGTATTACTAATAGTAGAGATAGTCTTTCAAATATAAGTAATCGTTAATAGTTATAGGACTGAAGTTATAATTAATTCCGGAGTAAGCGGAAATTTTACCCCCGAAATATTTATAAGGACTAAAGGAATCGTAACCTAAAAGAAAGACGAAGGGTATAAATTAATTGCGGTAGACGGATTATCCTTACCTAGTATATAGCGAGAGACGGTACCGCTACTACTAGTAATTTAATAGTACTATAAGGAAATTATCTTAGGAAATACTAATATAGCTAGTTATAATATTGTACTAGGTATATCTTAGTTAATAAAGTATAATCTAATAGTTAACTAAAAGAGAGAGTTACTTATATTAAGGGAATATAATTACATTATTAATATACCACCTATATAGTAGTAGCGATCGCTAGTAGATAAGGTAAGAGAATAGCTAAATAGAATATAGCTTAGGCTAAGTAGAAGGATAAGAGAACTACTTTTAATTAGGATAGATACTAGCGAAGGGCCGCTAGGTTATAAAGTTACTAGTAGTAATAGAAGTAATATACTATCGAAGGATACTAACGTCTTAGAGTTAAGTATCCCTAAGAAGTATCGTAAATAGTCGCGACTCTTTAAAGAGGAGAGAGGTAAAGAAGTCCTTCCTAAGAACCGCCTATAGGATTATTAAATTAATATTTAGCTAGAGAAAGAGCCTCTATAGAGACTCCTATATTAAATGTATAAGAAAGAGCTATGGACCTTACGAGAATAGCTAAAGGAGAAGCTAGCTAAAGGCTATTATAGATAAGAAGATCTACCTCGAGCGTAGGAACTCTATATATATTCGTTCTAGAAGTAAACGGGAAGTTATAACTCGTATAAGACTATAGGAAATTAAACGAGATTACGATTAAGATCTAATACCCGCTACCTAATATTAAAGAAGCGTAAGATAGATTAATTGGATTAGACTAGTAGACGAAGATTGACCTACGAGATCCCTTCTATACTATACGAATAGTAGAAGAAGAAGAATAGAAAATCGCTTTTAGGATAAGATACGGACTTTACAAATTCTTACTTATACTAATAGAATTAACTAATATACCCGTATCCTACTAGGGCCTTATTAATAAAACACTTAGAGACCTACTTAACGTGTACATTATTTACCTATATAGACGATATACTAGTCTATACAAAAGGATCCCTTTAGAATTATATAAAGTAGGTCTAGGACGTATCTAAACAACTTATGCGTTTAGGATATAAGAGGATACCTAAAAAATACGAATGCTATAAGAAAGAAGTTAAGTTCTTAGGCTTTATTATTAGTATAATAGGGATAGCGATTAACCCTACGAAGATATAGTTATTTAGAGAATAGCTAGAACTAAAGACAGTTAAGGACGTATAATTATTCCTTAGGCTAGTAAATTATAACTAGAAATTTATTAAGGATTATTTAAAAATAGTAATACTAATAACGATACTTATAAGAAAAGACGTTAAATAGGAAAAGGGATAAACTAATACTTTTAAACAACTTAAGAAATAATACGTATTAGCCCCTACGCTTTAACTATTTAATAGTAGTTAGGAAGTCTATATTAAGACTAATACGTCTAACATAGTAATAGGCGCGGATTTAATATAAATATATAATAGGTGGAGACACCTAGTAGTCTATTACCCCCGGAAAATAATATAGCGGAATAGAACTACGATATCTATAATAAAGAGCTTCTAGCTATTAGTACTACAATATTGTATTAGAAAGTATATATTGAGGGCCTACTAAGGACCTTAGGGATGCTATCTATAATCTATTACGTAAGGGTAAATGAGAATTTATAGACACGTAGACTATAACCCTACGCTCTACTACTAAGCTACCTAGCTAATTAATAAAAATAGGGGAAACTTAAAAACTTATATCTTTTAAGAAGAAGACGGCTAAGCTTCTAATAGGACCGTCTTACTAGAAGGAGAAAGCTAGAAATTATTAGGAAGACTATTAACTATACTCTACGTCTAAGGAGATAAGGATAAGCTAATAATACTAGGATCCGCATCTACGATAGTAAAGTCTTAGGCCTCCGGATCCTCCTCTAGTAATAACTAGTTCTCTTATAAACTAGAATTTAGTAGTATAGCTAGTGGTAGTTGTCTTCTAGGTTAAGTATTACATAGCGCGTACCGTAGTAGTAACTTTGTTCAATATACTAAAGACGCTCTTTATTGCATTTTTAAGGTGACCGTAAGACGTAAAAATTCCGTTTATATTATCGTTACTATTACTATCTAGGTAGGTCCTAAGGAATAGTTTAACATAATATTATACTCGTCCTCGAAGGAAGGTAGTAGTAAAGACGGGTTTAAGGTTCTTAGCTATTAGATTAAATATAAAGTACATATCTAGCTAAGTAACCTAAGTATTAAACTTATAGCGTTTGCCGTAATAGAAGTCTAGCTTACTAACCCTAAGGGTATTGTTACCTATATAAGTAGCTAAGGCATTAGTAGTATCGCTTATAGTCTAAGGTCGTCGGGCTCTACTTACTTTACTAGGGGCGAGTATTTCCCGTTTACCCTATTGGTCTCCTATCGAAGAGGTTGTCTAAAGCTATTAGGTTTAGTATAACTTAAAATTATTATAAGTTAAGAAGATAGGCTTAATAAGATTTATTCTCGGGCTAATAAGAAGTCGAGAGAGAGTAATAAAGTAGTAGTTATCTTAGTCTTATAACGACTGAAGAAATAATATAGTAGAGGTTAGGTTTTAGTATATTCTAAATAGTAATATTAAATAGTAAATTAAACGTATTGAAACTATAAGGGATTCTTAGCATTTCTAACATAAAGGAGATAGTATCGCTATACTCGTAGATTACTTAGTTACTAGTAAGCGAGTAATCGCGGATTAGTAAGTTGCTAGTAAGCGAGTAATTGCGTATAGCGTACGTAACTATTCGCGTCTAATAGTTAGCTATAGTTACATAGTCTAGACCGAACCGTAATACTACATTTATAGGAATAAGAAGGAGATATTATTACTAAAGGTAAGTAACGAAACATATCCGCTATTAAGCTTCGGGGCAAAGCTAAGCTAGAAGGAGGATAGTATTACAGTTTAGTTCCGTGCGAAGCTAGAATTATTAACCTATATGTAACGTACTCTATTTTAGTATTTAAACCTTAGATAGAGAATAAAGTTATAACTAGGTATAATATTTTACTCTCATAGAGCTTAGATAGAGTAAATAGAGTTATAATAGAGTACTACTCTATTAGGAATAAATCTCCTTAATATTCAGGACCGCTAAGAACTCCTTACAGTTTTAATACGTTTAAATTACTATTTAATATTACTATATAAAATATACTATAATACAACCTCTACTATATTATTTCTTAAGTTCCTCTAAGACTAAGATAAGTACTACTTTATTACTCTCCCTTAACGTCCTATTAGCCCGAGAATAACCCTAATTAAGCTTATCTTCTTAACTTATAATATTATTAGGTTATCTAAACCTAATACTAGTCTATTGTAGAAACACGATTATAGTATCCTAAGACTACGTAGTAAGGGTATAGTTACTATATATATACTATAACAACGTACTCCCAGGGTACTTTATTAAAGTAAAGACTAAAGAGCTACTATAACGTTACTACTAATAGGAATTACTTAGTAAAGATATAAGAGAGTATATAGGAAACTATAGGGTAGAGTATATTAAACCTCGAAGGCGAGGCGCTATTAATCCTACGGCAACTTATAACTATTAACTAGGCTAGACGGTCTATAGTAAGAAATTACTATGGATTTTATTACGGACCTAAACCTAAGTAAGCGAGGCGAATATATATATATATATATATATAATACGATTCTAGTAATTGTCGACCGCTACTCTAAAATAAACTTATATATCCTAATAACTAAGATATATATAGCTAGGGAGCTTACGAGGCTATTACGAGATAAAGTCGTACGGCATTATAGTATCCTAGCGGGTATAGTAAGTAACCGCGGATAGTATTTACGAGTAAGTTCTAGAGTAACTTCTACTTTAAGGCGTAGGTAAAGCGTAAGCTATCTATAGCCTTTTATCCTTAGACTAATAGTTAGACTAAGAGAGTAAACTAAACCTTAGAATAGTACCTTTATTATTACTATAGCGAGAACTAGATAGAGTAGGCTAAGTAGCTAGCTATTACTAAATTTATATATAATAATAGCGCCTATCCTACGCTACGTATAAGCCTATTCGAGATCGTATATAGTTAGAGACCTAAGATTGCCCTAAGACCTATAGGATCTTAAGGCAAGATCTAGGAAGGGGAGGTACTAGTAGCGGTAGACTTAGTTAACTATATACGAGAAATGCGCGCTACGCTTATAAAACGCTAGTAGACCGTAGTAGATAAATAAGATCGCTACTATAATAAGATCTATAGGGCTAAGAGCTATTACGTAGGTAATATAGTCTTATTATCTATAAAGAATCTAAAACTAGCCTTACTAAAGAAGAAGATAGGTCTAAAGGTCGTCGCTCCGTATTATATTATTAACGCTAATAATTCGTAGGCGTACCGCCTAGTACTACTAGTAGAGTTAAGAATCTATAATATATTCTATATATCCCTCCTCGAGCCCTATACGAGTAGCTAGACGGACGAAGGTGTTATATCCCTTGCTAATACGGATAGGGAATATAAAGTAGTAGTAGTACTAGGAAAGTATAGGTATAAGGGTAAAGTAAGTACCTAGTACGATATACGATAGAAGGGCTAGCTAGAGGAATATAATAGCTAGGAGCTAGTATAAGGACTTACGAATACTACACGTATAGTAGTTAAATATAAGGCGTTATAGAAGGTAACATAAGATATAGAAGGAAGTAGAGAAGATTATATATCGATAAAAAATAAAAATGTAAGTAAGATTCCTTTATAGGGGCGTAATATAGAGCCGCTACGTAGATAAAAGATAGGTATAGAGTAGGTAGCTAGTAGGTAAGCCGCGCGCTCTTACTCCTTATTATCCTTATTATTATTATCCTTATATACTCGCTACGTATAGAGAGCGATAAGAACGCCTAGTCGGCGGCGGTAGTATTAATGTTCTTAGCCTATAAAAACTATAACGGCGGTTAGCATAGGACGTATATACAATACATAGGCTACTTATAGTACGGCCGAGCTTAAAAAGCGTATTAAGAGCTATATTCTACTCTTACTGTAGAACTATAGACGTATTAGTAGCGACGGAGGAGAAACTAGTAGCTAGGGCGCCGGCGCCGCGTACGTACGTATTACCTAGGCGCTTATTATTATAGGTTCTATACTACCTATTACCCTAGGAGGAGGTTAGCTAAGTTATACGGGGAGTAATAGTATAGTATATACGGCGAGCGCGTAGATAATAATCAATAGTTCCATTAACGTGCTATTTAAGTCTAAGACTATGTAATACGGGTCTCGAGAACGAGACTAAAATTTAAGAGAAGGAGAAAAGCCCCGTTGTACCCTAGACGTAAAAACTCCTTAAAAGATATAAGCGAGGCTCGCTATTCGAGGCGTGAATTAAATATATTACGGCGTAGTACGTCGCGTACCCGGTAGTTGTGTCTTATTTCGAGAGTTGCGGTTTATTACCTTACCCCGGGCGAGATAAGTTTTACGCCCGTGTTTTAAGAGTAACTAACTACCCGACCGGTCGCGACCGTACGTAACCGGTTAGTCGGTTAAGATTACGACCGAGAGCTATTTCTTACCTTACTACGCCGTACGACCCCGTCGTACGAACGTAGAAAGATAGAGAGAGAGAGAGAGAGAGGTTGTACCTCGAATAGCCCGTACCTCTATTAAAAGTCTTCGACTATCTTATACGTACGGGGTATAAGGTTTTAGTTTCTTATAGACCCGTAGTACCTAGACCTATAATTAACGTAGTTTATAGCATCTCTTAGTTCTAGCTGTACTAAGTAGTAGTTTACGCGGTTTACTACCTCTCTTAGTTCCTATAAGCCTAGGTACTTTAATAGCCGTCGTTATCTAGAGAGAGAGTCCGCCGTATTCTCCCTCCTTTCGTACGGTATTAAGTGTCTTCGTTAATAGGTATCTAGGCGTATCCTTGCTTCTCCTCTCTTCTATTCTCTTCTTTATATCGTATTCCTAGGGTCGATATCGTTATAATATAGGCTGTTAAGTTAAGACCTTACAGGATACGTGGTTGGCAGCGGAGTGGAGTAAGAGATCAATCTTCAACTAGCTAATAGCTATAGGGCATGCAGCAATATATTAGGAACCAATGCGTTGATTGTGTTAGATGTCTATCTAAGCTAAAGGGGAGAGAAGGTGTCTTCCAACAAGCTAAGTTATCGTAGATGCCTTAGGCTATTAGATTATAACCTAACTGTTAGCTCCCCTTAAGATGCTACATCTTAACACTCCTACTTATCTTATATAGGAGGTTATAGTCTACTCTTCTCCTGTTAGTAGTATTTAGACCTCTATAATAGGTTAAGCTAGCTTATAAACCTCTAGAAGTATAGACTAGTCTTTAGCTTTGTGAACCTATCTATAACTATCTTAGATGTTAGGGTGTACTTAATAGCAATAAGCCTTTTCTACTAAAGTTTCCTAATAGTATTATAGGCAATGTCAATATACTTTAACTTATTATAAACATGTGCATCCCTTACTAGGGTAAGGGCAGCTTAGTTGTTACCTCTTAATTGAACTAGTCTTAAGCTTAATATAGTCTCCTAGTTTCTAGTAATCCTTAGTTAATAGGAACAGTCTCCTACTAACTCTAGACAGTCTATCTCCCTTAGTAGTAAAGCTAGGAATTGGGATTGCTTTATATATGTATTTATAGCTATGTATTTAGCTTCTATTATAGATGTTGCTACAGACTTTTGCTTCTTACTTATCTAGGAGACTAGTGCCCTATAGAGGAAGAAGACATACCTAAGGATAGAGACTCTATCTACTTTGTCTATTGCATAATTAGAGTTATAGTATCTAACTAGGCATCCTTCTCTATGCCTAGAGAAGACAAGGCTAAGATTAGGATATGACCTTAGATATCTTGTAATCTTCTTCAAAGCCTTTATGTAGTAGGTGGATAGGTTACTTACAAATAAGCTTATCCTTCCTAGGGCAAAAGCAATGTCTAGCCTTGTAATTATTACTAGCTACATCTATATACTATTAATACTCTAGTACTCTGCCTTGTTACACCTCTTATCTATGTAGCTTAAAGGTTTAAGAGCCTTATAGCTGTCTATAGGTAAGTGTGTAGGTGCTGCCTTCTTATAGTTTATCCCTATCTTAGCAAGGTTGTCCCTAATAAAGTGTCCCTAGTCAAGTTTTAGGATTCCTCTCCTCCTGTCCCTTATAACTCTTATACTAAGGATCTTTTTAGGTTTACTAAGATCTTTAATCTTAAAGACTTTACTAAGTTCTCTTTTAAACTAGAGAATATCTGTTAACTTTAGTGCAGCAATTAGAATGTTATCTACATGTATAAGAATTATAATCTCTTTTTCCTTGTAAATAAGTAGGTATAGATCCACCTCTAACTATGTAAATCCAATCTCTCTAAGCTTTAACACATAGAGTTGATTCTAATCTCTAGCTACTTGCTTAAGTCTATATAAGCTTTTAAGGATCTTAAACACTATGTTTAGTAGAAGCTTAACTCCTAGTAGTAGTAACATAAAGATATCTTTATAGAGGGTGCTTTCTATAAACGTATTGTTTATATCTACTTAGTAAAGGTAGAGATCCTTCTTATATATAATAGCTATAAACATCCTAAGGGTGTCCTATCTAACTATAGGCGTAAATGTCTCTATAAAGTCAATACTAAACTTCTATGAAAAGCCCCTTGTAACTAGCCTAGCCTTGAACTTTTTAATAGCTCTACTAATGCTTCTTTTAACATTAAAGACCTATCTTAACGTAACTAAGTTTGCTCCTTTTAGTGGAACAGCATTCTCCTAGGTGTTGTTGCTCTATAGAGTATCTAGCTCCTTCTAGATTGCTTCCTTCTAAAGGTGTCCCTATTTCTTGTTATTTATAGCATCCTTATAGGACTTTAGAATTAGGATCTCTTGCTTGTATGCAATAACTTCTATAGTTGCTATAAAGGCTATCTCCTTAACTTCTTCTAGGAATTTACTATCCTATAGTACTAAATCATCTACTAATTGCATAGCTATAAAGAAAGCTTAGTAGTAAGCAGTAAGGTTCTCTAAGAGGTCTATTGCTTCTCCTACTTTAGTAGCTAGTTTAGGTATAGGGACCATAGATCTTAGGGCTTTCTATTTCCATTTATAGCCCTTAACATTATAGTTAGCCCTCCTCTTACTAAGGGATAATCTAAGAGTAGTCACTTGTGTCCTAGTAACATTCTTTTCCTAGAGATCTAGTAAGCTTATCTTAATTAGCTTATCGATTTTCTAAAATTCCCCTATATTCTTTAGAGGCTAGGGAAGTTGCACAAACAGCTTTCTTAGCTAGGCTGTTACTAGGCTGCTCTACTGAATGATTGAATAGTGAATAGGTTGCTCTAAGGATATGTCCTTCCTTAGCCTCCCTAAGGGTCTCCTAGCTAGTGCATTGCTTAATAGATTTAATTTTATAACATTGAGATCTATATTACCTCTAGGTTAGTCCTTAAAGAAGTCTGCATGTGTATGTTGTTTTACAGCTTTTATGTCTAGTTCCTAAAAGAGCTAGGCCTTAGCTATGTTTTTAACGTATCTAATAAACACTACTTCTTTACCTCTATTTATTAGTTTATCACTTCTTGCCTATTAAGGCTAGGATCTTGTATCTATGTAGACAATAGCTTTGTATCCCTAAACCTTTAAATAGTTAATAGTTGGCTTAATACTATTAAAGGCTTTATCTAGTAAAACCTTGAACCTATTATAGTCTAGACCATTTAGTAGTTTATTCCTTATGTAGGTTTAGGCTTCTAGTACTTTAGGCTAGAATTCAATTAGCATCTTAGCCTCTTTAAGCATTGCCCTTATAGAGTCTTCTAAGGTTTGTATTAACCTTTCAACTAGTCTATTTTAGAGAGAGTTGTATGCCTTAGTATGCTCTAGCCTAATTCCTAAATCCTTGTCCTACTGCTTAACTAATGCAATAAGTTCCCTTGCATTGTTAAGCCTAACTGCTTTTAACTATACTAATGATTTCCTCTCTGCCTTGATCTTCCAGTTCTAGAGAGTAACTAGAGCATCTTCTCTTTTCTTAAGAGGATAGGTCCACTTTTTTCTAGAGAAGTTGTTAATAATCTTAAGCTAGTATTTAAACCCTAGCCTTAATGTTAGCAGTGGACTATATATGTTAATAGATACAAGGGCAAGTCTTTTAGGTCTTCTCTTAGTAACTTTGCCTTTATACTTCTTTATCTTTACTATTGAACATACTCTACACTAGTAGAAGCTATCCCTAGGAATAGGAATAGGTTCTTTTAAGTCTATTACCTTATAAAGATTCTAGAGCAAGTTCTTCCTAAAGTGTGCAAATCTTCTATGCTAAAGCTCCTACTGTTTTAGGTTAGTCTCTAATTTAGTAGTTATAAAGGCATTCTCTATTAGTAGTGCATATAATAAGTAATATGCCCTTTCTTATAGTAGAGGAGAAATCTCATTAATAAATAGAACCCCCCTAAGGAGCCTTGTCTAGACAACAGTTTAGCTAGAGGGGGATATAAGAGAAAATAAAGGAGGTTAGACACTAAACTGCTTACTAAACTAGTTCTAAGAAACTAGGTTTACCCCTAGCTTAGGTATAAGTAGAACATCTTCTAAAACAACTTTCCTACTAGATCTCCTACTTATCTCTACAGTCCTAATATAAGTAGCTAACAAATGCCTACCTCCTACTTTAATCTATTTCTTCTTTGTTAAGGGAGTTATAGATCTAAAGAGGCAGTTCTAGTTAGTTATATAGGATAAAGCACAAGAATTAAGTAACTACTCTAATAAGGGGAACTTGCCTTAGACTTCTGCAGTTAAGTGAGCCACTTTATTATACTTATTATTATTAGACATTGTCTTCTAGGATGAGTTGTATAAGTTAGGTAGCTCTTAGGTAGAGAAACCTTTCCTAGTCTTCCTTGTTTTAGAGGAAGGAGACTAGGCCTAGTTCTCCTAGAGTGACAGCATGTTAGAGCTAAGTTTCTTTACTATTTTCTTAAGTTCCTCTATAGAGGACTTTTCTCTTAGTGTTCTTCTTAAAGATAGTAGTAGAGATCTTCTCTTCTTAACATGTGTTGCATTCTAGGAGGATAGTGCTTAGGAATGAGATCTAAGGACCTTCTTTGCCTTAGAGAGACTAGGGCAGTCCTTAATAAGATAGTCCTTCTTATAAAGAAGGTAGGAAAGTAATCTTACCTAACCTAAGGGCCTAACCTAGGTAGCTACTATACTATACTTAGCCTTAGAGGGATTCAATCTAGCCTCTTAAGCCTTAAGGATCTTTAAGGTCCTTTTATAATCCATCTTTGGCTAAGCTATAATAGTATCCCTAGCTACATAGTAGTTAGGTAGCAGCGAGCTTAAAGGCTAGGTTATTCTTACATTAGCTTTCCTATAGTGCTAGCCCTCTAGGTTAACATTAGCAATCCTTCTTCTAAGAGACACTAGGTGTACCTATGCAGATCTAATAGTGAACTCTTCACTTATCTTAAAGTTTATAAACTGTTTTATAAGCTTATATATATAGGTTAGTAATACCTAGCTATACTTATTCTAGAGATACACCTATATCTTAGCAGCTTTTCTAGATTCGTAAGAGCCCTTAAGCTTAAATTTATCTTCTTCTATAATCCTACTTAGGATACTGAAGTTGCAAGCTGCATTTTGTTTTATCTATATTAGTACATTAAGAATCTCTTTAATCTTAGTCTCTTCCTAGAGTTTTAGGTTCTTGCCCTTAATGTTGTTAAATAACACTTCTAACAGGTTATCAATTGCAAAGAATACTAACTAGCTCTCCTTCTTATATCTCTAAAGGTTGAACTATCTCTTCTAGTTGTCTCTCCTAAGAATTAGGATTTTAGTTCCCTTCTCTTCTCCTTTCTCTTAGTGTAAATCTATAATAAATTGAATATAATAAAACAAGGTGTATATGCTTTAAGGTCGTGGCTTAGGTCCTACTAAGGCTTTTAGTGTAGAATAGTAAGGTTCGTAGGTATAGATACTAAGGCCTACTTAGTAGGGTAAAGAAAGAGCGGTATAGTCTCGGAGCTAGGACACAGGTCTGTCTCTCCTAGTAGAGTTCTAAATGACTTACTTAAAGTCCTTCTTAGTAGTATCTCGATGCAGTTCTACCTATAGAGTGTCTTTAAGGTATTAGCTTATAGTAAGCCGTATAGAGTCCTTTTCTAGATTACCTATTACTTAGTATTAAACCAAGCTCCTTAATAGAACAGATGGGGTAGACTTCTGCTTCCTAGATGTTCTCTGCTATAATAGTAAGGGATATAAGTAACCCGTACTAATATAGGTTGCTCTTACTCCTACACAAACCCGGGCTTATAACCTATTAAATTAAGACCTTACAGGATACGTAGTTAGCAGCGGAGTAGAGTAAGAGATTAATCTTCAACTAGCTAATAGCTACAGGGCATGCAGCAATATATCAGGAACTAATGCGTTAATTGTATTAGATGTCTATCTCAGCTAAAGGGGAGAGAAGGTGTCTTCCGACAAGCTAAGTCATCGTGGATGCCTTAGGCTATTAGATCATAACCTAACTGTTAGCTCCCCTTGAGATGCTACATCTTAACATAGGCTTTAAAACAGTCGTCGCTTTCCGAGAGTTATCCGTACTTCGAGCGGGAGGTTTTAAAGAGGGAGAGTCTTAGTTTCTCTTTATCGTAACAAAGGTACTTACGTCGTCTACCGCGTAAAGGCGCTCTCCGTAGGACGACGGTAAGCACGTAGAGAATACGCAAGATCTAGTACTTATACTAAGAATCTACTCGCTAATGTTAGTATAGAGGTAGCGTTACTTATTAATAGTATCTTATTCCTCCTTAGTAGGAGGGTCGCTAAGGTAGTAGGTAAGCTTATATATACGCTATACGCTATGCGCGTAGGCGAGCTACTAGCGTAGTAATAGTAATACTAGTATTACTTTCGTACTTATACCGGCTAACCCGGTAGCGTCTATACTTGTTAAGTAGCTCGCCGGTAGTGATACTATTATATATATTAGTCTTGTCTAGTATATAGTTAGTAACTGTATTATAAGCGGTAAGTGTATTTATAATAATATAAGGTCTACCTTAAAGAGTCTAATTAAATATACGTTATAAAATAAGCGCTTATTAGGCTTATAACTATTACATTATAGGAATTAATTATTAAGCTAATTATTTAGTTAAATTATTTACTTACCTTAGCTTATATATTAGTTAGTCAAAGGACTAGTTTAAAGTAGACTATATATTATATATATTATATATGTCTATTTAAGACTATATATACTTAAAAAGAATAGGTATAAGTAAATAAGTAGTCTTATTACGTAACTGCTTAGTAGTAAATGGATCTTAAGCTCTAAGTCCAATTTAAAGCCTAATTATACTAGATTATAACATTACTATTTTCTATTACTATTTACTATTACTCTTTACTATTACTCTTTACTATTACTCGTTACTATTACTACTTACTATTACTATTTACTATTACTATTTTACTATAATAGTAATTAGTATTGCTATTATAATCGTAGTAGTAATAGTAAGTAGTAAGTAGATACTTTTTTAGGCTTAATTCTACTCTTAATATAAAGAACTATATATTTTATAAGTAAGCTATATATAGTTAATCTATATAGTTAATACTAAATATTTAGTTAGCTATCTATATTTAGTATATATATTATAGTAAGTAGTACTATAGTGTAATTACTATTTACTTTTACTCTTACTATCTCTTTACTATTACTAATACTCTATTACTATAGTAACTACTATTACTCTAGAACTTTTATAAAATAATAATTACTACTTACTATTACTATTACTATTTATTATAAGAGTCTTTACTATCCTAACGCTAATACTATCTCATTATTTAGACTAGGATTATTGTATGTATTAATTAGACGTAGAAAGAGACTATATTACTACTTATAGAGTATATTATTACTTATTAACCTATACCTCTTTTCTATATTTACCCTTAGTTACGATAATAATAGCTAAGACCTTAATTGACTTTCCTAGATAGCCTTATATTCTAAGGTAAGCTTAACTTATTAAGACTAGTACTATTAGATAGTAAGTCAATCTAGCTATTACTATTATCTTTATTATGTAACTCATTAGTAGTCTACGCCTACCTTACCTTTACTTTATTACGTTACTAGATGTTATATATACTCTTTAATTAATATATTAATACTAATAAGCTTAAACATATACTACTAGCTCGTATTAGGAATAGTATAAGATGGTAAGGTATAGTAACTAAGATAGTACCGAAGGCATTTCTTAGCTTAGTATAGCCTTATAGCCTACGAGCGCGCTATACTATTTACACTTCTTAGGCTTATTAATACTACGAGTTAAGATTGTTTCTACTCTACTATTACTATCTAATATACTACTTACTAATAGCCTTATTAAAAACCCTTAGAGATAGTAAGAGTAAGTAGTAAATAGTAAAAGTATAGTAATTACTCTTACTATCTATAGTAGGTAGTAATTACTATTAGTTTTAAAGGTTATAAGTAATAGTAATTACTAAAGTAATAGAGTAATAGTAATCGAGTAATAATAATAGAGTAATAGTAATAGGGTAATAGTAATAGAGTTATAGTAATAGAGTAATAGTAATAGAGTAATAATTCCTTCGGTTCTATAGATTTATTTGCCGGGTAGCATTAAGGTACCTTTAGGCGTAAGTAGCGCCGCACTTTACGATGCTCTAGTAGTAGCATCTCTAATACGCTAAGCTTGTCACAAGCAGGTGCAAGCACGTGGTCGGATAAGGTACAAGTCGAATAGATAGCTATCTAAGAGAGGCGCGGAGAGCGCGAGATACTTAAGGGAGCGCCAAGCCGATTAGTCAGCGGCTTAGTCAGCGGCGCGCTTGTGGTGCCCACGCACGTGCGCGCGGATCGAGGTGAATGGGCGCCGGTACGGTGACACTACCCCCCCCTCTGAGAGTGCGCTCCGGAGCACTCTGTCCTCTCCTATCCATCGTATCCATCATTGCCTTCGCGAACTTCTCGTCGTCTATCAACTCATCATCCGTCACAGTGTCGACTTCCTCGTCCTCCGCGTAACCATCTATGACGCTACGTAACGCAGGCAGACTTTCGCGGCGACACGGCGCAGCAGCCTCAGCTACTGTCCGGACGGTGTCTTTCTCGGTGTGTGTACCCAGCTCTTCACACAGGTACCCTGTGCCGTAGTGACTCGCGCCATCCAGGCGGCTACACACTGCGATCTGATGCGCATCAGCTTCACTGTCGTCATGACTCGCGCCAATCAGCAGATCCACTCCTGTTACTTGGTCTGTTTGTCGAGAAAGATCGTCATCGCGACGCGTATCGCTCTCTTTCTCACAAGTCCTGAGTCCAGGTCCCACCGGCATCAGAGCCATCGCTGCTGCATTGAGTGCTGAGTCACGCGCCAGTCGCATGCCCGTGGCATCCTCATTGGCAACCCAGTCTGCAGGAGGTTGAAAACCAGGTGGTCTGGTTGCTCGAGGATGGTTATGGTGAAAGTCGGCGACAGAGGCGGCGGCTGTCTCAATGACCTGGCCCGCAGCTTCATAGGATGGTTCTAGGTATCCAACGTACTTCACCAAGTACTCATAATATGGCTCTTTCACACCACCTCTAGGTGTTCTTCCTCTCGGCCATCTCTTCTTGCAATCCAACACCTCCTCCACTTCCCAAAAGTCGGGCTCGGCTGGGTTGGTTTCGTGTTGTTCGTCGTCCACGATTCGTATCGGTGGAGGCGCAGGTTGTACTTGCCCTTCGACTGGAGGATGAACCGGTGCTAGAAGGTGTGAGTGGAAGCGGTTGTCAATATTCATAGTGGGCGGCAGCTCCACTTTATAGGTGTTCCCCGGCAGCACCTCCGTGATCACGTGCGGACCTGACCACTTCACGTCCAACTTCCTAGACGGTCTCTCCATCTCCCAGTTCTCGGTGCTCACCCATACCTCGTTACCTTCGACGTATCGTGGTGCTGGTGTACGGTTTTGGTTTGCGTATTCGGCTTGGACGGCTTGGGCGAGGGCCATTTGCTGTCGTAGGAACTCCTGCATGTCATGCATCTTTCTTGCGAACCTGTCTGCTGACTCCGCGTCGAGTCGTTGCCTGTGTGGCATAAGTGGCATTGGGAGCTCGAGGTGGAGCTCGGAAAAGCGTGGGTTACGTCCTGTGTTGGCGTAGAACGGTGATACCCCTGTTGTAGCTGATACGGCGTTGTTAGCAGTAAACTCGGCCAACGGGGCCCAATCCGGCCAGTCATCCTGAGCGTAATTGACGAACATGCGGAGGTACTGTTCCATCACCTTGTTCGTGTTCTCCGACTGGCCGTCCGTCTCCGGGTGATATGAAGATGAGAGCTTCTGGTTGATGCCTAGGAGGGCACAGATCCTTCGCCAAAAGGCCGATACCCATTGCGTGCCGCGATCTGAGACGATGGACTTGGGAAGCCCATGTCTGCTGAACACGTACTTCAAGAACACCAAGGCACAATGTTCGGCGGTCATCGAGAGGACAGGAATGATGTGTCTTTCCTTGGTAAGGCGGCATGTGACCGTCATGATGTTCTCGTATGTTCGTCCATCCACCGCACTCTTCCCCTCCGGCAGTTTGACGACGAAGTCGACAGCAATGTCTTCCCATGCGCCGAATGGTACAGGCAACGGCTTCAACAGTCCAGGGTACTGGATGTTGGTGCTCTTGTTCGTGTGGCAAGTGCGACAAGCTCGGACGTATTTCTTGACAAAACGAGCCATGCCTGGCCAAGTATAATTGCGAGCAACGAGTTCGTAAGTCTTTTCATCTCCCATGTGGCCCGCTGCGGCATGGTCATGGAAAGCTTGCACGATGCGAGTGCGCACCGGCACTTCTCCTTCATCAAGGGCATCTTCTGACTCTGGTGGAACGAACAGGCTGTATCCGCCATAGATGTTCTTGATGTATATCATTCCCCCAACTGGCACTGCATGACGGTCGTCGATACGATGTTTTCGTAGCAGCGTGCATGGCTCATCGCGTTCCAGTTGTTGGACGGCCTCCTCTGCCTCTGGCTGCGCATACAATTCTCGGATGGCGGTGGTGAGCGGAGTCACGACGTCGTTGGCGGAGGCGCTAAGGACTCTCGTGGAGGACAGATTCAGAACCCGGTCTGGCCCAAGCAATATCTGATGTTGTTGCTGATTGCGCGGATCAGTAAGATCGCCAGGCACAGGAAGGTCCTGTGAGCGCCGTGTGAGACTGTCCGGCTTCGTGCCTTGTACGCCTGGTCGGTACACTATCTTGAAGAAGAATTGGGACAGGAACTCGGCCCACCTAGCTTGCCTTCGGTTAAGCTGTTTCGTACTCATGAACCATTCAAGGTTCTTGTGATCAGAATACACGAGAGTAGGCTTGTCCTCTGCAGAGTCGGGGTCTGGCAGATTCTCGTAGTCGTCAGTGCCGTACTCGTTGACGGTTAGCTCCGGGCGCCATTCTTCGAAAGCTTGTACGATCGCCAAAAGCTCCTTGTCATAGATGTCGTAATTGCACTGTTGCGGATCCATCTTCTTGGACATGTATGCGATCGGATGAAGTACGCCATTCTCATCTCGTTGAGAAAGGACTGCTGCGGTCACGTAATCCGAGGCATCTGTTTCGAGAATCGTTTCTCTTCCTGGATAGAAGTGCTTCAGTGTAGGGGCGTCGATGAATGCCTGTTTCAGCGCGTCGAATGCTCGTTGGCACGACTCTGACCATTCCCATGGTACGTTCTTGCGCGTGAGTTTGGTCATGGGCAAACAGATCTTGCTAAAGTCTTTGATGAACCGCCGATAGAAGTTGGCAAACCCCGTGAACGACAAAATATCGGTAACGTTGGCGGGAGTAGGCCAGTTCTTCACGCATTCGATCTTGGCTGGATCCATTTTGATGCCTTCGTTCGTAATAATCACGCCAAGATATGTGGTCTCATGTCTGAAGAACTCGCACTTGTCGATGTCGAGCTGCAGTCCAGCAGCGTCGAGCTTTCTCAGAACCTTTAGCACATGTTGGACGTGCTCTTCCCTGGTTTTGCTGAATACAAGTGCATCATCCAGGTAGCATGATACGAAGTCATCCAAGAACTCCCTCAGAGTGTCGTTAATGAAGGATTGGAATGTTCCTGGCGCATTGCATAATCCAAAGGGCATAACCACGCATTCGAACTGCCCATACCTAGTAGTGAATGCCGTTTTCCATTCATCCCCTGCTGCAATGCGGATACGGTTGAATGCTGCAATGACATCCAGCTTAGTGAACCATTGCGCGCCTGCAATGCGGTCTAGCGTTTCCTGAAAGAGAGGGATTGGGTACCTGCTCTTTGTGGTCAGCGCGTTCAGTGCACGATAGTCGACACAAACGCGGAGTCCTCCGCCTGGTTTCTTTACTATCAGAACAGGTGCTGCTGCTGGTGACACACTGCGCTGGATGAAGCCTTTTTCGAGCTGGTCATCGACCCATTTTTTAATGACCTCGTTTTCCCGAGCGGAGAAGGAGTATGGTCTTCGAAACGGAGGGGTTTGACCGTTCTTCAGTTTGATCTCGTGGTCCACACCTGGTCTCCTTGGTGGCACCTTGTCTGCCTCCTTGCGGCTGAACAGTCTGGCCATTTCTCGGAATTCAACCGGCAGCAAAGGGGTAGGATCTTGGTCTTTGTCTTTGCCGTTCATGAATCGCTGATAGTCGTCGGCTGACACGGCAGATGCATTGAGTTGTCGCTGGGTGTAATCACCCGGGGACTTCTCCAATCTGTCCATGTTCTCCTGAGTGTTGGAGTCCACCAACATCGCAGCCGTGCCTCCTCTTACGGGCTTAGCTCGCATGCCGAATGCCTTCAGCGCACAAGCTGAGAGGGGATCGCGAGCGACTTGTTTGTCAAGGTCTTCTTTCGGATCAAACATCCACATCATATGAATTTCACAGCCTTGCCTGCGACTCATTCGCCTAAGCGCCTCTGCCGTGATGGGTTTGATATCGATCTCGGGTTCTTCTGGCATAGGCTTCGGCGCCTTCTTGGTGTGTCGAGCCGGACGCTTCAGAGTGTCAGGACCATCAGCAGGTAATGGCTTACGGGCGTGGTGTGATGCTTCCAGTTCTTCTTCAAGGTCTACTGCATGCCGCATGGCTGCCTTCGTGTTGTGTGTCTCCTGAACCACAGCTGGGACGGGTTCATCTTCATCCTCTACGTAAGGTCGTACGTAGTTAGCGAAGTTGGATCTGGAGGGTTCGAGCACTGGCATTTCGGTCTGCAGGATGCACACCGGCGTGGTTCCTTTGTCGTTGATAGACTGCACGCATACGGGTTCAGTGCTCCTCAAGCAGTTGGCGCGGCAATAGGCTGAGAACAGAGTCATGGTTCCTGACGCATAGTGGAACACAGGCTGATGCTCGTCGTGCCAGGGTCGGCCGAGGACTACATCATATTCCAGTGATGCGCAGTAACCAGACCTTGTCTCCACGTGGTCGCCGATCTGGATCTGTGCCGTTGTTCTGTGAGTGATTAGGTCACTAGCAGGTTGGCCGTCTGCTAACATCAGCCCCATGGGGTTGGGCAGTTGTATCATATCAAGGTTATTTCTGCGCGCAAAGTCGATGTCGAAGTACGTAGAGTTAGCACCATCATCATGAAAGGTTTGAGCAGGGATCTTTCCATTCACTGTGCATGGCATAACCAAATGAGAAGCTATCACTGGATTGTGTTCATCTACAGAGTGGTTTGCAGCCAGCAGGGAGTGTGCCGATATGCTCAAAACCTTGCCTCTCTCAGGAGGTCCTTGCTCATGTTCATGCTCTTGTACTCGTGACTCGTGCGGTCCACTGTGTGTTGCGCTCACAGAGTGGACTAGGCGTTTCCCGCGCCGCCGTTGTTGTTGGCATTGCCACCACCATTGCGACGGTTGTTGCTTGGGTTGTAACCTGGTGCGAAAGGACGGCGGGCAACATCGCGCAGTGGACACTGGTCTGTGTCAACGCGGCGGTGTCCCTCTTCTTCGCACTTCAGACACCGATTCTGGTCGATGCATTCTTGGGCTCGAGTCGCATCCAGAGGCTGGATGTGCTGATACTGCTGAGGACGGTCAGCCCACTTGGTCTTAGCATTCGGGTTGGTAGTGGTGTTCGTGTTGCCTCCACCGCTCGAAGTGCTATCCTTCTTGTCATCGCCACCCTTGGTGTTCTTCTTGTCACCTTGGGTCTTGTTGCTGGTCTTGCCGTGCTTAAGGTCGTAGGCTTCAAACTTGTCCTCGTAATCGTACAGTGCTGAGACAACTTGTTCGAGAGTCATCTTGGCCGTATCCTCGTTCATAATGCGGTTGTCGTAGCGCGCATTCAGCTTGCGGAGTAAGAAGTCCTTCTCGAGCTTCTTCTCCTCGGCGCCGTTGTCCAGATTGACGATGTCGGCGTTCTCGCGGAAGGATGGGTAGAAGTCGCTGAACTTCTCCTTGTCGCCTTGCTGAAGAGTGTTGAGCTTGGTCATGGCGTTGGCGTGGGCGTTGCGGGTGCCGTAGCGCTTAGCCAGATCCTCCATCATCTCATCAACGGAGGCATACTGGGTAGTTGTGCCATCCGTGGACTTGGTGAGACTAGGAATCTTTGAGTCGACATATGTCCAAGCGCCGTTCTTCAGCCAGCTCTGGACGTTTTGAAGGGAGTCCTTTACTGTACGGTACTTGGATGCTTGCAGCTTAGCTTCAGCAGCACGCTGCCATTCTTGAAACTTGATGTCGTCGCTCTTCGGGTCGAACTTGGTAGGGGCCTTCGGTTCGGTAGAAGACTTGATGCCGGTAGTCATGTTGGCATCATATGTGGTGTATGCCGAGATGGGGTTGCCATCTGAGTCCGTCTTCTTACTAGCCCTCTCGCGACTACCGCTCTTGCGACTGTTCTTGCGGTTCTTGTCCTTGTCACCATCCTCGTCGTCCGAAGAGTCAGACGAATCAGGATCTCCGTTGTTCTTCGTGGGCTTGCCGGACTTCTGAGGCTTGTTTGGCTTGCCGCCATTCTGGCGACGCTCCAGCGACTCTTCGGACTCCGTTCTCTGCGGAGGTGGGTCCTGTTTCTCCTTGGACCGCCCTCGTTCCTTCTTTTGCTTCTCGAGCTCAGCAATGCGTTCCTCGGCAGCTACAAGCTTGGCCTCAGCTGCCTTGCACTGGGTGCGGTACAGCTTCTTAGCTTCCGTGGCCTTGGCCGTATCAGCCTTGGCTTGGATAAGTTCATCGGGGTCGACGTTGATGGTGTTATCGTGCTTTGCGATCTCCTCCTTCAACTTGGTGATTTCCTCCTTGAGAGTGGTGTTCTCCGCTTGTTCCTCACCAATCGCATCCTCGAGTCGGTCCATCTGGTCCTTTGCATCTTGCGCCTTACGGAGGTTGATGCGGTTGGCCATCTCGAGTGTCGCATTTAGTTTGTGTGTGCGGCGATGGTCTGACTCGATGTCGCACAGGATCTTGTGGATCGCTTGAGGGTGGTCGTTGACCGTCTTCTTGAACTTATCGGCGTTCAGCCCATTCAGTGAGTCAAAAGCTTCCTGGAAGTTGTCGATAGTAACCCTCCTCTCAGGTGCGCTTGCACTCGTGCCCGCTCCTTCGTCTTCTGTCTCATCCTCGATGAACTCGTGCCCGCACAGATCAGCCAAGTTCAGCTATCTATTCGAAGTGTCACAAGCAGGTGCAAGCACGTGGTCGGATAAGGTACAAGTCGAATAGATAGCTATCTAAGAGAGGCGCGGAGAGCGCGAGATACTTAAGGGAGCGCCAAGCCGATTAGTCAGCGGCTTAGTCAGCGGCGCGCTTGTGGTGCCCACGCACGTGCGCGCGGATCGAGGTGAATGGGCGCCGGTACGGTGACAAAGCTACACCTTTTCGTAAGCTCTACCTTTAACGCTTTAGCTAAGAACATTTATGTGCTAGACATTAACCGCCCATTCCCGTCGAGTAGCGCTTATCTTATAGGTAGATAAATAGTTAAGGAGAATCTTATTACTTAGATCTTCTAGGGCTTTAGCCTTACGTTACTTGATAATCTCCTAGTATCGACTCTATTATTTAGAACTCTTCTAGACCTACTATATTCTTACGCTAGCGAGACCTACACCTAATTACGACTGAGAGAATAGTATAACTAAGTAGGATCGGAGTAAACGTGCCTTCTATAGGATATAAGTAGATAGGATAGGATAGATATCTAAGAATATAGTTAGTAGGTAAGAGGCATTTAATAGTACCGAGAGGGTAGGTACCTAACTAAAGTAGCTATAGCAATAGTGAAGCATTTAAAGAGACGTATATACGTAGATAAACTAACGCGCCGCGAGCTACACTAACTGCGTTACCCTTAATATCTACTAGACCGTAGAGAACTCTCCTAGACGACGTAATAGCTAGATAACTACGGCCCTTTAGCTTTTTAGGTATATATACTTATCTCTAGAATTATATATATAAATGCTTCCCCTATCGTATCACGGATACTACTAAGTACTACTATAGTAGATTAGCTATCGTCGTAATTACTATCTTAAGCGGGTCCGTAGTCTCGTAGGCGATAACGTACGTACGTAGTTCGGGGTACTATAATACTTATAAATACCGCTATATCCCTACTTACGCCCCCTATTATTACTAAGCTCCCGTATATTAGCGAGGAGATTAGCCTATATAAGCTCGTAGATAAGCTCGATAACTACGATATAAGGAGGCTTATAGACGCGGGCTAGGTTATTATCTTAAGCTAGATTAATAGCGTATCTAGGATCCCGCTCTAGATTAGGACCGTATACGTACACGGCGTCTCGTTTAGGCTAGGGTAGGGAAGCGAGAGGATAATCGTATCGACGGATATTAGCGTAGACGTACCTAGTAGCGTACTTCTTAACGTAGACGCGGATATACCCGGGTCTAAGGTAGTACTTATTACCTCGAGTATAAACGAGTCCTAGCTCCTACGCTTATACTCGGCTACGGGCTTCGGTTTAGGCTCGGGCGGGGGTATAGGTACTATCCCGGTACTACATACCCGTTCTTTATCGTAGGTCTAGATCTTAAGATAAGTACGTTCGCGAGGAAGGGTAATATACCGCTCCCGTATAACGACCTTATTAGTATTACAATCTCGAACGGGGCCTAGTTTAACGACGAGGTCCCTAATTTATACTACTACATCTATACGTTCGGGTTCTATAGCGAGGTAGAGGTTAATAATAGGAGGAAGCCCGTATTTATTAAGGTAGGGTCGAGCGCTAACGCGGTTATAAAGGCGTTTAAGATCCTAAATATACTAAGCCCCGACTTTGTAAATATCTATAACGGCTTCGGCTTTAACCTATAGTAGCTCGTAACCTACTCCGTAACGGTTAACGGGTTTAATAGTATATTCGAGGATAGGAGGCTAGGTAATACTAGAGAGGCGGTCTATTAGAGGCTACTAAACGGAGTCTCGGTTATAGACTTAATATATAACGTAGATAAGTACTAGAGGAAGGACTAGAACTCGATTAGGCTCGCGTACCTAGCCTCGAGGATAGACCTACCCTCGAAGCTAGACGCGGGGTAGATAATAATTAAGAACTTAGACTTATATAACGTTACGGATATACTTATCTATAATGCTTAGGGCTCGGACCTATACGCGCTCCTAGCTAAGAAGATAAGGATATACGAGAGGTACTTAGCTCTCGTAGATATATCTAGGAGCCCGATCTAGGACGCTATTAGGGGTAATACCGGGTATATAGTCTACTACCTTAAGATGTCTAGGGCTATATCTATAAATATATACTTAGACCTAAGTAGGAGCTTAGACGCGGACGAGAGGGAGTTTAAGGGCGGCTTTATACTCGAGCCTAAGCCTAGGTACTATAAGGACGTTATTATTATTAACGGAAACTCGTTATACGGCTCGATTATATCGAAGATCGGGGTCTTTATTAATAGCTACTACTTGTTATCTAGCCCGTCAGAACTCGCTACTAAGCTTAGTTACGATATTAATTACGTCCTAGTAGGGATAATAGAGGACGACGTAGTTAAGTACGAGGACCTAGTCTTAATAAGGATTATAAGCGACTTTAAATACGTACGGAGGAGTAAGGACTCGATATTAAGCTCGCTCCTAGATATACTTATTATTAGGCGTAAGAGGGTTAAGGCGAAGGGGGACGACATTGCGGCCTAGTCGAATAAGCTACTTACGGTTAGCGCCTACGGCGTAATAGGGAGTAGGTACGGGGCTATTAGCTTAAAGACGTACGCGGCTATTATTACGTACCTTACTAGGTACTACGTTCAGCTTATAATTAGAAGCGCGGAGTAGTACGGGTTTAAGGTAATCTATAGTAATACGGACTTAATCTTTATCTAGGTCGGGCTAAGGAGCGAATTAGTATACGAGATTACGGGTATAAAGGTAAAGAGGGCTATTAAGAAGGCTACGAAGGGGACCGTGTTCGTAGAGGTAGGTGCCGATATTAAGGAAAACTACTCGTCGATTATAATCTTAGCTAAGAAGAAGTATAGGGCCGTAAACTAGAACGGTAGCCTAGGGACGAAGGGGTTAGCGATCGTAAAGAAGGACGCGCTCCCTATCGTAAAGTATAACTTAAAGAAGGTAATATTTACACTTAAAGGCCTATTCTCGGAGATAGATAAGACTAAGGGGTTAATTAAGATCGTAGGCGGGATTCTAAGGGCGCTATAGAATAGGAAGCTACCCGTAAGCGCGTAGATAGCCGAGGTTAAGATTAATACCTAGCCGTATATTACGTACGTTAATTATAACCTAAAGACTAGAAGTATCTTAATTAGGATTAGCGTTAAGGCGTCGAGCGTAAGTAAGAAGTAGGTTGCGAGGAGGATTACTAGCGCTATCAACTCCGTAATTATACCCGTAGGCCTAGGTATAGTCTCGCGGCTACTATTTATATACGAGTTAAGGAGGAGTATAAATAGAGGTAGGAAGTAGTACGTAAGTCTAAATACGTTAAGGACTACGAGTGTCGTTATATACGTAGACGTAATTAGAAGTACGTTTTAGTCGTCCGTAAGTACGTGTTTATATACTCGTCATTAGCGGAATTAAGAACTAAGGGTAAGTTAACGATTGCGTTTATAACCTCGTAGTTACTAAAGAGCTCGGGATTCTTATATATTATATACTACTCTATAGGCGTAAACGTAAGTCCGTCTACATTTAATAGCGAGTAAAACTACTAGCTAAAGTACGCGAACTTACCTACGGGCTTCTAGAAGAACACATACTCGCTAATATCCGCGTTAGGGTCCGTATTATCGCTTATCCTACGTTTACGTACTCGTACTTAGCCTACGGATAGGGAGGTTTACCCGAGTTAAAGGGGTAAGGTATATAGGTCGTATACGCGTCTAGAATATATATACGAATATAGTTACGGTCTACTACGGATACGGGAGAATAAGTAAGTCTAGGCTCCTAACCTACTCAAGGAGCGCGAACGGGTACTTATACCTCGGTAAGATTATAGAGATATATACTAGCCTAGTATTATAGATAAAGAGGGACGTATACGGGATGATATACGTATACGTAGATAATATCGTAAAGAGGAACGAGAGGCTAGATACGTACGAGGCGTACCGTACGACCGACGCTACGTCCGCGAAGAGGAGGTTAAGCGTATCTCTTAGCTAGATTAAGAGGTCGAAGATAGACTAGGGTATAAGATCTATAGGTAGACCTCGTAGACGTATACTCGTTCGGGAGGATTAAAACGCTTAACTCGTTATACGCGTACGTATCTACCTACCTTAGTACGATTATCTACGCGCTTATATACTACTTCCTAATTATCTCGTACTACGAGTACTCGTATATACTTATAAGAAGGACTATACTCTATACCCTAGGCCTAAACGGGAACATATATATAGATACGTCCGTATTCTCCCCCCTTATTCTATAATAGGAGTATATACTTATACGTATACGACCTCTTAAAGACGACTAAGACCTTATATACGCTAATGCTCGAGACCGTACTAAAGACTAAGTACTAGGTTATAGAGTACTTTATAAAGAAGTACGTAGATAAGGACTTATATATAGAGAGGGGCTATAGCGTATATATAAAGCTAAAGAAGTACCCGAACGCGATTATAGACGTATACTTAAGTAAGGTTAGGATTAAGAACGCGAGTACGAGGATAAATAGGGAGATTAACTCGAGCGAGTCGGTATCCTAGCTCTTATACGCTAACCTAAAGATAATCGTAGAGATACCCGAGAACGAGAACGAGTAGGGAGACGTAAATACAATTATATCCGGGCTAACGGGTATGTCCGTAGGTAGTAACGGGACCCTAAACCCGAGTATATACCTAAAGAGGCCTACGGCTAAGCCGGCGAAGTTAAATACGATACTATCTACCGTCTTGAATACGTCTACGAGTAAGACTATTAATACGGTAAGGATTAGGTACCTAAAGAAGGTCGTAACTATATACGAGAAGAGGTAGATAATCGAGCTCGTATACGCGTTTAAAACCCCGGTAGCTAGCTAGTTACGTAACTAATTACGCCTAAGAACGTAAACGTAAATATATATAAGAATGTAATCCTACTATACTCCCTATACTTATCGTACTATACGCTTACGGTCCCGTATAAGGACTCGAATAAGCTTATAGACGTAGGCTTAGTCGCCGATATAGACGAGTACGTTAACGCAACCGAGCATATTATCTCGTACTATAAGTCGTATGTAAGCTAGAGCTCGTAGACGTATATAAGCGTATACGAGCTTATAACTAAGAGTATAGGCGCCGTCGTAAGCTACATTATAGACTCGTACGAGACCGTAGTTATAGAGATTATTATAAGCCCGAGCGTCTATGTATACTACGACCTATATAAGGACCTATACTTAAGTACAACTATAAGTAGAATCTCGCGCGAGGCTAAGAGGGTAGGCTTATATAAGGACTAGAACGCGTCTATATACGCGTTTAAAAATCCCGACGTAACGCTATTTAAGTAGGAGTATACGTTAGTAATTACGAACATATATAAGATTATTAAGAGGATCTCTACCGAGTACTAGAGCTACGTCGGAGTTATAATCTCGCGCTACTAGACGTTTAAGACTACGGGCGGGTATACTATCTCGGATAGAGGTAAGGACGCAATAAAGAAGATAAAGAAGAACGTTATCTATAACGAGTATATAGGCATAGATAGGACCTCGAGCGTAGGTACTACTCTATATATAAGTATACTCCCCGACGAGACTAGATACAAGTCCGTACCTACGTATAGGCATAAGTATATTAACCTACTCGGCATCGGGCCTACGATAGCGTACGCGGGCTTATACGTAGCCCCGAGCTCGATTAGGGCTAGGGGTACGGGTAGGTACGTAATTAGGGGCGGGAAGAGGGAGCTAACTAAGGGGTAGTATATAATAGCGAAGATGTACGGGCTTATACGCTAGTTTATCTATAAGCTAGGAAGCGCGATTAAAACGATAACGTATAGTCGAGCGTAAGTATATATATAATCGTCGTCGTAAAGCGAGTTTTAAGAGCCTACGAATATAGGAATATAGATAAGGTTATATATAAGATTAAGATTAGGTTATATACTAGGTACGGTAGTAAGATAGAGTCGAGGTTTAAGCTCTATAATAACGGCGCGATAGGATACGTATACGTAGGCCCTAATACGCTATCGGGCTTAGCCTTCCTTAGGATTAGGAAGAATACTATTACCGGAAGGAAGTAGGCGGATATAACTACGATAGCGCCTAGTAGTATAATTAAGATTATATACGCGGACTATAGCGAGGACGGGGTTAAGAAGGTAGTTAATAGCGCGTACGAGAACGTAGCTTCTAGTTTAGGTACCGTACGGGCGTCTATAGGATCGTAATAGCGCGTATAATTATATACTACCTCTTATTTAACATCTATAACACGTATAATAAGACTATCTTAACTAAGATCGTAACCTATAGCGACTCCTTAAACGGGTCCGTATATACCTCTACTAACGCTATTACTAACGGTAATAACTAGATAATCCTAGTTACGGTCTTAAACGGAACCCTAATAGTAGACCTTACCTCGATTATACGCGTAAACGTTAACTATACTATAAATAGGAACGGTAGCGTAAGTATACGCTAGTACCTAAATTAGACCGCGTTTAAAAACTATTTTATAGTGTCGTTAACGATTTTAATTGCTATTAGCTACTAGATCCGGGCGGAGATCTTAGTCTACTTATCGTACGTAAAGTTAGCCTTATTAACATAGAAGATTCTCGGCTTAGGTATATATATAACGGCCTCGGTATCGAACGTATAAGAGTACCTCGACACGAGCTTAACCGAGAATAGGTTCCTCGCTAAGTTCTTAAACTTAAACTTGTCGTTATACTTATCCCTTGTAATAGAATTCATTAGAGAGAGATAGAAAGAGATTATATAATAAATCCTACTACTATATAGGATATATTTCTAGGTAAGGATATAATAGTCTACTTTATAAGTCTACCTCTTAACTTTAACGGCTCTATAATAGTATTAACTAGATTTACTAATATAGGTAGATTCTCTATAATGTTAATGTATACGTATAGGATATTAGAGAAGGATCTAGAACTATTAAAAGGAGAACGACGCTATAGTAAGAACTATAAGTAGTAGAAGATGTCTTATCTACTATTATATATCTATATAAAGAAGTCGAAGCTATATCTACTAAAGATTTATAGTAATAAGAGATCTTATTATAGATATCTATTAAGTTCGCGCCTAACTTATAATTACATTAAGTATCGGTATTATTATTAGCCTTAGTGTCTTCGTAACTAGATACTATGTACGTCGCCATTTTAGTAGGGTAACGAGGGCTTTTATTAATATGCAACTAGGTAATAGTATGTATCGTCGTTAATCTAAGCTTACTTACGCTTTAATAGTCCTTCCGGCTATAGTATATACACACCGTAGCTATAATAAGTTAAGTAACCTCTACTCAAACGGAAAGATCTAGAGCCTAGTTATACTATATAGTAAATAGTATAGTCGTTCTAGCTATTATCCTAAGTAAATAACGTCTTACACAATTCTACTTCGAATAATTTACGCTACATACTCGCTATAATAAAGTGAACCTAGGGCGAGGAGTAGTAAGGATACCGTAGCCTAGGTTCCTTTAGACCTCGAAGCTTACCCTTATATTTTATTAGCTCGATTTTTCTAACGCTACGTAAATAATAGCCTTATAGGTTACCGTCTCTAAATCTCTTTTCCTAATCGAGCGTTAAACATTTAGAAGCTTTAACGCGATCTATAGGGCGGATATTGTATTAGTCCTATAGTTAATACTAGGGCGTTACTTATTACCTCTAATAACCTAACATGCTTTATAGCCGGTAAACTTACTAAAGTTATAGGCCTTAACCTTACAGAGATAGTAACCTTAGAGTACTTAATTTACCTAATGCTTAAGGTATTAGTTAGGCGCTAGCCTTCTTTATTAATAAAAGACGCTTTTTAGTCCCTAGCCTTAGAGAGCTATTATTCCTTATCCGATAATTCTATAACTTGTTTCTAGATTGTTAGCTCTAGAACTACTAGGGATTTAATAGATGTATATAGAGAATAGAGAATAGCTTATAGGTATATAACTATAGCTAGAGCTTAGTATAGGGATAAAAGCTTAACGGAGATATCTTAATATAAAATCTCTACGGTAGTTCTATGTCTAGCCCTTAACTACGTACTAGAGTAGTTAATAGCGTCGAGAGCTATTACTATGTTCTATAGTTCCTCGATAGCTAAGTGTACCGCTCTTAGATTTAGATACGATACCCTACCGGACGGAGGTAGTATAGTAATTTATAGCGTAGTACCTACCCGGGTAAATTTAAATAACCTAATGCTTTACTCGAGGAGTTAGTAGTTATGTATAGTAGTTTAAGCAAGTATAGATTTAGGATATCGGACATAGAACCATTAATTTAAGGTACTTAGATAGAGCGTATCCGGATTAAAATAGTTACGCTACTAACGCTAGTCTATAAGGTGTACGTTAAGCCTTCTCTACTAGGATCTATTAACCGAACTGCTATTACTAGACAGTCTAGTAGCTTCATTCTCTTCGGAGGTAATTCTATTATCTCTAGAAAGAGGAAGGGTCGAAGTTATTTCCTAGAAACATCTATAGGTAAAGCTTAGAGAGTATATTCTATCCGGCTAATAGTAAATTATTCTTAGTAGTAGACTTAAGCTTTATAACTATAACTTTATGTTTAATAGACCGTATCATTAGGGCTAGTCTTATCTAATCCTAATAGCTTTCTATAGTAGTAAAGTTAGTAATCTTAAAATCTTACGGGTATACTTTTACTAGAGCCTAAGCCGGATAATCGTACTATAGAAGCATATAACATTACTAGAGTAGCCTAAGATATTACTAGAGTAGTAGGTGCCTTAATATTATTATACTTAGCTATACTAGGTTCTTCTTAAAGTTATTAGTAGGTATATAGTATAACGTAGGTAAATACCGAGCGTTTAGCTATTTTAGTTCCCGAGCGCTACCTATATTAAGGACTACGTCTTTATAATCTAGTTACTTAGCTACTACGTTAAAATGGCTAAGTTAAGATATATATTATTATTATTATTATTATTATTATTATTATTATTATTATTATTATTATTATTATTATTATTATTATTATTATTATTATTATTATTGTTAACTTTAACCCGAGATCCGTACTAATGTCTATAACGTAAGATTACTACCCCTAGGGGTAGCTTAGATACTTTACGGGGTACGGCTATAGTAATACTACTCGCTGTAAGAGACCTTTAGCATTAGAAGTCTAGTACTTACTAAGTAACTCTACCATTCGATCCTTTTAATAATATACTTGACCTTATAATCGTTCTATTAACTATAAATAGAGCTACTAGTTCTTTACCTCGCTAGTGTAAAAGATAGATTAAGGTAGTAGTGTCGGGTATCTATATAAATCGTTTAAGACGATGTCTTATTTCCCTTTACCTCCTAACCGGATTAGATACTTAATCTTCTCTAAGTTATCTCTATCGTCGTTAACGTAGGATTAGGTAGTGATTTAGGTTCGTAGTTAGTAATAGACACATCTTAGGCTTCTTAATTATTTGTTACGCTCTCCGAGGATATTAGAGTTTTATATAGACTATACGATGTTAATAAAGATTATAAGGATTAATAGTATGGATCCTAGGGAGATATACTTACTAATGTAATAAGCAATTTGCCGCGTACGCTACGTAGTATACCTATAACATTAATGGCAATATTTTAGTTTACGATTACGTTTAAGTTTTCGTTATAGAGTAGCTAAGACGTAGGTGCCGGACTATTATAAAAGCTAAATTACTTTAGGATGACTTATCGGAATTAGTTTAAGATTTTTAGTAATATATCTTTCTTCGTTTAACGGTATAGAAGATGAAGTTGAAACGTTTCTAGGGCTTAACCCTTTATTAACCGCGCTTAATAGGCTAGTCTAGAGCTATTAGATTCTAGCGTCTTTACCTACCTTATTATATAAGTTTATAGGTGTATAATAGATAGTATAGTCCCTTAGCTAGAGCTAATTCCTTAGAGAAGGTATTTATATTTAGATCTAGGACATATACTTCCCGGCTAAAGGACATATACTACCCGGCCAAAGGGGACTCTATTTACGGATTTCTAATATCGTAGTATATTAAAGTATATATTACTAACTCTACTAGTAAAGACGTGTTCCTTATATACCCTAATAATAAGGTACTTAAGGTTAGTTAGGGAGAAGTTGTAGCTTAGTAGTATAATCTAGGATTATAGTAAAGTTTAAAAGTCTCGGATCCTAGATCTAACGGAGGCCGGTTAGTATAAAGCTAAGTCTAGTCTAAATCCTATCGAGCTAAATGTTAAATAAGATAGATAGATTTATAACCGGTACCTACATAATAGAGCTTTTAGGTATAGTACGTATAGTCAATTCTATTAGTACTAAATAGTAGCTAGAAGACTTTAGCTTAGGCCTCGTTTTCTAGCTTCTAAAGATCTATCTTACTAAGTTACGTAAACTTATAAAACTTACGAGACTTACGGCCTTAAGGTATAAGATCGAGCATTTTATTATAGAGGTTGTTAAGATGTAGCATCTTAAGGGGAGCTAACACTTAGGTTATAATCTAATAGCCTAAGGCATCCACGATGACTTAGCTTGTCGGAAGACACCTTCTCTCCCCTTTAGCTTAGATAGACATCTAACACAATCAACACATTGGTTCCTAATATATTGCTGCATGCCCTATAGCTATTAGCTAGTTAAAGATTGATCTCTTACTCCACTCCGCTACTAACTACGTATCCTATTAGGTCTTAACTTAACAGGTTATAAGCCCGGATTTGTGTAGGAGTAAGAGCAACCTATATTAGTACAGGTTACTTGTATCCCTTGCTATTATAGCAGAAAACAACTAGGAAGTAGAAGTCTACCCCATCTGTCCTATTAAGGAGCTTAGTTTAATACTAAGTAATAGGTAATCTAGAAAAGGACTCTATACGGCTTACTATAAGCCAATACCTTAAAGACACTCTATAGGTAGAACTGCATCGAGATACTACTAAGAAGGACTTTAAGTAAGTCATTTAGAACTCTACTAGGAGAGACAGACCTGTGTCCTAGCTCCGAGACTATACCGCTCTTTCTTTACCCTACTAAGTAGGCCTTAGTATCTATACCTACGAACCTTACTATTCTACACTAAAAGCCTTAGTAGGACCTAAGCCACGACCTTAAAGCATATACACCTTGTTTTATTATATTCAATTTATTATAGATTTACACTAAGAGAAAGGAGAAGAGAAGGGAACTAAAATCCTAATTCTTAGGAGAGACAACTAGAAGAGATAGTTCAACCTTTAGAGATATAAGAAGGAGAGCTAGTTAGTATTCTGTAAGGGCGCGCGTACCATAGGGTCCGAATGAGATAGTTGTTGTTCTACGAAGCTACGAAAGAGGAGCGCGAGGCGCGGCGGATAGATAAAGCATCGCCAAGCCGCGCTAACCCGATGCGGAAGGTCCGAGGTTCCGCCGGGACGACGCATCGTCAGTGAAGGGTCGCGGGCTGCCCGTGACAGTACCCCCCCTCTCAAAACTCGTCTCAGTCCTCTGAGCGTTCAGTCCATTAACTCGCCTATCCATCGTCTTGTGCGGCCACTTATCACCCTTGCCTGTCGAACTCCATAATCGTGCAAACGTCCAATCGTCTTCAAGGTCGTCCTCCATCTCTGTCACTACTGCTGCGGCTTGCGCATCAGACTCTGTTTGCTCATACTGCTGGCACGCCCAGGGCCTAAGCCCCTCTTCGGCGAACGCTCGCGTCTGATCCTTTTGACCAAGGTTGGGTATCAATGCAGGCTCTGCAGGGTTCGCTAGAACATCGGTACAACTGTCTGTTCTGTCGTAGAGCTGAGGGCGGCGGCTTGCACCGTGATCCTCAGTTGGGACGACGGACTTTCCTGTAACCTGATCATCGTAGCGGTGCGTAGTGAACATGCGCTGACCAGATTCTATCAGAGGCAAGGCTCGGCTAGGCTTATTTGTGGCGGTGTCTCTGTCGACCCTGATCGTGTTAAGTCCGAGCACCTCATTGACTGGAGACCAGTCAGATGGCGTTGCGAAGCCCTGAGGCGTGGGCAAATCCGGCCGGCTGTGGTGAAAGTCCGCAAGAGCGGCGGCTGCCCTCACAAACAGGTCCTCTGCAGGTTGCCAAGTCTCTCCGGCCTCCATATCCTGATAGCCAGTCCATCGCACCTTGTACCAAGTGTCCACCTTGCGCTTCTTTCCCTTCTTCACTTTGCCTGCGCGCTTCCGCGTGTACATGTCCAAGATCTTGTCCACCTCATATTCTGGTGCCGGGGCTGTGACTGTGACATCGGCGACTGCGTCAGCTGCAGTTGTGTCGGGTTCGATGGCCACTGGCGGCGGCGGTGCCAGGTGCTGTCCCTCGAGCGGTGGGAGATCGGGGTTGTCGGCTCGCTGTAACAGGGAGGTGTGGAAGCAATTATCGAGTCCGCTCAATGCATCCGACAGGTTCAGCTTGTATGACAGCCTAGCGGGCATCACCTCCGTGATCTGGTACGGTCCTGCATATCTGCGGTCCAGCTTCTTGGATGGTCGAGTGGTGCGAATGTTCTTCGTGCTTAGATACACCCAGTCGCCAACCTTGTAGTCTGGTGGGATGCTTCGGTGCCTGTTTGCTGCTTCGGCTTGCAGCGCCTGTGACATCCTCATGTTCTCTTGAAGATTGCGATGTAGCTCACAGATGCGTTTGGCGAAGGCTTCGGCTGACTTGCTGTCGAGTCGCTGAAGGGTTGTCATGTGTCGGTCCTTGCCTGCTTGCAAATCGATACGCTCGGTGAACTCTGGGTTATATCCAACATTGGCGTAGAACGGTGACACTCCAGTGGTCTCCGACACTCGGTTGTTAATAGCGAACTGCGCTAAGCACAGCCAGTCGGCCCAGTCGCTCTGTGCCTCATTCGTGAAGGTGCGTAAGTACTGTTCCATCTCTTGGTTAGTGCGTTCTGATTGCCCATCCGTTTCAGGGTGGTAGGAGGAACTCAGCTTCCTGCTGATGCGCAGCATCTTGCATAGGCGCTTCCAGAAAGTGGCGATGAACTGCTTTCCGCGATCAGACGTGATGGTTTCTGGGAGGCCATGCCGGGTGAACACGTGCTTTAAGAAAAGTCGCGCCGCGTTCTGCGCTGTCATCGCGCCGATGGGTATCAGTTCCACTTCCTTAGTGAGTCTGTCGGTGACTGTCATAACATTGGTGTAAGTCATGCCGTCGAGTTCGCTTGGTGGCAGGTCAACCACAAAGTCAACTGCGATGTGTTGCCAAGGTCGTTCTGGCACCGAAAGTGGGTGCAGTAATCCAGGTGGCTGGGTATGCACAGATTTCGTCGTGCGGCACCTGCGGCAATTCGCGTTGTATCTGCGCACAGATCTAGCCAAACCAGGCCAGTAGAATTCACGTGCAACGAGCTCGTAGGTGCGGGCTCTGCCTGGGTGACCGGCCGCTGGGGTGTCATGGTTCATCTTGACTATCCGAGTGCGGAGCTTCTGGTCCTCTGGCACCCATAGACTCCAGTCATTATACTGGTTACGGACGTACAGCAGGTCCCCTTCGACCTTGCAGTGTACTGGATGCACCTTCGCTTTCTGAAGGAGTGCTGGGGTCTCGCCCTTCTGCAGGGCTCTGATAGCTGACTTCAGGTCTGCATCCGCGGCATAAGCCATTGTCATTCTGTACTCGAGTTCGGCTTCCTGTTCCGTCTCGGATGCTGTCTGCGTCTGCGTGGACGGTATGAATTCGGTGGCCTCCGGGTTCAGGGCTTCCTCAATTGGTGCGGTAGGTGTGTTCTCAACAGGTGCAACATCCTCAGCCGCATCTTCGACAGTTGCGCGCATCGAGTCGATCTTAAGAAATCGCTCAGGCGGCAGCAACGTCTGATGCTGATGCTGATTTCGCGGATCGTCCACCCCCTGCGGAAGGTCCTGGCTGCGTCTCGTGAGGCTGTCAGGCTTTGTGCCTTGGACACCTGGTCGATAGACAATACGGAAGTTGAACTGGGACAGGAATTCGGCCCAACGTGCCTGGCGCCGATTCAGCTGCTTAGTGGTCATAAAGTACTCCAAGTTCTTGTGATCCGTGAACACCTTCACGGGTTCGATGGTGTCATCATCCGCCTCGCAGGCCAACTCCGGGCGCCATTCCTCGAAGGCCTTAATAATCGCTAGAAGCTCCTTGTCATAAATCTCATAGTTGCATTCCTGCGGGCTCAGCTTCTTTGAATAGAATGCTACAGGGTGAAGCACGCCTTCCTCGTCGTACTGAGAAAGCACTCCGGCGTTCACGAAATCTGATGAGTCCGTTTCGACTACTGTTTGCCTACCGGGCACATAGTGTGCGAGCATACCGGCTTTGCTGAATGCTGCCTTCAGAGCGTCAAATGCTGCTTGGCATGCTGGTGTCCAGTCAACCCTGCGATTCTTGTGATTACTAGGTCCATTTGACTTGGTCAATTCGGTCAGCGGCGCTGCGAGGCGTGAGAAGGCCTCGATGAACCGTCTGTAAAAGTTGGCGAATCCGAGGAACGCCTGCACATCCTTGAGGTTGGAAGGTGCTTCCCATGACTGGATACATTCAAGCTTCTCTGGGTCCATTTCGATGCCATCTGGGGTGATAATAAGTCCCAGGTACTTAACTCGCTGCTGGTGGAACTCGCACTTGTCGATGTCGACCGTCAGTCCGGCATCCCTCAATTTTGCTAGTACCTTGCGCACATGTTCGATGTGCTCCTCCAGTGTGTCGCTAAAAATTAAAACGTCGTCCAGGTACGCGGAGACGAAGTCATCCAGGTGTTCTTGTAACACGCTGTTAATGTATGACTGAAACGACGCAGGGCCATTGCATAGGCCGAATGGTAACACAAGACATTCGTACACCCCATATCGTGTAGCGAATGCTGTAAGCCATTCGTGCCCTTCTGCAATGCGAAGCTTGTTGAAGGCTGCGACGATGTCCAGCTTCGTGAAGTACCTCTTGCCGTGCATGCGGTTCAGTGTCTCTTGGATTAGCGGTATAGGGTACCTGTTCTTGATAGTGATCGCATTGAGTCCTCGGTAGTCGATGCACACGCGCAGTCCACCGCCTGGCTTTCTGACTACCAGTACTGGTGCCGGCGATTGGCTCGTCTTCTGTCCTGCTGGCCGGACTTTGCCTTGTTGCTCCTGTTCGGTGACCCACTTCTTGACTGCTTCATTCTCCTGAGGCGCCAGTCCGTAGGGCTTACGGTATGGCGGTTCTTGGGGCCCATCAGGCTTGATGTGAATTTCGTGGTCGATTCCAGGTCTGTGAGGAGGAAGTCCTTCATGGTCTTTCGCTGAGAATGCATCTACGAGATCATGGTATTCTGGTGGGAGCTTCTCCTTCGGGTTATGGTTGAACTCCTTGTTCAGGAACTGATCCAAGTCATCAGCTGCCATTGCGCTCAGCTTGATCTCACCATCGCCTTCTTCGTCCTCTTTGCCGGTAGATAGTATGTAGAAACATTCAGCGCCAGGTCGGTGCGCGTACATCTCGAAGGCGCGCTGCGTGACGCCTATACACTCGACTTCCTCATCATCGTCGTACAGGCCCATCGAGGATAGGTTCAGTTCTGCTTCTGCCCCTCCTGCCGTGAAGCTGCGATCATCGGTGAAGGGCTCTGGTCCATATTTCATTGCTTCCTTACGTTGTCGGTGTCGATGGTTCAGGGACTGGACTGTTGTCGATGTCTTGTTCTTAAGACAGTGACCAAAGCAGTAGTCTGATCTGAGTGCCACTTCACCGGTCTCCCAGAAGATGTTTGGGTTGTGCGTGCTCAGCCACGGCAGGCCCAGGACGATGTCGTATTCGAGGTCGGTTATGTAGCATAGCATTTGCTCGTGATGACCGTCGATATCAACATCGACGAGGGCTACGTGCGTGATGCGACGTGCAGCAGCCTTACCATCCCCAAGGGTCAGGTTCTTGTTGCGCACAAGGGGTATCAAGGGTATTCTGTGTTTGCGTGTGAACTTCCAGTCGAGAAAGAGAGAGGTGGAAGCAGAGTCTACAAGGCCTCGTGCCTTCCCATGCTGTATCATTACTGGGAGTACTATGTGAGGGTGTACATCTGGTTGCTGCGGCTCCAATGCGCAGGCCGATATCTTCAGCTCCTCACCATAGTCTGTATCCGTGTCTTGCTCTTGCACTCTGTGTCTCTCAATCTCATGCTCTTTCTGTCCTTGGTTGTTCGGTTGACCACTGTCTGCCACGCTTAGGCAGTGGCCTCGCCATTTCCCTGCCCGGCGGCCAGGGAACTGAGGTTGGTGTTGCCTCCGTTGTTGTTACGCGGGCGCGGTGGGCGATAGTCGCCGTCGTAGCCATACATCGGGCACTCGGTATTGCTGGATAAGTGGGGTCCGGTGCGGCATCGGTAGCACTTGCCCTGCTTCTTCAATTCCTCGCGACCCTCATAGTTGAGCGGTGGGAGGTCCCGAAGGTGAGCTGGCAAGTCTTCCTTCTTCTTGGTGCCTACGTACTGTGGTGGGCGCTGAACGACGGCGCCGGCAGCACCAGCGGCTGCAGCTGCAGCTGTGTTGCCCTGGTTCTGGTTGCCGTTGCCGTTGCCGTTCTGGTTGCCTCCTCCATTGCCGCGTGGGCGGTTGTTGTTCTCTTGAGGGTACAGCTGCTCGGTCTCGTAGAACTGCTCGTCCAGTGCAGTGCACTCTTCGATCACGTCCTGCATGCTGTTCAGACGTCGGTCCACCTCGCGGTCTCCGAAGGTCTTGATGTAGTAGCGCTTGTTGAGGCGTGTGCGGAACAGCATCAACTCGGTCTCGTCACTCCAGTCAACCCATGCCCTCAGCTTGGAATAGCGTGCGAAGAATGGGACGAAGTTCTCCTTCTGAGCCTGTTTGCAGGTAGTGATGTCCACTGCAGCCTTGGTGGCCTCGTTGCGGACGCCGTACTGTCGAGTCATCCAGTCCAACAGTTCTTCGCCAGTCATGAACTCGTTGAAAGCCTGGTGCCCGGGGATGGGGATGCGAGGCTTCACAGTCTTCTGCACCTCACCGTCCGTCCATCCATACAGGAAGCGTAGGGCGTCCTGTTCAGTGCGGAACGTCGCGACTGTCAACTTCAGCAGGATGCTTGTGTACCAGCTGTCATAAGTCGGGTCGTCATCGTTCTTGAACTTCTTTAGGTCAGGCACACCCTTGCCGATCTTCATGCTGCGGTCGAGGGTGGGGTCGATGTTGATGAGACGCTCCGGCAGGTCCACGAGAGGTGTCTGCTGCGTGCGGTTGCTGCGACCACCGCCTGACCGCTGCGTGCCTTGTGTGCCTTGGCGCTCATCACGACGTGGTCGGTCATGGTCACGACCACGGCGATCCCTGTCCTTGTCTCCATTGCCATCGTCATCATCGTCTCCTCCGCCACCTCCTCCTGCTGCCGCCTCACGGTACCGACGCTGGAGCACCTCGAGTGAGGTCTCGCGGGGTGGTGGTGATCGTGGGCGTGAGCGTGGGCGCGAGCGCGAACGACGTCCTCGTGCCTGGTCCTCTGCTGCTTGCAGACGGACCTTCAGGTCATCAACCTCAGCTTGTAATGCCTGGCTCTTCTTCTTCTCCGAGTCGGTGATATCGGCGAACTGCTGACATAGCTCGTTCGCATCCTTGTACTTCTTCTCGACAGCCTTGAGTTTGAGGGTGTCGGCGTTCTTATTCTTAAGGTCCTGGGCCATCTTCGCGAGGGCGGTCTGTTCGGTCTTGAGCATCCCGTGGATGCGATCGTACTCGGCATACAGCGTACGGTACTGCTTGTTCTGAAGTGCATTGGCGCGTTGCATCACATCGAGTTGTTGGCTAGATATGATGGCAGTGTTGAATCCTCGTAGCACGAAATCGTGGACGGTCTTCGGGTGTTCCTTGGTCAGTGTGGCCAGGTCTTCGGCGGTGATGTTCTGGAAGTCGGCGGCAGCGATGTGTTCGGCTTCGTCGTGTGAAATGAAGACTGGTGTGTCCTCCTCTTCTCCCACCCTGGGCTCGAAGAGTTCTGTGAAATCAAGCTCACCGTTCTGCTCCCTGTCTTGTGCTTTGTTCCATGCCTTGTCCAGCTCTTGCTGAAGCGCGACACCGGTGTCAACTGTGACTCGCCGAGTGTCGTCTCCTTGTGTCTGACTGTCGAAACTGGAGAGGTCGGGGAAAAGAGAGGTGCGCTTGCCTTGTGTCTGTGACTGCTGGGAAGTCATGTTGTTTCCTTCAACGCGGCCTGTTGCTGAGGCCTTTGGTGCGTTGGTTTCCTTGGGCATCTGTTGCTTAGTGCCTTACCGTGTTCCGTGTTCTGAATCCGTTTGCCTCTGTTGCGATGTTGCGAGTCGCGAGTTCTGTATCTACGCCGTGCGCTGTTCTGTGAGTCTGTTCCTGTTGTTACGCGTCCCTTACCTGGATCCGCGATCTGGGTAGGGAGGTAGAACAAACTGTAAGGGCGCGCGTACCATAGGGTCCGAATGAGATAGTTGTTGTTCTACGAAGCTACGAAAGAGGAGCGCGAGGCGCGGCGGATAGATAAAGCATCGCCAAGCCGCGCTAACCCGATGCGGAAGGTCCGAGGTTCCGCCGGGACGACGCATCGTCAGTGAAGGGTCGCGGGCTGCCCGTGACATATTCTTTGCAATTGATAACCTGTTAGAAGTGTTATTTAACAACATTAAGGGCAAGAACCTAAAACTCTAGGAAGAGACTAAGATTAAAGAGATTCTTAATGTACTAATATAGATAAAACAAAATGCAGCTTGCAACTTCAGTATCCTAAGTAGGATTATAGAAGAAGATAAATTTAAGCTTAAGGGCTCTTACGAATCTAGAAAAGCTGCTAAGATATAGGTGTATCTCTAGAATAAGTATAGCTAGGTATTACTAACCTATATATATAAGCTTATAAAACAGTTTATAAACTTTAAGATAAGTGAAGAGTTCACTATTAGATCTGCATAGGTACACCTAGTGTCTCTTAGAAGAAGGATTGCTAATGTTAACCTAGAGGGCTAGCACTATAGGAAAGCTAATGTAAGAATAACCTAGCCTTTAAGCTCGCTGCTACCTAACTACTATGTAGCTAGGGATACTATTATAGCTTAGCCAAAGATGGATTATAAAAGGACCTTAAAGATCCTTAAGGCTTAAGAGGCTAGATTGAATCCCTCTAAGGCTAAGTATAGTATAGTAGCTACCTAGGTTAGGCCCTTAGGTTAGGTAAGATTACTTTCCTACCTTCTTTATAAGAAGGACTATCTTATTAAGGACTGCCCTAGTCTCTCTAAGGCAAAGAAGGTCCTTAGATCTCATTCCTAAGCACTATCCTCCTAGAATGCAACACATGTTAAGAAGAGAAGATCTCTACTACTATCTTTAAGAAGAACACTAAGAGAAAAGTCCTCTATAGAGGAACTTAAGAAAATAGTAAAGAAACTTAGCTCTAACATGCTGTCACTCTAGGAGAACTAGGCCTAGTCTCCTTCCTCTAAAACAAGGAAGACTAGGAAAGGTTTCTCTACCTAAGAGCTACCTAACTTATACAACTCATCCTAGAAGACAATGTCTAATAATAATAAGTATAATAAAGTGGCTCACTTAACTGCAGAAGTCTAAGGCAAGTTCCCCTTATTAGAGTAGTTACTTAATTCTTGTGCTTTATCCTATATAACTAACTAGAACTGCCTCTTTAGATCTATAACTCCCTTAACAAAGAAGAAATAGATTAAAGTAGGAGGTAGGCATTTGTTAGCTACTTATATTAGGACTGTAGAGATAAGTAGGAGATCTAGTAGGAAAGTTGTTTTAGAAGATGTTCTACTTATACCTAAGCTAGGGGTAAACCTAGTTTCTTAGAACTAGTTTAGTAAGCAGTTTAGTGTCTAACCTCCTTTATTTTCTCTTATATCCCCCTCTAGCTAAACTGTTGTCTAGACAAGGCTCCTTAGGGGGGTTCTATTTATTAATGAGATTTCTCCTCTACTATAAGAAAGGGCATATTACTTATTATATGCACTACTAATAGAGAATGCCTTTATAACTACTAAATTAGAGACTAACCTAAAACAGTAGGAGCTTTAGCATAGAAGATTTGCACACTTTAGGAAGAACTTGCTCTAGAATCTTTATAAGGTAATAGACTTAAAAGAACCTATTCCTATTCCTAGGGATAGCTTCTACTAGTGTAGAGTATGTTCAATAGTAAAGATAAAGAAGTATAAAGGCAAAGTTACTAAGAGAAGACCTAAAAGACTTGCCCTTGTATCTATTAACATATATAGTCCACTGCTAACATTAAGGCTAGGGTTTAAATACTAGCTTAAGATTATTAACAACTTCTCTAGAAAAAAGTGGACCTATCCTCTTAAGAAAAGAGAAGATGCTCTAGTTACTCTCTAGAACTGGAAGATCAAGGCAGAGAGGAAATCATTAGTATAGTTAAAAGCAGTTAGGCTTAACAATGCAAGGGAACTTATTGCATTAGTTAAGCAGTAGGACAAGGATTTAGGAATTAGGCTAGAGCATACTAAGGCATACAACTCTCTCTAAAATAGACTAGTTGAAAGGTTAATACAAACCTTAGAAGACTCTATAAGGGCAATGCTTAAAGAGGCTAAGATGCTAATTGAATTCTAGCCTAAAGTACTAGAAGCCTAAACCTACATAAGGAATAAACTACTAAATGGTCTAGACTATAATAGGTTCAAGGTTTTACTAGATAAAGCCTTTAATAGTATTAAGCCAACTATTAACTATTTAAAGGTTTAGGGATACAAAGCTATTGTCTACATAGATACAAGATCCTAGCCTTAATAGGCAAGAAGTGATAAACTAATAAATAGAGGTAAAGAAGTAGTGTTTATTAGATACGTTAAAAACATAGCTAAGGCCTAGCTCTTTTAGGAACTAGACATAAAAGCTGTAAAACAACATACACATGCAGACTTCTTTAAGGACTAACCTAGAGGTAATATAGATCTCAATGTTATAAAATTAAATCTATTAAGCAATGCACTAGCTAGGAGACCCTTAGGGAGGCTAAGGAAGGACATATCCTTAGAGCAACCTATTCACTATTCAATCATTCAGTAGAGCAGCCTAGTAACAGCCTAGCTAAGAAAGCTGTTTGTGCAACTTCCCTAGCCTCTAAAGAATATAGGGGAATTTTAGAAAATCGATAAGCTAATTAAGATAAGCTTACTAGATCTCTAGGAAAAGAATGTTACTAGGACACAAGTGACTACTCTTAGATTATCCCTTAGTAAGAGGAGGGCTAACTATAATGTTAAGGGCTATAAATGGAAATAGAAAGCCCTAAGATCTATGGTCCCTATACCTAAACTAGCTACTAAAGTAGGAGAAGCAATAGACCTCTTAGAGAACCTTACTGCTTACTACTAAGCTTTCTTTATAGCTATGCAATTAGTAGATGATTTAGTACTATAGGATAGTAAATTCCTAGAAGAAGTTAAGGAGATAGCCTTTATAGCAACTATAGAAGTTATTGCATACAAGCAAGAGATCCTAATTCTAAAGTCCTATAAGGATGCTATAAATAACAAGAAATAGGGACACCTTTAGAAGGAAGCAATCTAGAAGGAGCTAGATACTCTATAGAGCAACAACACCTAGGAGAATGCTGTTCCACTAAAAGGAGCAAACTTAGTTACGTTAAGATAGGTCTTTAATGTTAAAAGAAGCATTAGTAGAGCTATTAAAAAGTTCAAGGCTAGGCTAGTTACAAGGGGCTTTTCATAGAAGTTTAGTATTGACTTTATAGAGACATTTACGCCTATAGTTAGATAGGACACCCTTAGGATGTTTATAGCTATTATATATAAGAAGGATCTCTACCTTTACTAAGTAGATATAAACAATACGTTTATAGAAAGCACCCTCTATAAAGATATCTTTATGTTACTACTACTAGGAGTTAAGCTTCTACTAAACATAGTGTTTAAGATCCTTAAAAGCTTATATAGACTTAAGCAAGTAGCTAGAGATTAGAATCAACTCTATGTGTTAAAGCTTAGAGAGATTGGATTTACATAGTTAGAGGTGGATCTATACCTACTTATTTACAAGGAAAAAGAGATTATAATTCTTATACATGTAGATAACATTCTAATTGCTGCACTAAAGTTAACAGATATTCTCTAGTTTAAAAGAGAACTTAGTAAAGTCTTTAAGATTAAAGATCTTAGTAAACCTAAAAAGATCCTTAGTATAAGAGTTATAAGGGACAGGAGGAGAGGAATCCTAAAACTTGACTAGGGACACTTTATTAGGGACAACCTTGCTAAGATAGGGATAAACTATAAGAAGGCAGCACCTACACACTTACCTATAGACAGCTATAAGGCTCTTAAACCTTTAAGCTACATAGATAAGAGGTGTAACAAGGCAGAGTACTAGAGTATTAATAGTATATAGATGTAGCTAGTAATAATTACAAGGCTAGACATTGCTTTTGCCCTAGGAAGGATAAGCTTATTTGTAAGTAAACTATCCACCTACTACATAAAGGCTTTGAAGAAGATTACAAGATATCTAAGGTCATATCCTAATCTTAGCCTTGTCTTCTCTAGGCATAGAGAAGGATGCCTAGTTAGATACTATAACTCTAATTATGCAATAGACAAAGTAGATAGAGTCTCTATCCTTAGGTATGTCTTCTTCCTCTATAGGGCACTAGTCTCCTAGATAAGTAAGAAGCAAAAGTCTGTAGCAACATCTATAATAGAAGCTAAATACATAGCTATAAATACATATATAAAGCAATCCCAATTCCTAGCTTTACTACTAAGGGAGATAGACTGTCTAGAGTTAGTAGGAGACTGTTCCTATTAACTAAGGATTACTAGAAACTAGGAGACTATATTAAGCTTAAGACTAGTTCAATTAAGAGGTAACAACTAAGCTGCCCTTACCCTAGTAAGGGATGCACATGTTTATAATAAGTTAAAGTATATTGACATTGCCTATAATACTATTAGGAAACTTTAGTAGAAAAGGCTTATTGCTATTAAGTACACCCTAACATCTAAGATAGTTATAGATAGGTTCACAAAGCTAAAGACTAGTCTATACTTCTAGAGGTTTATAAGCTAGCTTAACCTATTATAGAGGTCTAAATACTACTAACAGGAGAAGAGTAGACTATAACCTCCTATATAAGATAAGTAGGAGTGTTAAGATGTAGCATCTTAAGGGGAGCTAACAGTTAGGTTATAATCTAATAGCCTAAGGCATCTACGATAACTTAGCTTGTCGGAAGACACCTTCTCTCCCCTTTAGCTTAGATAGACATCTAACACAATCAACGCATTGGTTCCTAATATATTGCTGCATGCCCTATAGCTATTAGCTAGTTGAAGATTGATCTCTTACTCCACTCCGCTGCCAACCACGTATCCTGTAAGGTCTTAACTTAACAGCCTATATTATAACGATATCGACCCTAGGAATACGATATAAAGAAGAGAATAGAAGAGAGGAGAAGCAAGGATACGCCTAGATACCTATTAACGAAGACACTTAATACCGTACGAAAGGAGGGAGAATACGGCGGACTCTCTCTCTAGATAACGACGGCTATTAAAGTACCTAGGCTTATAGGAACTAAGAGAGGTAGTAAACCGCGTAAACTACTACTTAGTACAGCTAGAACTAAGAGATGCTATAAACTACGTTAATTATAGGTCTAGGTACTACGGGTCTATAAGAAACTAAAACCTTATACCCCGTACGTATAAGATAGTCGAAGACTTTTAATAGAGGTACGGGCTATTCGAGGTACAACCTCTCTCTCTCTCTCTCTCTATCTTTCTACGTTCGTACGACGGGGTCGTACGGCGTAGTAAGGTAAGAAATAGCTCTCGGTCGTAATCTTAACCGACTAACCGGTTACGTACGGTCGCGACCGGTCGGGTAGTTAGTTACTCTTAAAACACGGGCGTAAAACTTATCTCGCCCGGGGTAAGGTAATAAACCGCAACTCTCGAAATAAGACACAACTACCGGGTACGCGACGTACTACGCCGTAATATATTTAATTCACGCCTCGAATAGCGAGCCTCGCTTATATCTTTTAAGGAGTTTTTACGTCTAGGGTACAACGGGGCTTTTCTCCTTCTCTTAAATTTTAGTCTCGTTCTCGAGACCCGTATTACATAGTCTTAGACTTAAATAGCACGTTAATGGAACTATTGATTATTATCTACGCGCTCGCCGTATATACTATACTATTACTCCCCGTATAACTTAGCTAACCTCCTCCTAGGGTAATAGGTAGTATAGAACCTATAATAATAAGCGCCTAGGTAATACGTACGTACGCGGCGCCGGCGCCCTAGCTACTAGTTTCTCCTCCGTCGCTACTAATACGTCTATAGTTCTACAGTAAGAGTAGAATATAGCTCTTAATACGCTTTTTAAGCTCGGCCGTACTATAAGTAGCCTATGTATTGTATATACGTCCTATGCTAACCGCCGTTATAGTTTTTATAGGCTAAGAACATTAATACTACCGCCGCCGACTAGGCGTTCTTATCGCTCTCTATACGTAGCGAGTATATAAGGATAATAATAATAAGGATAATAAGGAGTAAGAGCGCGCGGCTTACCTACTAGCTACCTACTCTATACCTATCTTTTATCTACGTAGCGGCTCTATATTACGCCCCTATAAAGGAATCTTACTTACATTTTTATTTTTTATCGATATATAATCTTCTCTACTTCCTTCTATATCTTATGTTACCTTCTATAACGCCTTATATTTAACTACTATACGTGTAGTATTCGTAAGTCCTTATACTAGCTCCTAGCTATTATATTCCTCTAGCTAGCCCTTCTATCGTATATCGTACTAGGTACTTACTTTACCCTTATACCTATACTTTCCTAGTACTACTACTACTTTATATTCCCTATCCGTATTAGCAAGGGATATAACACCTTCGTCCGTCTAGCTACTCGTATAGGGCTCGAGGAGGGATATATAGAATATATTATAGATTCTTAACTCTACTAGTAGTACTAGGCGGTACGCCTACGAATTATTAGCGTTAATAATATAATACGGAGCGACGACCTTTAGACCTATCTTCTTCTTTAGTAAGGCTAGTTTTAGATTCTTTATAGATAATAAGACTATATTACCTACGTAATAGCTCTTAGCCCTATAGATCTTATTATAGTAGCGATCTTATTTATCTACTACGGTCTACTAGCGTTTTATAAGCGTAGCGCGCATTTCTCGTATATAGTTAACTAAGTCTACCGCTACTAGTACCTCCCCTTCCTAGATCTTGCCTTAAGATCCTATAGGTCTTAGGGCAATCTTAGGTCTCTAACTATATACGATCTCGAATAGGCTTATACGTAGCGTAGGATAGGCGCTATTATTATATATAAATTTAGTAATAGCTAGCTACTTAGCCTACTCTATCTAGTTCTCGCTATAGTAATAATAAAGGTACTATTCTAAGGTTTAGTTTACTCTCTTAGTCTAACTATTAGTCTAAGGATAAAAGGCTATAGATAGCTTACGCTTTACCTACGCCTTAAAGTAGAAGTTACTCTAGAACTTACTCGTAAATACTATCCGCGGTTACTTACTATACCCGCTAGGATACTATAATGCCGTACGACTTTATCTCGTAATAGCCTCGTAAGCTCCCTAGCTATATATATCTTAGTTATTAGGATATATAAGTTTATTTTAGAGTAGCGGTCGACAATTACTAGAATCGTATTATATATATATATATATATATATTCGCCTCGCTTACTTAGGTTTAGGTCCGTAATAAAATCCATAGTAATTTCTTACTATAGACCGTCTAGCCTAGTTAATAGTTATAAGTTGCCGTAGGATTAATAGCGCCTCGCCTTCGAGGTTTAATATACTCTACCCTATAGTTTCCTATATACTCTCTTATATCTTTACTAAGTAATTCCTATTAGTAGTAACGTTATAGTAGCTCTTTAGTCTTTACTTTAATAAAGTACCCTGGGAGTACGTTGTTATAGTATATATATAGTAACTATACCCTTACTACGTAGTCTTAGGATACTATAATCGTGTTTCTACAATAGACTAGTATTAGGTTTAGATAACCTAATAATATTATAAGTTAAGAAGATAAGCTTAATTAGGGTTATTCTCGGGCTAATAGGACGTTAAGGGAGAGTAATAAAGTAGTACTTATCTTAGTCTTAGAGGAACTTAAGAAATAATATAGTAGAGGTTGTATTATAGTATATTTTATATAGTAATATTAAATAGTAATTTAAACGTATTAAAACTGTAAGGAGTTCTTAGCGGTCCTGAATATTAAGGAGATTTATTCCTAATAGAGTAGTACTCTATTATAACTCTATTTACTCTATCTAAGCTCTATGAGAGTAAAATATTATACCTAGTTATAACTTTATTCTCTATCTAAGGTTTAAATACTAAAATAGAGTACGTTACATATAGGTTAATAATTCTAGCTTCGCACGGAACTAAACTGTAATACTATCCTCCTTCTAGCTTAGCTTTGCCCCGAAGCTTAATAGCGGATATGTTTCGTTACTTACCTTTAGTAATAATATCTCCTTCTTATTCCTATAAATGTAGTATTACGGTTCGGTCTAGACTATGTAACTATAGCTAACTATTAGACGCGAATAGTTACGTACGCTATACGCAATTACTCGCTTACTAGCAACTTACTAATCCGCGATTACTCGCTTACTAGTAACTAAGTAATCTACGAGTATAGCGATACTATCTCCTTTATGTTAGGAATGCTAAGAATCCCTTATAGTTTCAATACGTTTAATTTACTATTTAATATTACTATTTAGAATATACTAAAACCTAACCTCTACTATATTATTTCTTCAGTCGTTATAAGACTAAGATAACTACTACTTTATTACTCTCTCTCGACTTCTTATTAGCCCGAGAATAAATCTTATTAAGCCTATCTTCTTAACTTATAATAATTTTAAGTTATACTAAACCTAATAGCTTTAGACAACCTCTTCGATAGGAGACCAATAGGGTAAACGGGAAATACTCGCCCCTAGTAAAGTAAGTAGAGCCCGACGACCTTAGACTATAAGCGATACTACTAATGCCTTAGCTACTTATATAGGTAACAATACCCTTAGGGTTAGTAAGCTAGACTTCTATTACGGCAAACGCTATAAGTTTAATACTTAGGTTACTTAGCTAGATATGTACTTTATATTTAATCTAATAGCTAAGAACCTTAAACCCGTCTTTACTACTACCTTCCTTCGAGGACGAGTATAATATTATGTTAAACTATTCCTTAGGACCTACCTAGATAGTAATAGTAACGATAATATAAACGGAATTTTTACGTCTTACGGTCACCTTAAAAATGCAATAAAGAGCGTCTTTAGTATATTGAACAAAGTTACTACTACGGTACGCGCTATGTAATACTTAACCTAGAAGACAACTACCACTAGCTATACTACTAAATTCTAGTTTATAAGAGAACTAGTTATTACTAGAGGAGGATCCGGAGGCCTAAGACTTTACTATCGTAGATGCGGATCCTAGTATTATTAGCTTATCCTTATCTCCTTAGACGTAGAGTATAGTTAATAGTCTTCCTAATAATTTCTAGCTTTCTCCTTCTAGTAAGACGGTCCTATTAGAAGCTTAGCCGTCTTCTTCTTAAAAGATATAAGTTTTTAAGTTTCCCCTATTTTTATTAATTAGCTAGGTAGCTTAGTAGTAGAGCGTAGGGTTATAGTCTACGTGTCTATAAATTCTCATTTACCCTTACGTAATAGATTATAGATAGCATCCCTAAGGTCCTTAGTAGGCCCTCAATATATACTTTCTAATACAATATTGTAGTACTAATAGCTAGAAGCTCTTTATTATAGATATCGTAGTTCTATTCCGCTATATTATTTTCCGGGGGTAATAGACTACTAGGTGTCTCCACCTATTATATATTTATATTAAATCCGCGCCTATTACTATGTTAGACGTATTAGTCTTAATATAGACTTCCTAACTACTATTAAATAGTTAAAGCGTAGGGGCTAATACGTATTATTTCTTAAGTTGTTTAAAAGTATTAGTTTATCCCTTTTCCTATTTAACGTCTTTTCTTATAAGTATCGTTATTAGTATTACTATTTTTAAATAATCCTTAATAAATTTCTAGTTATAATTTACTAGCCTAAGGAATAATTATACGTCCTTAACTGTCTTTAGTTCTAGCTATTCTCTAAATAACTATATCTTCGTAGGGTTAATCGCTATCCCTATTATACTAATAATAAAGCCCAAGAACTTAACTTCTTTCTTATAGCATTCGTATTTTTTAGGTATCCTCTTATATCCTAAACGCATAAGTCGTTTAGATACGTCCTAGACCTACTTTATATAATTCTAAAGGGATCCTTTTGTATAGACTAGTATATCGTCTATATAGGTAATAATGTACACGTTAAGTAGGTCTCTAAGTGTTTTATTAATAAGGCCCTAGTAGGATACGGGTATATTAGTTAATTCTATTAGTATAAGTAAGAATTTGTAAAGTCCGTATCTTATCCTAAAAGCGATTTTCTATTCTTCTTCTTCTACTATTCGTATAGTATAGAAGGGATCTCGTAGGTTAATCTTCGTATACTAGTCTAATCCGGTTAATCTATCTTACGCTTCTTTAATACTAGGTAGTGGATATTAGTTCTTAATCGTAATCTTATTTAACTTCCTATAGTCTTATACGAGTCGTAACTTTCTATTTACTTTTAGAACGAATATATATAGAGTTTCTATACTTAAGGTAGATCTTCTCATCTATCCTTTAGCTAGCTTCTCCTTTAGCTATTCTCGTAGGGTCTATAGCTCTTTCTTAGACATTTAATATAGGGGTCCCTATAGAGGCTCTTTCTCTAGCTAAATATTAATTTAATAATCCTATAGGCGGTTCTTAGGAAGGACTTCTTTACCTCTCTCCTCTTTAAAGAGTCGCGACTATTTACGATACTCCTTAGGGATACTTAACTCTAAGACGTTAGTATCCTTCGATAGTATATTACTTCTATTACTACTAGTAACTTTATAACCTAGCGGCCCTTCGCTAGTATCTATCCTAATTAAAAGTAGTTCTCTTATCCTTCTACTTAGCCTAAGCTATATTCTATTTAGCTATTCTCTTACCTTATCTACTAGCGATCGCTACTACTATATAGGTGGTATATTAATAATATAATTATATTCCCTTAATATAAGTAACTCTCTCTTTTAGTTAACTATTAGATTATACTTTATTAACTAAGATATACCTAGTACAATATTATAACTAGCTATATTAGTATTTCCTAAGATAATTTCCTTATAGTACTATTAAATTACTAGTAGTAGCGGTACCGTCTCTCGCTATATACTAGGTAAGGATAATCCGTCTACCGCAATTAATTTATACCCTTCGTCTTTCTTTTAGGTTACGATTCCTTTAGTCCTTATAAATATTTCGGGGGTAAAATTTCCGCTTACTCCGGAATTAATTATAACTTCAGTCCTATAACTATTAACGATTACTTATATTTGAAAGACTATCTCTACTATTAGTAATACTTAAGCCCTTTCTATATAATATAACTTCCTTTAGTTACTTATTCCTAAGGAGTCGATCCTTTTCCCTATTTATATATAAAACGTCGTACTTTATATCTAGAGGCCTCCGCCTAAACCTAACGCGATCCTTCCTATCTCCGTATCTATCTTTAGTAACGTTCTTAGATCTTTTACATTTCTAAGTAGAGTACGCGCGCGTATTATACTATATTACGTAATTCGTTCAATACAAATATTTTTAACGGGGTAATATATTTACTATCTATAATCTCGCTTTCTATAGGTAGTTATTTAGTAACTACTATTATGAGATTTTTGTCGACGCTTATAATTGGGTAATCTAAGCTATTATTTATAGTACGTTAAGGGTTTTATTAAACTTGTAAGGGTACTATATAGTATTCGTCGTCCTAATTCTTTTAGTAGGAGTTCTTTATACCTTCTCTATAGGTAGACAATTATACTATAAGGCTTCTTTAGTATATTAATTGTAAAGGTTGCTTATTTAATATCGTCGTTAGTATCGCTCTCTTCTCCTTTAGAGAAATCTTCTTTACTTAATTCTTCTAGATCCTAATCTTCCTTAATAGTATCTAGGCCGGTAGTATCTTAGCTTTCTTCTTATAACTCTAGTAACTACGATCTATTCTATCCTAGGTTTTAGTTTTCTAAATCGCTTCTATCGTTATCGGAGTAAAAGTACGAGTAGCTCCTCTATAAAAGTCTCTATTATTAGTAAGATTAATTTTCTTCTAAAGAAATAGCTAATCTACTTATAACCTTATATTACAATACGTAAATGTTACTATTACGTTATGTTTCTACGACTAATTATATATATATCGAAGAAAAGATTATATAACCGTAAGGCGTATCTATCTATTAGTCCTTCGAATACTACCCTTTAGCTTTAATAACTACTTCTATACGCCTAGGCATAGCCTATACTCTAACCCCATATATACTCTTTAAGTAGGTATTACTTACTAGGTAAGCGTTAAGATACGCTCTAGCTTAGCTCTTTATATATCCTTCGATTTAATAGAATCGAAGAGTAGTACTATTATACTTAACCTTTAGCTATTTCGTAAACTAATAGCGCCTAGCTCTAACTTCCCGGGGAAGAAACATGTACTCTTCTAACGTATATTCTATCTCGTACTACCTATATCGCTAGCGTCGTCTATAGTTTAAGACCTAATAGCTACTCTATAAGCCTTTATCTACTCTATCCTATCCTCTATGCCTTCTATAACGTAGTCGCCCTTATACTAAGAGGATCCGGTATTAATAACTTAATACTAAAGGTACTTAAGGATCTAATATAAGGAGATACTTAACGATACTATAGTTACTTAGGGTAGTCGACCTATCCGTAAACATAGTACGGTATATTACTTTAGTAAGTAGGAGGTTATAGAAAGCTTAAGGTTATAGTAGGGTGTTACGGTTTAACATCCCTCGGGACGATAAAGACTAATTACGAGGAAGAGAGACTCTTCTAGTAAAAGCGGGCCTTAGTACCTAAGGTACTCGCAAATGTTCCCCTTAAGGTACGGGATTGCACGTAACAACATCTAGGGTCTACGCTAAGCGTAAATAGATCTAAGGCTAAGATCTATCGCTCCCTCGATAGACACTATAGAGCGACGGGTCTATTACTCTAAGAGTAGACACTACGGAGTAGAGGCTCCTAGAGGAAATCTCCTTTATATTTAGGAACGTATCTTACCCTTATAGTTAGAGGCGTTTAACTCACTATTTAAAATTACTATTTAGAATACACTATAACCTAACCTCTACCTTACTACTACTTAGTCTCTACGAGACAAGACAGCTAGTACTTTATTACTCTCCCTTAACTTCCTATCGGCCCGAGAATAAACCCGATTAAGCTTATCTTCTTAACTTATAATATCATTAGGTTATACTAAACCTAATATAGGGTCGTAGTAGTAATACATTAGTAAGGTATAACTTAAGGGTTCCGAGTAAATAGTCTAATAAGGCCCGTAATCTTCCTAAATAGACGGCGCTTACTAATACTTAGTATATTACTAGCTCTAAATATCTATCTACTAAGTACCTCTTCTACCTTATTATATATCTCCTTTAATATCCCTCTAATACTACCTACGTTAGATATTACGAGTCTACTAAAGACTAGTATAAGTAACTAGGTCTAGATCTAAAATACTAGTTAGTAGCTTAGTAGGTTAATACGCTCGATATAGGCGCTCTACTAGCTAGATTAGTATAGATCCTAAGGTACTTAATATACTTTATTCTCCTTTAAGCTTTAGGTACAAGAGTAGTATACATAAGCTATAATAGGGCATCTAAGACTATAGCTAGAGTTACGATCTACTTTAGCCTAATAGATACATTTAGCTTATGATAACATTTCTTACTAAGGCTTATATATATACTATTTACTAGTGTCTACTAGACCGTACTACTCCGGTATAATAACTAACTTATCCGACGGTTACTGCTTATACACCTAATAATGAACATAAACTAGTAAGCTATTACGTGGAGGACGTATTCTCATTTAGTACTAAGTCCTAGATCTAAGATACCAGTTATATAGTACGAGTATACCGGTACTATAGTACGTTATACCTATCGGTATACGTATAAGCTCGTACCGCTAAGCTAGTAGTAGTACTATTAATTTAGAAGAGTTAAGCCGAAGCTAGTTAGTATATTAGCTTTCTAATCCCTAGCTTGTTTAGCGTAGCGAGGTTAATACTAGTTTAAAAACGGATAGTTAAGCATTTAGTAAGTACTACTATTATAGATATCGAGAAGGATTAGTAGTTCCTAAGTATAAGAGTAGTACGTAGTCTTCTACTAATAGCTAATATTTAACTCTAGAGGATATCTCGTAATTATATAGATCTTATGTATATAACTAAAGCTGTACTAGATATTAACATAGGTCGCGCCTTCTCTTCCTTTATAGTACACTTCTATTTTTAACTAGGGCTACTCTTAATAAGGTAGTACTAATCTCGATTAGGTATCTAGTACCGGAAGGGAGACGTTTAGTAATTGACTCGATTATAAATACTATCTTACTACCTACGATATACTTTATCCTACCTTAAGAGACCGGTACCTCTACCTTATTCGTCTTCCTATCTACTATTCCTTAACTACGGTTATACTTACGACCTATAGGTTAGTATATATACTACGTATTTAGCTATCTTTACAATAAAGTTTTCGAAGATACTAATATAATTACTACCTCTCTAGCCGTATCTAAGCCTATTATAGATACTTATAAGTTCCGCTAGAAGAGGCGGTAAGCTATAAGATTATACTACTATTAAGAGTATCTCTTAAGATTATCGAGTAGTAGCTTTAAGACGTCTATAGCGCGTACTAAGAGGTAAAATTTCTACTTATAGTAGGTTCTCGGAGATTAAAGACTACTCTAGACCCCTTCGATACTACCTTTAAACCGTATCTACCTCCTTACTATAGTATCGATCTACTATAAGGAAGTTAGAATTAATACCGGGTTATTACTACTATAATTAAGTACTTCTCTCGGGATGTTCGACATTCTAATGTAGCTCTAGAAGATCTACTTTAGGGAATAGCCTTCTACTTGTAATTGTTAAATTTAGCCGTCGCTACCTAAAGGTAGTAGCCTAGTATATAAGATTCCCCTATGTAATAAGGTTTAATAGTAGGTTCTATAGCATTTACTTACGCTCTATATAATTCGATACTTACGCGTACATTTTAGCGTAGCCGGGTATATAAGAGTATCCTTATTTACTTATAGATAGTAATAATAATTAAGTTAAATAAGTTATTTACTAATACCTTTATATAATAGTTATAAGCCTTAATTAGCGCTACTAGCTTACAATAGCCTAGTATTAAAGTTTAAGTATAGCTAAGAGCTTTCCCTAGATTTAAAAAGCCTATCTTACCTAATATAGCTTAGTAAGAAGCCTTATTCCGGATTTTAGAAACTCTTTCTATTATTACCTCTTAAGTCGGCCTTAGTTTTAGCTTACAATTACCGAGCCCGGTATTTTAGAATAGTAAATACTATAGGTATTCCGATATATAAGACGGTAATATATTTACTATTAGGTAATTTAACCCCGAGGTTTCCGAATCTATAGTTAGATTTATAATATAACTACCGGTTACCGAGAAAAAAGCCGATAAAGTATATACCGCTACTACTATGTTACGGAATGATTCCTATAGACCCTAGAATTATAATAACAAGACAAGTACGTAACTTATCCTACCTAAGCGCTTAGACTTAGGGCGATTAGACTGCTTATGCTTAGACTAATTAGAATACTTATGCTTAGAATAATTAGACTGATACCGAGATCTATAAATCTCCTTTATATTTAGGAACGCTAAGAATCCCTTATAGTTTCGATGCGTTTAACTCATGTTACTATCTTACTAATTGGACTATACTCTTATCCTAATTATTTATCTTCGCTTAGCTCGCTTTAGCCTCTCTAAAGAATACCGCTACGTAACTTAACTTATCTCTCTTTTAAGACTAGCCCTAGAACGAGATATAACATTTTAAACGCCCTTAGGTTAAGCGCTACTTAAGTAGCTAGTAGGGGAATACCCGCCCCTCGTAAAGTAGGAAGCATCCGCCGTGCACTACTACGATAGACTACTACGAAGGAAGATAAGTCTAATAACGATAACGAGCCTACTCTAAGGAAGAACGACGTTAAGGCTGCTAAGCTAGACCTCTTCTATAGAGATAGGGCTAAGTTTAACGACTAGGTTAATTAGATAGATATGTATCTTATATTTAACCTAGTCGATACTAATAAAAGAACTATCTTCGCTATTACGTTCCTTTACGGAAGCGCGTAGAACTAGATTAAACCTTACCTTAAGGAATACCTTAAAGGTATAGGACGATAAGACCGGACGGAGGATCGACAAGAGTAAGGGCTACGGAAAACCCTTTAGAGGAAAAGGAAAACTTATATACTATGCCTATAGTAGAGAAGGCTACATAGCGCGGGATTACCGCGGTATAAATATAGTACGCCATAAGCAGTTCAATATAATGTAACTAAAGGTAGGTAAATCTAGGAGCAGTATTGGACCCCGACAATTTAACTATACCTAGAGAGTAGAGGAGAAGGATAGTAACCGGGTTACGACGCCTCTCCTAGACCCCTTATAAGGACGAGGAGGATACTATGTTTAATAACATACACTACTACCGAATAACTAACAATTAAAGACTATTGGATTGTTTAGTATAATAGCACGAGGAGTTAACTATAAAGTTAAGAAGGAATCTCGACACGGTTACGGAAGCCTTTACTAGCGATTCTATTACTAGGACTCGTATTAAACCTACTACGACGCTAAGTTAGGCGTAGGGTACTAGCTACGATAGCTAGTAGGAACCCTAGGAGGTTAACACGGACGAAATAAGCTCTAAGAAGTAGATATAGACGAATCTTACTTCGATAACGATAATAAAGAAAACTAAGATCTAGAATAGAACGGACGTTAGTTACTAGTACCGGAATAACAAATAAACGAACTAGATACTATCGAAGAAGATTACGTACCGGAGGAGTTGAGCGAGGACTTATCCGAAGAAGAAGAGAGCGACACTAACGACGAAAACGAAGTGTACACATTTACGGTAGACGCGCTAAGAAAACTCTATAAGTCAATTATCTACCTCTAACGAAGGCACGAAGAATTCCTACTAAAGTTCTTAGGAAAACGATACCTAAACCCTAACGAGTTCGATAAAACACTCGACACAATAAGGGGCATAGTATAGGGTTACCTAACTATAAGTAATACGGAGAACTTAGCTAAAGTGGTTATCGAACGACTACCTATAGGAGCCGAATAATAGACACCGGATACCTAACACCGGTGGGAACTTTCGTCTTAAATAAACTACGAATAGTAGTATAGTATATACGGGCTCTCTACTTAGAATCGTAGAAGATCTAGGAACGTAATAGACTATAAGTATAGACATAGGGTAACGGGCTATAGGTTCTAGCTAAAGCCTCTAGGCACGAAGTATAGCGAACTATATACTATTTAGGAAAAGGATTAGCTCCCTAGGAATAAGCGACTAAAGGGAGTTATATAATACTTAGGCTTACGTATCGACATTAAACATAGTTTTCTAGACATAAGTAATCGTTAACGGACATAGGACTAGTATTATAATCGACTTAGGAGCAGCGGGAAATTTTATCTCCGAGTCTTTCGTAAGAAGAAACGGGTTAGCTACCGTAAAGAAGAAATAGGGTTACGAGTTAATTGCGGTAGACGGATTATAGTTACCTAGCGTAGAATAGGAGACGATACTATTACTACTAGCTATCTAATAGTACTACGAGAATATTACCTTAGATGTTACTAATATAGCTAGTTATAACATAGTATTAGGTATGCCTTAGTTAAGAAAGCATAATCTAGTAATCGACTAGAGAAGAGGAGTACTTACATTTAGGGAATACGATTACGTTATCGACATTTAGCCTACGTATCGATAGCGGACGATAGTAGATAAGGCAAGGAAACAGCTAAACGTATTCGAGCTTACGCTAAATAGAAGGAATCGAGAACTACCTTCGACCGGGATAGACACTAGCGTAGGGCCGCCGGGTTACGAAGTTACGAGTAGTAATAGAAGTAACGTACTATCGAAGGGTACTATTAGGTTTAGTATAACCTAATAATATCACAAGTTAAGAAGACAAGCTTAATCGGGTTTGTTCTCGGGCCGATAGGAAGTTAAGGGAGAGTAATAAAGCAGTAGCTGTCTTGTCTTATAAAGACTAAGCAGTAGTAAGGTAGAGGTTAGGTTATAGTATATTCTAAACAGTAATATTAAACAGTGAGTTAAACGCTTCGAAACTATAAGGGGTTCTTAGCGTTCCTAAATATAAAGGAGATTCGTAGATCTCGGTGATTAGTCTAATTAGTCTAAGCATAAGCAGTCTAATCAGTCTAAGCATAAGCAGTCTAATCGCTCTAAGTCTAAGCGCTTAGGTAGGATGAGTCACGTGTTCGTCTTATCGTTATAATTCTAGGGTCTATAGGAACTATTCCGTAACACTATCCCCTTCTCAGCCTAGCTTCGTCCCGAAGCTTCTTAAGCCGTCATTATTTCTTGTAGTAATATTTAACTATGTCTTCTTCCTCCTATAAACGCCGTTAACGACTTACTTAGGATACTAAAATTTCTAGTATTAAAATAGCTCTATGCACGAATTGTTAGAAGTCTCGATCCTCGGGCGTAGTAGTAAAGTGTATCGTAGGTTCTCGGTCTAGAAAGTGTTCGGCCTATATTCGAAAAGGCTATAAGGATTGCGATATACGTCTTTCTCGTCCGGAGTAGGAACGTCTTCGCGATTCGCGCGATAATCTTAAGCTAGAGCTTAAGAGGATTAAAGAGGAGGAGGTACGGCTAAAGATACGCAAGATCCGTCTTCGGAAATAGCTACGATTAGCTAAGCGTCGTACCGACGATGCCGTCGCTAAGGAGTTAGAGGAGCTCGAGGAGGAAGAGGCGCGCGAGGAGCTAGCGTCTCTTAAGCGGGCGTTGGGGGTAGAGGTGTCGCCTTCGCTAGTTTCTTTCTCGGATATCCTAGAGATGCCCGTAAATAACTAGGCGGCGCTTTCTAGAGCGGAGCCTTAGGGCGAGTCCCTAGGGGTAGAGCCTTATTAGGGTATTTACTTATAAGTCATGTCCCTATTCTTTATTAATCGGCTAGGTAGCTTAGTAGTAGAGCGTAAGCTATCTATACTCTTAAGGTCGTAGGTTCGATTCCTACCCTAGTCGCTCGTTAGCCGAGAGATCGATTGTCGTTAGTTATATCGGCGGACCTATTTTTAGTATTGTCGGATCTTTTACTAACTGTCTTATAGGTTTTATTTTAGTTCCTAGGTATTTTCTAATTCGTCGTATTCTTTCCACTTAATAAGGTATCGCTAACCTTTCTTATCTAGGATTTTTTCGACTTTAAATTCGTTTTCTACTTCTAGCTCGAAATAGAAGCTTTCCTAGTAGGGTGTTTCGGCGTCTACGGGCTCCAACTTAGAGATATAGAAGACTAGGTGGATTTTTACGTCTAGTAGTAGTCGTAGGCGGTAGTTAACTAGTCCTATGACTTTATCGATGAAAAATGGTCCGACCTTAACGTAATCTAGTTTCTTAGTCTATCTTCTTGTTCTTAAGTTTTTTATAAGGAGATAGACCTTATCCCCCTCTTTTAGTAGAGGTGCTATTTTTCTTATGTCCTACCGTTATTAAGACAGTTTTTGTTGTGCATCTTCGATCGCCTTACGTGTTTCTTTATGCACTTCCTTAAAAGTATCCGTCGTTACGATTGCTCTTTCGGCTTATAGGTAAGATCTAGGTGTTCTAAATAGGTTAGGATCTTTACTAAAGTTCGTATAGAATAGTATCGTTAAAGTTGTCTCCGATTTGTGGTTGTTTAGTGTAATCTACGCTATTAGCAGTAATGAAACCTAGTTGTCTTGTACGTAGTTAATGTAGTATCGTAGGTATTGTTCTAGCGTTTAATTCATCCTTTCGGTTTGTCCGTCTATCTCCGGATAATATGCTATTAATAGCTTATGTTTAATTCCGATCGTTCCTATAAGCGTCTTCTAGTAGTTCGATGTAAATAGCTTGTCTCTGTCCGTTATGAACGTTTAAGGGAATCCGTAGTATTAGATAAGTCTATCTAGTACGAGGTATCCGAGCTACTCTACATTATATGCTTCTAATGTAGGAATAAAGTGTACGTATTTCGTAAGTCTATTAACTATAACTAGTATTATGTCGTATAGTTATTTCGTAACTTAATCCCTTAACGGCGGGAGTTTCGTAATAAAGTCAATTGTAACTTCGTCCTATGATTTCGTCGGTAGTGTCCTAAACTGTAGGTAATCGTATTTCGTATGTCTCGTAGCCTTGATTCGTTAGTAGTGTACGCATTATTTAATATAGCGTTACACCTTAAGTCTTATCTATAGGAATAAGAGACTGCGTTATATTAGGTCTATTGTCTTTAAAGTTCTAGGGTGTCTATAAGTTAGTCCGTCGTAATGTTATAGTATGCATTCTTCTTCTCAATCCTTTAGTACTTGGTATTTTCCTTACGATATAGGGAATTGTTCGTCTTTATCGCCTAATATCCGTACGATGTTGTTAAATTCTCTAGTGTTAGTACTAAGACTTCCGTCGGGGTTCGTCTTTAGTATTTTGTGTTGTACTAGTTCTTTTCCTTCTATATAGTCGCTTCTTCGGCTTAGCGCGTCGGCGCGGCTATTCTCTCGTCCTAGAGTATATTTAATTTTAAACTTATACTGTCCTAATAGCTCTAACTAGCGGGCTTACCTTTAGGTAAGTTCTTTCGTTATCGTAAAATACGTAAGATTCTTATAGTTAGAAAGAATCGTTAACTTTAGTAGGCCCTCGATATATACCCTCTAATGTTATATAGTAGCAACAATAGCTAGAAGCTCTTTATTATGGATGTCGTAGTTCTATTCCGCTATAGTCATTTTCCGGGAGTAATAGGCTACCGGGTGTCTCTACCTATCGTATGTCTATGTTAGATACGCGCCTATTACTATATTAGACGTATCGGTCTTGATATAGATTTCCTTACTACTATCGAATAGTCGAAGCGTAGGGGCTAAAGCGCATTGTTCCTTAAGTTTCTAAAACGCTTTAATCTATTCCTTTCCCTATTTCTAGGTAACGTCTTTTCTTATAAGTATCGTGATTAGTAGTACTATCTTTACGTAGTCCTTAATGAATTTCCGGTTATGGTTCGCTAGTCTAAGGAATAATTATACGTCCTTAACTGTTTTTAGTTCTAGCTATTCTCTAATTAACTGTGTTTTCGTAGGGTCGATCGTTATCCCTATAGTACTAATAATAAAGCCTAAGAATTTAACTTCTTTCTTATAGAATTTATATTTCTCGGGTACTGTCTTAAATCCTAAACGCGTAAGTCGTTCAAATACGTCCTAGACTTGTTTTATGTAATTCTGAAGGGATCCTTTCGTATAGACTAATATGTCGTCTATATAAGCGATAATGTATACGTCGAGTAGGTCTCTAAGTGTCTCGTTAATAAGTTCCTAATAGGATGCGGGTACGTTAGTTAATCCTATTAGCATAACTAAGAATTCGTAAAGTCTATATCTTATTCTAAAAGCGGTTTTCTATTCTTCTCCTTCTACTATCCGTATAGCGTAGAAGGCATCTCGTAGGTTAATCTTCGTATACTAGTCTAATCCGGTTAATCTATCCTATGCTTCTTTAATGTTAGGTAGCGGGTATCGGTTCTTAATCGTAATCTCGTTTAACTTCCTATAGTCTTACACGAGTTGTAACTTCCCGTTTGCTTTTAGAACGAATATATATAGAGTTCCTACACTTAAGGTAGATCTTCTTATCTATCCTTTAGCTAGCTTCTCCTTTAGCTATTCTCGTAGGGTCTATAGCTCTTTCTTAGACATTTAATATAGGGGTCCCTATAGAGGCTCTTTCCCTAGCTAAATGTTTATCTTATAATCCTATAGTTAGTGCTTAGGTAAGGCATCTTTACCTCTTTCCTCTTTAAAGAGTCGCGACTACTTACGATACTCCTTAGGAATACTCAACTCTAAGATGTTAGTATCCTTCGATAGTGCGTTACTTCTATTACTACTAGTAACTTCGTAACCTAGCGGCCCTACGCTAGTGTCTATCCCGGTCGAAGGTGGTTCTTCTATCCTTCTATTTAGCGTAAGCTATATCCTATTTAGCTGTCTCTTTACCTTATCTACTAGTAAACGCTGCCGCTACGTAGGCTAAATGTCGATAATGTAGTCGCATTCCCTAAATATAAGTACTCCTCTTCTCTAGTCGATTACTAGGTTATACTTTCTTAACTAAGGCATACCTAGTACGATGTTATAACTAGCTATATTAGTAACATCTAAGATAATCTCCTCGTGGTGCCGTTAGATAGTAAATAGTAGCGGTATCGTCTCGCGCTCTACACTAGGTAAGGATAATCCGTCTACCGCGATTAATTTATAAACCTCTTTCTTCTTATAGGTAGCGATCCTATACATTGTAACAAATGATTCGGAGGTAAAGTTCCCGCTTACTCCGGAATCTATTATAGCATCTATCTTGTGCCCGTTAACGATAATTTTAGTTCGAAACACTATTGTCGTTGGTAATGCTTAAGCCTTTTCTATGTTATATAACTCCCTTTATTCGCTTATTCCTAGGGAGTTAATCCTTTTCCCTATTCGTATATAGAACGTCGTGCTTCGTGTCTCGAGGCCTCCGCTTAAACCTAGCGCGAGCCTTTCTATATCCGTACCTACATTCGGTAACGTTCCTAGATCTTCTACGTTTCTAAGTAGAGTGCGCGTGCGTGTTATACTACGTTACGTAATTTATTCGATATAAATGTTCCTAACGGTATAAGATATCCGGTTCCTATTATTCGGCTCCCTATCGGTAGTCGTTCTATAACAGCGGTTGCTAGATTCTCGGTTGTTTCTATAAGTAGGTATCCCTAGGCTATACCTCGTAGGGTATCGAGTGTCTTATTAAACTTAATGGAGTGTAGTATCCTTCGTCCGCCTATCTTAGGTAGGAATTCCTCGTGCCTTCTTTATAGATGTACGATTATGTTATATAATTTTTTAGGTGTATTAATCGTAAAGGTTAGTTATTTGTTATCGTCGTTAGTGTCGCTCTCTTCTCCTTCGGAGGAATCTTCTTCGCTTAATTCTTCCGGATTCTAATCTTCTTCGATAGTATCTAGCCCGGTAGTTTCTTAACTTTCTTCCTATGGTTCTAGTAACTATAATCCGTTCTATCCTAGGTCTTGCTTTTCTTTATCGCTTTTATCGTTATTAAAGTAGGATTCGTCGATGTCTACTTCTCGGAGCGTAGCGTTTTACCTATACGTCGCTCCTAGGGTTCCTCTTAGTTATTAAGGCTAGTACCCTACGCTTAAGTTCGCGGCGTAGTGGACTTAATACGAGTCTTAGTAATAGAATCGCTAATAAAGGCTTCTATAACTATTTCGAGATTTAGATTCGATCTCGTAGTTAACTCTTCGTGCTATTATATTGAACTATCATAGTTAGTTCTTCGTATTAAATGGAATAACTACTATTTGCTACCTATAGTATCCTCCTCGTCCTTCTAAGGGGTCTAGGAGAGGCGTCGTGCTTCTATTACTAGCTCTCTCCCCTACTCTCCGAGTATAGTCGGTATCTCCTTAAGATCTAACGCTACTCTTAGATTTACTAGTTCGGGTTTATATTATGTTAAACTGTTCGCGGCGTACTATATTCTTACCGCGGCAGTCCCTTACTAGGTAGCTAGGTTTACTACATCCGTAGTAAGTTCGTGTTTCTTTCGAACTCCGGGATGCTCTATTCCCGTTACTATTCCTAATCTTACGACCCTTCTCGGTAACGTCGAGTTCTATTAGCTATAGTCCGTAGTACGGTTTGTCCCTAGGCTTGTTATTGTAGTTGTCGTAGAAGCCTCTATTACGGTTATTATAGCCTAGTGTGTATCTAGCCTTTCCGGATACCTTAGAATCGTATCGTCGTTCTATAGCTCTCTCGTAGAGCTTGTTGTTAAGATTAATCGTAACTCTAACGAGGTCGCCTAAGCTATCGATCTTCCGACCGTCCCTTATTAACTCGTCCTTAATATGTTCCTTTAGTCCTCTCCGGTACATAACTTAAAGTGCTTCGTCGTCCCAATCGGTGAGTTACGCGTATTCCTAGAATTTAGTAGCATATTCGGCAGTAGATGTCTTTTAGGTTAAATGCTAAATAATACGAACGGTAGTAGCGATCTCATTAGAGACACTAAAGACGCTCTTTATAGCATGCTTAAGATAGTTGTATAACCTAAAGATTCCGTCGATATTGTCTTCTCCGTTACTATCTAGGTATTTCCTAAGGAATGGTTTAACCTAATGCTATGCTCGTCCTCTTAAAAAGGTAGTAGTAAATATAGGCTTAAGGTTCTTAGGCATAGAGTTAAATAAGAAGTACATGTCTATCTAAGAGACCTAAGTATCGAACTTGTCTCGGTCGCTATAGTAGTATTCTAGCTTACTAACCTTAAGGGTGTCGTTGCATATATAAGTAGCTAAGGCATTAATAGCATCGTTCGCGGTCTAAGGTCGTCGGGCTCTACTTACTTCACTAGGGGCGGGTGTTCCCCGTTTACTCTGTCGGTCTCCTATCGTAGAGGGCGTTTAAAGCTATTAGGTTTAGTATAACCTAATAATATCACAAGTTAAGAAGACAAGCTCAATTAGGTTTGTTCTTAGGCCGATAGGAAGTTAAGGGAGAGTAATAAAGTAGTAGCTGTCTTGTCTTATAAAGACTAAGCAGTAGTAAGGTAGAGGTTGGGTTATAGTATATTCTAAACAGTAATATTAAATAGTGAGTTAAACGCTTCGAAACTATAAGGGGTTCTTAGCGTTCCTAAATACAAAGGAGATTCGTAGATCTCGGTAATCAGTCTAATTAGTCTAAGCATAAGCAGTCTAATCGCTCTAAGTCTAAGCGCTTAGGTAGGATGAGTTACGTGTTCGTCTTATTGTTATAATTCCAGGGTCTATAGGAACCATTCCGTAACAGATACTAACATCTTAGAGTTAAGTATTCCTAAGAAGTATCGTAAGTAGTCGCGACTCTTTTAAGAGGAAAGAGGTAAAGATGCCTAAGAAGTATCGTAAGTAGTCGCGACTCTTTTAAGAGGAAAGAGGTAAAGATAAGGGTTAGTTAGTTATTACGGACACTAAGTACGTGTCGTTAAGACTGTCGTTAGTCTAGCTGTCACTAGGCGTAGTAACATTAAGAGCGCTACTAAGGTGTTACGATATACGGTAATAGGCTTACGAGCGAGCTTATCTAGAAAGCCTTACTATAGAACATCCCTAAGATTATAGTCTTTATCAAAGGACGTACGTATGTTAGCAATTTTGTCGACGCTATACGCTATTAGCTTATAGATAAGACTAAGGACTTCCTACAGTCCAGTAGTATACCCTCTATTAGATAAGCGGTACTATCGACTTACTAGAAGTCGTCTAGGTGTAAACTAGCGAGTTTCTAGACTTCGATAAGGAAGTACGGTACGAGGAGTTCAGTAAGCTAGACTCGCACATCCGCGTTATAGGCACTACTACGGTACTAGTAGTTAGCTTTTATAATCGAGATATTAATCGTGTCGCCTAGGCGAAGTTCCTAGTTATACGCAACTTAGAGGACGTTACTAGCGTCTTAGTAGGTGTGCTTGGCGGATTAGTGTCTATAGCGAGGTCTTTATCTTCTTACTATGTATTATTAGCGATAGGGTCGGCTAACTAAAAGAGGGATCCCTATTACTCGTAGCTAAGCCGAATAAGTCTAGGACTAGAGGTCTACGCGTGTAGTAGTAGTAGGCATACACTCCCTCTCGGCTATGTGTACTCTAGCAATCGTAGATTATAGATACGTAGACTCCTAGTAACCTATTCGACTTCTTCGATAAGTTCGAGGATCTCGATAGCCTTATAGGCGATAGTGATAGTAATACCGCTAAGGATGTTAACATTAATAATAGTTACATAAAGACCCCGAAGACAGTGTCCGTAATAACTAACTAACCCTTAAAGTTGCCTAGGCTATAGTTGTTAACTAAGGGTCACTATCGCCTTACTTAATTAGTTAAGGCCTTAGAGCTAACTAGTTAACTAGTTAAGTAGTTAATTAAGGTGAATATAGTTGTTATTTATGTAATACTACTGCTAATATATCTGCTTCTTTAGCGTCTTTCTAGGCCTGTTTTTTATTTACCTTAGCTAGTATTGTCTATAGAGCTCTACTATCGTATAAGTCGTTCTTTAGCTAATCTTTTAGTGTTAACGACGCCTCTATTATGTCTACCTTAATGTTGTAGCGCTCGTCTATTACTACTTTCTTACCCTATAAGAAAACTCGTTTATATTTAGTCGATATACCGGGGATTGCGAATAGACAATAGGCTAGCTAAGCGATAGTTAGATATAATAGCTCGCTACGCTCTCGCTACTACTCGAGAGGTCTATTTAGATAGTAGTTCTTTACGACCTTACCGTTGCTATCGTACTTTACCGTATTAAGCGTATCGTCCTCAAGATATTGCTATAGCTCCGTCTCTTACCTCTGTTGCTTACGACGATTTTAGACCGCTAGCTACTAAACGACACGTAAAGTAAAGTCCTTAAACACGGCCGTCTAGTCTTCGTCGAAGTCTTACTTAGTTCGTAGCTCCGGCGGCGGTCGAATCGGTTCGATAGTAGGCTCGCTAGATAGCTCGTCGAGTAGTTCGGCGTAGAGGTCGTAGATAGTCTATTTAGCCTTCGCGATATCGTCCTTCGTGTTATAATTAGCCTATGTTTCCTCGAAGTACGTGTAACGGTAGTAGGGGTATAGAGCGATCGCAGTACGATAGATTCGAGACCTATTAGTTAGTCTATAATAGTTCTTAAGCTTAACGAAGCCGCAGTTAAGACAGTAGCGATATCTGTCGGTGAATAAGTCCGAGTTCGCTTCTACCTTATTGCTACGACGCTTAAGTGTAAGAAATAAGAAGTCTATAATAGGTAGGACCTCCTATACTACTCCGAAGGCGCTAGATCTAGCGTTACCTTCGACGCGTTTTGTAGCCTATTCGAACGGTAATAATAGCTCTTTAAAGTGTCTTAATTCTTCCTAATCGTCCGTATTAAGGGTGTCGTCTTTAATTAAATAGTTCTACTCGTTACGGCCGTCGCCGCGAGTCTACCGGCGGTAGTATTAATCGATCGCTCCTTAAAGCTTAAGAGCGCGTCTTATTATAGCTAGCGTACTATTCTACCTTACGCTACCGTCGCGAATTAGTCGGAGGTAGTTATAGTAGAGGGTCGTCTATTCTTCGCGCTATACTTCGTTAAACGCCTCGATTCGTGCCTCGGAGCGATAGATATAGGTAACGAGGTTGTAAAGTTTACTAATCGCGCCGGCCTTACGCTATAAGGTAAAGGACTCGTCGTCGCCTACGAGAAACAGTTAGATTACGACCGAGGAGTGTTGTTTTAATTAGGCTATAGACGCGTTTTAAGCGCGAATCTTCGTATTAGCCTCGTAAGTTAAAGCAGTTCTTAGGGCTCTTATTAGCCGACAGATCTAAGGGCAGTTTTAAACGATTAAGAAGTATGTTAGGGGTTTTATAAGGGGTATCGTAGTACTAGCTCTACGGTCGTAATCTAACTGTTTCTACTTACCTACCTTACGTAATTCGCTCTCGAGTTTCTTTAGTCCGTCGCTAAATAGTAGGGCCTTAACGACGAGGTTTATAATGTGTCCGAGGCATCGTAGTCGCTACTCGTACTCGTCGACTAGCTATTAAAGTAATGCCGCGAGCGCTCGAATCGCCGTATTATTATTATCCGTATTATCTATAACGAAGGCGCCTATCTTACCGTCTAGATTAAAGTCGTTTATTACCTGCCGCGCTACGGTCGTAATATTAACTCTATTATAATGTCCGCCGACTAGTCGTAATCCAAGTAACGCTATTTTAAACTACCTGTTCGCGTCGATAAAGTGCGCTACGATAGCGAGTAGCGATAGATCGTTACTTGTCGCCTAGATATCTATACTAAGGTGTACTTTAGCGACGCGCTCGAGCTGTTTTACGAGGTCCGGCCGTCGTTCGCGATAGGCTTACTTAAGCTATATTAATACTATTCGCGCTACCGGTAGTAGATGTTTTACGGTAGGCCCTCCGCCGAGTATAACCTTTAATAGAGGTTATCGCTTACCGCCTATTCGAAGGTAATGTCGTCGCGTGCGATCTAGTTAATAAAGTCGGTTAAAAACTGCTCGGCGGCGAAGGGATCGAGGTACTCGAGATAGCTAGCGATTACGTTATTAGGCTCTTTCGGTACCGCCGTCGTTGTACGCGACGAGGTAATACCGTATTACCTCTAAAGATGTTCTATATAGCTAGTAGTCGAGCGACAAGCCTATAGCTATTTCGCCGCGTTATCTTCGTAGTAGTATCTATAGAGCTACTACCTACCTATTGCCTTACCCTATTCGACCTTCTAAACTTCGAGGCCGTACTTAAAGATAAACGATATCTTATTACCGAAGGTGTTACGTTTATTACGAAAGCGTAGCACGACTTTCGCGCCCTTAAGCCGTTTATAGTCGATCTCGAAGTAACACCGCTCCGAGGTAACGACCGTAGCGACCTCGCGCGCATCGCTATTATCGTCTAATAACTCGGTGTCTTTAGTCTATGTATTCGGCGTGTCGTTAGCGCTCGATTGCGACGCGATAGGCTACGTAGGAGGTAGTGTTTCTAGTGTTTTGTTCGTAAAGGGGAGGGTAGATTAGGATTTTCGCGCTCGCTTCGATCGTATAGCCTATATCGTAGGTACTAAGCCGTAAGCTTAAGATAGATCTAAGTTAGCTTAGTAAGATACTACGAGAGTATTCATAATACAAAGGTAATATCTAGATAGATATATATAGCTACGAAGTTAAGGTATCTAATACACTTTTAGTACGTAAGTATAGATATTACTATTAGTACGTATCCCTCTAGCACTTACTAGTTTATATATTAAGCTAATAGTAATGTTATTCTACGTGTATTAATAGATATACCTAACTTAGCGCCTAACTTCTTAATGTAGTTCTCTTATAATAGCTATAATTGTCTCTTTTTTCTATCCTAAACTACTATACTACCTAGGAACTAGAATAGGTTACCTAGCTTATATATCTTATACTTAGCAAGTAGCCTCTGTTTAATACTTATTATATGTTAGGTTTAGTATAACCTAATGATATTACAAGTTAAGAAGACAAGCTTAATCGGGTTTGTTCTCGGGCCGATAAGAAGTTAAGGGAGAGTGATGAAGTAGTAGCTGTCTTGTCTTATAAAGACTAAGCAGCAGTAAGGTAGAGGTTAGGTTATAGTGTATTCCAAACAGTGATATTAAACAGTAAGTTAAACGCCTCGAAACCATAAGGGATTCTTAGCGTTCCTAAATACAAAGGAGATAGAGCGTTTACTCTCCGTGCTCTCTATGCTCTCTATGCTCTCTATGCTCTCTATGCTCTCTATGCTCTCTATGCTCTCTATGCTCTCTATGCTCTCTCGAGATTATAGAGATTAACGAGGTTAAGGAGATCACTTTAGTTACTCTCTTAGTCCCTTAGTTTCGTTCCTACGGGCGAGAGAGCATTTCTCGGGCGGGAGCGCCTACTAGTTGTGTAGGTCTAATTAGTTAGCTTCCTTCAGCCCTAGATTAGAACCGTAACATTATATAGACCTTATGCTTGCGATAGTATAGTATAACTAGATTATCTACGTAAAGAAGAATATAACCTTATTATCATAATAGATATATTTAGAGCCTAATAGGAAAACTAGTCTAAGGGAGATTAGTATATCTATAAGAGATTTGTACTATAATAAAGACCACTTTTTAATTTATATAGCGCCTTAATTAGTTTAATTAAGTATCTAATACTATTAGTAGGTTTATTTCCCCCGGGCGGTCCTAGATATATAGTATATAGTAAATCTAAATTTCAGACGGTATTTACGACATTGAATTACTTAATTTCTAGATTGAAGCTTACGGGTATAGTATAATAGAGGTAGAATTTACTTACTAGTAGTATAGTAGCGTATATATCTAAATCTATACCCTGTAGATTACCTCTTATATATAACCGAGCCTTAAAGCTCTTTAGTATACTATACTTATCTAGCTTACATTTATAGACCTACTTTAGTCGTTATAGTAGCTAAAGGTCCTCCTCTTTAGTATTATTCACTATTTTATACTTAGTAACTTACTTAGAGGTTCTAGTAGTAATGTCTTTATTAAAATTCTTAGCTGTAGTATCTAACTATTACTTAGCGTATAGGTACTTAAGAGTAGCGCGTAGGTTTATAGGTTTAGGAGAGGAGGTTATTATAATACTTTAGCGTAGTATTAAGGACTTTATATAAAGGGCTAGTATCGTAATTAAGTTCTAGTCTACACTAGACGCCTATTATCTAACTAATAATAACTTCAGTAACTATAATATTATATAGACTATAGTAGAAGTAGGTAGTATAAAGCCTCCTACTATTATCTATAACTACTAACTTATTAGGTAGATCTAAGGGGTTGTTAGATAGATCTAAGAGAAAGACTAGTAAAGAGGTAACATTTATTAACTCTAGCGGCATAAAGGTAAATTAGTAGGGCTTTATTATATTATCTATTAGTTCTTTACAATTCTCTTTAATAAGTGTATCTATTATCTACTGTTACAATTCATTAATATTAACTCTAACGTAACTAAAGCGTTATTATTATTACTAGAGTTATCTATCCTCTTATTAGCTATAGGGTTTTACCTAGACTTAACCTAGTTCTTTAAAGTTATAGGAGTTATAACGCTCTTTACTACTATCTACTTAAATAGCTTAAATCTACTATTAACTCTGGATTAGTTTTAGTTAAAATTTACTAGCGCTCGGTATTACGGCTAGTAAGTTCTTCACCTAGGAGAAGTTAATAGGTATATTAATAAGTGTTTCAATAAATAAGCTAAGTCTATTCTTCTACTTAGTAGGTTCGCTACTTTACCTTAGTTAGCTAAGTCTATTTATATCCTTCTAGCCCTCCTCGGCCTATACTATATTATACTCGTAATAAGCTATATATAGGTTATAGTATTGTTTAGGCTCTTTAGCTAGCTCCGCTATTACGATGTTTTTAATAGGTATAGTAAAAGTAGTAGTTAATATAGATAAATTATAGAACATAGTCTTATTAAAGAGGACATTCTTTACCTATATAACTCTATCTTTAGCTAGGTTCTATACCCTATAGATATTAGTAGAGTTGTATTTAATTAGATATCTAATAAGAGCTCGCTTTTTAAGCTTCTTAGTATTCCGTAGTTAATCTACCCTATAAATATATATATAAGCTAGAGCTCGAAATACTACTATATACCTAAAGTTTATTATAACCTATTACCAATTTTAAGAGGGTCTTCTACCCCTTAAACTAAATTAGTAACATCTAGAGAATGTAATAGGCTACTACTATAAACTCCGGGAATAGTTTCTCAGATAGAATATTATAGATCTGTATTATACGTACTATTGTAATAATAAGGGTACTACCTCGTTCTACTAGACCCTACTATAGACTATAATCTTCTATAGGTTGCTATTTAATATTGTTACTATTTATTACTAAGTAAAAGGCTATACTAATAGCTAACTTATTATCGCTATAAGTATATATATCTACGCCTAATATAATTAATAAAGCTTAATAAGCTATTAGAGTAAGCTAGAGCTAATTGTTAGTTCTTTCTTCTAGTAGTAAATTAGAGCTAACTATAAATATCTAGGTTATACAATTAGACTAGCTAGCCCTCTCTATTATAGACGGGCTTAAGTTTAGCTAAGTGTATAGCTATATACCTATAGAGTATTATTAATTGAATAGGCTAAACCTATTAGTAACTTTACGGGATTTAGCTAATCTATATACTTTATAATAGGTAGTAAAGGGTACCTAAGGACTATCCTTATAAATAGTTATGCCCTTAACTCTAAACGGTAATTTAATTAATACGCTTAGTACTAATATAGCTAAAGATTTAATACTATTAGCAGTCTAAGAGCTTACGATATTTAGTAGGGATCCTACTAGATATAGCTATAGCTATAGTATCTCTAGTACTATTTATAACTACTATAACCGTACGGTTAGTATTAACGTGTTTAGGCTAAATAGTAATGCCGCTCTTACTAATTGTAGTAATAAAGTAAGCTATGTAGTTCTCTTTAGTTATCTTTATTAGGATATATCTATTAGTACCTAATAGCTATTATTAGACTATAGCTAATTAAGATAGTATAACTATCTTAAAGAAGGGAATTATACTAGTAGGTTAATATAGATCTATTAATAAATGGTTATTGTACTATAAACTATTAGTACGGCTATACTACTAAAGTCTAGCTATTTCTATACGAGTATATAAGATAATGTCTATGTAAAACCTAGGATAATAAGTACATCTAATAGGTTTAATAGATGTCCCCATGTCTTTATATAAACGTGCCCTAGCAGTACTATTAGAAAGGTAGTTACTCTAGCTTAGATCTATAAGGTAGTAAGATGCTTAGTAATGATATCTAACCCTAACTAGTTATAACAGTTTATTATATAGATATCTAAATACTTATTATATATCTAGTAATCCCTTAACTAGACCGCTAATTTATTAATTAAGCTTAAAAGGACAGTAAGGGAATAAATATTTTCTACTAGTAGCCTTGCCTTTAGTAATTACCTAGTCTCTTTCTGTATAAGTACGACAGTTTCAATTCAAGGCACTAAGTAGCCCTTTACTATTATTACCTAAGTAGTAGTTAATAAAGTTCTTAGAGTACTTCCTCTACTACTTAGTACACTAATCCTTTAGTAGACGCTTACTTAGATCAATTACGTTATATAAATAGAGACTACTATAGTATTTATTCTTAGGTTTACTAGTAATTAGTTTACTTAATTTAGGATTATATATTAAGTGTTTTAAAAGTAAATAGTACATTATATATCTATATAAGATTAAAGGCTACTATAAATAAAAAGGCTATAGGTAACTAATTAAAGTTACCTATTTTTAACTAGTAGATACATTAGGTTTAATAGGCTATAGCCTAATAGTACCTAGATTATAATAAGATTTACTATTTATAAAGTCCTAGCCTAACTTAGCTACCTAGTTTATAAACACCTATTATATAAGTCTAAGTTTAGTAATAGTAATAATTTTACTATAATATAATAGTAGCTACTAAAATTAAATAACTTTAATCTATCTTCTATAGCTATTTAATGTTAAATAAATGAATAAGAAGTAAAGTGATTAAACAACCTGTTTATATTATTGTTAATGCTATCTATAGGTGAATAAGGGTGTCCTTATATACCCTTCTATACTAAGAAGTACGCGTAAGCATTAACTTATATAGTACGTAAGTAAATGCTATAGAGCGCACTAGTAAACCCTATTACGTAGATAAATCCTATATGCCGACGCCAATATATCGGGTTAGCGACGGCTAAATCTAACACTCCCCCTACTTTGGACTAGCCCCTAAAGGTAGTACGAAGTACTATATTGTCGTCGCCGTTCCTATATCGCTGTTGCTAGTAAGTACTAGCTATTTTGCCCTCCTAGGCGATACTAGAAGCTTAGTAGCATTAGCAATGTGCTTTTGCTTACTAAGGGGCTTTGTTAGGAAGTGGGTAAGCTACTCGATAGTCGGGAAATAGGTAATCTCGACTTATTTAGCTTCGTATTACTCTCGGACAAAATGTACTATAATATCGATACACTTCGTCCTAGCGTGGAATTCCGGGTTCTTTACTAAGGCTATACTTACTTTATTATCTCCGTAGATTGTCGTAGGGGTCCTAAGATCCTCGGGAGACATATAGCCTATTTATTCTAGAAAGGAACGAATCTAAATTACCTCTTTCGTAGCGTAGGCTAGAGCTAGGTATTCCGCTTCGGTAGTAGACGTAGATACCGATCTTTATAGCTTAGAGGACTAAGATATAGGTGCTCCTGCTAGTATAGACGTATATCCTATTATAGACCGTCTAGAAATGTCCGCCCCGTAGTCCGAATCCGAATATAGGTACGGTAGGGTATTACCGTTCGGTTTAAAGACGATAGCACTATCCCGCGTATCGGCTAAGTACTTAAGGCAATAGATACCTCCCTCGAAGTGTCGATTTACCGGGTTATACGCGTATTGGCTTAGTCTTTATATCGTAAAAGATACGTCTATTCTAGACGCTCTTACTAGCTAATTCAATTTCCCGACGAGGGTTTAGTATTTAGAGGCTTCGGATAAGCCTTCGTTAGGCTCTTTAGGCGTAAGATTCAAGTACCCGTTTACCGGTATAGGTATACTAAAGGTAGTATCCATATCGAGGCTAAGATCCCTAAGTGTATTTTCAATATAATGCTTTTAATCGAGGCGTATAGACCCGTCCTTACTATAGGATACTCGGCAACCTAGAAGTAGCGTTACTAGGCCGCCGTCCTTTATCTCGAAGCGCTCGGTAAGTGTCTTCTTAAGCGGTAGTAGTATTTTTTTATCTTTTACTAAAATAAGTAAATCGTCTACTTATAGGGCAATTATAATAGTATACCCTTTATTAACGAAGACAGAATGGTCGGCGGGGATAGCGTAGAGTCCGTAGTCGGCGAAGAAATCCGTAATAGTCTTATTCTAAACTCGGCCGCTTTGTTTTAGGCCCGGGACACCTTTATTTAGTTTTAGGCATCTTCCCCTCTTTGCCGGCTCTCCGGAACTCTCGTACCCTTCGGAGATAGATAGATAAACGTCCTCGGTAAGCTCTCCTAGTAGATAGGCGCTAATGACGTCCATTTAATGCGCTATGTAGCCTCGTAAGGCCGTAATAGCTAGAAGAAGTCGTAGGCTTTCTAAACGGACTACGGGGCTAAAGGTCTTAAAGTAATCGATCCCGTATCGTTACGTGAACCCTTTTACTACTAGACGTGCTTTAAATTTGTCTAGTTGTCCGTTAGGTAAGGTCTTAACCTTAAAAACCTATTTTAGAACTACGAGGTTTATATCGCTAGGTATATCTTGTTCGGTCTAAGTTCCGGTCGATTCTAAGGACTTAAAGTAGTCCTTAATAGCGTCTTGCTATTCCCTAGCGTAGTTGCCTTTTATAGCCTCGTTATAGGTCCTAGGCGTAGGTATTTTGGAGGCATTCTTATAATTAACTAGCCGTAATTCTTCTATTAGACGTTCCGCGCGTCGTACGACTCGTATAGACCTTCGGGGGTGGTCTTGTTATTCGTCCGTAGTAGTTGAAGTAGTATCGTCGACTATAGTATTTTATAAGGGGGCCTGTCCTCGACTTTCGCCCTATAGGGGAGCCTATCCTCGCCTCTCTTCGCCTATTACTTCGCGGTCTTGCTCGCTATCCCTATAGCAATCTATAGGGATATCTAATAGGTCGAAATCTAAGGCCTCCTTGTTCTTATAGTCCCGTAAAGTATATGTCTCCTTATAGACATCGTCTAGTTTTAGATCGTTATATAACGACATTTCGTCGAATTCGAGAGAGGAGTATAGGCCTACGGCTCCGGTTCGAGGGTTATATACTTAATATTACTTAGGATTTGGAGCGTAGTATTAGGTTTAGTTAAACCTGTAATCTTACTAAGTTAACTAACAAGTTAGGTAACCTTCGTTCGATCGAGATTTGTTCTCGTCGAGTAGGAGTAGGAGGGAGAGCAGTATAAAGCAGTAGCGAGGCAGCGGTTAGGTAAGGTTATATTCTAAACAGTAAGATTAAACAGTAAGTTAAACGCCTCGAAGCTATAAGGGTCTCTTAGCGTTTCCTAAATATAAAGGAGATTATTTTTTAATCTATCCTAATCTATTAATCTGTTCTCTAGATTATATAGAGTAACGGATCAATTAACATCGTACTCTATTCTAATCCGTTTAATCTGCTTATAGATTATATAGAGTAATAGATTACTCCGCGGGAGCTATGTCTTCCTAGCTGTAGTCGCGTCCACTTAACTATAGAGGCTCTAATTAGTCGCTAAGCATTAGCTTAATCTAACCCGTAATACTATTCCCCTCTTAGCTTAGCTCGCTACGAGCTTAGGTTATAGTTCTACTACCTTATCCCTTCGTTTAGTGTCCTTATTTATGTTCTCCTTAATATACTAAAGGCTCCTCCTTCCTCGAGTACTTCTCGCCGTCTTAAGTTAGCCGAAACCATCGACAATTTCGGAGAAATAATAGTGCGGTCTTATTCTAACTGTCGGGCGCATTCGCGGGTATATAAGGTACACGTATTATCGGGGCGGTATAATAAGTATGTTCGTCGAAACATCCGTTATAATATAAAGGTGTCGCGTTCCGAGTTCGATCGCCTAATTGGTAAAAAGAAGAGGCTATAGCGGTAGATAAAGGAAGTCCGCGAGGCTTAAGAGCGTGCTCGCGAAGCCTTAAACACCGCGTATATAAAGGAAGAACGGTTACGTAGGTAGATAGAGCTCGTAGATTAGAGAGCCGATAAGGCTATTGCCGTAGAGTTAGTAAACCTATTAGAGCTAGAGCGGCTAGAGTCGGTAGACTTCTATCTTACTCCTAATACTTAGGAACTTCTCGTTAACTAAGGTTATAATGTCTCCTCTAATTTCTAGTTATATAGTCCTCCTTTACTACGGAGTTCCTCCGGCGCTAGAAATACTCTATTAGGAGTAGCCGGCAGTTCTTAAGGTTTCTCTCTAGTTCCTAGGTATTTTCTAATTCGTCGTATCCTTTTCATTTAATAAGGTATCGCTAACCCTTCTTACCTAGGATTTTTTTGACTTCGAATTCGTTTTCTACTTCCGGCTCGAAATAGAAGCTTTCCTAGTAAGGTGTTTTGGCGTGTGCGGGTTCTAATAGCGAAACATAGAACACTAGGTAGATCTTTGCATCCTTTAGTAGCCGTAGTTAGTAGTTAACGGGTCCTCGTGTTTCTTTAACGAGAAATAGTCCGACTTTTACCTAATCTAGTTTCTTAGTCTTTCTTCTTGTTTTAAGGTTCTTCGTAAGGAGATAGACCTTATCCCCCTTCTTAAGCTAAGGTGCTATTTGTCGTTTCTTATTATATAGTGTCGTAGTTTTGTTTTAGTTACTCTTAACCCTTCGTATTAAGTTTTCGTAGATGGTTTTTATCGCCTCTATAGTTACGATTGCCCTTTTAGCTTATAGATGTGATCCTTCTTCGCTAAATAGGTTCGGATACTTACCGTAGTTTACGAAGAAAGGTGTTTCGCCCGTTATTTTAGACTTGTGGTTGTTTAGTACTAACTGTACTATAGGTAGGAGTGTAACCCAATTCTCCTATGTATAGTTAATATAGTGTCGTAGATATTGTTCTAGGGTTTAATTTATTCTTTCTATTTACCTATTAGTTTACGGATAGTAGGCAGTAGATAGCTTATGTTTAATTCCGATCGTGGAAACTAAGGTTTTCTAGTAGTCAGATGTAAATAGCTTATCTCTATCTATAATAAAGACCCTTAGGAATCTATAGTATCGTACGAGTCGATCGAGTACGAGGTATCCGAGTTACTCTACATTATATGTTTTAGATGTAGGAATGAAGTGTACGTATTTTATAAGTCGGTCTACTATAACTAATATTATGTTATATTATTATCCTATAGTTTAATCCTAGGATGTTAGCAACTTAGTAATAAAGTCTATCGTGACTTCGTCCTATGGGTTTGTTAGTAGTGTCCGGAATTGTATCTCGCTATATTTTACGTGTCTTACGGCTTTGTTTTTCTAATAGTGTTCGTATCGTTTAATGTATCGTAGTACTTTCTATCGTAACTACGGGAATGCGAAGCTCCTCTAAATAAGTTCTACTATCTTCGATGTTCCGGGGTGCCCGTAGGTTAGTCCGTCGTAATGTTATTATATATATTCTTCTTCTCGGTCCTTTGGCACCTAGTATTTCCCCTATAGTATTAGGAATTGTTCTTCTATATCTTAAAGAACACGCACTATGTTATTAAACTCCTTTATGTTAGCACTAAGGCTTCTATAAGGATTCGCCTTTAGTATTTATTATCGTACTAGTTCCTTTCCTTCTATATAGTTGCTTCTTTAGCTTAGTGCGTCGGCCCTACTATTGTCTTTACCGGGTGTATAGCGGATTTCGAACTTATACTAACCGAGCAGTTCCGACTAGCGGTACTGTCTTCTTATTAGCAGTTTAGTCGTAGTAAAGTAAGTGAGATTCTTATAATTAGAAAGAATCGTTAGCCTAGGTGCTCCTTCCGTATATATTCTCTAGTGCTATATTGTAGCGACAATAATAAGAAGCTCCTTATTATAGTAGTTTATGCCGCGGGTAATAGTTTCCTCGAGTAGTAGGCTACTAGGTATCGTTTCCTATTATGCTCTTACGTAAGATATACTCCGATAGCTATATCCGATACGTCCGTTTTGATTTAGACTTCCTTCGTACCGTTAAATAATCGAAGCGTTAGTACTAAGGCGCATTGTTCCTTTAGTCGTTCGAATGCTAGTCGTTGTGCGCTGCCCTATGTCTATTTAGTATCCTTTATCGTAAGCATCGTTATAGGTATCGATGTCTTTAAATAGTCCTTAATGAATTTCCGGTTATAGTTAGCGAGGCTAAGGAATGATTGTACGTCCTTAACGCATGTTAGCTCTAGCTATTCTCTAATAGACTATGTCTTAGCTAGGTTAATCTAGATTCTAGTCGTACTAATAATAAATCCTAAGAATTTAACTTCTTTCTTATAGAACTCGCATTTCTTTGGTACCGTCCGGAAACCTGTTTTAGATAGTCGCTCGAGTACGTCCTAGACTTATCGTATGTGCTACTAGAGTGTCCCTTTTATATAGATAAGGATATCGTCGATATAGGTGATAACACATACGTCTAGCAGGTCTCTTAGTATCTCGTTAATTAGGTCTTAGAATGCGGCTAGTGCATTAGTTAATCTAAAAGGCATAACTAAGAACTCGTATAGTCCGTATTAAGTCCTAAATGCGGTTTTCTATTCTTCTCCTTCCGCTATACGGATAGTGTAGAAGGCGTCTTATAAATCGATCTTCGTATACTAGTCTAATCTAGTTAATCTGTCCTATACTTCTTCGATGTTCGGTAGTAGATATCGGTTCTTAATAGTAATCTCGTTTAACTTTCGGTAGTCTTATACCAGTCGTAGTTTCCCGTTTGCTTTTAGAACAAACATATATAGAGATGCTACGCTTAAGGTCGACCTTCGTATTCGTCCTTTCGCTAGGTTCTCCTTTAGCTATTCTCGTAGGGTTATTAGCTCTTTTTCGGACATTAGATATAGGGGTCCCTATAGAGGCTCTTTCCCTAGCTGAATGTTTATCTTATGATCCTATAGTTAGTGCTTAGGTAAGGCGTCTCTACCCTTTTCTACCTTAAAGAGCCTCTTCTATTTAAGGTACTCCCTAGGGATAGTTAACTCCGAAATGTTAGTATCCTTCGATAGTACGTTAAGTCTATTACTTCTAGTGGCTTTATAACCCGGCGGCCCTACGCTAGTGTCTATCCCGGTCGAAGGTAGTTCTTCTATCCTTCTAGTCGGCGTAAGCTCTATTCGATTAAGCTGTCTCTTTACCTTATCTACTAGCGAACGCTACCGCTACGTAGGATTAATGTCGATAACGCAATCGCATTACTTAAATGTAAGTACTCCTCTTCTCTAGTCGATAGCTAGATTATGCTTTCTTAACTAAGGTATACCTAGTACGATCTTATAACTAGCTATGTTAGTAACATCTAAGACAATTTCCTCGTAGTACCGTTAGATAGCTAGTAGTAACGGTATCGTCTCTCGTTCTACGCTAGGTAAGGATAATCCGTCTACCGCGATTAATTTATACCCTTCGTTCTTATGTTAGGTTACGATCCCTTTAGTCCTAATAAATGCTTCGGAGGCAAAATTCCCGCTCGCTCCGGAGTTAATTATAACCCTAGTCCTATAACCGTTAACGGTTACTTATGTTCGGAAGACTACTATTAATGCTTAAGCTTATTATGTGTTGTATAACTCCTTTTAGTCGCTTATTCCTAAGGAGTCGATCCTTTTCCCTATTCGTATATAGAACGTTGTACTTCGTGTCTTAAGGCCTCCGCTTAAACCTAGCGCGAGCCTTTCTATGTCTACACCTATCTTCGGTAACGTTCCTAGATCTTCTACGTTTCTAAGTAGAGTACGCGTACGTATTACACTACGTTACGTAATTTATTCGATATAAATGTTCCTAACGGCGTAAGGTATGCGGTACCTATTATTCGGCTTCCTATCGGTAGTCGTTCTATAATAGCGGTTACTAGGTTTTCGGTCGTCTCTATAAGTAGGTATCCCTAGGCTATGCCTCGTAGGGTATCGAGTGTTTTATCGAACTTAATAGAGTGTAGTATTCGTTGTCCGCCTATTTTAGGTAGGAATTCTTCGTGCCTTCTTTATAGGTATACGATTATATCATATAGTTTCTTAGGTGCATCGATCGTGAAGGTTAGTTATTTATTATCGTCGTTAGTGTCGCTCTCTTCTCCTTTAGAGGAATCCTCTTCGCTTAATTCTTCTAGATCCTAGTTTTCTTCGATAGTATCTAGCCCGGTAGTTTCTTAACTTTCTTCCTATAGTTCCGGTAACTATAATCTATTCTATCCTAGGTCCTAGTTCTCTTTGTCGCTTCTATCGCTATCGAAGTAGGATTTATCGATGTCTACTTCTCGGAGTGTAGTATTCTACCTATATGTCGCTCCTAGGGTTCCTTGTAGTTACTATAGGAAATACCCTACGCCTTCCTTAGCGGAGTAGTAGGTTTAGCACGAGTCTTAGTAATAGAAACGCTAATAAAGGGCTCCGTAACTATTTCGAGTATTGCGATCGATCTCGTAGTCGACTCTTCTTACTATTATGCTAAATTCTCGTTTTCCCTATTAGTAGACTATATTAAATTAACATGTCCTTTTAAACTGTTATAGTCGGTTCTATAACCCGAATAGTGTAACTTCTATTAGTTACCCGTAGTATCCTCCTCGTCCTTACGAGGGGTCTAGGAGAGGTATGTTGCCTCCGTTACTAACTCTCTCCTCTACTCCTCGAGTATAGTCGGTACCTCCTAGTAGTCTAACACTACTCTCGAGTTTACTAGTTCTTCGTTATATTATGTTAAACTATTTACGGCGCACTATATTTTTCTTACCGTAGTAGTCCCTTACTATGTGGCCTTCTCTACTATAGTTATAGCAAGTAAAGCTTCCTTTCGAACTCTTAGGCCCTTTCTTAGCCCTGTTCTTACTTCCGATCTTGCGACCTTTCTCGGTAACGTCGAGTTCTATAGGCTATGGTTTATAGTATAGCTTATGGCTAGGCTTGTTATTATTGAAGTTATTATAGTCCTTATTACGATTGTCGTAGCCTAGTGTAAATCCGGCCTTTCCGGATACCTTGGAGTCGTATCGTCGTTCTATAGCTCTCTTTTAGAGCTTGTCGTTAAGATTAATCGTAACTCTAACAAGGTTGCCTAAGTTATCGATTCTTCGACTATCCCGCATTAACTCGTCCTTAACGTTTTCCTTTAAGCTACGTCGGTACATAACTTGTAAGGCTTTATCGTCCCAATCGGTAAGTTGAGCGTATTCCTAGAATTTAGTAGCATACTCGGCGGTAGACGTCTTCTAAGTTAAGTGTTATATAACACGAACGGTAGTAGCGACCTTATTTAAGATCCTAAAGACGCTCTTTATAGCATTCCTAAGATGCTTATGAGACGTGAAGATTCTATTAGCGTTATCGGTACCGTTACTATCTAAGTAGGTTCTTAGGAAGGGTTTAACCTAATGCTATGCTCGTCCTCTTAAGAAGGTAGTAGTAAAGATAGGCTTAAGGTTCTTAGCTATAGAGTTAAACAAGAAGTACGTATCTATCTAAGTAATCTAAGTGTCGAACTTGTCTCGATTGCTATAGTAGAACTCTAGCTTACTAACCTTAAGGGATTTATTACCTACGTAAGTAGCTAAGGTATTAATAGCATCGTTCGCGGTCCGTAGTTAGGTACCTCTATCTACTTCACTAGGGGCGGGTGTTCCCCTAGTACTCTATCGATCTCCTATTCTAGAGGGCGTTTAAAGCTATTAGGTTTAGTTAAACCTATAATCTTACTAAGTTAACTAACAAGTTAGGTAACCTTCGTTCGATCGAGATTTGTTCTCGTCGAGTAGGAGTAGGAGGGAGAGTAGTATAAAGTAGTAGCGAGGCAGCGGTTAGGTAAGGTTATATTCTAAACAGTAAGATTAAATAGTAAGTTAAACGCCTTAAGGCTATAAGAGTTCCTTAGCGTTTCCTAAATATAAAGGAGATCATTTTTTAATCTGTCCTAATCTGTTAATCTATTCTATAGATTATATAGAGCAACGGATTAATTGTTATCGTGCTCTATTCTAATCCGTTTAATCTGCTTATAGATTATATAGAGTAATAGATTACTCCGCGGGAGCTATGTCTTCCTAGCCTTAGTCGCGTCCACTTAACTATAGAGGCTCTAATTGGTCGCTAAGCATTAGCTTAATCTAACCCGTAACACGTAGCCTACGAATATGCCGATAAATGCGGTATTAGATAGCTTATCCCTCCTTTTTACCTTAGGGATATTAGGGTAACAAATACACCCGAAAACTCTTAGGTGTGCTACCGTAGGTCGACGACCGCTATAAAGCTCTTTAGGGGTAACCTGTAGGCCCTTCGTAGGTAACCAATTCTCGAAGGTAATAGGCTATATAGACAGCCTCGCCCTAAAGTTGCTTAGGTAAACCGCTTTCGGAAAGCATTACTCTAGCGATAGTAATTAGGGTCCTATTAAGTCGTTCGGCGGTCCCGTTCTACTCCGGGGTATAAGATATAGTAGGCTCGATAGTTATGTCTTTATACCCTTCGCCTAACTTAATAAGTTCTACGGTATTATCGCGTTAATTGCCCTTACTTTTTCGCCTATCTCTCTCTCGACGTCTTGTTTCTAGGAGCTAAATTCCTTATAGACCTCGCTCTTATAGGTAGTAAGGCGGATCTAGGTTTTCCGGGAGTAATCGTCCGTAATAGTAAGTATATAACGGCGTCCCCCTATAGTAGGATACTTATACGGGCCCTAAAAATGAATAAATACCCGTTCTAGTACTTTCGTAGCCCTTTTCGCTTCTTACTTATTTTATCTACGTATAGACTTAGTTAAGGCACAAGTCGGGCAAGCCTTACTAGTCCTCGATAGGTCCGGTAATCCTAATAGGACCTTAGGGGCTTTTAGGAGTCTTTCCTCCCTCGGGTGTCCTAGACGGCGATGCTAAAGCTCGGTTTAGCTATCTAAGGTAGGTTTAGGCTTAGAAATAAGCCTTGCCTATTCGGAGTGTCTTAGGACGTAGGAATTGTCCTCTCGTAGGGCTATTCCTAGCGTAATCCTTTTACGGGTTATTATAGCCCTCTTTCTCTCGAATAGGGTAAGGATACCTCTATCGGCAAATTGCGTAATCGAAAGGAGGTTATATCGAAGCTTAGGGACGTATAGTACGTCCCGTATCTCGACTGTTTATTGTCCGAAGGTAGGGTAGATCGTTGCGTAGCCCTTAACCTCTAGGGCACTACCGTCGGCTAGTCTAACCTCCGAATCTTTCTCCGTAAAGTCGAAGAAGAAATTCCGATCGTAGGACATATGCTTAGAAGCTCCGGAGTCTAGGGTAAAGATATTCGTATCGAATAAAGGTCCGTAAGTCGACGTATTTCCGTAAGCCGACTACGCTACGTAATTAGCGTCTTTAGGCGAGTCCTCGCCCTTCTTTTAGCCTTCTTTATCTCTTTTACGCTTATAGCAATACTTCCTTTTATGTCCGGACTTCTTATAATAGGTACATTCGCCCTTATATCTATTAGGGCGATTATCCTTCTTAGGGCTATACTTCGCCTTTAGCTTAGTACTCCCCGGATATCGGGCTAAGTCGTCTTCCTTAGACGGCTTTTTAAGCCCTAGTTCGACGTCCCTAAGTTTAGAGACTAAGTCTTCGAAGGAAATCTTTGAAAGGCCTATAGCCTTAATAGCCGTTCGAAAATTGTCGGATTCGTCGGGTAGGTATCCTAATAGGATACTCTTTTTTACAGTATCGGTAGGCGCTTCTTCGCTATTTATAATGCGTATTTCGTTTACAAGTTACGTTAACTACGAGGCCGTAATATCGATAGTAGAACCCGCGGTATAGTTATAGAATTTCGTAAGTAGGTTCGAAATTCTTTCTATACTTATCGTCGAATATATTGCCTCGAGTTTATCGAGGGCTTCTTTCGGGTCGCGTAGACCTATTAGGTGTACTCTCTTAGTACCCGTAAGTGCTTTAATAGTAGAAATAGCACTAGCTTTCTTTTCGTCTATTCCCCTTTCTCTAGTATCTCCCTTCCCTTCGTAGACGTCCTAAAGTTTCTTCCCTCTTAGGAAGTCCTCTAGTAAGTCAATCTACATCGGATATTTAGTATCCGATAGGATAGGGAAGCCTTTAGGCGTAATAGTAGTAGCGTTATATGTTTCGTCTGCTATTTTCTTAGTAACCGGTAGTCGTATTGTAAATCCAATTATAGATTCGGAATCGTAGGGGTTAAATTACCCTATAGCGAATGTATCGCCGTTTTATATACCGAAATACCTATAGTATTCGCTATTCTACCGTACTAGGCTCGGCGATTATAAGCTAGAATTCGAGAGGTGACGTTAAATAGAGTTTCCAAAATCCGGGGAAAGTTCTCGGCTTTGCTAAATTCGGGAGGTAACGTTAGATAGAGTTTTCGAAATCCGGAGAAAGTTCTCCGATTAGCTAAGAACTTTAGTGCTAGGCTATTTTTAGACTAGTAGCGCTTATTTAGGCGCATAACTGTTAAATAAATAAATAAATAAGAAGTGAAGTGATCGAACAACCTGTTTATATTGTTATTAATACTATCTATAGGTGAATAAGGTGTTACGGAATGATTCCTATAGACCCTAGAATTATAATAACAAGACGAGCACGTAACTCATCCTACCTAAGCGCTTAGACTTAGGGCAATTAGACCGCTTATGCTTAGACTAATTAGGCTACTTATGCTTAGAATGATTAGACTAATTACCGAGATCTACGAATCTCCTTTATATTTAGGAACGCTAAGAATCCCTTATAGTTTCGATGCGTTTAACTTACTATTTAATATTACTGTTTAGAATATACCGAAACCTAACCTCTACTATATTGTTTCTTAAGTCTTTATAAGACGAAGACAACTATTACTTTATTACTCTCCCTTAACTTCCTATCGGCCCGAGAACAAACCCGATTAAGCTTATCTTCTTAACTTGTGATATTATTAGGTTATACTAAACCTAATAGCTTTAAACGCCCTCTATAATAGGAGACCGATAGAGTAAACGGGGAATACCCGCCCCTAGTAAAGCAAGCAGAGCCCAACGACCTTAGACCGCGAACGATGCTATTAATGCCTTAGCTACTTATATAGGCAACGACACCCTTAAGGTTAGTAAGCTAGAATACTACTATAGCGACCGAGACAAGTTCGACACTTAGGTCTCTTAGATAGATATGTACTTCTTATTTAACTCTATGCCTAAGAACCTTAAGCCTATCTTTACTACTACCTTCTTAAGAGGACGAGCATAGCATTAAGTTAAACTATTCCTTAGGAAATACCTAGATAGTAACGGAGAAGATAATGCCGACGGAATCTTTAGGTTATATAACTATCTTAAGCATACTATAAAGAGCGTCTTTAGTGTCTCTAATAAGATTGCTACTACCGTTCGTGTTATTTAGCATTTAACCTAGAAAACATCTACTACCGAATGTACTACTAAATTCTAGGAATACGCGCAACTTACCAATTAGGACGATGAAGCACTTTAAGTTATGTACCGAAGAGGACTAAAGGAGCATATTAAGGACGAGTTAATAAGGGACGGTCGGAAAATCGATAGCTTAGGCGACCTCGTTAGAGTTACGATTAATCTTAATGACAAGCTCTTCGAGAGAGCTATAGAACGACGATACGACTCTAAGGTATCCGGAAAGGCTAGATACACACTAGGCTACGACAACCGTAATAGAGGCTTCTACGATAACTATAACAATAAGCCTAGGGATAAACCGTACTACGGACTATAGCTAATAGAACTCGACGTTACCGAGAAAGGTCGTAAGATTAGGAATAGTAACGGGAATAGAGTATCCCGGAGTTCGAAAGAAACACAAACTTACTACGGATATAGCAAACCTAGCTACCTAGTAAGGGACTGCCGCGGTAAGAATATAGTACGCCGCGAACAGTTTAATATAATACAACCCCGAACTAGTAATTCTAAGAGTAGCGTTAGATCTCGAGGAGATACCGACTATGTTCGGAGAGTAGGGGAGAGAGCTAGTAATAGAAGTACGACGCCTCTCCTAGACCCCTTAGAAGGACGAGGAGGATACTATAGGTAGCAAATAGTAGTTATTCTATTTAATGCAAAGAACTAACTACGACAGTTTAACATAATAACACGAAGAGTCGACTACGAGATCGAATCCGAGTCTCGAAATGGTTATAGAAGCCTTCATTAGCGATTCTATTACTAAGACTCGTGTTAAGTTCACTACGCCGCGAAGTTAGGCGTAGGGTATTAACCTTAGTAACTAAGAGAAACCCTAGGAGCGACGTATAGGTAGAACGCTACGCTTAGAGAAGTAGACATTAACGAATCCTACTTTAAGGACAATAGAAGTAATAAGGAAAACTAAGACCTAGGATAGAACGAATCGTAGTTACCGGAACTATAGGAAGAAGGTTAAGAAACTACTAGGCTAGATACTATCGAGGAGGATTAGGATCCGGAAGAATTAAGCGAAGAAGATTCCTCCGAAGGAGAAGAGAGCGACGCTAACGACGACAATGAACAACTAACCTTTACGATTAATGTACCTAAGAAATTATACAATATAATCGTATACCTATAAAGAAGGTACGAGGAGTTCCTACCTAAGATAGGCGGACAAAGAATGCTATACTCTATTAAGTTTAATAAGATACTCGACACCCTACGAGGTATAGCCTAGGGATACCTACTTATAGAAACAACCGAGAATCTAGCAACCGCTATTATAGAACGACTACCGTTAGGGAGCCAAATAACCGGAACCAGATACCTTATACCGTTAGGAACATTTATGTCGAATAAATTACGTAACGTAGTATAACACGTACGCGTACTCTACTTAGAAACGTAGAAGATCTAGGAACGTTACTAAATGTAGGTACGGATATAGAAAGGCTCGCGCTAGGTTTAAGCGGAGGCCTCGAGACACGAAGTACGACGTTCTATATACGAATAGGGAAAAGAATCAACTCCCTAGGAATAAGCGACCGAAGGGAGTTATACGACATAGAAAAGACTTAATTATTACTAACGATAATAGTGTTTCGAACTAAGATTATCGTTAATAGGCATAAGACAGATACTATAATAGATTCCGGAGCAAGCGGGAACTTTACCTCCGAATTATTTGTTATAAGACATATGATCGCTACCTATAAGAAGAAAGAGGGTTATAAATTAATCGCGATAGACGGATTATCCTTACCTAGTATAGAGCGCAAGACGATACCGCTACTACTTACTATCTAACGGTACTACGAGGAGATTATCTTAGATGTTACTAATATAGCTAGTTATAACATCGTACTAGGTATACCTTAGTTAAGAAAGCACAATCTAGAAATTGACTAGAGAAGAGGAGTACTTATATTTAGGGAATGCGACTACGTTATTAACATTTAGCCTACGTAGCGGTAGCGTTCGCTAGTAGATAAGGCAAAGAGATAGCTAAATAGGATATAGCTTACGCTAAATAGAAGGATAGAAGAACCACCTTCGACCGGGATAGACACTAGCGTAGGGCCGCTAGGTTACGAAGTTACTAGTAGTAATAGAAGTAACGCACTATCGAAGGATACTAACATCTTAGAGTTGAGTATTCCTAAGGAGTATCGTAAGTAGTCGCGACTCTTTAAAGAGGAAAGAGGTAAGGATACCTTACCTAAGCACTAACTATAGGATTATAAGATAAACATTTGGCTAGGGAAAGAGCCCCTATAGGGACCCCTATATTAAATGTCTAAGAAAGAGCTATAGACCCTACGAGAATAGCTAAAGGAGAAGCTAGCTAAAGGATAGATAAGAAGATCTACCTTAAGTATAGGAACTCTATATATATTCGTTCTAAAAGCAAACGGGAAGTTACGACTCGTATAGGACTATAGGAAGTGAAACAAGATTACGATTAAAACCCGATACCCGCTACCTAACATTAAAGAAGTATAAGATAGATTAACCGGATCGGACTAGTATACGAAGATTAACCTACGAGATGCCTTCTATGCTATACGGATAGTAGAAGGAGAAGAATAGAAAACCGCTTTTAGAATAAGATACGGACTTTACGAATTCTTAGTTATACTAATAGGATTAACTAACGCACCCGTATCCTATTAGGACCTTATTAACGAGACACTTAGAGACCTACTCGACGTATACGTTATTGCTTATATAGACGATATATTAGTCTATACGAAAGGATTCCTTTAGAATTACATAAAACAAGTCTAGGACGTATTCGAACGACTTACGCGTTTAGGATTTAAGACAGCACCCGAGAAATGCGAATTCTATAAGAAAGAAGTTAAATTCTTAGGCTTTATTATTAGTACTATAGGGATAACGATCGACCCTACGAAAACACAGTTAATTAGAGAATAGCTAGAACTAAAAACAGTTAAGAACGTATAATTATTCCTTAGACTAGCGAACTACAACCGGAAATTCATAAAGGACTACGTAAAGATAACAGCACTAATAACAATACTTACGAGAAAAGACGTTACCTAGAAATAGGAAAAGGAACAGATTAAAGCGTTTAAGAAACTTAAGGAACAATACGCTTTAGCCCCTACGCTTCGACTATTCGATAGTAGTAAGGAAGTCCACATCGAGACCGATACGTCTAATATAGCAATAGGCGCGTGCCTAACATAGATATACGATAGGTAGAGACACCTAGTAGCCTATTACTCCCGGAAAATGACTATAGCGGAATAGAACTACGATATCTATAATAAAGAGCTTCTAGCTATTATTGCTACTATATAACATTAGAGAGTATACGTCGAGGGCCTACCGAAGTTAACGATTCTTTCTAACTATAAGAATCTTACGTACTTTACGACGACGAAAGAACTTACCCGAAGGTAAGCCCGCTAGTCGGAGCTACTAGGGCAATATAAGTTAGAAATTAAATATACTCTAGGAAAGGAGAATAACCGCGCTAATACGCTAAGCTAAAGAAGCGACTATATAGAAGGAAAAGAACTAGTACAATACAAAATACTAAAGACAAACCCCGACGGAAGTCTTAGTACTAACACTAGAGAATTTAATAATATCGTACGGATGTTAGGCGATAAGGACGAACAATTCCCTATATCGTAAGGAAAATACTAAGTACCGAAGGATCGAGAAGAAGAATATATACGATAACATTACGACGGACTAATATATAGACACCCTAGAACTTTAAAAACAATAGACCTAATATAACATAGCTTCTTATTCCCATAGATAAGACTTAAGGTATTACGCTATATTAAACAATACGTACACTACTAACGAATCAAGGCTACGAGACATACGAAATACGGTTACCTATAGTTTAGGACACTACCGACAAAACTATAGGACGAAGTTACAATTGACTTTATTACGAAACTCCCGCCGTTAAGGGATTAAGTTACGAAATAACTATACGACATAATACTAGTTATAGTTAATAGACTTACGAAATACGTATACTCCATTCCTATATTAGAAATATATAATATAGAGTAGCTCGGATATCTAGTACTAGATAGACTTATCCGATACTACGGATTCCCTTAAGCGTTTATAACGGATAGAGATAAGCTATTTACATCGAACTACTAGAAGACGCTTATAGGAACGATTAGAATTAAGCATAAGCTGTTAATAGTATATTATCCGGAGACAGACGGACAAACCGAAAGGATAAACTAAACGCTAGAACAATACCTACGACACTACATTAACTATGTATAAGACAACTAGGTTTCATTACTGCTACTAGCGCAGATTGTACTAAACAACTATAAATTAGAGACAACTTTAACGACACTATTTTATGCGAACTTTAGGAAAGATCCTAACCTATTCGGAATACCTAGATCCTACCTATAAGCCGAAAGAGCGATCGTAAAGACGGACACTCTTAGGGAAGTGTATAAAGAAACACGTAAGGCGATCAAAGATATATAATATAAACTGTCTTAATAACGGTAAGGCACGAGAAAAATAGCACCTGTACTAAAAGAGGGGGATAAGGTCTATCTCCTTATAAAAAACTTAAGAATAAGAAGATAGACTAAGAAACTAGATTACGTTAAGGTCGGACTATTTTTTATCGACAAAGTTATAGGACTAGTTAACTACCGTCTACGGCTACTACCTAACGTAAAAATCTACCTAGTCTTCTATATCTCTAAGTTAGAACCCGTAGACGCCAAAACACCCTACCAGAAAAGCTTCTATTTCGAGCTAGAAGTAGAAAACGAATTTAAAGTCAAAAAAATCCTAGATAAAAAAGGTTAGCAATACCTTATTAAGTAGAAAGGATACGACGAATTAGAAAATACCTAGGAACTAAAACAACACCTACGAAACTATTAGTAAAAGATCCGATAATACTAAAAATAGGTCCGCCGATACAACCTATAATAATAGATCTCTCGGCCGACGAGCGACTAGGGTAGGAATCGAACCTACGACCTTAAGAGTATAGATAGCTTACGCTCTACTACTAAGCTACCTAGCCGATTAATAGAAATAGGGACACAACTTATAAATAAATATCCTAATAAGTTTCTACCCCTAGGGACTCGCCCTAGGGCTCCGCCCTAGAAAGCGCCGCCTAGTCGTTTACGGGCATCTCTAGGATATTAGAGAAAGAAACTAGCGAAGGCGACACCTCTACCCCCGACGCCTACTTAAGAGACGCTAGCTCCTCGCGCGCCTCTTTCTCCTCGAGCTCCTCTAACTCCTTAGCGACGGCGTCGTTAGTACGACGCTTAGCTAAGCGTAGCTGTTTCCGAAGACGGATCTTACACATCTTTAGCCTTACCTCCTCCTCTTCGATCCTCTTAAGCTCTAGCTTAAGCTTATTGCGCAAATCGCGAAGATATTTCTACCCCGGACAGAAAGATATACGTCGCAATCCTTATAGCCTTTTTAAATATAGGCTAAACACTTCCTAGACCGAGAACCTACGATATACTTTACTACCGCGCCCGAGGATCGAGACTTCTAACAATTGGTATATAGAGCTATTTTAATACTAGAGATTTTAGTATCTAGAGTAAGTCGTTAACGGCGCTTATAGGAGGCAGAAGACATAGTTAACTATTACTATAAGAAATAATAACGGCTTATAAAGCTTCGGGACAAAGCTAGGCTAAAAAGGAGATAGTATTACGGAATAATTCCTATAGACCCTAGAATTATAATAACAAAACGAGTACGTAACTTATCCTACCTAAGCGCTTAGACTTAGGGCAATTAGACCGCTTATGCTTAGACTAATTAGGCTGCTTATGCTTAGAATAATTAGACTAATTACCGAGATCTACGAATCTCCTTTATATTTAGGAACGCTAAGAATCCCTTATAGTTTCGATACGTTTAACTCACTGTTTAATATCACTGTTTAGAATATACCGAAACCCAACCTCTTCTACATTGTTTCTTAAGTCTTTATAAGACGAAGACAACTATTGCTTTATTACTCTCCCTCGACTTCCTATCGGCCCGAGAACAAACCCGATTGAGCTTGTCTTCTTAACTTATGATATTATTAGGTTATACTAAACCTAACATAAGGGTGTCCTTATATACCATTCTATACTAAGAAGTACGCGTAAGCATTAACTTACATAGTACGTAAGTAAATGCTATAGAGCGCACTAGCAAGCCCTATTACGTACATAAATCCTATATACCGACGCTAATATATCGGGTTAGCAATGGCTAAATCTAACATTTAATTTAGAGTACATTTAATTCTAGATAGATAATATAATAAATTATCTACTATTTAAACACCTATTTTATACGTCTAAACTAAGCTTCAATTAACCTACTATTGTATACCAGCTAGTACCTATAAGGTTTCTAGAATTATAAGAACTATTCTATTAGTACTTTATTCTTTATTTTTTAAGTATTAATTCACTAACTATAGCGCAACATATGTTAATGCTTACATAGGTTATAATTGTATAAAGAGATTAAAGATTTATAAAAGTAGAGAACACGTCGCTACTATACATAGGTAGGTAGCGACAGTACAACACTATCGATAGCTCTCGTAGCGATTCACGCAACCATGGTAAGAATCAAAAAGCACCAATTCAGTACAGAGCACGACCATCAAAAGATCACTGAACATTCAAATCCCAGACCCAATAATGTACAGCAAGCAAAGCAGCCCAAACCCAAAAGAAGCCAACCCAACCTAGGGTAATGTACGCGAAGCAGACAACCCAGATCGAATAGCAGGACAAAAAAGCAAGCATCCTTCCCAAACCCAAGCGCAGAAAAGCAAAGAGCCAACCCAACCTAGGGCAATGTACGAGAAGCAGACAACCCAGATCGAATAGCAGGACAAAAAAAGCACAGCATCCTTCCCAAAAGCAACGCAACCACCCAATGAAAAAATTCCACTCCCCAGCCAATCTACCAGCCAGCCAAGCAGAGCACCACCCGACCACCCCACACCCGCGCAAACCCCACATCCAGTATCCTTGTATCCCAGTACAATTACACCTCCCTCGATATCCCTCTAATCTGTAAGGTATGCTGACACACCACCCTCTATACTGCTGCAGTACAGATAGAGGCAACAGATTGCCGAAGCGCGAGAGACATCGAGGAGGCGAGTTGGACGAGCTCAAAGACCGGGATTGGGGGCTTTGGAGGTTGGGGTTGTGATGTCTGTCTTGTCAGGGGAATAAAGGAAGGGGGCACAAATCGCAGAAGGAAAGGAAGAGAAAGGAAAGGAAGAGGCAAGCAGAGCAAAGACACAGATAAGAGACGTTAGGGGGAGGGGGGAGGAAGACGGCAGGGAGAGAGGAGGACGGCAGGGAGGAAGGAAGCCGGCAGAAACGCACGAGGGAGGACAACTTCGATTGTGGAATGCGATGCGATAGGATGATTTAAACCTCCGGCAGATCTGGCTAGAGGAATGCAATGCATAGCGGACGAAGCAAAATGCAAGTGGGAGGAGACATGACTCTTTACTTGTACATGAGAGCCGACACAGCACATTGGGAGGGAATAAGGATCCGCCTAGGGGCCTTCAACGTACGTGGGAGGGAGAGGGAGAGGAAGTCATACCTATGTAGAATGATAGGGAAAGATAAGTAGGACCAAGGGCCCCGAGCTCAGATGCTTAACTTATGTTAAGAGTTGTCATTTCCTTTCCGCTCCCCAACGCTACGGTATCCCCAGCACCTCTTCGCGGACGAGCTGTTAAAGATACCTCCAAGAGTACAACGCCGTCGTTAGGGCCTTAACAAAGAGGAACTTCGGCCGGCATTCAGACACAGCGTCGAAAGAAAGAGGTCTCACGTTTCACAGACTCAAGGTGTGTTATTGCCTATGCTTGTGATTAGGAGACCTAATATTCTACTAACACCTGACCAGATTCTTTTCTATTATCTATCGTCTTACGAACGAACAATCTTTGGTTCTCTAACCACGTACATATTCACGCACTCGGCGCCACGAGACAAGGAACGCACACGTAATCCTCTATCTATCGCGAGGACAGAAATGGCCCCACCTCTCATCCACCCGGCCCAAGACTCCCTCAATCGCCTAAACAATCTCCTCCAACGCCTCCGCCTCCCCGCCGCTACCTTCAACACCACGGTGATTCGCTCCTATCACGTAAAGCTTTCACTGCCACCTGAGCTCAACGATCTCTTCACTGGAGATGGCAGCGGAGGAGGAGGACTAAGGAATTTCACATTCGGAGCGAAGCGACTGGACGAATTGTGTAGGAAGGGCCGGAAGGGAGCAGATGCTGGCAGGGTAAAGAGAGGGTTGGCTGGAGAAGTTTGTGAGATTCTGGAGATGATTGAAGGGGCGGAACTGGCTGGTTTCTCTGGCGGCGGTAAGAGACCTTCGAAGGGCAAGGCAAAGGCGAGACGGGGCGGGGAAGCAGCAGAGGTGGAGCAGCGGCAGCTTGGGAGCAGGCAAAGAGGCTGTGATGTGGGTAACCAGAAGTCAAGGAAGCAGCAGGCGGCGACAAAGAGGATTCCAGCCGCCGAGGACGCAGAGGACGAGTTTGCGAACATTTCGGAGATTGACATGCTAGGCAACTGCAGTGATGATGACACTAGCGACGGTGGCTCTTCCGGACTCTTCGTTACACCCAATGCTAGCGACCACGAAGACTTCGGCGATGATGAAGTTGAAGCTGGTCTTGTTTCGAGGCACGTCCCAGACGATTATGAGAATACATACAATCCAACCGAGGGAGACCAGGAACGCGATTCTGCTGTAGGGATCAGTAATGTGGGTGACTACCACGACGACCACTACGTGTACCAACAACAAGAAGATAAGGCAGTAGTACCTATTGCAACATTGAGACGCCCATCAATGGTTCCGTCCTTCACTCAAAATAAGGATCAACGCAAATTGGCTGCTATCCGGAGGAAGATTCAGCAGAAGACCGAGCTAGCACTGAACAAGAGGCGCAGGATCCAGGCCAAGTCTAGAGTGACTCATGTAGCAGGCGGCGGTGGTCGGGTTTCTGAAGTAGGCTGCGAGTCAGATATGTAGGAAGGCCAGTAGAAGTGTCAAGTCCTGCAGGTGTCTGGCTTGTTTCTGCCTCTACAAATATCGCTCCATGGAGTGCCTCGATGTCACATGTACAACCCGACCGGTGTCGCTGGGTTGTCGCTGTCAGTACCTAGGTGCTCTGCAGGATGCCCGTTACTGCAAGTACGTAGGAAGAAAGATATGATGAAACATTAGGGACAACCAACCGACTGATTCTCAAGGTTGAGAGACCAGACTTTCGCCGTGAGGCCAGCAGGGTGAGAATGTGGTTATTCAGCTGGGGAGAATGGAGCGGCACGCTTTGTATAACGATCGCAAGGTCGTGAATGGAACGCATCGTAAGGTCGATAGGATCGTAGGAGTTATCATATCACTGTTGCTACAAGCAGTAGTGCAGGCATTGATCAATTGGTTCATCCAATCGAATCAGTATACACCCATCATGTCCAACTTTAGATACTTCGTTCTGTACTCAGCATAAACAAGCTCCGCCTCCTGACTATCCTTCGCAGATGCCATGATCCGCCTGGCACAGATTGTCTACGAGGCTCGACCCAGCCTAGTATTGGTACGTTTGCGCCTGGGCTCTCAAGCTTGACTTTCTAGAGCGAGTGGATCATTTCGCCAAAATGTATGACTCTCATAATCATGCTGGAATAACAGTGCCTCACCTGGTGATCTGGGTCGTCTCCTTTGTTGGCTATTGTAAAGGCTTGCTGGGCAATTCCACGATGAAAGGCCTAAGTGACGACAGAATCGGCGATGACAATCACGTATAGTGTTACTCAGAGTTGAGACTCGCCCAAAAGTGCATGATCCTAACATAGTCACCGGTGCCAATGGGTCGCATACGAGTGTGGCATGACTTTATAAACCCAGGGATCGCACATATACCCTCTTGGCGGCGCGGTGCTTTCGGCGTAGCGCGTCGTTGATACATTTCCGTCGGAGACCACACACCTCCCAGCTCCACAAGGGGCCTAAAAGGTAAGAGCAGTATAAGCCAGGCCCAATCCAGCCCCGATTCAATCTCACAGGAGGGAGTATCAACCACAGCCGCTATACATACCTTTCCAGAACCTACATCTCTCCGTATCTGCACAATCGCCGCAAGTGTAGACAGTAAGGTCGACGGTCGATGGTAGGAAGACTACAAGCACCCGAGAGCGTATGCAAAGAGTGTAAGAGTAGCGAGCTTCGGCATCATCAAACATGGAAGAGGTTTCGAAGAACGGTGGAATTGGCTGATGTGAACGAACTCCGCCGGTATATCCTTATCTTACCAGTTGGCCAGAGGGTAGCGCTACTGCAAGCTTGTACACTCGGTCGATTGTGATAAGGTTTTGCTCTGTGTCGGGATCGTCAAACAAGGTGAAGCCTAGCGAAAAGCTCAGGCAGTCTACTGACTCAGTGTCCCCTTCTTGTGACAAGCCAGCCAGCCAGTCAATCTATAGACTGCTTAGCACAAAGCCTCCTTCAGCGATTCTGTACACTGGGGAAGGGAAGATGAGGATGTGCAGCCGCCTCGCTGTCGTTATCGTCGTAGGCACATGACCATCTAAGAACAATGAAGCTCTAGCTGTCTCGAAGGCTGCATGCCACCACTTCCCATCACATCTCTCCACCTCCACATTGCAATAAGCGGCCGTCCATGAAGCAGTTCTTGTTCATTCTAATTCGCGGATCCTGCCCTTCCCGGGTGCCTGTCCTGTCATCACGATCCATTTCCTCCACCGCCGCCACGTCCGGTACTTCGTCGTCGAGCACTGCTACCTCCCTTGGGAGTAGCAGCGCCAGTGCGAGCGCCAGCACCAGTTCGAGCATTGGGACCAGCGCGAACGCTACTGCCACCGCGGCCAGCCCTGCCTGCTGGTGTGTGAGAGCTGCGCTGGCTCATCTGCTGTCTCAACTCCCGGAGCTGACGCTCCAACTCCATCTCCATCGCTTCTTCATCCTCGGCATCCACGTCGATCACGGAGATGTCATCGTAGGTGTTATCAGCATCCGATTCGTCCGCGTCTCCGGACAACGCATCCACACGCTCCAGGATAGACGAGGCCTTGGAGTGGCGGTGTTGGTGAGCGTGATGGCGAGTGGCATGATCTCGTGGCCGTGGTAGGCGTGAGGCTGGGTTTGGACTGTGTGGCGGTGGGTTCTGTGGAGGTGGAGGTGGAGGTGGAGGTGGAGGTGGATGGTATGAAGCGGGTGCGATGGCAGGCAGGGCATGCCGCGTCGGAGGCGGAGTTGCGGGCGAATCCCAGGTGGGAGCGGGCTGAAGATGGGGTGTCCAGCTGCGATCATCACCAAACTCATGTTCGTTGGCCCATGTCTCGTAGACGGTGACCTTGCCGTCTGGGCCGGCCGCGTCGCTGCCGGGAGGTCCAAAGACGACTTGCTGAGGTGTGTGGGTTAGTTCCAGGGTTGATCTTGATGTACTCCAGATGCGATGCCTCACAGACTATGATCACTTACCTTTAATGTTGTTGTCCAACGCACTTTCATGGCGCGCGGCGTCTGCTGGACAGCCACGAGTTGTTCCTTGACTTGCTGCTGCCCTGTACCCATTACATGCTGCTTGATATCGTGTGTAGTCCGCTCGCCGTAGACAGTGCCCCATTCTCTCGCTAGATGTTCCTCGCGCGGCAGCTCCCTCCATTGCTCCCGCCGCCAGTGGTGCACGGCGCCATCACCATCAACCCACTCCTTACTCTCAACATTAGCCATGCTGCTGGACTGTGTCGGCGTGTCGTAGGGTGTCGTTTGTTGGTTGGGCTTCGGCTGCTTCAAATCGGCCTCTCCTCCGTACGTGTCATGTCGCAGTGTCGTACAGTATCGGGATCGATGGCCGTGGTCCAGCTCGTATTTATACTCCTGGGTATCAACCAACCCGACCGGTGCGAGCGACCAAGAGGAGTGCAGGAGGAGGGAAAGCGAACGTGGCCTCTGTTAATGAGAGGAGGACATTGCCTCCCGCCTGCATATCTTGCCGCTGCAGCCGCGTCGCGTGCGCTGCCATCGTTGCATGTCTTCCAGTGCCACTCTTCTCTACAGTCGCTGTCACAGTCGGAGTCGGTCCCTTGGACGGATTGTCGCTATGCCGTCAGTTGTTCTGGACGAGGAGCTTGTCCATCCTGCTGTGTCGGCGTTTTAGCAGAGCGCCTTGGCTTGTGCTTGATCCGGAGTAGCTTCGTGCCAAGAGCGCGTCAGGCAGCTTGCCTACGCCTACCTTCGTGATGCGGTGAGTGGTGAAGGTATGAACGAATACTTATCGATCCGAATCAATACGCCTTCCGTATCATCTCTCTGTATGTTTATATGTCGTCACATATGTATGTATGGATGATCCAGTGGATCGCTCTACGAGAATGATCGTAACGGCTAAAATTTTCAGCGAGGAACATACTCTCGGCTGAAAATTCAGCGACGAGCACAGTATAGAACTATCGGGTGAAAATTTAGCAACACGTATACGCGGAAACATATTACACTATTGCAATCTACCTGTGCTTGGTAGTGTTGTATCCCTACTACTTTTATGCCTTGTTACTATTATTAATACACATAATCCAGTAAGTCGCTCCACGAGAAATATCGTACCGGCGTTCATGAATATTTCTCGAGGAACATAGTGTGTCGGCGAACTACTCAGCGACGAATATAGTATGCGTCGGCTAAAAATTCAGCGACGAACACAGTATATCGGCTGAAAATGTAGCAACACCTCTACCGACTACTTGCAGTCACATGCTTACTACTACGATGCATTATTACTATCTGTGTGTATAACTTAGTCGTTCACTCTACGAGAAACATCGTGTCGGCTGAATTTTGGTAAGGTAAAGGTGCACACACAATGCGCACGAACGAACCCCACCATCTGTCACTCTATGCCAAGCATATCCACGACGCCGCTAAAACTTGACGAACGACAAGCAAAGGCAACAGAGAGGAATGGCACGTAAATGGACGGGTTTCGAGCTCTGAGTGTGAATTGTTGCCATCCGGCGTCTCCCGCTATGTTACATAGTCGTTATCATTGCCGCATTACCCTCGGAAGGCCACCGCATCACCATCGTTGCCCCCCTTCGCGCATCTGTTTGTACTCATTATCGATGCACTACTACCATGAGGCCGTCACTTCACCACTGCTCGCCCTTCTGTGCGTTATGATCATAGCATTAATGTTGCTTATCAAGCATCGTCGAGACTCTTCATCCACGCATCCACATCGAACTCTGCCCCATCAAGGGCGGAGAAGCGGTCCGTCATGTCCGCGTTAGGATTTGGGACAGCAAGTCCATTCTCTCCCTCAACGGCATTGTCGAGACTCTTCATCCACGCATCCACATCGAACTCTGCCCCATCAGGGGCGACCAAGCGGTCCATGTCCGCGTCCAGACTTGGCAAAGGATCTCGAACGTCTCCCCCAACGGCATCTTGGAGACTCTGCAGCCACGCATCCACATCGAATTCTGCGCCGAGAGGATCGAAAGAGCCGTCCATCACGTCTGCGTCTGGACCTGAAGGACCAAAGCCCATCTCCATCTCCAAAGGATGAACGGTATCAGCTACGGCGCCGGGGAACTCCGTGCCGGTGACATTGACATTATCACCGGTATCGAAAGAGGCAGCGGCAGCAGGTTCGGAGATAAAGCCAAGGTTGTCGTCAAAGTGGTTTGTGCCTTCCGCATCCGCGTGATCTGTAACAGAGATGGGCATGGCGGGCTCACCAGCGACATCGTATGTATACATACGTGCAGAGTTGGATGGACCAGCATGATCGTCAAGAATATCGGCGGCCGCAAGCCCAAGCCCAGTCCCAGCAGCTTGATAGCCGTATTCAACACCCTTGTACCCGTATCCAGGCCCAGCATCATAAGGAGAAATAGCCTGGCCTACCCAAGCAGCGGATCCGGAAGAGAGACCGGCGACCTCCTGCCCAAGCCCAGATCCAAGCCAAGCATCAAGCGTTGAACTTACAAAGCCTTCCATCCCAAGTTCTCCAGCTGGGAATGCAGGAACCGACCAGCCACACCAGCAATTGTCCAGTGTGTGGACGAGGCCTTGAAAGACGAACGTGTCCAGGGAGAACGAGTGGTTGCTGGGCATGGCATTGCTCGGAAGCTTGATGTTGGTTGGGTGCTGCGTGATAGTGTTGGTCAGCAGAGGAAGGTCCATACTCAGACCAGATCCATTGCCACTCGACGCAGATCCTTTGGCAGCACCCACGAAGCTGTTACCGAGATCACTGGGATACTGATACCCGTCGAGAGAGCGACCAGAAGGCAGAGAAGTGCCGCCACCATCTTCGCCACTAAGCCTGGCTATGCCATCATCAACAGCATCTTCATCGTTTCTGGTAACCCACACGGCATTCTTCTTGCGGCAAGATTTCTCGCGATGACGCTGCAGATTATCCGGCCGAGTAGTCACAACACCGCAATCAGGACATGAGAAGGTCCTCTTTTCCTTCTTCTTGATCCGGGTCGGCTTGGTAACCTTGTTGATCTGGCTCGGCTTGGTGACTTTGTACTGCTTCAGACCGACCTGCATCGTCATGCAAAGGTGTTGGCCGCACTAGGTTGGAGAGCTGGGGGTAGGTGTTTCGGTAAGCCAAGGCGGCTCTTCCTAGGAATTGAGATGAGCAATGAGCACAGCGCAACAGACGTCGTTCGAGGCAGCAGAGACTCTGTTAAAAGAGAGCATGTCCCACTAGCCTTGAGAGCGGCCGACGGACCACAGTGCGCGCCCATATCACCACCCAGCATCGGTTTGCAAAAGCCACTCTCTTCCTCCTCAGACCTACATGAGCGTTCATGTCAGAGCGCGCTGCAGCTCCTCCGTCCTGCGCAGGACTGGCCAGACGAAGGACCCGCTCTCTTCACTCCGAAACCGCAAGCAATGGAGAAGCTGCGCCATAGCAGCGGCGGTCAGATGGTTCTCATGCAGATATCCGATCTCTCCTCCTCCAGACTTGGCCTCCACACCTCACCGTGCTGGCTGCTGCCAATGGACCCGCTAACCAGAGCGTCTCTTCCATCAGTCCTTCTGCGCAGGAGGCATAGCGGCAGGCGTCAATTGGGATTGGTGTATCCGCATCGCCGACCGCCAAGTTTTCAGGAACTCAGGACGGAGGATGTTGCGCTGCCGAGTGGGAGGCCAGAGGAGCAAGAAATGTGGTGTATGTTCCAGATATGCACCAGGGAGTGATAGGCCGGTGTAGCGAGACTGCGGATGTGAACAGGTAGGCTTGGCGTGTTTTGGAGGACCAGGACCATGGAGGGAGATTCAGGTCAAGACCCAGTACGCGGCGAAGGCGTTTGATGGGACGTGCTGGTAATTGAGAGTAGTGCTAGGCGATGCAGTCGGGATGAAGGCCACGCATGAGGTACACGATGCGATGCAGACAGAGAGGAGCGTAGAGCAGAGTAGATCGGCCGGGGGTTGATAAGCGAACGACCATGACAAAGGTCGTATTCTGACCGTTCAAATCTAACGGGGAACGCTGAACTCTATCTTTCACTTCACGACAAGTTCTGGCACTTCTTGTAACATTACCTCAATGGCCTGCAACAGTAGCAGCCGCCCGGAGTGTCAGAGACAAAACCACTTTTGGCATCATATGCCCTGCACGCACTCTCTCAAAGCACTGGGGGAAAACAAGAGATGCATCTTCATCGCCCCCGGCCTAGGTATGGGGGAGTGTGTATGCATTAGCATCTCCATTTTTACCCAAAATGTCGAGGGTGGAAGAGCGCTTCGGGCATCTCCCTCTCTGCATGACCTCTCCAGGAAAGGTGCTCCCTCTTGACCTCCATCTCGCAGATATCTACTCTCCATATACCTCGACCCTAAAGGAAGAGGGCGGTCTAGCCGCTCCCTCACTCTTGCATGATTCCAGTAAGGGCGAGGCAATGATCGACCGACGCCTGACGGCGGCGTTGCTCAATACTGCTCAAGTTCCATCTTTCAGCTAGCCTTTCTCTGGTCAACAGACCTCCGAGAAAGAATCTTTGTACTAGGCTACATTTCTTTCAAGCCATCAACCCCGGAGCGAAATGATACCCTCGCTAGAGCAGCAGCAGCAGCAGCAGCAGCAACGATCTCCACATGAAACGACAGCAACACCATCATTCTCTTTCAAAGCCACCATTGATACTCTGTCCGATCAGCTCATCACTCACCTCAACTGGTCTCATAAGCTTTACCCTCCTTCTTCAACTCCTTAGAGTAGGAAACCTAAGCAGTCTCGACTGACCTTCATTCGCCGGCCAGCAAATCGTCCCTGTCTGCAATTCAATCAACCAAGACGAAGATTCGGTCGCCATCGAAGCCCTCCCAAAACCCTCCAGCCCTGCCTCGCCAAGTCCATTTCCGCCCAATGCGTACCCTCCGCTATCTCCCGCCTGATTCGCCACGTCCTTGCGACGAACGACTACCGCGTCACTACTCGAGAGACCATGGCGTTAGTCGTAGATGTACTATGGATTGTAAGTCCTACCCACTTACTGCCGACACCGAGAGAGACCGAGCGTAAAGCCTAACATAGACCTGTAGGGCTCGTGTGAGAAGCATAGTAAGGCGAAGGAAGGAGACACAAAGGGTTCTCGAGAGACGATCGAGGAGGATAATGCGAAGTGTATCAATCGAATCGTCGAGGCTGTCCAGGACCTTTTTGCAGTAAGAATGCCATCGCCAGCTACACTGACCGAGCCAGCGGCACAGATTCCATCACACTCGAGCAAGATGGAGCAGATACAGGTCTTGGCTGACTATGCGCGGTCGTTCCGTGAAGAGACCCTGCAAGCTATGGAGACAGAGAGACTTAAGAAGAGAGCAGCAACTGGTACGGCTGCTGCTGCCGCCGAGAATGCAGTGGAGGGGGGCGAGCAGCAGCAGCAAGACGAGGAAGAAGCCTTGTTCGACTTCGATGCAGCCGCTTCGGATGGGATGGCCTTCTGGGATGGGAGCACCTAGCTACCCTGGCGTCCTGATCTGAAGCCATTCGATCATTTGCCCAGCTGGAGAACTGGTAGTCCAATGGGGCGCCTTGACCTCACCACTGCTGCAAGCGGTATGGCTTCAACACATCCTACATTACAGGCCTAGCTGCAGACTGCTTCCCGTGCCTGCGGTGACCGGCCCAGGTGATCTGCTCTTGCGGTATCCGCCTTCGACAGATGCTAGACCGCATTCTTTGCTCCCAGTTGGCACAAAGATACTACTCGGATCCTGGTAGAAGGTCATGGAGGTGGAGAGGAATGTTGAGGGGGTTCTCTCTCCAGTTGTGATCAAGCTGGGAGGCATAGTTACTGGTATACGCACGAAATAGAAGGCTGACGTCTCTAAGTCTCAGACTTGCTCTCGTGCTTGGTATCCTGTTTGGTAGTGGCCTTTCAGTTCTCCGACCTCGACAAGTCCCGCAAAGCTCCCCTTGCAGCTTCGGCAATGATGGCACGACGTTATTGAACGTACTTGCAACCCTATACCCCTGCAGCTAAGGATGTCGCGATAGCAAGGACGCCACTTTTTATAATCAAGGTAAGGTATGTAACTCGAAGCGGATCCGACACCTACTAAAGAACTCTTAAGCTATCGTAGAACGGTGCTTTCCCAGCGACACCCGAAAGCTCCTTCCTCGAACTAATAGAATAGATAGCAAGCTTTCGAGCGCCTACGAGCGGATCTTACTTAACTCTCAGAAGCTACTCAGCGCAGATTCGAGAGCAGTGATCGTCCAGCTTACAAACATTTACGCTTACTGCCACACGATATGAATTGGCAGCCTGAACAAGAGTCCCTCGGTAGTGCACTTTACACACAAGGATCCGCTATAGTATCGAAGTGCGTGCGGTCCTCTACATCGTGGGTCCTTTATAGTGCTTCCAGATATATGTCTGCTTTCGACCCAGGTCACCAGTCGTTGCTCGTGGAGAAGGTTTCGTTCTTGTGCTCATCCTGGAGATATTAAGACGAGATCACACGTTACTGGTTCGTCTGAATAGTGTGGGTGACAGCTGCTCGTCTTCCAACCTGTTCGAAAGCTATACGACGCGGCGTAGCAATTTCGTAACCGCTGACACTCTTGGAGCGATGATTGAGAGGGATGGTGACAAGGCCGTAAAGTTGGCGTACATCTTTTCGCTTCTCTGTGGTCTGTACACTAGGTCGATTTCTGAACACCGCCTTGTATGTGAGAACTCTTGCTACCTGCTTCCTGAGTCTCGCCATGTACTACGTTCCTTTTGTCGATGAAGTAAGTCATGGCCTAGAATTTATTCTCTCGAGATGGAGATGCACACGACGCTGCAGAGATTCTCGTTCCCGAGTTGCTTAAGCGTCGTACCAGCCGGCAGATAAACGCGACTCTAAAATGCTCTGGATGAAGCCTCTAGAGTCCTTGCAGTGAATTGTCGCTCTAGTCCCACGACTCTGTACTGCTCAGAAGGTGATTATCGTTAGAGGTATAGAATGGCTGACACAGCTTACGGCCGCGTCACCTTCTTCAACATTTGACATGGATAGACAGACCCAGTCCACTGTTCGCCCTTCCCATAGCAGTATCAGTGACGAGAAAGCGCTGCAGTGCCACCATTCGCTGAGCATCCGCTGAGATCTGATGCACGTTGGCTTGGACATCCTCGACAACGTCAGTTACCGAAGATGAGACTTTGACGCTCTGTGAAGACCAACACTAGTTGACTATTACCGCCCTTCGAATCGGTTTGAACGGGTCGTTTCGCAGTGGTCGTCCGCTGTAGGAGCCTTGTATGAGCTATGCGATATATGAGTGGAGCTGCGGTAGCGATGCGTCGACCTCGGCATTGGCCGCCCGCAGCAGCCGTCCCAGTAATGCAGCAAAGACCATAACACCTAGTAAAACAGGGTAAGAGCGACTACTAGCAATGAAGACGGGTCAGTGGATTAGGATTAGATGAGCCGCATACAGTAGAATTCGAGTCATCCGGTGTGATATTAGCACGATGCATCTGCTATGCGCCGACTGCTGTCCTGCGACAATGGTTTGAGGTTCGGCGAGGGCCATCCCGGAGGAGGCGGGCGGAAGCCTGGAGGTGCAAGTATCTCACTGCAGAGATTCGAGGTGTCCACGTATCGAGGTATTGATAACCCACGTATCGAGGTATCTACAATCCACGTATTGATGTATCTACATTCGACGTATCCACATTCGACGTATCTACATTTAACGTATCTACATTCGAGGTGTCTATATTTAAGGTCTCTATAGTTAAAATTTAATATATCGTAAATATACTAGGAGTAGCTGAAGCCGGCTAAAATTAGCTGCTCCTAGTATGTTTATAGTATCGTAAACTTCTAACGAGTAGTTCTAAATACATAAGGAGCCGCTCTCTAGTTCTTAATTGTAACTATATAAAGAGTAGCTATAGTTCTTAGCGGTAAATATATAAGGAGTAGCTAGACTATAAATATACAGGGAGTAGCTAATTCTTAGCCGTAAATATATAAGGAGTAGCTCTATCTCTTTAGAACTTTAAAGGAGCGGCTCCTAACGGTAAACTTCTAAGGAGTAGCTCCTAACAGTAAACCTATAAGGAGTAGTAGCTATAGTATACTTATAGTATTTAACGAGTAGCTCTAATATCTTAACAGTAAACTTTTAAGGAGTAGCTATAATAACATAATACTAAACTTCTAAGTAGTAGTACGATTAAGGCTAAGAATAAGAAGAACGATTAAGTAGGGAGCCGTATAGCGTAGGTAGTGTTATTGTTATAATACACTTAAAACGACATAGTAGAAGATATAACCTAGTAGCTATAATCTAGATATACGTACTTATATATCCAATACGACGATAGTAAGTACATAGACCGATACTACCTATAGTAATGCAATATATTACCACGTAAGGCCTACCCTTATAGCGGCGGTATAGTATTAAGCGAAGCTTACTAGTGTCGGTATCTTAAATCTTACTAGCTAAGGCCTACCTCGCGAGGTTACTTAACGCGGTACCTAAGCTAGTACCCCCTAAACGACTAATCTGCCTCTTCTATATCTGTAAATACGTTAGTAATTAACCTTAAGTAGTATTATAAGTTAAGAAGACATTAATACTTTAAGTCTTAGCTTCTTAAAGCTAAGAAGCTAAGACTTAAAAACGCTATATTAGCTTATATAAATAGAAAGACGTACCTCGTCTAATATAGAGATAGGCGTACTAGTATTAGGCCGGCCGTACTTACTAGCCTTACCCTTTAGGTAACTAGGGATACTATTATTAGCGCTAACATTAACATAGCGGTCGCCGCGGCGACGTATAGTAATCTTAGGTACCGTACCGGTAGTATTTCTACCGCCGGTAGAGGGCGTAGTTATACTACTACTAGTATTAGTATTAGTAGTACTATAGTAATATATTAGTAATAAGTTCTTAAGATTAAAAGTAGACCTAAGATTATAATATAAGCTAAGCTTAAAGCTAAGATTATAAGCTAAGCTTACTAGGAGTAAGACTTACGTAGGAGTAGACGAGGTAACCGTAGTTAGTATCTTATATATACTATAATATATTAGAACTATAGCTAGCGTAGAGCTCGAAGAGCACTTACGCCGTACTTATTATATTAGGTATAGTATAGCTAGTACCGCTATTGCTAAAGTCGTTAATACTCTCGGCGGAACTACTAAAACCTTATTAATATTAGGCCGTACTATATCGCGATATTAGTAATAAGGTCGTAAGACTAGAAGCTTAAGATAAAGATATATGCCCTAGAAGAAGAAGAAGAAGTATTACCCTTACCGGGCTCGGTATAACCTTATAGACTATAGCTTAATATTAGCGATGGGTCCTAAGATTAGAAGCTTAAGATAAAGACTTACTTGTCTCTAAAGAGAATAGCGCCGGCATTATCGTCGTTATTATCGCTATAGCTTAGTGTTAGCTATAATAAGTACTCGTAAGAGCTCGGTAAGCTTAGCTTATAAAGGACTAAATATACTATATTGACTAGTTATTATATTACCCGAAGCCCGGAGTAGACTCTTACTACTATTACTACTATTACTACGGAGCAGTAACGGTAGATAGGGTAGACTTACGTAGGGCCTTATTACTAGTAGACTTACGAGCGGCGTTAGAGGTAGGCTTCTTACGTAGGGCCTTACTACCGGTAGACTTACGAGCGGGCTTAGAGGCGAGGATAGTAGCGAGCTACGTACTAGTAGCGGTATCGCCCTTACGGGTAGCGGCGCGGAGCGCGAGGACGCTAAAGGTATATTAGTATACTACGGTAAATAACTAGGACACTAAAACTTATAGAGTAGCGCTATTATACTTAAAGAACGGGCTCCTATAGAACTATTAGCCTCTACGTAAGACATACTCGCTTAATCTTAAGATATGCTTAATCTTAAGATATACTTAATCTTAAGACATACTTAAAGTTAGAACTAAGACTAGTAATATACGGAAGGAGAGAGGACTCGAGGAATAGACTAGCCGTACTAAGACAAAAAAAGCGAGGCATGTTACTTATTATATTACTAGCGTAGTTCTTATACTTATAGTAATGTTAGCGGATAGTTATAAGAGAGTATATATAATAGGTTAGTAGGAAAAAAAGAGAAAGTAAAAGAGGAAGATTACTCGAAGGTTAATCTCTCGCCTCTATTATACCTAACGTATTATCGTCGTTACATAAAGATATGTCTATACGCTATTATCTAGCTATTATCTAGTAATTTACCTACTATTATCCCTAGGCTTAGCGCTCTTTTAAAGTAGGTCTAAAAGAGATTAAGTCCTAAGGCTATTAAAACACGTAGCGGTAGTAACCTTATATAATTCCGGGTATATAATAAGCGTACGATATTACTATATTAAGTGTTCGGAGTATATAGAAGGTAGTTAGCGATAAATAGATAAGTAGTAAGCCGTAAATGCTAAGAAACGCTAAAGTGCGAATAGCGATACTATTTCTTAAGTAACTATAAGATAGTCTAATACTATCGCTTAAGATTAGTAAGATAAATATACTAGGAGCCGTATAAGAAGGCTATTAAGTTTGTGTTAAAGTAGTAGGTGTAAAGAAATAGCTCCTAGAGCGCGGCTTATACTATTAATAAGGGAGGTACGTAATTATAATAGTAAGTATACTAGGTATCTATACTATAAATATATAAGGAGTACCTAGAACTAGCTAAAACTAGCTACTCCTAGTATATTTACCGTAAATTCACTAGGAAATAGCTCGCTATAAAGCGTACCGGCAAGTAAGCGAGTAAGCGATAAAGTATAATATACTATAAGATAGGTACTATTAAATAGCTATTATCGCTCCTTAAAAGTATAGAGAGTAAGTACTCTATGTATGCTCCTTATATGTTTAGAGTACTACTCCTTATATGTTTAGAGCTTTAGAGCTACCCTATATATATTTAGAGCTCTACTCCTTATATATCTAGAACTTAAGCACTACTCCTTATATATTTAGAGCGCTACTTCTTATATATTTAGGGCGCTTATTTAGAGCTTTAAAGCTACTCCTTATATATTTACGACTACTTAAGGGAATAAGAGTAGAGTACGTATTAGGATAGGCTACGTATAGTAACCCGTAAGATATAGATATATACGAGATTAAGGAAATAAGAAGCTTACGAGGCTATACGTCTTCTAATAAAAAAGACTAATATTCTTCGATAACTACTATTGTATTAGCTCCTAAAAGTATATAGAATACGCTACGCCTCTATCCCCTACCGCCGTTATAGTTCTTAGAGCACTTAGTCTTACGGTTATTACCTCGTTATCTTAGTTTCCTTAGTGTAAGGGGCGGGCCCCTATTTCTTAGTATAGACTACGCCTATACGTTCGGATTGCTTTCTAATACCTTTTCTTCGGACAGCGTTTAACTTCCCCTTTCTTCTATATCGAACTTATTATATACTTTATAGAACTTTAGTATATACGTCGTTTACCCGTAACATTAAGTTTAATCTATTCAAATTAGCTAGGCACTTACTATTAAAGAGACGGGATACGTAATAACGTCGCCGGGTAGTAAGAACCCTAGGACTAGTACCCCGAATAAAAACTTCTAACTTATGCTTTAGTAACTATACTAGCAATAGGAAGAGATATAAGCCGAGTTAGTTATAACGCGCGCCGCTTTAAGAGAATCGGAAGACGCTTAACATTAGTTAATACCTATAGTCTCGCTACTAGTTTATAATAAGACGACTACTAGTAACCTAATAAGACAGTTACTATAGACGCTAAACGCCGCCGCGCCTACGGCAAGAAAAAGAAGAACGAGAATGACGAGCAGTCGCGTACCGGAGAAGAACCGTCGGGTCCTAGAGGTTAGAACCTAGAAGGTTCGCGTCGTACTCTAGAAGCTTTAGGACGGAGGCCTATTCCTAGATCTAGGGAAGTATAAGTTTATATAAAAGAAGGTTAAGTACCTTAGGTTTATTATATATACCGACGGGAAAGGAGTAGTGTTAGGTTTAGTATAACCTAATAATATTACAAGTTAAGAAGATAAGCTTAATTAGGTTTGTTCTCGGGCCGATAAGAAGTTAAGGGAGAGTAATAAAGCAGTAGCTATCTTGTCTTATAAAGACTAAGCAGTAGTAAGGTAGAGGTTAGGTTATAGTGTATTCTAAATAGTAATATTAAACAGTAAGTTAAACGCCTCGAAACCATAAGGGGTTCTTAGCGTTCCTAAATACAAAGGAGATTCGTAGATCTCGGTAATTAGTCTAATTATTCTAAGCATAAGCAGTCTAATTAGTCTAAGCATAAGCAGTCTAATCGTCCTAAGTCTAAGCGCTTAGGTAGGATAAGTTACGTGTTCGTCTTGTCGTTATAATTCTAGGGTCTATAGGAATTATTCCGTAATACTATCCCGTTCTTAGCCTAGCTTCGTCCCGAAGCTTCTTAAGCCGTTATTATTTCTTATAGTAATAGTTAACTATGTCTTCTTCCTCCTATAAACGCCGTTAACGACTTACTTAGGATACTAAAACTTCTAGTATTGAAATAGCTCTATGCACGAATTGTTAGAAGTCTCGATCCTCGGGCGTAGTAGTAAAGTGTATCGTAGGTTCTCGGTCTAGAAAGTGTTCGGCCTATATTCGAAAAGGCTATAAGGATTACGATATGCGTCTTTCTCGTCCGGAGTAGGAACGTCTTCGCGATTCGCGCGATAATCTTAAGCTAGAGCTTAAGAGGATTAAAGAGGAGGAGGTGCGGCTAAAGATGCGTAAGATCCGTCTTTAGAAACAGCTACGATTAGCTAAGCGTCGCACCGACGATACCGTCGCTAAGGAGTTAGAGGAGCTCGAGGAGGAAGAGGCGCGCGAGGAGCTAGCGTCTCTAGAGTAGGCGTCGGGGGTAGAGGTGTCGCCTTCGCTAGTTTCTTTCTCGGATATCCTAGAGATGCCCGTAAACGACTAGGCGGCGCTTTCTAGAGCGGAGCCTTAGGGCGAGTCCCTAGGGGTAGAGACTTATTAGGGTATTTATTTATAAGTTGTGTCCCTATTCTTATTAATCGGCTAGGTAGCTTAGTAGTAGAGCGTAAGCTATCTATACTCTTAAGGTCGTAGGTTCGATTCCCGCCCTAGTCGCTCGTCGGCCGAGAGATCGATTGTCGTTAGTTATATCGGCGGACCTATTTTTAGTATTATCGGATCTTTTACTAACAGTTTTGTAGGTTTTGTTTTAGTTCCTAGGTATTTTCTAATTCGTCGTATCCTTTCTACTTAACAAGGTATCGCTGACCTTTCTTATCTAGGATTCTTTTAACTTTAAATTCGTTTTCTACTTCTAGCTCGAAATAGAAGCTTTCCTAGTAGGGTGTTTCGGCGTCTACGGGTTCTAACTTAGAGATATAGAAGACTAGGTAGATTTTTGCGTCTAGTAGTAGTCGTAGGCGGTAATTAACTAGTCCTATAACTTTGTCGATGAAAAATAGTCCGACCTTAACGTAATCTAGTTTCTTAGTCTATCTTCTTATTCTTAAGTTTTTTATAAGGAGATAGACCTTATCCCCCTCTTTTAGTAGAGGTGCTATTTTTCTCGTGTCTTACCGTTACTAAGACAGTTTATATTATACATCTTCGATCGCCTTACGTGTTTCTTTATACACTTCCTTAAGAGTATCCGTCGTTACGATCGCTCTTTCGGCTTGTAGATAGGATCTAGGTGTTCCGAATAGGTTAGGATCTTTCCTAAAGTTCGTATAAAATAGTGTCGTTAAAGTTGTCTCTAATTTGTGGTTATTTAGTACAATCTACACTAGTGGCAGTAATAAAACCTAGTTGTCTTATACATAGTTAATGTAGTGTCGTAGATATTGTTCTAGCGTTTAGTTTATCCTTTCGGTTTATCCGTCTATCTCCGGATAATATGCTATTAATAGCTTATGTTTAATTCCAATCGTTCCTATAAGCGTCTTCTAGTAGTTCGATGTAAATAGCTTATCTCTATCCGTTATAAACGCTTAAGGGAATCCGTAGTATCGGATAAGTCTATCTAGTACGAGGTATCCGAGCTGCTCTACATTGTATGTCTCTAATATAGGAATGAAGTGTACGTATTTTATAAGTCTATTAACTATAACTAGTATTACGTCGTATAGTTGTTTCGTAACTTAGTCTCTTAACGGTAGGAGTTTCGTAATAAAGTCTATTATAACTTCGTCCTATAGTTTCGTTGGTAGTGTCCTAAACTATAGGTAACCGTATTTTATATGTCTCGTAGCCTTATTTCGTTAGTAGTGTAGGTATTGTTTAATGTAACGTAACACCTTAAGTCTTATCTATAGGAATGAGAAACTACGTTATATTAGGTCCATTGTCTTTAAAGTTCTAGGGTGTCTATAAGTTAGTCCGTCGTAATGTTATCGTATGCATTCTTCTTCTCGATCCTTTAGTACCTAGTATTTTCCTTACGATATAGGGAATTGCTCGTCCTTGTCGCCTAATATCCGTACGATGTTATTGAATTCTCTTATGTTAGCGCTAAGACTTCCGTCGGGGTTCGTCTTTAGTACTTTATGTTACACTACTTCTTTTCCTTCTATATAGTCGCTTCTTCGACTTAGCGCGTCGGCGCGGCCGTTCTCTCTTCCTAGAGTATATTTAATTTCGAACTTATATTGCCCTAGTAGCTCCGACTAGCGGGCTTGCCTTCGGGTAAGTTCTTTTATCGTCGTAAAGTACGTAAGATTCTTATAGTTAGAAAGAATCGTTAACTTCGGTAGGCCCTCGATATATACTCTCTAATATTACATAGTAGTAACAATGGCTAGAAGCTCTTTATTATAGATATCGTAGTTCTATTCCGCTATAGTCATTTTCCGGGAATAATAGGCTACTAGGTGTCTCTACCTATCGTGTGTCTATATTAGACACGCGCCTATTGCTATATTAGACGTATCGGTCTCGATATAGACTTCCTTACTACTATCGAATAGTCGAAGCGTAAGGGCTAAAGCGTATTGTTCCTTAAGTTTCTTAAACGCTTTAATCTATTCCTTTCCCTATTTCTAGGTAACATCTTTTCTCGTAAGTATCGTTATTAGTGCTGCTGTCTTTACGTAGTCCTTAATAAATTTCCGGTTGTAGTTCGCTAGTCTAAGGAATAATTGTACGTCCTTAACTGTTTTTAGTTCTAGCTATTCTCTAATTAACTATGTCTTCGTAGGGTCGATCGTTATCCCTATAGTACTAATAATAAAGCCTAAGAATTTAACTTCTTTCTTATAGAATTCGCATTTCTCGGGTGCTGTCTTAAATCCTAAACGCGTAAGTCGTTCGAATACGTCCTAAACTTGCTTTATGTAATTCTAAAGGGATCCTTTCGTATAGACTAATATGTCGTCTATATAAGCGATAACGCATACGTCGAGTAGGTCTCTAAGTGTTTCGTTAATAAGGTCCTAACAGGATGCGGGTGCGTTAGTTAATCCTATTAGCATAACTAAGAATTCGTAAAGTCCGTATCTTATTCTAAAAGCGGTTTTCTATTCTTCTCCTTCTACTATCCATATAGCGGAGAAGGCGTCTCGTAGGTTAATCTTCGTGTACTAGTCTAATCCGGTTAATCTATCTTACGCTTCTTCGATGTTAGGTAGCGGGTATCGGTTCTTAATCGTAATCTCGTTTAACTTCCTATAGTCTTGTACGAGTCGTAACTTCCCGTTTGCTTTTAGAACGAACATATATAGAGTTCCTACACTTAAGGTAGATCTTCTTATCTATCCTTTAGCCAGCTTCTCCTTTAGCTATTCTCGTAGGGTCTATAGCTCTTTCTTAGACATTTAATATAGGGGTCCCTATAGAGGCTCTTTCCCTAGCTAAATGTTTATCTTGTAATCCTATAGTTAGTGCTTAGGTAAGGCGTCCTTACCTCTTTTCTCTTTAAAGAGTCGCGACTACTTACGATACTCTTTAGGAATACTTAACTCTAAAATGTTAGTATCCTTCGATAGTACGTTACTTCTATTACTACTAGTAACTTCGTAACCTAGCGGCCCTACGCTAGTGTCTATCCCGGTCGAAGGTAGTTCTTCTATCCTTCTATTTAGCGTAAGCTATATTCTATTTAGCTATCTCTTTACCTTATCTACTAGCGAACGCTACCGCTACGTAGGCTAAATATCGATAACGTAGTCGCATTCCCTAAATGTAAGTACTCCTTTTCTCTAGTCGATTACTAGATTATGCTTTCTTAACTAAGGTATACCTAGTACGATGTTATAACTAGCTATATTAGTAACATCTAAGATAATCTCCTCGTAGTACCGTTAGATAGCAAGTAGTAGCGGTATCGTCTCGCGCTCTATACTAGGTAAGAATAATCCGTCTACCGCAATTAATTTATAACCCTCTTCCTTCTTATAGGTAGCGATCCTATGTCTTATAATAAATAATTCGGAGGTAAAGTTCCCGCTTGCTCCGGAATCTATTATAGTATCTATCTTGTGCCCGTTAACGATAATCTTAGTTCGAAACGGTGTTATTATTAGTAATGCTTAAGCCTTTTCTATGTTATATAACTCCCTTTAGTCGCTTATTCCTAGGGAGTTAATCCTTTTCCCTATTCGTATATAGAACGTCGTACTTCGTGTCTCGAGGCCTCCGCTTAAACCTAGCGCGAGCCTTTCTATATCTATACCTACATTCGGTAACGTTCCTAGATCTTCTACGTTTCTAAGTAGAGTACGCGTACGTGTTATACTACGTTACGTAATTTATTCGATATAAATGTTCCTAACGGTGTAAAATATCCGGTTCCTATTATTCGGCTCCCTATTAGTAGTCGTTCTATAATAGCGGTTGCTAGATTCTCGGTTATTTCTACAAGTGGGTATCCCTAGGCTATGCCTCGTAGGGTATCGAGTGTCTTATTACACTTAATAGAATGTAGTATCCTTCGTCCGCCTATCTTAGGTAGGAATTCCTCGTGCCTTCTTTATAGGTGTACGATTATGTTATATAATTTCTTAGGTGCATTAATCGTAAAGGTTAGTTGTTTATTATTGTCGTTAGTATCGCTCTCTTCTCCTTCGGAGGAATCTTCTTCGCTTAATTCTTCCGGATCCTAATCTTCTTCGATAGTATCTAGCCCGGTAGTTTCTTAACTTTCTTCCTATAGTTCCGGTAACCACGATCCGTTCTATCCTAGGTCCTAGTTTTCTTTATCGCTTCTATCGTCGTTAAAGTAGGACTCGTCGATGTCTACTTCTCGGAGCGTAGCGTTTTGCCTATACGTCGCTCCTAGGGTTCCTCTCGGTTATTAAGGCTAATACCCTACGCCTAACTTCGCGGCGTAGTAAACTTAACACGAGTCTTAGTAATAGAATCGCTAATAAAGGCTTCTATAACTATTTTAAGATTCGGATTTAATCTCGTAGTCGACTCTTCGTACTATTATATTAAACTGTTATAGTTAGTTCTTCGCATTAAATAGAATAACTATTATTTACTACCTATAGTACCCTCCTCGTCCTCCTAAGGGGTCTAGGAGAGGCGTCGTGCTTCCGTTACTAGCTCTCTCCCCTACTCTCCGAGTATAGTCGGTATCTCCTCGAGATCTAACGCTACTCTTAGATTTACTAGTTCGGGGTTGCATTATATTAAACTGTTTACGGCGTACTATATTCTTACCGCGGTAGTCCCTACTAGGTAGCTAGGTTTACTATATCCGTAGTAAGTTCGTATTTCTTTCGAACTTCGGGATGCTCTGTTCCCGTTACTATTCCTAATCTTACGACCTTTCTTAGTAACGTCGAGCTCTATTAGCTAAAGTCCGTAGTACGGTTTGTCTCTAGGCTTATTATTATAGTTATCGTAGAAGCCTCTATTACGGTTATCGTAGCCTAGTATATATCTAGCCTTTCCGGATACCTTAGAGTCGTATCGTCGTTCTATAGCTCTCTCGTAGAGCTTATCGTTAAGATTAATCGTAACTCTAACGAGGTCGCCTAAGCTATCGATCTTCCGACCGTCCCTTATTAACTCGTCCTTAACATGCTCCTTTAGTCCTCTCCGGTACATAACTTAAAGTGCTTCGTCGTCCTAGTCGGTAAGTTACGCGTATTCCTAGAATTTGGCAGCATATTCGGTAGTAGATGTCTTCTAGGTCAAATGCTAAATAACACGAACGGTAGTAGCAATCTTATTAGAGACACTAAAGACGCTCTTTATAGCATACTTAAGATAGTTATATAACCTAAAGATCCCGTCGGCATTGTCTTCTCCGTTACTATCTAGGTATTTCCTAAGGAATGGTTTAACCTAATGCTATACTCGTCCTCTTAAAAAGGTAGTAGTAAAGACAGGCTTAAGGTTCTTAGGTATAGAGTTAAATAAGAAGTACATGTCTATCTAAGAGACCTAAGTGTCGAACTTGTCTCGGTCGCTATAGTAGTATTCTAGCTTACTAACCTTAAGGGTGTCGTTACCTATATAAGTAGCTAAGGCATTAATAGCATCGTTTGCGGTCTAAGGTCGTCGGGCTCTACTTGCTTCACTAGGGGCGGGTGTTCCCCGTTTACTCTATCGGTCTCCTATCGTAGAGGGCGTTTAAAGCTATTAGGTTTAGTATAACCTAATAATATTACAAGTTAAGAAGACAAGCTTAATCGGGTTTGTTCTCGGGCTAATAAGAAGTTAAGGGAGAGTAATAAAGTAGTAGCTATCTTGTCTTATAAAGACTAAGCAGCAGTAAGGTAGAGGTTAGGTTATAGTGTATTCTAAATAGTAATATTAAACAGTAAGTTAAACGCCTCGAAACTATAAGGGGTTCTTAGCGTTCCTAAATACAAAGAAGATTCGTAGATCTCGGTAATGTTACGGATCGATCCGGAGAAGCTCCAGCCAACCAATCGATGCCTACACACTAGTGGAAGGATCCGATATGCAGAGTGCTCTCTCCGATCTGCGTGCTCTGTAACAGAGCAGAGAGAGCAGGACAGATCAACTGATCCGACTGATCAGTCACGCCAAGACATGGCACTATATAGACGACGCTTCTTTACGAGTATAGATAGGAGCCTCGTGCTCAACTCATTTTAAGTATACACTATATACTGTTTGGAACCACTACCTTCATAACTGATTGAGACATCCCTGCAAAGATCCAAGTCCGAGTTGTGATAACGTACAGCGGTTCCTAACAGGTAATTAGTCTAATCATTCTAAGCATAAGCAGTCTAATTAGTCTAAGCATAAGTAGTCTAATCGTCCTAAGCCTAAGCGCTTGGGTAGAATAAGTTACGTGTTCGTCTTATCGTTATAATTCTAGGGTCTATAGGAATTATTCCGTAACAAGTAGGACCTAACCCCGAAAAGGTAGTAGTAGTAAAGGACTAGAAGGCACTAGTTACCTAGAAGGAGGTACGACGTTTCTTAGGCTTTACGAACTACTACCGGATATTTATTCTAAACTATTCGAAGCTCGCCGAGCCCTTAACGTCGCTAACCGGTAAGAATAAGATGTTTTCCTAGGGAGATCGTTAGACTAATACGTTTAAGGCCCTAAAGGATAAGTACTATAAGGCACTAGTTTTAGCCTACTAGAACCCGGAGCTCCCTACCTTTTTAGAGACGGACTATAGCGGCTTTACGCTAGGAGGCGCCCTCCTATAAGAAAAGGATAGAGTCGTAAAACTAGTAGGATTCTACTCGAAGAAGCTAAATAAGGCTAAGATTAACTATAATATTTACGATAAGTAGATACTCGCGGTAGTATTATATCTTAAAGAATAGGCTCCTAAGTTAAAAATATATAGGGCCTTTATAATCTAGACGGACTATAAAAACCTAGAATACTTTATAACGAAGAGATAGCTTTCCGAACGGTAGATCCGGTAGGTTAAGGAAGTTATAAAATTCTAGTTTTTACTAGTATATAGGCCGGGTACCGAGGCGATTATACCGGACGCCCTTTCTCGAAGGGAGTAGGATACGCTTAGGTAGGACGACAAGTTATTATAGTATCGTAGGTTTCTTAAACCGGATATCGTAAAGAGTTAGCTAGGCTTAAAGGGGGGAAGCAAGGTAGTAGTAGACGCTAGCTCTACTATAAAGATTTTATTAGTACGAATCTTAGCTACGTAGTTCGAAGGGCTATCCGCCGTAGAAGAGGCGGATTTACCGGGCGTATTACGGGGACCCTTCTAAGACTAAGAGCTAAACGACCTCTAGGAAGGAACTATCGAGAAAGATAGTACGTTCTAGGCGGTATACCGCGCGATTAAGGTAGGAGCGCGTTTACTTCCTAGCGAGGTAAAACTTAAGGTATAAGTAGGTAACTATAGTATCGACCGTAACGGGTATCTTCGCTACCGCGGTAGGATTTAGGTGCCTAGAGCTCCTAGTTCTACGGAGGCTAACTATAAGGAGGCGGATATAGCGATCCTATAGAACGACACTCTTCGATCTAAGCTAATCTAATCCGTGTACGATTTACCGGTATACGGCTACCCTAGCCGGGACTCTATAGTATTAATACTAAGTCGTAATTTCTACTAGCCCCTATAATCTAAGTACGTAAGGCAGTTTTTAAGGAACTACGACTACTACGGTAGGAATAAGGTTGTTACGGGTTAGATTAGGCTAATGCTTAGCGACCAATTAGAGCCTCTACAGTTGAGTAGGCGCCACTACAGCTGGAAAGGCACAGCCACTGTAGAGTGATCTGTTGCTCTACGAGACCTACAAGACAGATCAATAGATTAGAACAGAGTACGACAGTAATTGATCTGTTACTCTATACGATCTATAAAACAGGTTAACAGATTAGAACAGAGCACGACAGTAATTGATCTATTGCTCTATACGATCTATAAAACAGATTAACAGATCGGAGCAGATTAATAATAATTTCCTTTGTATTTAGGAACGCTAGAAACCCTTATAGTTCTGATGCGTTCAACTTATGTTACTATCTTACTAATTAGAATACAACTCTTATTCCTATTATTCATCTTCGCTTAGCTTACTCTAGCCTCTCTAAAGAATAATACCGCTACGTAACTTAACTTATCTCTCCTTTGAGATTAGCCCTGGAACGAGACAATAACACTTTAAACGCCCTTAGGATAAGCGCTACTTAAGCAGCTAGTAGGGGAACACCCGCCCCTAGCGAAGTAGGAAGCATCCGCCGTACGCTACTATAACAGACTACTACGAAGGACGATGAGTCTAATAACGATAACGAGCCTACTCTAAGGAGGAACGACGTTAAGGCTGCTAAGCCAGACCTCTTCTATAGAGACAGGGCCAAGTTCGACGACTAGATTAATTAGATAGATATGTACCTTATGTTCAACCTAGTCGATGCTAATAAAAGAACTATCTTCGCCATTACGTACCTTCGCGGAAGTGCGTAGAACTAGATCAAATCTTACCTTAAGGAATACCTTAAAGGTATAGGACGATTAGACCCCACTAGAATGTTTAGGAGCTACACCCTTTTTAAAGATAAGATAAAATCAATCTTTAGAACCTCGAACGAAGTCCAACAGGCTATACGAATCATTCAACACCTAAAGTAGAAGACGTCTACTTTAGAGTATGCCGCCAAATTCGAAGAAATACGGACAAATCACTAGATAGGACTAGACGGCGTTAATAACTATGTTCCGACGTAGACTTAAGGACTCCATTAAGGACGAGTTAATAAGATACGGGGGACAGATCACTAACCTCGGAGAGCTAATAAAGGCGTCGATCAACATCGATAACTAGCTCTAGGAACGACACTAGGAGAAGAAATACGACTCTAAAGTAGGAGGAATAGCAGGATACGCTCCGGACCGTAGACCCTTAGGAGGATACGTTACGAAGGGAGAATTCTCACGATAAAGCCAACCCTACTATAGACCACAGCTAATGGAACTAGACGTTACCTAACGAGGACGGAGGATCGATAAGAGTAGGGGCTACGGAAAGAAGCCCTTTAAAGGAAAAGGAAAACTCACATACTATGCCTATAACAAGGAAGGCCACATAGCGCGGGATTGCCGCGGTAAAAATATAGTGCGCCGCGAGCAATTCAATATAATACAACCCCGAACTAGTAAATCCGAGAGTAGCGTTAGATCTCGGGGAGATACCGACTATACTCGGAGAGTAAGGGAGAGAGCTAGTAATAGAAGCACGACGCCTCTCCTAGACCCCTTAGAAGAACGAGGAAGATACTATAGGCAGCAAATAGTAGTTATTCTATTTAATGCGAAGAACTAACTACGACAGTTCAATATAATAATACGAAGAGTCGACTACGAGACCGAATCCGAGTCTCGAAATAGTTATAGAAGCCTTCATTAGCGATTCTGTTACTAAGACTCGTATTAGATCTACTACGCCGCGAAGTTAGGCGTAGGGTATTAGCCTTAGTAACTACGAGGAACCCTAGGAGCGACGTATAGGCAAAACGCCACGCTCCGAGAAGTAGACATCGACGAATCCTGCTTCGACGAAGATAGAAGCGACAAGGAAAATCAGGACCTAGGATAGAATAGATCGTAGTCACTAGAACTATAAGAAGAAAGTTAAGAAACTACCGGGCTAAATACTATTAAGGAAGAACAGGATCCGGAAGAATTAAGCGAAGAAGATTCCTCCGAAGGAGAAGAGAGCGACACTAACGACGATAATAAACAACTTACCTTCACGGTAGATGCACCTAAGAAATTGTACGATATAATTATCTACCTATAAAGAAGGCACGAGGAATTCCTACCTAAGATAGGCGGACGAAGGAAGCTACATTCTATTAAGTTTAATAAGATACTCGACACCCTACGAGGCATAGCCTAGGGATACCTACTTATAGAAACGACCGAGAATCTAGCAACCGCCGTTATAGAACGACTACCGATAGGAAGCCGAATAATAGGAACCGGATATCTTATACCGTTAGGAACATTTATATCGAATAAATTACGTAACATAGTATAGCACGTACGCGCACTCTACTTAGAAACGTAGAAGATCTAGGAACGCAATAGACTATAAGTGTAGACATAGGGCAACGGGCTACAGGTTCTAGCCGAAGCCTCTAGGTACGAAGCATAGCAAACTATATACCATTCGGGAAAAGGATTAGCTCCCTAGGAATAAACGACCGGAGGGAGTTATATAACACTTAGGCTTACGTATCGACATTAAACACAGTTTTCTAGACACAAGCAATCGTTAACGGACACAAGACTAGTGTTATAATCGACTTAGGAGCAGCGGGGGACTTTATCTCCGAGTCTTTTATAAGAAGAAACGGGTTAGCTACCCTAAAGAAGAAATAGGGTTACGAGTTAATCGCGGTAAACGGATTATTGTTACCTAGCGTAGAATAGGAGACGACACTATTACTACTAGCTATCTAATAGCACTACGAGAATATTACCTTAGATGTTACTAATATAGCTAGTTATAACTGTTACGGATCGGTCTGGGGAAGCCCGTAGCCAACCAATCGATGCCAGCAGACCAGCGGATGCACCCGATATGCAGAGTGCTCTCAGTACTCTCGGGTGCTCTCTCGAGAGAGCAGAGAGAGCAGAGAGAGCAGGAAAGATCACGCCAAGACACGGCACTATATAGACGACGCTCTTTTGCAAGTAGATAGGAGCCTCGTGCTCAACTCATTTCAAGTATACACCATATACTGTTTGGGACCACTACCTTCTCAACGAGTCAGAGACATCACTGCAAAGATCCAAGCCCAGTTGGGATAACGTACAGCGGTTCCTAACAATAACATAGTATTAGGTATGCCTTAGTTAAGAAAGCATAATCTAGTAATCGACTAGAGAAGAGGAGTACTTACATTTAGGGAATGTAATTACGTTATCGACATTTAGCCTACGTAGTAGTAGCGTTTACTAGTAGATAAGGTAAGGAAATAGCTAAACGAGATATAGCTTACGCCGACTAGAAGGATAGAAGAACTACCTTCGACCGGGATAGATACTAGCGTAGGGCCGCCGGGTTACGAAGTTACTAGTAGTAATAGAAGTAACGCACTATCGAAGGATACTAACATTTTAGAGTTAAGTATTCCTAAGGAGTATCGTAAGTAGTCGCGACTCTTTAAAGAGGAAAGAGGTAAGGATGCCTTACCTAAGCACTAACTATAGGATTAGAAGATAAACATTTAGCTAGGGAAAGAGCCTCTATAGGGACCCCTATATTAAATGTCTAAGAAAGAGCTATAGACCCTACGAGAATAGCTAAAGGAGAAGCTAGCTAAAGGATAGATAAGAAGATCCACCTTAAGTGTAGGAACTCTATATATGTTCGTTCTAAAAGTAAACGGGAAGTTACGACTCGTATAAGACTATAGGAAGTTAAACGAGATTACGATTAAGAACCGATACCCGCTACCTAACATCGAAGAAGTATAAGATAGATTAACCGGATTAGACTAGTACACGAAGATTAACCTACGAGATGCCTTTTATGCTATACGAATAGTAGAAGGAGAAGAATAGAAAACCGCTTTTAGAATAAGATACGGACTCTACGAATTCTTAGTTATGCTAATAGGATTAACTAACGCACCCGCATCCTACTAGGACCTTGTTAACGAAACACTTAGAGACCTACTCGACGTATGCGTTATCGCCTATATAGACGACATACTAGTCTACACAAAAGGATCCCTATAGGAACACATAAAATAAGTCTAGGACGTCTTCGAACGACTTACGTAATTAGGATTTAAGACGGCACCCGAGAAATGCGAATTCTATAAGAAAGAAGTTAAATTCTTAGGCTTTATTATTAGTACTATAGGGATAACGATCGACCCTACGAAGATACAGTTAATTAGAGAATGGCTAGAACCGAAAAAAGTTAAGGACGTACAATCATTCCTTAGACTAGCGAACTACAACCGGAAATTCATTAAGGACTACGTAAAGACAGCAGTACTAATAACGATGCTTACGAGAAAAGACGTTACTTAGAAATAGGGAAAGGAACAGATTAAAGCGTTTAAGAAACTCAAGGAACAATGCGCTTTAGCCCCTATGCTTCGACTATTCGATAGTAGTAAGGAAGTCCACATCGAGACCGATGCGTCTAATATAGTAATAGGCGCGTGTCTAACATAGACATACGATAGGAAAAGACACCTAGTGTCGTCCTATAGAGAGCGCCTTCACGCGGCGGACGACGTAAGTATCTTCGTTACGACGAAGAGAAACTAAGACTCTCTCTCTCGAAAAACACAAGCCTACTCGACTCGAAACAAGAAAAGACAGGTCGGACGAACCGAACGAACGAGATACGCTCAAAATCTACAAACAAGAACTCCGGAACTGCGAGAAGGGAAAGCGACGTACATAGCGTACACGTCGCTCGAACAACGAAGGCGCTGTCTACCTGTCGTCCCGGCAAACCACGTAAACTGCCGGCTGGAACCAAGAGAGGCGTTTAGGGGCGCAAACCACGTATACTGCACGGCTGGAACCAAGAGAGGCCGAGGGGGGGACGACAGCGAGGCCACTGCGACCGAGGAGCTACACTCGAGACCGGAGAACGCGACTGGATTTGAAACAGAGGCAACGGGTGTTTCTTGGGATTTTGCTCGGTGCGTACGGGTACGGCCGGCTTGGCTTTTTAAAACAAGAACGAGACACGGGCGCAAAACTTGTCTCGCCCGGGGCAAGGCGACAAACCGCAATTCTCGACAAGACACGACTACCGGGTACGCGCGTACTACGCCGCAATATATTCGATTTACGGTTCGAATAGCGAGCGTTGCTCGCATCTTTTAAGGAGTTTTTACGTCCGGGGTACGACGGGGCTTTTCTCCTTCTCTCAAATTTTGGTCTCGTTCTCGAGACCCGTGTTGCATAGTCTTTGACTCAAATAGCACGTTAATGGAATAATCAATCAAATCAATCAATCAAAAGACACCTAGTAGCCTATTACTCCCGGAAAATAACTATAGCGGAATAGAACTACGACATCCATGATAAAGAGCTTCTAGCTATTGTTACTACTATATAACATTAGAGAGTATATATCGAGGGCCTACCAAAGTTAACGGTTCTTTCTAACTATAAAGAATCTTACGTACTTCACGACGACGAAAGAACTTACCCGAAGGCAAGCCCGCTAGTCGGAGCTAGTAGGATATTATAAGTTCAAAATCAAATATACTCTAGGACGAGAGAATGGCCGCGCCGACGCGCTAAGCCGAAGAAGCGACTACATAGAAGAAAAAGAACCAGTATAACACAAAATATTAAAGACGAACCCCGACGGAAGTCTTAGTACTAACATAAGAGAATTTAATAACATCGTACGGATATTAGGCGATAGGGACCAACAATTCCCTATATCGCAAGGAAAATACTAAGTACCTAAGGATCGAGAAGAAGAATGCATACGATAACATTACGACGGACTAACTTATAGACACCCTAGAACTTTAAAAACAATAGACCTAATATAACGTAGTTTCTCATTCCTATAGATAAGACTTAAGGTGTCACGCTACATTAAACAATGCGTACACTACTAACGAAACAAGACTACGAGACATGCAAAATACGGTCACCTACAGTTTAGGACACTACCGATAAAACCATAGGACGAAGTTATAATAGACTTTATTACGAAACTCCTACCGTTAAGAGATTAAGTTACGAAACAACTATACGACATAATACTAGTTATAGTTAATAGACTTACGAAATACGTATACTTTATTCCTACATTAGAGACATACAATGTAGAGCAGCTCGGATACCTTACACTAGATAGACTTATCCGATACTACGGATTCCCTCGAGCGTTTATAACGGATAGAGACAAGTTATTCACATTAAACTACTAGAAGACGCTTATAGGAACGATCGGAATCAAACACAAGCTGTTAATAGCATACTATCCGGAAACAGACGGACAAACCGAAAGGATGAATTAAACGCTAGAACAATACCTACGACACTACATCAATTTTGCATAAGACAACTAGGTCTCATTACTACTAATGGCGCAGATTACACTAAACAACCACAAATTAGAGACAACTTTAACGACACCATTTTATACGAACTTTAGCAAAGATCCTAACCTATTTAGAACACCTAGATCTCACCTACAAGCCGAAAGAGCAATCGTGACGACGGATACTCTTAAGGAAGTGCATAAAGAAACACGTAAGGCGATCGAAGATACATAATAAAAACTGTCTTAATAACGGTAGGACATAAGAAAAATGGCACCTCTACTAAAAGAGGGGGATAAGGTCTATCTCCTTACAAAAAACTTGAGAACAAGAAGATAGACTAAGAAACTAGATCACGTTAAGGTCGGACCATTTTTTATCGACAAAGTTATAGGACTAGTTAATTACCGCCTACGACTACTACTAGACGCAAGAATCCACCTAGTCTTCCATATCTCTAAGTTAGAACCCGTAGACACTAAAACACCCTACTAAGAGAGCTTCCATTTCGAACCGGAAGTAGAAAACGAATTCGAAGTAGAAAGAATCCTAGATAAGAAAGGTTAGCGATACCTTATTAAATGGAAAGGATACGACGAATTAGAAAATACCTAGGAACTAGAGAAAAACCTTAAGAACTGCCGGCTACTTCTAATAGAGTATTTCTAGCGCCGGAAGAACCCCGAAGAGAAGGAGGACTATATAACTAGAAATCGGAGGAGATATCATAACCCTAGTCGATAAGAAGATTCTAAGTGTTAGGAGCTAGGTGGAAGTCCGCTAACCCCTCCTACTCTAGCTCTAATAGATCCGCCGACTCTACGGCAATAGCCTCGTTAGCTCTCTAATCTACGAGCTCTATCTACCTACGCAACCGTTCTTCCTTCGCATACGTAGTATTAAGGGCCTCGCGGGTACGCTCTTAAGCCTCGCGGGCTTCCTTTATCTACCGCTGCAGTTTCTTCTTTTCACTAGTAAGGCGATCGAACTCGGAACGCGACACCTTTATATCATAACGGATGTTTCGACGAACACACTTATTGCACCGCCTCGATAACACATGCACCTTATACACCCGCGAATGCGCCCGACAGTTAGAATAGGACCGCACCATTATTTCTCCGAAGTTGTCGATGGTTTCCGCTAACTTGAGACGACGAGAGGTACTCGAGGAAGAAGGAGCCTTTAGTATGTTAAGGACGACATAAACAAAAGCACTAAACGAAGGGACAAGGCGACAGAACTATAACCTAAGCTCGGGACGAGCTAAGCTAAGAGGGGGATAGTGTTACGGGTTAGATTAGGCTAATGCTTAGCGACCAATTAGAGCCTCTATAGTTAAGTAGGCGCTACTACAGCTGGAAAGGCACAGCTACTATAGAGTAATCTATTGCTCTACGAGACCTATAAGACAGATTAACAGATTAGAACAGAGCACGACAGTAATTGATCTGTTGCTCTATACGATCTGTAAAACAGATCAACAGATTAGAATAGAGCACGACAGTAATTAATCTATTACTCTATACGATCTGTAAAACAGATTAACAGATCGGAGTAGATCAATAATAATTTCCTTTGTATTTAGGAACGCTAGAAACCCTTATGGTTCTAATACGTTCAACTTATGTTACTATCTCACTAATTGGAATACAACTCTTATTCCTATCATTCATCTTCGCTTAGCTTGCTCCAGCCTCTCTAAAGAATAATACCGCCACGTAACTTAACTTATCTCTCCTTTAAGATTAGCCCTAGAACGAGACAATAACAAAGGTATAGAGGGAATAAAAACACGGCCTCCTATAACCCTTACCGGTCCCCGACCGATTCTTCTAGAAGATCTCGATAGATTTTATAACGGATATACCCGAGTCGTAAGAGAACACTTACCTCTAGGTAATTAAGGATCGACTAAGTAAGACCGTCGTTTTAGAAGCAATATCTACTATAAAGGCCGAGGACTACGCTAAAAGGTTTTTAGACTACTAGGTAAGATACTATAGCCTACCTTAAGCTATTACGAGTAACCGTAGTACTAACTAGACGAGCGCCTTCTAGAGGACCTTCTATTATTTAACTAGTATAAAATAGAGGCTTAGCTCCGCTTACTACCTATAAACCGACGGAGGCCCGGAAAGATTAAACTAGGAAGTCTAGGCTTACCTTCGTAACTATATTAACTATAAGTAGTCCGACTAGAAACGCTAGCTCCCTACGGTACAACTTACTCTAAACGCGCGGTATTACGCTAGGCTAGGAATAAGCCCCTTCTTCGCGGTATACGGATACGAGGTACTATTACCCGTCTAGTTATAACCGGATCTAGAGACGTCTTAGCTAGACGCTACGTAACGGGTAACGCTATTCGTAGAAAGGATATAAAAGATTACGGACCTATATTAGGCGAGTATAGCGGAAGCCGCCTAAAGATAGGAGGACTACGCTAACTAGGATAGGAAGCCCGTACTAATCTATCGTATAGGCGATAAAGTTTAGCTAGATCTACGTAACTATATTACTACATAACTAAAGAAGAGCATCGACTATAGACACGCGAAGTATACGGTAGTAGAAGTAATCTTACCGTTATCTATATACTTATCTAGGATCCCCGACGGGATCTACCCGATCTTCTATCCTAACTTACTACGACCTATAAGCTAAGACCCCTTACCTAGATAGGAGATTAATAACAAATAGCCGGACCCTATTATAATAAGTCTTACGAAGAGTAGTAGGTAGAAGAGATCCTTTACGCTAGAACTAAGGTTAGAGGTAGAGGCCGAGTACGCAAAGTCCTAGTAAAATAAACCGGATACTATAAGCCTATATAGGAACTATTAGGGTAGCTCGCGGACATAGTAGCCGCGGATAACTTTAAGAGGAAATATAGTAACCTAATAATATATAACGGACCAAAGGAGGTATAGGATAGGAAAAGAAGGGAAAAACGGCAAAAAGGTAAGGATTACTAGGGATTTAGCGTAGATATAGGCGTTTAGGAAAGGGTAGGCGTTTCTTTTAGGTTAGGGAGTCTTTTTAGGAGATAGAGAGAAGTAAGAAGGTATAGGTAAGTTTAAGGACCTTTTATTTTAGTAGCGTCCGCCGTAAAAGTAGTAGAGCTCAATCCCTTTCGAGATAGCTACATACTATAATAGCCCGGTCGCGGCCCGCGCGAAAGACGGAGGTGCCCGAAGGCAAGTTAGAGGAGGCCGAGGCCTAACGTACGCGGCGCTAGCCTAGCTGGAGGTCGCGTAGGGCGCCCCCGGGACTAAAGAGTCGGTTAGCGATAGTTTTATAACGGGGTCTATAGTATATACGTCTACCTAAAGGTAAGCTAGGTATTAGCTATAGTACCTATAACCTTAGCGGCGACCGTACTAAAAGAACCGGTAAGCGCGTAAAAAGAGGCGGGGACTAGGGAAACTTACTAGGAGAGTACGCTAGTACGCTAGAGAGGCTTTAAAGCCTTCTAGACTTTAAGGACGGCGCGGAGCTTAGTACGGGCGTCGTTGCTAAAAGACCGTAAGCCGGTAGAAAAGACGCGGAGGCCGCTAGGGAGGATACTTACGTACGGTTCTAGTTAGTAGCGCGGGTCTACTTAGCGTAGGCGGCGTAGGTAAGCTCCGGCCTAAAACGCGCGGTTAGCTATAATTTTCCTTCGGGGTCCGCGTAGTACATATATATCCTCGTAATGCTTACGGTCAGTATTATAGGCCTAGTAGGCGCGAGCCGTTACGCCCTAGGAATAATTAGCGGACTCTAATAAGAATATAGTAGAGGCCGGTACTTATATACTAGGAGACGTAGTCTACGCTAATAGTAGCGTAGGGAATGTAGTAGATACGGCGTTAGGCTATTTTATACTACGTTCTAGTTAGAATATATCGGTCTACGTAGGAATTTATTCGGACTTACTTAATAGTATTAATAGGAGATATAGTAGTAGTAGTAGTTTCTATTTACGGCATACTATTAGTATCTATCGGAAGCCGTAGGGAAAACGTCGGATCCCTAAGCGGTAGGTAAGAGATATGTAACCGTATCCCCCCTAAGGCTAAGGACGCTTAGCTAGGGGGAGGGGGAGAGGCTACTTACGCTAACGGTAGGTAACAAGGAAAAGAAAGAAAGTAAGAAAGAAAAAGAGAACGAGAACCTAAAGATATATTCTAGGTTCCTATTATTTATATATAGCAATAGCTATTATTACTTAGTAGACAATAGTTAACCTTACACTTACCTAGGTAATAATACTACGCCTCGACGTTGGCGGGGCTAGACAATAAGGAAGAGTAGCTCGGGCACTTCCTATTACGAGCCTAACAATAAGCGTCGCTATTAATAGGTTAGGATAATATAGAGTAATGTTAGAAAGTAGCGCTAAGTACTAAAAATAGCTAGGATAATAGGCTCCGGGTAGGATAATAGCGAGCACCGGCGTAAATACGTATATAGACGGTATCTATCGGGCGGAACTACGGCTAGAGGCGGCGAAGGGGGAGGGAGGTAGTGTAAGGGGCGGGCCCCTATTTCTTAGCATAGGCTACGCCTATACGTTCGGATTGCTTTCCGACACCTTTTCTTCGGATAGCGTTCGACTTCCCCTTTCTTCTATATCGAACTTATTATATACTTTATAGAACTTTAGTATATACGTCGTTTACCCGTAACACTTAGCGAGCTTAATATAGCGCCTATAGTAACTATCTAATTAGCCCTCGAAGTACTAGCTAGACGTCGTATTACTTATAAGTTTGGATCCTTAGTAGACTCCTACTATACTATATCTTATAAACCGACGGGCTCTTACTATAGCTAAGGTTACGGCTACTAGATTTCTTACCGCTAAATCTCTTATTACTAGATATATTACTATAGTATATTATCTTACGGTAGAGGATCCTACTAAGAGCCTTAGATTAACTCTAATTATAGCTATAAGGTCTCGTCTAGTAGGTCGTCAAAAGCCGTGAAGTTATAAAATAAGTTATCTTCTAGGTCCGCTATAGCCGCCTACTCTACCGGCATTATCTAAGATATAATATCCTACTACGATACTTCCTACTACGATACTTCCTACTATAATACTTCCTACTACGATACTTCCTACTACGATACTTTATACTATAATACCCTAATGTTATATTTAACTTCTTAGTCTAGCTACGAGGCCGGTAGTAGACACGGATCTCTATAGTCTAGTACTAGCACTCCTTAATAGTAGGAATATATAGATTTAGTATATATCGTAACTAGTCTAGATATATACTTTAGGTATATACAATAGCCGTATATAGTTTAATATCGGACGACTTAGCTATTATTCTAGTCGTTAGTATATATTAGGTACTCGGTATCTAGATTAGAGTCGCTATATATAGGTAGGCATAGCTACGGTAGTATAAGAGGTAGACTAGCTAGGCTAGACGAACTACTACTAGTAACATATATTAGCCTCTCTAGCTCTTAGTCGTAGCCCGTTTCTTAGTAGATATAGATATAGACGTAGATCTAGATAAAGATATAGTAGTATTATACTACTTTAGGGGCTTAAGTAGTTTCTATAGGACCTTCTTTATAGTAGTTACGGCTAAAGCGCTACTCTCTCTATTACGAGGCGTTATATGTAGTAACGACTCGAGTCTACCTATTCGTATATATTCCTTAAACGTAGCGTCGTCGATAAAGTTACTAGTAGGAAAGGTAGCCTTATAATCTACTACTTAATAATCTACGGCTTTACGGGCTACTACTTTACGGACTACTACTTTACGGTCTTTTACCTCTTATTCCTACGGCGGTAGAGATAGTAGTTTCGGAAGCCTAAAGCTAACGTTCCTAGGTAATAACGGCGCTAGTTTAACTAGAACTACGGATTAATCCTATATTAACTATATAGAATAATTATTAAACTATAAGTCCTCGTCCTAGGATATTATAAGGGTAGCCTATAGCTAACCCTTATATATAATACGGCTATACCCGGCTTAGTAAGCCGTACGTAATACGTATATATATACTAAGAGACGCGTATAGCGCCTATAGAAGAAGGTAAGCTTTAGTTTATCTACGATTAGAAGATCGTAGGCGTGCTATATATTACGATATCCCCTTATAGCCTCGTAGTCCTAATAGTTCTAAAGCTTCCCCTTGTTATAATCTATATACGCTATAGAGCCCGATCGCGACGCGCGCGATAGCGAGTTACCTACGCCCCTCCTAAGCCCTAGAGTATAGTAGTAGGTACGTTATATAGCCTTAGTTACGAGAAGAGAGGCCTTACGGGCTAAGATTAAAGAGTAAGAGATATAGCAGGAGATTAAGCGGCTAGAGATCTTACGCGCTATAAGCGTTACCGCCTCTAGAGTAGATAGGAGGGAGGAGAGAAGATTACCTCCCTACTATAACCCCTACCTCTATCTCTATAGCTACTAATAATAATATTATAGTACGAAGCGCGGCCGTAGTATATACGACTCGACCGCGTCTAAAAGGGCCGACGTCTTTTAGAGGGAATTTAATAAGGAAGGTAAGGGTATTTCTTAGGGAGCTCTTACTTATCTTCGCCCTCTTAGGTACTACATATACGACGGATAAATTAAAGGTCCTATATAGGGTTATATACCTTAGCGGAGAGGTAAGTAAGTAATAGTATACTAACTATAGCGTCTTTAATCTCGTAGGGTATATATACTAGGACTTTAAGGAGTTCTATTAAAACGTATACGGCGATCCTATAAATCGCGTACTTAACGTTATATTAGAGTACGAGGTTATAAAGTAGAAGGATAAGTAGATAGTACGATAGTTCGTAACTAAGTTAGATATTATAGAGGACTAGTTAGGTAACTACTTAGAAGCGTAATACGTACGGTACCTACTAGTAAAGCTTACGCCTCGCTTACGGTCCGCTATCGTTAGCTACTATAATATCCCTACAACTAGGGAAGAGCTAGTAGTCCTAGCCTCGAATATTAAAAGTACCGAGCGCCGAGGTAGTAGCGGATAGTACGACCGCGGATAGTATAGGCGTCGTAAGCGTAAAGCTAAGGACGTATATAAGCGGGCTAATCGCCTAAAATAATAGAAGTTAAGTTAAGTACCGGGCGCCTCGGGTACGAGTTAGTAGCGAGACGCCGGTAGCTTATCTACGACTAGCTAGAAGTCGAAGGTAGAATACTACGGCTACGGTAAGAAAGGTTACTATAAGACGGAGTACTAAAGTAGACACCTATAGAAGGACCGTAATACGTAAGCGGTTTATAGGTTAGAAACTATAGAGGCTTTAACTAAGAAGGATAAATAGAGAAAAGGTAGAGGACTAGGTAAGGGTTACTCCTAAGTCCGAGTTTCTATATAGACCCCTTAAGGTAAGTTAATACGAGTCTAGCGTATTACTTACAAGGCGCCGTCGAGATACGTAAAGGCTTTTGCAAGGCTACGTTTCTCCTAGATAATAGTACGGATTTAAGCTTAGTATCGTACGAGGATATACTCCGATACTAGATATAGCCTATTAATAGTATAAAGCTTCTAAATCTAGAGTCGTACGCGTAGGACTAAGGGTATTACTACGGCGCCTATACGGTTCGCGTACGACTTACTAACAATATAGGAGTAGAGCGCGTAAGCGACGCTATCTACTATATAGCGCCTATAGGTAGGCCGTTAGTTATCTTAGGTAGGCCCTAGTAGTATCGTAATTAGATTATAAAGGCCGATAAGGATAACTAGTAGTTCTACGGTATAGAGATGCCTACGATTTAGTAGCGTAATATACGCGAGTTCCTTAAGGATCTCGAGAACTTAAAGTACGTATATACGATAAGTATTCGGGTTATTACTATAGTAGTATCTAAAGGAGAGGGTCCTTTATAGCCTAAAGAGTTTATAGACTTCCGAGATATATACGTACCTAATAAGTAGGTAAAGCGTAAGATACCCGACGGGGTTAAGAATATAATCAATCTCGTAGAAGGAAAGAAACCCCTTTTAAGCCGCTATACTACTAGTCCTTAACTAAGCTAGAGGCCATAAAGGAATACCTTACGTAAGTAATAGAGAAGGGGTAGATTATGTAAACCGTAAGCGAGGCGGGTACGCCTATCCTATTTATACTAAAGAAGAACGGTACTCTTAGGCTCTATATAGATTATAGAGGCCTAAATGAGATTATAGTAAAGAACTAATATCTATTACCCCTAATTAGCGAGATATTAGATAGGCTATAGGGTACGAGGCTCTTTACTATAGTCGACCTATAAGATACCTACTACTGTATTCCTATTAAGTAAGGAGACGAGTAGAAGACTACGTTTTATACGCAATACGGTTAACTAAGGTACTAGCTACCCCTTTTAGGGGTATATTAATAAGGCCCTTACTAAGTTAGTAGATAATGTCTACGTAGTCTACCTAGATAATATCCTTATCTATAGCGTAATACGTAAGGAGTACGTACGAGCCGTACGCGCGGTACTAGAGAGACTATAGAAGTTCGCCCTATTTATAAACCTAAAGAAGTATAGCTTCTTCTAGGAGAGTACTAAGTTCCTAGGGTTTATTATAAGCGTTATAGGCCTATCGATAGATAGGAGTAGGGTAGCCGTAATCGAGGAATAGCCTACGCCTACGAGTTTTTATAAGGTTTAATCCTTCCTAGGATTCTATAACTTCTATAGGCGTTTTATTAAAGGGTACTCGAGGATCGCGAAGCTATTAATAGACCTACTAAATAGATATAAGAACAGTAAGAAGTAAGGGCCTCTTATATAGTCCGCTTACGAGGAGTAAGCGTTCTAACGGCTAAAAGCTAGATTCCTCGGAGTACCTATCCTAAGGTACTTCGACCCTTCGTTACGTACGAGGGTTAAAACGGATACCTTAGGTTTTACGATTATAGGCATTATCTCTTAGTTATTTAGGACTTAGTAGTATCTAATTACCTTCTATTCTCGTAAGATAGTACCTACTAAGTATAATTATAAGACCTATAACTAGGAGCTACTAGTAGTAGTAAAGGTATTTAAGTATTAGTAACCGTACCTTAAAGGCGTATTATATACGGTTTAGGTACTACTTAACTATACGAACCTATAGGGTTTTATAATAGTAAAGTAGCTAAATAGAAGGTAAGCTCGATAGGTAACATTCCTATAGTCTTTTAACTTCGTAGTAGAGTATAGGCCGAGAAAGAGTAACCTAGCCGATACGCTATCGCGACGTAGTAACTACGTATATATAGCGTAGTAGACGTCGAACTTACTTCCTACGCTATAAAGTAAGCTATCTTTCTAGAAGGAATCCCGATTAAGAGAGGACAAGCCTATAGTAAGGTACGTAACCGCTACCTACGAGAAGATATAGGATAAGGCGGCGATAATAATAGTAGAAGCCTACGAGCCGTAGGGGACCCGATCGCTACTAGTAAGAGTATACGCTATAATAATATAAGGCGGCCTAGGTGAACTACTTATACTACTAATAAAAATCGTATAGGGGAGAGATAATAGGTACGTCGTATACTTATCGTAGGCGCCTAGCGAAGTGGACGCTAAGGATTAGTATATAAAAGACGGCTTAGTCTATTATAGAAACGTAATTATCGTACCTAAAAATTACGTAGTAAGGGTATAGTTACTCTATATATATTATAACGACCTACTAGTATAGCACTTTAGTAAGGTAAAGACTAAACAGCTACTACGACGTTACTACTAGTAGGAATTACTTAGTAAAGATATAAGGGAGTATATTAGAAACTATAGAGCGTATTAAACCTCGAAGGCGAGGCGCTATTAACCCTACGGTAAGCTATAACTACTACCTAGGCTAGACGGTCTATAGTAAGAAATTACTATAGATTTTATAACGGACCTACCGCTAAATAAGCGAGGAGAATACGTATATAATACAATCCTAGTAATCGTCGACCGCTACTCTAAAATAAACTTTTACATTCCTACGACTAAGATATATATAGCCGCTAAGCTTACGAGGATCTTACGAGACGAAGTCGTACGGCATTATAGTATTCTAGCGGGTATAGTAAGTAACCGCGGGTTAGTTTTTATAATTAGGTTCTAGAGTAACTTCTACTTCGAGGCGTAGGTAAAGCGTAAGCTATGAATAGCATTCAACCCTTAGACTAATAGTTAGACTAATAGTTAGACTAATAGTTAGACTAATAGTTAGACTAAGAGGGTAAACTAAATCTTAGAATAGTACCTTTATTATTACTATAGCGAGAACTAGATAGAGTAGGCTAAGTAGCTAGCTATTACTAAATTTGTATATAATAATAGCGTCTATTCTGCGCTACGTATAAGCCTATTCGAAATAGCGTATAGTTAGAGACTAAAGATTACCCTAAGACCTATAGGATCTTGAGGTAAGATCCGGAAAGGGGAGGTACTAGTAGCGGTAGACTTAGTTAACCGTATACGAGAAATGCGCGCTATACTTACAAAGCGCTAGGAAACCGTAGTAGCCGACTAGGCTTGCTACTATAATAAGACTTATAAGGCTAAGAGCTATTACGTAGGCAATATAGTCTTATTATCTATAAAGAACCTAAGGTTAGTATTACTAAAGAAGAAGATAGGTCCGAAGTTTATTAGACTGTATCTATTATCGACGCTATCGGTTCGTAGGTATACCGCCTAGTACTACTAGTAGAATTAAGAATCTATAATATATTTTATATATCCCTCCTCGAGCCGTACGCGGGTAGCGAGAAGGATAGAGGTACTATGTACCTCGCTAATAAGGACGGTAAATATAAAGTAGAGGTAGTACTAGGAAAGCGTAAGTATAAGGGTAAAGTGTAGTACCTAGTGCGATAGAAGGGCTAGCTAGAGGAATATAATAGCTAGGAGCTAGTATAAGGACTTCCGAATACTATACGTATAGTAGCCAAATATAAGGCGTTAGCGAAGACGATATAAGGCGCGGAAGGATTCGCGAATACTACGCGTATAGTAGCCGAATATAAGGGGTCTACGAAGGTAATATAAGGCGTAGAAGAGAGAGTATAGACCGTACATTTAGGCCTTAACCCTTGGGTAGCTAGATATAAGGACCTTACCCTTTAGATATAACCTTCTCTTTTTATTAATAATACGGAGGGGAGGCCTTATCCAATAGTATATATATAGGAGAGAGGCCTCTACGCCCGATAGTAACATTAGCTATAGGCTATATATATAGAACTCCTAGCGTACTCCGTCTTACTAAAAGGCTCGCTTACTTAGTTAAGTAAACACTCCCGATAGTAATAATATTAGAGAGAGAGGAGAGGAGAGGAGAGAGAAGAGTAAAGAGAAGATTATTTATTTAAAAAAGTAAACTTTTATAGGCGCGTAACGGCGCTACGTAGATAGAAAATAGGCGCGTAGTAAGCGGCTAGTATACGCGGAACGCGCGATTACTCGTTATTATTATCCTCCTTATCCTCCTTATTATACTTACCGCGTAGGGCGGGAGGTAAAAACTCCCTATTAGCGATAGTAGTATTAATGTTTCTAACCTATAAGAACTATAACTACGGTTAGTATAGGATACATATACGACATACATAGTACTTATAGTACGCCCGAGCTCGAAGAGCCTATTAAGGGTACTATTCTACTCTTACTATAGAACTACGGACGTAGTAGTAGCGGCGGAGGTAGGGGTAGTAGTAGAGGAGCCGCCGGCGAAGCGTACGCGGGTCTCGCCTATACGCTTATTCTTATATACGCTATAAGACCTCTTACCCTAGGAGGAGGTTAGCCGAGTTATATAAAAAGCAATAGTACGCCGTACGTAGCGAGCGTACGGAGCGCTTACGAGGCGTAGTACTTATACCTAAGATCTACTGTCGTCCTATAGAGAGCGCCTTCACGCGGCGGACGACGTAAGTATCTTCGTTACGACGAAGAGAAACTAAGACTCTCTCTCTCGAAAAATACAAGCCTACTCGACTCGAAACAAGAAAAGACAGGTCGGACGAACCGAACGAACGAGATACGCTCAAAATCTACAAACAAGAACTCCGGAACTGCGAGAAGGGAAAGCGACGTACATAGCGTACACGTCGCTCGAACAACGAAGGCGCTGTCTACCTGTCGTCCCGGCAAACCACGTAAACTGCCGGCTGGAACCAAGAGAGGCGTTTAGGGGCGCAAACCACGTATACTGCACGGCTGGAACCAAGAGAGGCCGAGGGGGGGACGACAGCGAGGCCACTGCGACCGAGGAGCTACACTCGAGACCGGAGAACGCGACTGGATTGAAACAGAGGCAACGGGTGTTTCTTGGGATTTTGCTCGGTGCGTACGGGTACGGCCGGCTTGGCTTTTTAAAACAAGAACGAGACACGGGCGCAAAACTTGTCTCGCCCGGGGCAAGGCGACAAACCGCAATTCTCGACAAGACACGACTACCGGGTACGCGCGTACTACGCCGCAATATATTCGATTTACGGTTCGAATAGCGAGCGTTGCTCGCATCTTTTAAGGAGTTTTTACGTCCGGGGTACGACGGGGCTTTTCTCCTTCTCTCAAATTTTGGTCTCGTTCTCGAGACCCGTGTTGCATAGTCTTTGACTCAAATAGCACGTTAATGGAATAATCAATCAAACCTAAGATCTACTCGCCTAGCTAGGAGTAGAGCTCGTACTACTAGTCTAGAGTATCCTACTCCTCCTTAGTAGGAGGATTACTAAGCCCCTAGATAAGCTTATCGTAGTAGGCGCGGGCGGTTCGTAGGCGAGCTACTAGCTATACGATAGCGACGCTAGTATTACTAACGTACGGGTACCTACTTAACCTATAGCGCCTATACTTCTTAAGTAGCTCGCCGGTAGTAATACTATTACACGTATCTAGCTCGTCTACTATACGGTTAGTAAGCGTATCGTAAGCGATAAGCGTAGTAAATACTTACTAGTTACGAAGTATAGGAGGTACCGTAAGTATATCTTAATATCTATACCTAGACGCTTAGCTAGTAATAACTTAGGGGTCTACGGCGCTAGTACGCTAAACTTACGCTTCGCTAGCGTATCTAGTACGCCGAGCGCGCTAGACATCTATAGTAGTACTAGTAATAGTATTAGTAGTACTAAGATACCGCCTATAAGGGCCTTCTAGCGTAGTTAATCTTAAATAGCTTCTTCTAAAGCTATAGTAGTACTAGCGAGTCGCTAGATAGTCGCTAGCGAGGAGCTAGTAGATCGCTAGTAGTACGGGTACGGTATACTACGGGATCGTAGTATAAGAAAGAAGAAGGAAAAGGGGGAAGAGGGTATACTTCTTAAACCCTCGAGTTAGTTAACTAGGTAACTATAACATTAACTACCTATACCCTAATAACGACACGTACGAGACCCGTAGGCGGGTTATATAGTAACGGAATCTACGAGAAGTAGATAGATTACTTATATAGAAACCTCCTAAAGCCGCGAGCTAAGGGTAGCTCGTCCTAGAAGGGGAGGTAGTTATAAGGGTAGCCTATAGCTAACCCGTATATATAATACGGCTATACCCGGCTTAGTAAGCCGTACGTAACGCGAATACGCACACTAAGAGACGCTATACGCGTCTATAGAGTAAGGTAAGCTTTAGTTTATCTACGATTAGAAGATCGTAGGCGTACTATATATTACGACATCCCCATATAGCCTCGTAGTTCTAATAGATCTAAATAGGCTATCTTTAGCGGCGTAGTTACGTATACCGCTAATACTATCTAGTATAGTACTTCTCTTTACCTCGTTTATCTTCTTAGCTATATTCTTACCGAGGCTATTATTATCGAAGACCTCGTAAACCTCCTAGATAACGATAACGATAAGCTTTAGATATTAGACGCCGCTTTAACGATAATTAAATATATAGCTAAGAGCGTCTATCTTACTAGCCTTAAGTAATAACGGTCTTACGTGTACGGGCTAGTTACTACGGCCGTTAATACTCTAGGTAAGATTGTAGGCGTAGTATAGCTCGTCTATTATCTCTTATATATCGTGTTTCTTATTAATAATATAGTTAAATAGCTACTTAGGCCTATCGAGCTCGGCCTACCGGCGGAATTTTAGTATAAAGACATCTTAGGACTCTTAGAGATACTATATACCTATTTAAATAGGCTCGCTATAGATAAGGAGGCGAGAGCCTTCCTTTAATAAGATAGAAACGTCGAATAAGGTATAGTTAAATCGGATTGCCGGTCGTACGGTCTACTTACCCTTACCCTTACTATTTATATAAGATATATATTATAACTCTACTTTAAGTATATCGCCCTTATCATCTAAATAGAGGTACCTCTCTATAGGTTACGGAGTATTAGAATATATTAGATTAAACGTAGTATTAGGAATTAACCGGTTCCTACTTTTATACTAACTCTTCTTCTCGGCCTAACCTATATTATAGAATACGTTCCCTATACTAGTGTACGCCCTATTAGTACGGCTACCTCCTAATATAACCGCTAATACGGTCCTTATTAGTAGACTACTTACCGGTAGACTACTTACTAGCGGATAGCTTTGAGCTATAGTATTATTGTCTATTTAAATAATAGGATTTAATGTAGAATCGCCCGGAGCTAGCCTCGGACAACCGTACTTACCGTAGAATCTATCTCCTACCTTAAACCGTTCGCTATTATTAGTATAGTATTAAGGTATACTCGAGGTTAGTAAATAGGATCGGTAGATAGGATCGATAGTAATAACTAAAGATAGTCGTTAATACTAAAGATAAGGTGTTTAATTTAAAAATGCAATATAGCTACCTATTATAATTAGGATTTATTTAGTACTCTAGTAACGACCCTTAACTAGCATAGATATAATAATACGGATAACGACTATATTATTTATCTATACCGGCTCGTTAGTAGTAGCGAATATAGATCTTAAGTAATCGGATAGCTATAGCTCCTTACTATCTCTTAGCCGTTTAAACTTAGCGAGCTTACTACTACCTAAAAGAAATATAGCTATTATCTAACGTAGCTTACGATATACGGGAAAGTATATACTATCACGTTACAAGTGGTTGGAAGTCATGAAATGGGCTCATAAAGGTGTTTCAAAAGCAGATAGTAGATTGCATGTGTCTAAGCTAGAATTGAAGGGGCTGCTTGTGAAAAGGCTGCAGGTGACTAATCAATGTCACCTGATTCTTGGCGGCTGCTGCCTCAGGTTTGATTGGGCTGCAGCGCCGGTGCACGCTTGGATCGTGACATATACGGATAGATCTATTCGTAGGATCGTTACTACGTTTAGTTCTATCTAGCTCGCGGGGGAAGTCTAGTATCTTAAGGGCATTTTAATACTATAATAGTGTTACCGGCGGTAGGTAGGCTTTAAGGTTAAATTATTACGTATAGTTCTACTAGTACTAAATCTATAGATAGTTACGGTCGATTAGCCTTCCTATATTACGGGCTCTACTAAATAGCTTAGGGTATTAGTATAGTAACTCTAGTATTACTAAATAGTACGACTCCGCGTTAGCCTAGTATCGTACGTAGTATATATTTTAGTATTCGATAAAGTTAGTAATAGTAGTACGGATAATAGGTATATAGACTATAAGGAATACTATACAATTAGCTGTTATTGTCTCGTTCCAGGGCTAGTCTCAAAGAGAGATAAGTCAAGTCACGTGGCGGTATTATTCTTTGGAGAGGCTGAAGCAAGCTGAGCGAAGATGAATGATAGGAATAAGAGTTGTATTCCAATCAGTGAGATAGTAACATGAGTTGAACGCATCAGAACCATAAGGGTTTCTAGCGTTCCTAAATACAAAGGAGGTTCGTATGCCATCCGGTGTTAGATGTCCGTCTGTCCACTCGACCGGTCGTCTGGTCGTGTGGTCGTGTACGTCCATACGCTACTTCTGCGGTCGTGTTCGACCATGCACTAAGCGCGCGGTCGTGCACGTGACCCGGACGTGGGGTTCCTTTCTCTTCCTAGCGATTGGTTCGTGTCTTCTGATTCTTCCTCCCCATGCCACGTCCTGCACCGTCCTTCATCCGAACCGTAACATTAGCCTTATAATTTGAGTTGTACTAGCCGTTATCCTTAATCTTACCGAATATATCTCGCTACGTATTAAGTGTACCTAAAGGGCGTTAGTAGAGCTAGAGATACTACGCGTAGGTCTTAGATAGATACACCTTTTACGAATTCGCTATTCTAGTACTCGACGGTATTATTACCCTTACTTATAGTATACTAGAAGTACTAGGAGAAGTTAAGAGGTTACTCTTTAAATAGCTCTCGTAATTTAAGGTAGGCGTTCGTAAGTATCGTTATCTTAATACCCTTATTAGACTATACGGCTCTTAGCTAAAAGCCTCTCCTAGTTATTTCCTTAAGGTACTACGAGAATATAGAGAACTTTGTTTTAGCTAGGTTACTAATATAGGTCTAGATAATTATTTGCGAGAAAAAGTTAATATAGACGTAGATCTAAATACTAAAGAATAGTTTAAGCTTATAATAGGTATTAATCGACTAGATATTATTCGAGCTTATAGCTATTAGACGACTATAGGCGGGTTAGAATCTTAGTTCCCTTAGCTTACGGGCGCGAAAGGGTATAGCGTAAATCCCGCGGGTAATACTATAGATATAGTCCCTAGAAGGAAATGTTAGCCAGGTACGTAGGGATAATATAGTCGTAAATATACTAGGAGTAGGTAAAATTAGCCGGTTTTAGCTACTCCTAGTATGTTTATAGATACCGTACCCCGAGAGTATCTAGATATAGGCGTTTAGATATACTCGTTTAGACCGTAGTATCTATAATACCGGGGCGCTAAGTACTACGATCTCTACTCCTTAGAAGTTTACGGTAGTAATATATCCTAGGTTACTCCTAAGAAGTTTACGGTACTAAAATGTCATACTCCTAAGAAGTTTACGATAGTAATATGTCCTACTCCTTAAAAGTTTACGGTAATATATCCTACTCCTTATAAGGATTACGGTAGTAGTATATCGTACTCCTTATAAGTTTACGGTAGTAGGATCGTACCGTACTCCTTATAAGTTTACGGTAGTAGCATTGTACCGTACTCCTTAGAAGTCTAGGGTAGGATCGTATCGTACTCCTTAGAAGCATAGGGCGAGCGTATCGTACTCCTTAAAAGTCTAGGGTATAGTATATTATACTCCTTAGAAGTATAGGATAGTATCGTACTATAAGTAAGTCTCCCCGGTAGTATATACTTATATAAAGTTACCGGTATTTCTTACGCTCTTATTAGCCTATACTTTTATATACGTAATAGACGTTCTAGTACGTATAGCAACGGTATTTCTATACTTTACGCTACGGGCTAATAAGAATAGGGAGAACTCCTATAATAACAGCTAGTTACTATACTACAGATAAGGCTCTACTATAGGCTCTACTAATACTACTCGTACGGAGCATACGTAGTATAACGTACGTATTACGTAAGGTAGTATCTACCCCTTATACATTTAAGTTGTTATGAACCGCTATACGTTATCCTAACCGGGCTTAGATCTTTATAGAGATGTCTTAAACTCGTTAAGAAGGTAGTAGTCCTAAACAGTATATAGTGTATACTTAAAATAAGTTAACTACGAGGCTCCTATCTACTCGTAAAGAAGCGTCGTCTATATAGTACTATGTCTTGGCGTAACTAATTAGACTAAGTAGGCTAATTCCTAAGTAGACTAATCTATCTAAGTAGACCGGTCGAACCTAAATAGAGTAGCTCCGTCGCTCTTCCTAGTGCTCCGTTTCGCTAAATAAGTAGTCGTAGGTTCTCTACGAATTAAACCGTAATATACGGGTAATAGGTATAATGAGAGATAACGTACCTACTAATAAATTAATTATTCCTACGAAGGTAGTTAGTAATAGTACGGTATCTACTATTATATATTACGACGGATAATATTACTACCTTAAGGGTATCGCGTATAGCTTCTTTAATCTCCTCCTTATTCTCCGGTAGTATACGCCGTAGTAGGCCTATTAACTTACGTAGACGACGGTATTACTAAAGTAATATTATATATCTATCCTACTATAATATCCTAACTATAGTCCTATTGCTAAGCGTAGAATACCGCTAGAAGTTATATTTAATCTTTCTATATAATCGCGCGTCCTACTATTTCTTAAACTTAGTACGTATATTTAGTTTAGCTATACCCTATTACTCGAGTCTACACTTTAGGGTAGGTAGGGTAATATAGACGCCTCGGTTATAGCGTAGATATAGGATAATATTGCGATAGGTACGATAGAGGAGTAGGTTAGCGATTTCTTTACGGTATAGCTTAAGGTTAAAGGCGAAAGGTATAGTAGCGGTATATTTATATAACTACTATAGGAGTAGTTATATACGGTAATAGTCGTAGATTACGGTATAACGAGGTTATTACTAAGAATTTAAGGTACTATCTAGTTACATGATGTAATAATTATACCGTAAACATACTAGGAGTAGCTAATTTTAGCTAATTTTAGCTACTCCTAGTAAATTTATAGTATGTCGAATCTTAAATGTCGATTATAGATACCTCGAATGTAGACACCTCGAATATAGATACCTCGATACGTAGATACCTCGATACGTAGATACCTCGATACGTAGATACCTCGATACGTGGATACCTCAATACGTGGATACCTCGGATGTGGACACGTCCAATCTCGGCAGTGAGATACTATCACTTCTAGGGCACCAGGAGGCGGAATAGCCGTCGAGACCTGTCAGTCTTGCCTCGAGCCGCGCAGCGCTTGTTTGCTGCACATGTCACGATGCAGGCGTGCACTCAGGCTGCGGCCCATCAAACCTCAGGTATCAGTCGCCGAGAATTAGGACAGTCGGAGCTGTGGGGGCCAGTCGAAAGCGAGAAACAGTGTACACGAACCAGCACACGGCGGAGTTGATATACACAGCAACATCTACCTCCACCTGTAGACTAAGACCGACACTTTTTTGTCTTGTACAGAAGTAAGACGGGCGGTGCGTGATGCCGTAGCCGTCCAGCTAGCTGCCGTCAATCGAAATGTCGTTGACCCCCATGACGGTTATACTTCATTGATGCTCCAGGCGACGCTCCACAATGCTATGAGTACGATGAGATGTTATGAAGAGAGCCGGTCTTGTACAATGTGCGGCCTCCAGGAAAGTGAGACATGAAGAGGACAACCCCATCGGAAGACATAATGTGTTTCAGTCTGAGTGAGTGAGTAAGTACGTGACTACCTTCGTTAAAGGTAAGAAAGAGCGGGCGTTTTATACCGATCCTCCTCCTCTCGCCGGTCATTAGATGAATGTATGGTTCGCTCCCATCCGATCCCAGGAACTTTGCAGCGAGAACTCCACCCAGGGATTACAAACAAAGGCGCCTATACTATCTACTCCAACACCCACCCACGAACCACATATCATGGTACAACCAAACGCGCAAGCACACGCACAGCCCTCGCCCCTCCCCAACTCCTCATCAACAGAATCCTGGATCTCCTACCTCGAAACCGAACTCCTCACCCGCCAAACCACCAACGCTGATCTCCACGTCCAACTCAGCCGCGCCTTATCCACGATCCACACCATCACAGCCAACGAGTCGATCCGCGAAGCCTACATTTTCGATTTACAGATTACGCTCGATGAGAAGGATGCGGAATTGAAGAGAGGAGATACGACGGTTGCGCGACTGGAGGAGGATCTGGAAGTGTGGAGGAGTGAAGTTGTGAGGATGAGGGAGACGAGAGGGGGTTTAGAACGGAAGGTAGAGGAGGCGGAGCAGGAAGCGGCGAGGTTGAGGATGGTTTTGCGGAGGGTGTCAATGGAGAGGGAACGGGAGGCAAAGGCGAGAAGGGAGTTGGAGCAATTCGAGGCGTTGGCAGTGAAGTTGTTAAGTGGTGAGGAGATTCTGTGATGGACATGACATGACATACACGAAATGGAAACAAAGTGGATGGGATTGGGATACCGGGAAGATGTAGATTGCATTGCGTGGACGGGAAGCAGGATGCTACCTACAGAAATGAGATATGTTCAACTGGGAACGTACGTTCAGATCTCGAGGAGCGACGAGGACGTACCATGCGATCAAACAAGACAGTATCTGTATTGTGAAATGTACTCGTCGTGGCAGATGAGTCCTTTCACATCACTACACATGACAGACTGCTCGCCGACCTCATTCATCTCAAGCCTTCAAGTCTCCGCCATGGAGTCGCAATATCACACCGCTGCCACAGACTGCTCGCCTGGCTCAACGACCTGACATCATTTATCTCAGGCTCTCAAGTATCTACCATCTGAGTCGAAACATCATACTATACCATACCGACGGCTGCCACAGACCAGACTACTTGCCTATCTCAAGGACCAATCCTCAAGCCCCCAAGTGTCCTGCCTTCAAATTCGCCCGTCAAGTCGAGAGCCTGTCCTGTATCCTCTTCCAGAGCTCAGCACCCTTATCCCAATCATTCATTCAACACCCGACATCCACCCAGTCTGCAGTTCCGAGTCCGCAGTCCACAGTCTACAGTCCGCAGTCCGCAGTCCTCAGTTCGCAGTCCCCACCCTCACTCCTCACCCCTTCCCATCCGCCATCTGCCATCCCCATTCCCATCCATCTCCCATCTCCCATCTTCCATCTTCCATCTCCCATCTCCCATCTACCATCCATCTCCCATCTCCCATCTCGCATCTCCCATCTTCCATCTTCCATCTCCACCTGCCATCCCCACCTCCCATCCCCATCCATCCCCTATCCCACCCCCACCCCTCCTCCACTACCCCCACCCCCATACCCCCCATACCCCTCCTTACCCCGCCATCTCAACCCTCCCACCAAAACACCTCCTAACCCCCTCCCCCCGTCCCACCTCCCAAGCCGCCAACTCCCCCGCTTTACACCACATCCAGCCCAAGATCGCCAGAACCACAAGGACGAAGAGGACGGTATTGAGCGGGACGAGGATTTGGCCGGAGGAGGGGTGGATAGTGTAGAGGATGCTCGAGGTGGTGGTGGTGGTGGTGGTGGTGGTGGTGGTGCGTTTTGGTGGCATGATGGTTGGTTGGGTTGGGTTGGGTTGGGTTGGGTTGTGCGTAACGTCTGCAATATAATGTGCGTGTGTGTGTGTGATTTGTGTTGAGGTGCGTGACGTGACGTTGTGCGTTGACTTGTGTTTGTTGATGGATGGATGGATGGATGGCGATAGGAGTCTCCGTAAGGCGAGGCGTGTTGGCGATGCCCATGGATAGGAGCCAACTAAGTGTTTGGTAGACGTTCTTTTTGTCAAGTAGTGAGTGAGTGATTTTGATGCCTACGGTAGGTAGGCTCCAGTTATTATGGAAATCCTTTCGAAGATCGCCGATGATCGACAGGTAAGGTAGTAGGAATACTGAGAAGTAGGTATGAACTTCCTTTCAGCAGTAGTAGGTATGTTATGTGATGTACCTACACTACACCTTTATCGAAATGTTCCAATCCTTCAAACAAAGAAAAGCGAGCAAATTGTTTGCTATGCTGTGAATGATGTAATGTGTCTCCTTTCAGTCAGACCAAACGAATATGTTGCGGCAGCGCTGGTTGAACTGCCCCCCGCTTCGATAAGGATCATGTCCTGCTTAGATATTGAATAGCTCGATGGGAGGAGATTCGTCTTTTTGAGAGGGGAAATGAAGACGAGACGAAGATGAAGGCAAAGTCAAGCAAGCATATTTGCGAGAATGATGAATACGTCAACACATGATGCGCTGTAATGACTCTCCATGATCCAAGTTATCTCGATTGCTTGTTCCCAAACTCACCGGCAGTACCTCCCTTCCCCCAAGTCCCACTTAATCCACTGTAATCTTTCTTTCCTCGTCGCCTTACAATATTGCGAAGGTCCCTTTGCCGCTGCACTGCCCTCCCCCCAAGTCCGACTCACTCCAGCTGTAACCTTTCCTTCCTCGTCGCCTTGCGATGTTGCGGAGGTCCCTTTGCCGCTGTACTGCCCTCCCCCCAAAAGAAGTCCCCATTATACTCGGCGGCATACCACGCCGCCCAGACCGGACAGTCCGCCGGAGTGTCGAGATGCCACCATGCCTTGCCTTGCTTCTTGCCCTTCCACGGCCGCTTCAGCTCCTTGTCGTACGCTTCTGTCCAGAACTTGATGAGTTCCCCTCGAAGGGGATGGTTAATCGAGGACGGCTTGAAGTGGTGCATGTCGGCCGGCGAGGGAAATGTAACGAACTGGGTATGAGGGTCCGCGCGGCCGACGACGAAGTTGATGGTGTGGTTGTAGAAGGCATGGTAGAAGTGGAAAACTTCTGCGGCGAGGGCGGCAACGTCGAAGGGATCGGCAGGAGTGGGTGAAGCGCGGAGATGGGCGATGCGCGCGGCGAGATGGCTGCTACCCTCGGCGGTGCGGTCGAGGAGCGCGAGGGATGCATTCGTAAAGGCGAGGATCAGGTGGACGTTGGCGGTGGCAACGCTGCTGACCAGGTAGCGAGTGCGCAGGCGTTGGAGTGTGTCGAGGAGCAGGAGGGGTAGATGATGGCGGTGGTGGTAAGAAAGTGCCAGCTCGCGGACGGATGAGAGGATGGCCACGCGGTAGTCGTGCAGCGGGGCCAGCGAGGTGTCGGGCAGGGCTTGCTGCAGTTGGACGGCGCGTAGTCGGAGGGTGTCGATGGTGGTATCAAGGGATGCGAGCAGAGTCGATGGCAGTGCTCCCTTCCAATTACTTCGATAGCGCAGACACAGCACGGGAGTCGTCAGCAACCACGACCAGGCCGCTGTCGTATCGTGACATGAAGACGCTGCCGCAGCGTCGAGATGAAACCATTCGTCCTGATGTCGCTCCTCGGCCGTCAGGGCCGCCTGCGTGGGCACCAAACTCCTCAGCCCATGCATTCCCACCAACCAAGTCTGCAGCGCTCGATCCGGTAGCACGAGGTGATGCTGCAGCCAGTGCTCCTTTGGTGCAGCGCCAGGCGTCTGCACATCCACGTGCAAACTCTTGTACAGGGCATTCGCCGCGCTCGCACGCACATCGCTATCTGTATCAATCGCGTGTGCCCACTTCAGCGCCCATTGAGCCAGCGGCATCGACGAGCGCGTTTCGGCGGGATCGAGGAGTCGCGCATCATCATATTCGTCGTCGGTGTTGTTGTCATGCACGAATGTGCCGTGCTTGTATTGTTCGTGCGCATACTCGCTGCAAGGGCCATGGCGTAGATACGCGACGGCGTGCGAGGTCCAGGTCCAGACGGATTCGGTCGAGATGGGCAGCAGTGAGGGCGAGAGTGTGGGTGGTTGCGTATGAAAGAGGAGGACGAAGCAGAGGAGGGCGCAGAGACCGAAGCGTGGGCGGCGGTCAATGTATCGGTACACGCCATTGGCATCTTCGTCTTCGTCTTCGTCTTCGTCTTCGTCATCGTCGGCAAGGTCGTCACCTTCGCGTAAATCTAATTGGGCAGGGGCGTCGTCAAAGCCCCACCGGCAGGTAAAGTAAACGCCCACGCCGATGAGAAAGCATGAAACACAGCTCGAGGGCTCAAGAAGACTGCACATGATGATGATAGACACGTCGACATGACATGGCGACATGGAGATTGTTTCAACAATAACAACAATAACAACAACAACGCGTCTCCCGGCTGCATTCCTGTCTTGTTTGTTCCCAGAGCTTTGGTGGTGTGCACGCCTCCACAGAAGCGTAATCTACCGACCGCGTGGTAGAGGAACCCAAGCGCAGCACCGTCAAACATTGACCGAAGATCAGTCAAATATTGACTAACAAGCTCGTCTGAGCAATTATTGACTTTCACTAAGCTGTGTGCATGATGACACAACACATGCAGCTACCTGTGCACAACCCTCGCAGCACTTCTTCTCACTTGACACAATTGCAACAACATCGCCGCGCACAAGCCGTAATGGTAATTCTCTCACGGCAAGAGTCCTGTCATGGCAGCATCTCGCATACGTGAACGCGTCGTAAGTTTGAACAAAACTGCCAAGCATCGTGTACAGTATTCTGCCACCCACAACCAAGTCGAATGCGACGGAGAGAAACATTGATCGAGTGCACGCACTGAACATATTGACTTCTTCCTAGGTGTATGGCCTCCGCACGGCAGATCTGGATGCGCATGCGCATGCTCATGGACATGGCACCAACAGTGCAAGCGCAAGCACCTGCACCACCACTCAAACAATGGCAAAACCCATCACATCATGGCCAGAGGCACAATCCCGACGAGACAACGACGGCCGCCCCACCGCACACCTCTACAACTGGCAAAAGAACCGCCTCGCAGCCCGTGCCCGCCAACTCGACATCACGCGGCTCGAAAGCCTCACCATGCCGTCCGCTCTCAACAACTACGCCAAAGCCAGCGCCATGTCTGCCGCCTGGCCGGCCTTTCTCGACATGTCCGACGACGAGCGAGACTACGCCCTTGACCTGTGTGCGACCTGGCTGCGCGACGCTCGCGTCAACGAGTGGTATCGGGATCCTGCGTCTTTGCCGTGGGATGAGTCGCACTACCCGGATCCTGCGACGTTGAGGTCCGCTGACCGTCACGCGTTGCGTCGTCGGGGGAGTGGTGGAGAGAACGGACACAATCGAGGAAGACGAGAGGATGGTGGCAGGCACGGCAGAGGGCAGGACGGCCGATCGGGGGAGCAGATACAGGATCGAGGAAGACGAGAGGATGTTGACAGGCAAGACCGCGGGCAGGAGCGCCGATCGGGGGAGCATGTGCAGGGTCGAGGAAGACGGGAGGATGTTGGCGGGCACGGCAGCGGACAGGAGCGAGGAAGCCGAGAGAATGTGGACACGCAAGACCGCGGGCAGGAGCACCGATGGGGAGAGCATGTGCAAAGCTACACTCGATGGGACCACCGTCGTGAGCATACCATGGAAGATTCTGCCGAGCCGTCGAGCCAGGACTCAGTCCAGCGATTGGGCGAGGGATCTGACCGCAGCCAGGTTGGGGTCGGAGAACGCTCATACCTCGATGAAGACGACGACGAGGACGACCACGCAAATGCCACCGCCTCGCGCAGCGCCAGCGAGAGCAACCTCAGTCACTCTTCAAACACCGCCAAGCTCCACCAACAGCACGCCCAAACCGACTCTCAGACTCCACTCAAGTTCCGCTTACCCGCCTGCACAACGAGCCAAGGCATCGAACTTCCAGCTGGCACAATCGTTTCCTACATCAGAGATAGCAGTGGCGGTAAGCAAGCCCTCCACCAGTTCCACTTGACTTGCATCGCAGTTTTGCTAATCAACTGTGCACCAGGCTGGGCCAAGGTCGAAACAGATGACGCGAAGCGACACTGGGTTGCTCGTGGTCTGCTGCGAACAGTACAGTGAAAGAGAGGGTGATGCCAACAGTGAAAGAGATACAGTGAAAGAGAGCGAACAGTGAAAGAGAGCGAACAGTGAAAGAGAGCGAACAGTGAAAGAGAGCGAACAGTGAAAGAGAGCGAACAGTGAACGAGAGCGGACCACCTCACTACTCACGGCCCTTGCGAGCGACGGACATGCTCCTTCCCGCCGAATGTGTGGGCACATCACACGTCAGACATCATGCGCATCAGCTCGCTTTCTGCTTCGAAAAGGCGCTGCACTGTGGCTGGGTTGATTCTGTGAGCACGGTGATGGATCTTTGGCTACAGATCAACGTCAAAGGAATATTTTCTCCAGGCGAACCATCGGTCCCAGCTGTGCACATGTGTGATCTGTGCTTGAGACTGCTGCACGACTGGCAAGGTGAATCAGCTCTGGACCGCAGATGAGTGACATCTCGGCAAACACATGTCTTGGTGGCAGTCTCACTTCGATTCACCAACAAAGCCAGCTGCAGCTCATCTAGGCCTTTATCTACCTTGACATCACTGCACCTACCTTGTGAGCGCTGATTGTCTGCACAATCTTTTCTGCAAAAGACATCCTGTTCTACTGACCAGGCAGACCTATTCCGCGTAACCTCTCTCCACGCGCATATATCTACATTACGTACCGCATTTCCTTCCCTCGAGTACAGCACCTCAACATCGCACCCTTCTTCCACGCTCCCACATGAGCGTCTCTACGCTCTCATGGTTAACCCGAACGACTTCAATACATGGAGTCTTGAGGACCAACACACGGCCGAGGTACAATGCCAAAATGCCATACTTCGCCTGCAGCGCACGGAGCGGCGTAAGAGACGTCGACGCCTCCGGAATGCATTTGCTGCAGCTGCTGGTCGGGGGGTGTGGACGTTGACAGTCCCCATCAGTTTTCTTGCGACAAGCCACCGCTGGCTACACTCTGCACAGGGCCTCTTCTTCTGCGCGGCCCTCGCCATGGCATTGCTGGGGTATTGGTGTGTTGTCATGCCATGTCACGGTCCCTTCTTGGCCACCGCCTCAGTCATCTACTCGGTCTTCACTGGACAAGATAATGACGATTTCTGCGCAAGGATTCGACACACACAAGACACGCTGAAGCAAAGAATCCCACGCTGGCAAGAACCACTTGTCAACATCACCGACTCTACGACGAGACCGCCGCCGCCACTTTCAGACACCGCATCGCTCTCCATGCCCGGCTTGGATTTCTCCTCCGAGATGATAGCCAGCAGCCACCTTCATTCCCGCGGCATCCAAACTTGGCTCGAAAATTACAGCGACTTTGGCATTCTTCGCCACGACGAGCTCACCGCCCAAGCCAAAGACGTCGTCAACGCATGGACCACACAGGCCCACGAACATCGCCGCGTGGAGAAAGACATCAGAACTTTTGTACGCCATTCCACCAAGTCCCTCGACGTGCTCATCCGCAGAGTCTCCGGCCAAATTTCCACAATCTGGATCATCGACCGATTCCCCACCTGGTTCCGCCGCCGCCTCCCCATCGCCACACTCGAAGACGACATCGCACGCTTCTCCACCACCCTACGTCACCATCTTGACCGTCGCATCGCCAGCGCCCAACACATGTACAACCTCACCCTCTCCACCGAGTTCAAAGTCACAACCCTCCACTCTACCATCCAAACCTCCCGAACCGACTTCCAACGCATCTGCGACCCCGTCTACCTCGAGCGCGAACAGGCTTCCAATCGATGGTACTGGCTTCCTAACATTTTCCAGCACATCTTCTTCCCTTCGCCATCCCGTAAAGCCAGTTTGCTCCGTGTATGCGACCCCTTCCCCTCTTCGGAAGACTACCGAGACCTTACCGAGAGGCTCCGCACCAATAGTACGATTTTGGGAGAGCTTGCCTTGCAGAGTGTGCGGAAGTATGCGGAGTTGAGGGAGTTTTTAAGGGATGTGGAGATGAGGCGGAGGGATTATTGGAGGAGGGGAGATGAGGAGGGGGAAGAGGAGGAGGAGGGGAATGTAGCGTTGAGTGAGGAGTTGGCGGGGCGGATTGTTAGGTTGAGGGATGCTATGAGGATGGGGATGGGGGTGTGGGGTGGTGGTGGGATGGGGGAGGGGAAGGAGGGGAAGGATGGCAAGGAGTAGGAGTAGGTGGTATAAACGTGAGGGAGATGGAAGGCGAATACTATTTAGCTCGTACGCAATCGCTATTTGGCATGTAGACCCATATTGCAGTCGTAGCGATATCAGCTCAGCGCCCCAATATAGAGGTGTTTACTCACCAAAATAAGCATGCTTGGCGAACTTCGGCTCGCGCGAATACTACTGTAAGCTTACATCTTTCTCAACTTATAAAGTCATTAACAACACTACACTGCAACTACTATGTTATATATATAGCATCGGAAACGCTGTCGCATATACAATCTAAGCCCATTGTGAAAGTCTTAAGTCAATTGGACGGTGTAGTGTTAAGCAACAATTGCAGGTGCAACATCGTTACTCATTAGGCTGCAGTATCGCAGCCGCGCATAGAAACAACACCTAGGACGACGACGAGACGACGTGATATGAACGCGAATACTGCAAGATAACAAGTCTTCTCCGGCATACACTAGGATATGTATAAGGAGCGAGATTATAAGTTATAAAGTGGGTCTACATGCCAAATAGCGATTGCGTACAAGCAAAATAGTTCTTGCCGAGATAGAAGGGAGAAGACGAGAAGTAATACGTATGTAACGTGATGGAATGTGTCCCTATTGTGCTACTGTATTATCGTTAACCTTATTTTTACCCTGAAGTTCGATCTCCGCTCCAACCTTAACCTAAACCTTATCCTTATCCCTATCCCTACTATCATTACCCTCGACTCCAAATTACTTTACTCCCACCCCGCCCGATCTATATAATATAACACGCTACAATCCACAGATGACAATACGTATAGAGGTAGATATATAGCAAGGTAGGCAAATATATACAGCGCTCGTCATAGCGGGCCGGCAAGGTGTGTGTGTGGACTGTGCAGCAAAACTGCAACTGGCCCGCCCCTACACTCCCGATCCCTCCGTAGCCTCGTCGCAATCTCGTTTCTTCGTTTCTTCGTCTCGTATCTTGGACGACGATATGCCTCGACCAGTATACACCCCCAAGAAGGGCAAGCGAAGAAGTATAGTATGCCAGCTCGTTATGAAGTGGCGATCGCGAATCGTGGGGAAAAAACGCACGCAATACTAAAGTGTTGCGATCGTGATCTGTCTCTGGAATTTCTGTTGCAGTTTTGATTTGGCCCGGTAGGCTGGCTGGCTGGCTGAGAGGATGGTGGATTATGCTTGCTGGTGGTGAGACGTTGCTACGCTATGTGTGTGTGTGTCTCTCTGTCTGTCGCTCTCGTGCTATCTCCCTCTCTCTCTCTCTCTCTATGTCTCTCTCGCTCTCTAATACTACTCCTCCTTCTTCTTTGTCTCTATCCTACGCCTCTCTCTCCCTCTCTCTCTTATACACACAAATCTACATTCCCTACCACTACTCCTTATCTTTCTCCGTCCCTTCAATTCCCTCGCTTACCCTTTCTCTCTCTGTGTGTCTCTCTCTCGCTCTCTACTACTACTCCTCCTTCTTCTCCATCTCCGTCCCACGCCTCTCTTTCTCCCTCTCTCTCTCTTACATATACACACACACTTACTCTCTCACGTTATGGCCCTCTCAAATACTCTTAAACACTCTTAAACACTCTTATACATATATACACTCTTCCTCTTCTACTTACTTACTTCATTACACTCTCTCGCACACTCTCTCGCACACTCTCTCGTATACTCTCTCGCACACTCTCTTCTATACTCTCTTCTATACTCTCTTCTATACTCTCTTCTATACTCTCTTCTATACTCTCTTCTATACCCTCTTCTATACCCTCTTCTATACTCTCTTCTATACTCTCTTCTATACTCTCTCTCTTACTCTCTCTCTTACTCTCTCTCTTACTCTCTCTCTTACTCTCTCGTCTACTCTCTCTCGTACACTCTCTCGTACACTCCCTTATATACTCCCTTATACTCTCCCTTATACTCTCCCTTACACTCTCCCTTACACTCTCCCTTACTCTCTCTATTACTCTCTCTATTACTCTCTCTCTTAAAAGACTGGATGCACTTAATCTGAGTTGTGGACAGTTGGCCAAATGGAGACTGGAATGAGTCATCCTCATCATCCTCTATGCTATAGACTGTGCTACTGGCTGGCTTGGACTTCTTTACATCTGTAAATGAACCCGATGATGTTTGTTTGAGTTTGCCAGTTGCCCTGGAGTAGAACCCTGTTTCCATAATTACACTTATACTCTAGAGCCATCGCATTCCGTATGCACTCTTTAAAACATGCTACAACTTCTCCAATGTGCTCCTAACCACCTTGATATTAGAGTATACCTGATCCGTGGACTGTGATGTGTGGACCGCTTCCCTTCCCTTAAGTTAGTCTCGATGATCTGAATGACCAATTCAATTTGCCTGTTACAGGATGTAAGATGTTCACAGAGTCCGGTTTGGATTCGTATATTGCCAGGCACGATTCGTAACTTATTAAGCACTTATAGACACACTTGTCTGTGACAACAATGAATATTAGATGTGTTTGACCAATGACTACATTGCTCCACTTAACATTGTTAGGTCTTACAATTCTATGCTCTAGCAGTAAGTCAACGAATAGAACTGTGTACTTTCTAAGCAGTTGACAGCTTGAACTTGTCTTCATAATGTAAGGACTCCCCTTGTCCTAAGAAGTGAAATGTAATATAGAGTGTCTCTTCACTGTCTCATGGCTGACACCTGAAAGATGAACTGTAGAATTGGTGATCACTGGTTGGATGATCGAAGAGGATATTGTAACTTGATCTTGAAACCAATCTGTAGTAGACGTGTCTGTGAGTGTTTTTAGAAGAGGAGATCAAGACACGTGGTCGATAAAGAGATGACGAGACCACAAGATTCACATTGGCATATTTGCTGAATCCATCTGAGTATAAAGGTGTGTGGCTCCTTGATGTGCTTCTATGTCGAGATCTAGAGTACAATTCTGTACACTTGTTTGTCAGATCTAATGGGATTTGAACCTCACAGTATACATTCCCCTCAGCATATTGAGATATCTAAGAAGTGAAACCCTACAACCTCAGATCCGATCCTGTTTTCCTGAGATCATGGAAGGGACATATGCACGCAGACTGTCCTCACTCATGCACATAATGCAACCAGGGAGTCGGAACACAATGTTCTTCTGACCATACATGGACATGGATATCAGAAATATGGTAGTGCTTATGACAGGCACCGATTCCTTCACTGTTGAAATCAATTTCATGGACCTTTCGATGATACACAAGATAGATTCGTTCCCATCCCTTTCAAGGTTCTTAAAAGAGTCAGGGATAGGACATAGAATTGTATTTATTTATAACCCTTCTTTTCTTGACATTCATATGGAACTTGCAAACTCTATGGACTCCGTGGTGTGGTGCACACCTGCCAACAGAGATCTCACATACTCTTCATCGGATAGTTCAGAATCTGTACAGCACTTTGTATATCCATGATCAAAGTCCCCTCTATGTACCGGATTCTCTCTCTTACTCTCTTTCTCCTTGTGTGTGTGTGTGTGTGTGTGTGTATGTCTTACTCTTTCTCTCTCTCTCTATGTGTGTGTGTGTGTTGAGGCTATGCTATAATACACAAGGCTATACTTTCATTTCTCTCGTTCATCTCCATGGAAATAGGGTGTTGATTACTCGTTTAATCTTTATCGAAGCGAACCGAAGATGTAGTAAATAGTCAAGTCAGTCTGTTAGGTCCTGTTCCCTTCGCTTCCCTACTAGGGCTTTCTTTCGTGTATGCTTTAAACGCTTTTTCTTCGGTGCAGGGAAGGCAGGGGTTCTCGATTCTTCCCTTTCCAAGATGGTGAAATCAAGGGAAAAACTCCTCGAGTGCACGAGGATGATGCTCTCTCATCAAGGCCCTAGGCCTGGTGGTCGTCTTGAACGTTCTCTGTGGATGGAGATTTCGACGAGAGAGCTTCTGAAGATCCTCTCTACCTGCTTCTACAACAGCGAAAGAGTATGCCTGATACAGACTAGCCTACTGCTGCGAGCGAGACTCCCTTTCCCAATGATGGCGATATATTCGAGGTCTTCCTCGTGTCAGAGCGAGATGCTTTCTCTGCGAAAGATACTCACTCCCCAGATGATGGCGATGGGTTCTTCGTCTTTATCGTACCGGAGCGAGATGCTTTCTCTGCGAGCTGTATACGTGCTACCTTGAAGAAGAGTGTTGATAGCGCGGGCTGTGTAAGGTTGTATCGCTTCATGAATGCTTCGACACTGGCAGTGTCGTTGTCGTCATGGTCTCCTCGTGGGTCGTCTTCACCAGTGGGTTCTCTTTCGGAAGTCGTGATCTTGGTGGAGGAAGTGAGGTCCTGCTCGGTAGGATTTTCGTCGAGGCTCGCGGACAAATCGTATGAATGCTTTGCGAACTCGTTGCAGCTCTCGCAAGGAGAATCGCTGTAGTGACTGGTGACGTTCACTTCGGTAAGCGCTGCCACTTCTCCATCGTCCTCGCTTTGATCCCCTTGCAGCTTATCCTCGTCACCACCTTCAAAATTGCCACTCTGCTGTTGTTCATGATCGTCCCAGTCCGCCGCCACTCCTCCATCGTCATTGCTTTCATCCTTGTGTAGCATATCCCCGTCATCACCTTCAAAGTCAACACTCTGCTGCTGTTCATCATCGTCACCATCCGCCGCCACTTCCACATCACTATGACTTTCCCCCTCGGCCTTCTGCTGCAGATTACTACCTTCCCTGTTCTGCCATGCATAGTTCTCCTCCACTGTACGGCCGCTGGGATCGATTCCGCTCGCAAGGTGATGGGCCTTCTTCTTGATACAGTCGAGAATAAAGTCGTCTGCCATGTCGGCGCTTCTCAGCGTCATGATGAACATCTTGATCTCATCCTGCTGGTCTTTGCGAAGAGCTTGAACGACGTGGAGGATATCCAGGGTCTCAGCTGCTTGTTCGTCATCGTCATATGCTACTGGCTGATGTTGAGATAAATGCTTGTACTGAGTGGCAGCAGTCTGTCGTGAAAAAGGTTTGTGCCGGATAGCAGCAGTCTGTTCTGGTGAACTCTTGAGCCAGAAAGTAGCCTTGCCAATCGCTTGCGGCTTCTTGTCGATGCGAGCAGCTTGTGGGAGTCGTGGCGAACGCTTGCGCAAGTCGAGAACAGCGTTGAGTAACGGCTCCTTCTCGACGACGTGCTTAGTGGCAGACCAGCCAATGTCTTCTTTCACGCCAAGAGTTGTTCGCTTTCCCCTCTGGTCATAAGCCGTTCGTGCTTCGTCGGACTGGTTGATGTACTGGGCAAAAGCCTCGCAGGCAGATCTTCCGGGTCCATCGTCATCAGAGATCTCTTGTTCCTCCTCTACAGAGTGTCCTTCCACCTGACTTACTTCCTTCCTAACCGGCTGGCGCTTCTGCCCATGGACCTCTGCTCGCGTTTCGGCCTCGTCGTCTGATCGCTGCTTAACATCGCGTTCGCCGACATGCTCGACGCTGCGGTCCTTAGTAATATAACCCTGCAGAACGAGCTCCGAGATGACTGCCTTCTTCAGCTGCTCCTTGGACATGCCTGGCAACTGCTTCGGCTGATGACAATACTCATGGCCTGTCTACACATGCAGCTCGTGCATTCCAGCGGATCGAAGTTGCTGAAAGGAAAGGCTGCCTTTCTTAGCTACTTTACATAAAGCCTGGGAGACCTCGACAGCGTCATCATTGGTTATACGGACGAGGCCTGGAAGTCCGGCAGGTGCCACGGTGCTGTAGATGGTGTCGACGAGCTTTCCAATGCAGACATGAGCAACACGCTTTCCAGCGGAAAGCGGCAGTCCAATCGCTTGCGCGAGATCGATAATGTCTTTGACTGTGGGCAGGTTAACGGATGAGAACCCGCTGTGTTGTGATGGACGTTAGTCATGTATCTGTCATAGCACGTAGCTGAGATAACGCACCGATTCAGAGCGAAGCGCACAATCGTCGTCTTGTGCTGCGTCCAGGTGAAAGGCTTTGCCGCAAGAATGTCAGTTTCATTTAAGCCGGCGAAGATGGGAATGTAGGTCCTGTCATCTTCATCGACTTTGCACTCCTCCTCGCCAGCGTGCTCTCCATGAGAGCGCAAATCGCCCTCACTTGGAGCCTCACGAGTGCGGTTCTAGGTAGTGGAATCGTCAGTAAATAGGAGCATGGCCTAGAGTAGTTCTTTACACGCATACTCGCTTGATAGCACGACGTGTACGTGCAGACTTAGCCGCCATTGTAGAGGGAGTAACGGTATGATGTATGAGGGGTGTCCGATGCCCTTTATGATTTCCCTCCAGCGAGCTTGGATCGGAATAGCTGCCTCCGAATTCGGGAGCATGTTCCCTCCCTTACGCGGGGCATCATTCCAGGTACTAGTACGAACAAGATATTGTGAGAATTTAATGTAAATGCGCGGAAGACTGCAGTCTGCAATGCCAATACAGTGCATACTAGATTGCGGTTCCTGTGTTTGCTACTGAGTAGTGCCCGACAGCAGCTTACCATTCACCAGCCATGACATCTGTGAGAGAACAGCAAAGCACGAACCCATTCAGAAAGCATCCTCTGGCACCTCCAAATGTCTTTGTGAACATATCTCCACTTCGTGCAGACGACAGGAGATAGCAGCCCAGAGAGGGCGCTCACTAGGCACGCGCTGGTGAGCTTGCGTCTTTCACTCGATTGCCAGGCCGCAAAGCCTTTAGACGCGAGTGGCCAGAATGAACAATCGAGCCGACTGAGCTGCCAGCTGTTGATACAACAGAGGAGGAGTAGAAGCAGTACTTCAGAGATGCAGTCAAGGAGGTGGACACAGATGAAGAGTTGCAACTCGAGCGGGTCCAGCAGCATTTCTTCGATTTCCGCGAGTATGATGGGGCGTTGGATCTGCAGCGCGAGCTATGCGCTGCTAGCCTTCGCAAGCCCGTGAGGATGTTGCATCAGGAAAAGAATTGCAGCTAAGTGAGCTCTAGATTGATGCGGGGATTCCCTCATCTTCGGTTAGGTAGATGTGGCGATGCTTGCACGTATCGACGCCGGCAATTGTCTGGTCTTCCAGCCATTCATAATGCTGACTGGCATGATCACCCTCGAGACTGTGCCTCTCAACCGCATTGGCGAAGAACAGAGGGCGGACATTAAGCGGGCTGTGCGACGACTCGAGGGCGATACGCTTGTGCGATTGTGCAAGATCACGGCCGACAACAAGCAGCTGGAGCCGGCCATGTACACCAATGTACACGAAGGTGAGTGAAATGTGTGCCCGCGGAAGTCGTCGTTGGCTGACCTCTTCGTTAGTCCACTACCAGCGCTTGCTGTTCTCCGCAGAACAACGCGCCACCAAGGAGCTGGGCGCCATTTTGCCAGAGATTGGAGACCGCATCGGCTTGATTGTCGTCGACGAGATGCACCATGTTATCAAGTGGAAGAAGTTTCGACCTGCCTTCGGAACCCTGTATCAGCTGCGCAGCGTCTTGCGGTCTAATAGTCCGGTGCTTGGAGTCACCGCTACCGCAACCACAGTTGAGCTCGAGTATCTGATTGAGAATGCCGGCTTCGGCGAGGTGGGCGATGAGTCATTCATGACTGGGATAAGCAGCAGCAAACAATTGTCCCCGGGTGTTCATACTGACCAGTATCCAGATCTTGCGCGCCAGTGTAGACCGTCCAGACGTGACATACATCTTGCAGACCATTCTGAAGAAAGATCCCGGCAACTTCATGCGCTGTACTTCTTGCTTTGCGTTGCCATTGACGAGCAAGGTGAGGCAACGGCACAGGGCATCCAGAAGACGGTCATGATGGGCGCCTCACCATTGACCAGGGTCTAGCGACCATCCGTCACGAGCTGGTGCTGCTGACTGAAGACCAGCCTATGGGCTCAACCAAATACACAGATGGTCCAGGTAGCGAGAATGTCACTGAGACTGTGTCATTCTACACCACTCGCATTGCCACCTACGACCAGGATCTGCGGTGCAGCCAGTTGAAGTTGCCCGAGCCCGTGGTTCGCATACTGTCAGGCACAGCCGCTGTGGCAACTGGTACCAACGTGTCTGACATTTGAGGTCGTTCTCTCCTGAAAGATGCCTATCACCAAGGACATGGACGATGTGCTGCGGAAGTTCGGTCGATCAGGGCGCGTGCTCGAAGGCGACGACAACCATAATAAGGGCGGTCTCGAGGGCTGCAACCATACATACATGATTTCACGCGAAGAGCAAGCGAAGAAGCCGAGCAGGTGGTGTGTTCGTAGGCTGGTATTGCTCCTGTGCCACCACCAGCTCGAGCAAGCAGACTGAGAGAGGTTGCATTTCCTGGAGAAGGCCATAACGAAGAGGCGGATCGCATGACGGATTCTGGGTCCGATTTCGATGACGACGAAGATACCATCCACAGCGCCTCCCAGACATCTCGCGCCGCTGCTCAGATATCTCGTGCTGCTAGATCGGCTGCAGCAGACGCATCTGCGGACAATGCTGCGAAGGATAACTGGACCAAGCTTGAGATGGAGTTTCGCGAGGAGATGCCGCCCATTCTTCGGCTGGCATGGAATGGTGGATATAACAAGAAGGCACCTCGCTGCTTTCGTAAAGTCATCCGGTCGTACCTGTCCGATGCCGAGAAGATGTAAGACGACACACCTCCGGTCGAGCCAAATCACTGTTGCAGCATGTGCAACCCGAATCTCCTCAGCTTGCTGACCTAGCGACATCCATCCGAGATACCGCAGCCTCCAACTGCTTGCCTTGCAGGTACTAAGCAGCGCTTCACAGTGCAGCACGTTAAGGACTTCTTCGCAAAGCAGGCTGAGAAGGTTTTCGGCAATGACACCTGCGGCAACCGCATGTTCACTGTGGCCTCCAACTACCTCGTTCCAGACGATCTGATCTTGGACATGTGCGATGCTTTGCGGTTCCAGAAGCCCGATGCCATGACCATCGGCTGGACCGCCATTGGTGAAGCGGGCGAGTGGAAGGCCTCTTCGGATTGGATGGACGATAATGGGAATAAAAGGAATGTCAACCCAGTAGAGATAATGAAGGCCATAGACCGCATGATGCGATTGGCGTATGCGGACCGTTAGAAGTACCGTGACGACATCAAGCGCGAGAAGGACGCTACCAAAGCGAGCCAACTCCGCACCAGCAGTATCAGCCTCTATACCACCTCGGCAGACACTAGCCCAGACCTGTGAGAAGGCATTGAAGAGGACGAAGGAGTCTGCTACAGCTGCCACTGCCCTCAAGAAGCAACAGAAGCAGGGAGTCGCTGCTGCGGAATCTGCCGCCGCTGCCACTCCCACTCCCACTCCGGCTGGGGCTGGACCAGTCACTTGCCCAGGTCGTACAGCGCCAACACCAGAAGAGTATCCAGACTTCACTGGTCGTGTTGATAGGACTCCTGGTCGTGATGCCGAGTCCTCGCCTGCGTCCAGTAGAGCTAGACCATTAGCTCCTCGTCGTCTGCGGAAAGGCAAACCAAGCCGTACGCCAGTCGCTGGCGACCGTAACCAGTAGCAGCAGCAGAAAGACGACTATTTCGCGTGCGAGCGAGACCTTGAGCAGGCAATGGATGAAGCTGCCGCTGCCACTGTGCACCAACAGAATGCGGCACTGTTCCAGTCGTCGCGCCGGTCGCAACATGACTTCTTGCACGTGTACGTGAGGGTGCAGCTTGGAATATTGATGGAGAGCTAAAGGCAGCCAGCTCAAGTGCTGGTCGTGGTCGTTGATGATTGTTGATGATATGAATGAAGGAGAGTGTGAAATCGATAACATAGGTGGTGTTGGCCATGCTTAGGATGTGTTTCGTCATAGCGCGCGCTTAAGAGGGTTCGGGCCGGGCGGTTCACGGCTGCACGCGATGCAGGGTACGGTCTCATCAAAGTGGGGCATCGTGTAGCTGGCCACCGTCAATGTTTGATGCAGTCGCCCTACACTTTCCTCTCGAGTCGTGCTTCGCATGTTGAACCACAACTTCACCTTCAATCTCAGGACTTTTTGTTACGAGACTTGTCTTTCTTTTAGGAGGGACGACTTCCTATTGAGAGGTATAGAAGTATAATGTGGAGCGTGCACAGTCGCATGCCGTACCTTAGACCAAGCATTGGGCTAGGGAAAATAGTAAAATAGTAAAACAGTAATAGTAAGAGTCAAGATTAAAGAGTAGTTACTATTTACTATTTACTATTACTACTTACTATTACTATTTACTCTTACTATTTACTATTACTATTTACTATTACTCTTTACTATTACTCTTTACTATTACTACTTACTATTACTACTTACTATTACTACTTACTATTACTACTTACTATTACTATTTACTCTTACTATTAGCTCTTACGCTTTACTCTTACTATTTGCTATTACTACTTACTGTTACTACTTACTATTACTATTTACTATTACTATTTACTATTACTATATACTATTATAAGGTTAGTAACTTTAATATTATATAGTGTATAGTAGAGGTAGGTAGTTTAAAGCCTCTTATAATTATCTAGAACTACTAAGTAAGTAGATAGATCTAAAGTAGATAGATCTAAGGGGAATAGTAGTAGAGAGGTATTATTTAACTTAGGTAGTACGTAGGTAAATAGGTAGGACTCCTTTAATTACGAGTATAATCCTATATTATCTATAAGCTCTTTATAATCTTCTACTACAAGCGTATATATTATCTACTACTATAGTATATTAATATATTACTACTTAGAAGGGTTAGTATATACCGCGCGTGACATATTATTATTATTAGAGATATCTACGCTCTTATTAGTTTATCTATTATTAGTAGATCTAACCTAGTTCTTGAAAGTTATAGAGATTATAGTAGCTTTTACTATTAACCAATTAGATAGCTTAAAATTACTATTAACTTTAGATTAGTAGTATTATTTAAATTAAGCTAACTTGCTATATTGAGGCTAGTGTAGCTTATAGCTAAGAAGGAGTTAAGGAACTTATTAGTATATAGGCTAAAAAAACTATTACTACTAAGTTAGTTCTTCTAACTAGTTACGAGTATTTTAGTATATACGCTAAGCCGGTATAGACTACTTAGCTAGTTCTTCTATTCCCTTAGCCTATACTATATTTTAATTCTAGTAAGCTATATATACATTATAGTACTATTTAGACTCTTTAGTAGGTTCTACTATTAATATTTAGTTAATAGACGTAGCATATCCTACTATTAGTATAGATAGATTATTATAAGAGCGATGTCCCGTACTTTATACCTAACCTAACCCGACTAAAAGGTATAGTATCCGTAGATAGCTACTAAGGGTAGCACGGGTATATATCCCTTTACTAATGTTACGTACCCCGAGCCCGTTACGTAAACCCCTTATAATTATACCCCCTTCTAAACGTACCGGCCCCTGTAAGGCGGTACAATTCTTCGTTGTTAATTACTAAGTAATATTAACTCCGAAACTACTAGTCATACGCGCGTATAAAACGCCTACGTATCGTAATCGGAACTAATAGACCGATTACGCTACGCACGTACGAAACGCCTACGTACGTAATCGTAACCAATAGACCAATTACGACACGTAGTCTCCGTACGACTAGTCTCTTAGCTCGCTAGCGAGAGAAATAGGAATCTATCTTCTACTAAGGCTCGAAATATAATCTATCTTACGTAGCTAAGACTTAAAACCTAAACCTTAGGTAAACTAGTAACCGTAGACACTCTTATAAGAGCGATGTCCCGTACTTTACACCTTACCTAACCCGACTAAAAGGTATAGTGTCCGCGGTTAGTAACCGAGTATAGTACGGGTATATATCCGTTTACTAATGTTACGTAACCCGAGCCTATTACGTAATTCCCTTATAGTTATAGAACGTAGTCTTATTAAAGAGTACGTTCTTTATACTTATAATCCTATCTTAAGAAGGACTCTAGATAAAGTAGATGTTAGTATAATTATATCCGACTAGATATCTATAGTACTTACGCTAAAGTCTCCGGCCCGCTACGTTATTTTTCACGCGACGCGTTTACACGTTTCTCTACCTTTCTTCTTTAACACTATAATATAGCAATACTACGCACTCCGTTAGCGCCTATATTAGTAAATAGGGTAGCTAGACACGAGTTAAGTCCTTCGTTAAGATCCTAGGTATGTAGGGTATAGCATTATAGTAATATACTAACCGAGATCTTAAAGTAGGAGAAAATCCCTAAATCTACTATCTAGACCGTAATTAAGAACATTACTAAGACAGGTACTATAACCTTAGTATACCGTAGTAGCCGCCCTAAGAAGATATAGTCGCGTCGTAAGATACGGCGTATCGTTAATGCGGCACGAAGAATCTAGAGTATTCTTATACTAAGCGTATCCGTAACCTCTATCTAGAAGTTAAGCGCGTTACGATTTAATAACTTCTTAATATCTATAATATTAAAAAATAGAAAGTAGCGAAGAGACTAGTACTTATACCTAAATACGTAAGGCTCTAACTTACCTTCGCGTTAAAATTGGAGTATCTTACTATTTAAGAGTAGCTTAACATCCTCTTTTAAGACGAGTGCTCCGTAGAGTAAGGAATAGGTAAGAAACGCGACTAGTGCTTTTATATATTCTACTAGAAGTAGGACCGTAAGATAATCTAAACATATTATAAAGGTAAGGACGTATTAGTAATAGTATAGGCCGGTATCTACGATAAAGGTAAACGTACTAAATTAGTAGTAATAAGGCGTAATCTAAACTCTCTAAGGAAGGGCTACTCTACGGTCTCCTACCTTAAAGTTCTTAACGAAGGACTACTTCTAATCTACTCGGACGACGACATAAATAGGATTATATTTATATAAGATAATGCTTTGATATATAAGGCTCGAAAGGTGTTACGTTAGTTTAAAGAACACGGTATAAACGTACTTATAGATTAGCCGCTATATAGCCCGGATCTTAACCTAATCGAGTATCTATAGTTCTTACTTAAGGAGTACGTATATTTTATTAACCTACGCTTTAATAACATCTAAGGCGTAGAGTAGTAACGTAGGGAACTTAAGAGGATACTACCTATCGTATAGGTACGTATTCCTACGTATAGGGTACGTACGGTATTAGAGAGTATACTAAATAGGGTATAAGTATAAGAGCGATGTCCCGTGCTTTATACCCTACCTAACCCGACTAAAAGGTACAGTGTTTACGGTCGAGTAACCGAGGACAGCACGGGTACATATCCCTTTACTAATGTTACGTAACCTACGCCCGTTACGCAATCCCCTTATAATTATACCCCCTTCCGGACCTACCTATTAGGTTTAGTATAACCTAATAATATTACAAGTTAAGAAGACAAGCTCAATCGGGTTTGTTCTCGGGCCGATAGAAAGTTAAGGGAGAGTAATAAAGCAGTAGCTGTCTTGTCTTGTAAAGACTAAGTAGCAGTAAGGCAGAGGTTAAATTATAGTGTATTCTAAACAGTGATATTGAACAGTAAGTCAAACGCATCAAAAGTATAAGGGATTCTTAGCGTTCCTAAATATAAAGGAAATTCGTAGATCTCGGTAATTAGTCTAATCATTCTAAGTATAAGTAGCCTAATTAGTCTAAGCATAAGCAGTCTAATCATCCTAAGTCTAAGCGCTTAGGTAGGATAAATTACGTGCTCGTCTCGTTATTATAATTCTAGGGTCTATAGGAATTATTCCGTAACACTATCCCCTTTTTAGCCTAGCTTCGTCCCGAAGCTTCATAAGCCGTTATTATTTCTTATAGTAATAGTTAACTATGTCTTCTTCCTCCTATAAACGCCGTTAACGACTTACTCTAGATACTGAAATTTCTAGTATTAAAATAGCTCTATATACGAATTGTTAGAAGTCTCGATCCTCGGGCGTAGTAGTAAAGTATATCGTAGGTTCTCGGTCTAGGAAGTGTTCGGCCTATATTCGAAAAGGCTAATAAGGACTACGACGTGCGTCTTTCTCGTCTAGAGTAGGAACGTCTTCGCGATTCGCGCGATAAGCTTAAGCTAGAGCTTAAGAAGATTAAAGAGAAGGAGGTGCGCGAGGAGCTAGCGTCTCTTAAGTAGGCGTCGGGGGTAGAGGTGTCGCCTTCGCTAGTTTCTTTCTCGGATATCCTAGAGATACCCGTAAACGACTAGGCGGCGCTTTCTAGGGTAGAGTCCTAGGGCGAGTCCCTAGGGGTAGAAACTTATTAGGGTATTTATTTGTAAGTTCTCCGTTTCCCTTATTGAAACCGGTTATGTAGCTTAGTAGTTAGAGCGTCGGGGCATAACCTATATATTAATAAATTCTCCTTACCCTTAGGCGAAGGTTCGTTAAAGGTATCCTAAGGTCGTAGGTTCGATTCCTACTTTAACTACTTTCTAGTAGATTAGTCTCTAGCGGAGGTCGATCTATTAGTACGTTTTTAGTACTCCTAGATCCTTTGCTAACAGTTCTATAGGTGTTCTTTTAATTCCTAGGTATTTTCTAATTCGTTGTATCCTTTCTACTTATTAAGGTATCGCTAACCTCTTCTGTCTAGGATTCTTTCGACTTCGAATTCGTTTTCTACTTCCGGCTCGAAATGGAAGCTCTCTTAGCAAGGTGTCTCGGTGTCCGCTAGTTCTAGCTTAGAGATATAGAAGACTAGGTGGATTTTTACGTCTAGTAGTAGTCATAGTCGGTAGTTAACTAGTCCTACGACTTTATCGATAAAAAATAGTCCGACCTTAACGTAATCTAGTTTCTTAGTCTTTCTTCTTGTTCTTAAGTTTTTTATAAGGAGATAGACCTTATCCCCCTCTTTTAGTAGAGGTGCTATTTTTCTCGTGTCTTACCGTTGTTAAGACAGTTTACGTTATATATCTTCGATCGCCTTACGTGTTTCTTTATGCACTTCCTTAATAGTATCCGTCGTTACGATTGCTCTTTCGGCTTATAGGTAGGATCTAGGTGTTCCGAATAGGTTAGGATCTTTACTAAAGTTCGTATAGAATAGTATCGTTAAAGTTGTCTCTAATTTATGGTTGTTTAGTGCAATCTACGCTATTAGTTGTAATAAAACCTAGTTGTCTTATGCGTAGTTAATGTAGTGTCGTAGGTATTGTTCTAGCGTTTAGTTTATCCTTTCGTTCTACCCGTCTATCTCCGGATAATATGCTATTAATAGCTTATGTTTAATTCCGATCGTTCCTATAAGCGTCTTCTAGTAGTTCGATGTAAATAGCTTATCTCTATCCGTTATAAACGCTTAAGGGAATCCGTAGTATCGGATAAGTCTATCTAGTAATGTCTACTAACTACCCTATGTAGGCCTATCCGAGTTGTAGTGGTGTAGAGCGGCGCTTATATAAGTAGAGGTATTTGCCGGTCCCGGGACCGTGAAATCAGGTCACGTAACGAGTAGCGCAGTAGCTAGATAAAACAAGAGGATTAGCGGACCTAAACCCCTATGCCCTCTACTCGAGAGGTATAAATTGAATTAATGCCTTGATGCTACGCTTACAATGCTTAGCTACGCATTATATATCTTAACAGCCATACTAGGTCCTGCTAGCTTACCTAAATGTCCAATTAAACCTAAATGAAATTAGGGCAAGTTAGACCTAAGGGACTCCCCCCCCCTCTAAACCTAAGGTTAATACAACCTATTAGTCGTTAATATATCCTCCCCCATTACGAACCTGTCCTTAGGTTCTAAAGCAGTAAGCCCGGGCAACACAGGTAGCGCAGTTAGTCGCTATAAGCTAAGGTAATCTTATAGTAGCACAGTAGCTCACCCTACCATTTAGCTTAACATATAAGATGTTAGGCAATCCTAGGGCCTACTAGCGACAGTTTATGAAGATCGAAAGGATCCTTCTAATAGAGACCGTAATAATGACGTTAATAACCGCGACTCGCATCCGTCGCACTACACTAACGCATGCTACGAAACTAGCGAGGGAATAGATAGCTATGTTAGCATTAATCGAGCGGGCTAGATAGTCGAATAACGTGAACGCCATTCATAAGACAAGTGAGCGTTAGTACTAGTAACCTAATAAATCTAAAGGCGAGCCCACCGCGTAACTAGAAAGTGAGTTAAGGAAAGATAAGTAACTATAAGAAACAAGTAAGATCTAAGGACTAGAAGCATCTGTATCCGAAGCATTAGAACTAGTATTAGAACTAGGATTAGAACTAGAATTAGAACTAGAATTAGAACTAGAATTAGAACTAGAATTAGAACTAGAATTAGAACTAGAATCCTATAGGCTATAGCTATAGCCGGAAATCAACTAGAAACTAGGAGCTCATAAACCCGTACTAACCACTCAGTTCTACTCATTCTCACACAACTCCTTTGTCTAGACCTACTCGTTGTCGTAGCTAACACTAGTCTTACTAGACGCGTCCCTAAGTAGCTAGCTAGTAAAGTTCCTATAGTAGTTGCGGAAGAAGCTCTTATTACGCCCTTCGCTTATGAAGCACATCTACTCGAGAGTAGTAACTAAGCTAAGCTACTTGTCTATTAATTTCATAGCTCGGACGCGCTAATTATGCATCTTCTTATCGAAGAGCTCCGAGTCTAGGCGGACCGTAGCATTAAGCTACCTTCTAGCATTAAGGATGACTTTGTTATCGTTCTAAGACTTTAAACCCGCTAGGGCATCGGATAGAGGGCTAATGCTACTAAGGTGTACGGCCGTAGGAAAAGGATGGCCGGGTACTAGGCGTCGATACTTAAACCCCGTAGCGCTCTTACTTAGCGTCTTAAAGTTACGATAGAGGTCTATTACCTAGTGCATACTCTAGCTTCTCTAGAGTTTAAGATAGTTATCGTCGCGGATCTCGATAAAGTAAGGGTTAATCTAGCGTAGCGTCTTCTTATGTACGGCCTACCTTATTAGAACGCCTATAGTAGTCACCCGCATTTGCCTAGCGCTTAGGTCCTCTCTAAACTAGCTAATGCTGTTCTTACTTAGGTAATTCTAGACCCTAACCGAGAAGAAACGCTTAAATCGGCCGTCTTCTATGCAGTCGTTAATCCGGCACTACTAGATAAACTCTCTAGCATTCCCTTGCTTATGAAAACCGTGTAAAAACTCCGGCCCACTAGTGTCCTCTAAGTTAAGAGAGTACAGTATGTTAAGCCGGTTACTAGTCTAGTAGTTTTCAATTTCGAGGTTTAAGTCGACCCTAGTATACTACACTATAGTGTTTGCGTTACCCCCCTAATGAGCCCTATTAAAGCTAAAAATCGTAGGCCTAGGGAAGGAGATGAACCGAGTGCAGTGCTAAGGGTGTAGCGCTACTTATAAGAGCTATAGCCCGGGGTCTTGTCGCATAATCTATTAGCTTAGAGAATACTACATGTTCTAGTAGACGCCGCCGTTACTAACCTTATTCAATTCTCGTAGGTACTATCGGTACACGTCGAATTCTCGACTTATCATTTCTCTAACTATTTTAACCCGCGGTGCCAGTTTAGCGTTATTAGACTAGTATAGCATGTTACTATTAATGTAGGTACCGGTACTATTAAGATCGGCTTAGTTAGCTTTATTAATGCCGAATTTGTCGAGGATCTAGTTATAGTTAGTATACGTAACGATGCTACTCGTAGTACCGACCTTGCCTCGAACACGGAGGCAGCTAAGCGGGTTAATAGTCTTCTAACTACGCTTATTAGGGCGAAACCACGACCCATTCTTCACCTTAATAGCTAAAAAACTCTTGCCTTTAAAGAGCTAGTCTTGGACCTTGAGCGCGCGCTTATGTAGGGTATTAGCGGTAATACCGGGATTCGTAACGAAGTAGAGGGCCTTATAGTAGAAATCTCGAACATACTAATCGCACATTATAGCGCTAACCTTGCCATCCCTCTTAAGAACGTCCGAGACAGCATATTCGAGTATCTTAAGGCCCGCCATCCGGTACTTAGGTAGCTAGTTAATGCTATCTACATTAATCGAGTTTCTAAACTTAATGCTATAGTACCGCTCATTATAGGTGCAGTTAGCGCGCTTAATCCGGAGGGCCTTGTCTTCTTATAGGATCTAATCCTTAAAGACTAATACATCCCTAATTATAGCCGAAGGTAACATAGTAAGCATCGGATTACTATTCTTAGTTAGGGCCGGAGTGGATCGTAGGGTACTAACCGGTATACCTAGCGGACTGCCTTCGCGTATAGGAGCGCCGTCTAGCGTTCGGTTAGGCGAGGATTGAGTAGGCGTAGTTATGCCCTTACCTATGCTTTCGCCTATACGGAGCTACTTAAGTCGACTGGACTTACAACCTCCTCTTAATAGGACTATAGGCTAGGTAGAGGCTAGTAGAGTTAGCGTAGTACTCTTTATACGTCCTTTACCTTTACTACCCGGTAGTAGCTAACGTGGCTAAGGCTGTTGCTAGCTAGATAGTCTAGGTTAATCTATACTATCCTCTAGGGACGCGGACTTCTTAGTAATAGTACCCTCCATAAAGTATAGAAGGTTATCCTTATAGACGGCTAGGCGGTGTCTTCTAATGATCTCCCTACTCTTAGCCGACTGCGGATTAATGCTACGTGCTTTAGCCTCCCTATCGCACCGGGTAAGATTACTAGGCTCTAGAATTCGCTTACGATCTATGCCCTTACGGCCGATTCTTATACGCTAGATTAGTGCCCTCTAAATTCTACTAACAGCCCTACTGTAATCTAGGTACTTGTTAATAAAGGCCGTAAACTAGCGGCGCCCGCTGTTAGTACTGCAAAGCTCGGAGATAACGCGTCGATTAAGAATCTTGTTATCTATCTACTATAGCCAGTAGCGGGTAAGCGTAGCTCGAAGAGTCTTCTCTCGGTTACGAATCTCTAACCCGGTCTTACGAATCTTACCGACGATAGGAAACAAGACATCGAGCTTCTTATTACTAAGGAATTCATCCTAGTAGCTCTTACCTATGCCGCTCTTAACTTCCTCGAAAAAAAACAGGTTAACCTAGACGGAGTAGTCTTCGAACACCTTCTCGAAGCCCTTATAGAAGTCCTTTAACACCTTAACCCGCTTCTAAGGATTGAGCTCCCGGAACATAACATTAGCGGCGGACTTCGGTGTATTCGTGTTAGTAAGGACATGCTTAACGTTGTCCGGTAGGCGAAGGGACTCGAACAAGGTCTAAGGTAGGCGGGTGAGCCTAGTAATAGTACTAGTAAGCGCTATGCTCGAGCTAGCCGGGCGTAACGATAGACTAGCTAAAGCTATAATAACTGGGATTCGCTAGCAGTAAGATCGAAAGAGCTAGCTATCTCGTAGTGCCACTCTAGAGTGTTAGTAAGCTTTAAAAGCTTAGTGTCGGGGTAGGGGCTTTAAAGAAGGTTAAGGTCGTAAAGAGAGAGAGGCTAAAGAACCGTCTAATGTATATAGTAGTAGTAGATGGATGTGTTAGTAGCTCTAGTAATAGTGTTAGTATTTAAAGAAAAGGAGAGGAAGTAGCAGGTAGAGAGCTACGCTTAAGTATGCCTCTTAGCGTATGTCCCTATAACCGTTACAAGGCAGTAGCGCCGAGACCGGTCTTATAAGTAGTAAGAGCAGTACTATTAAGGTTATACTAAAGGTCCGATAACCCTACATGTAACCGAAAACTAGTACTAGTAACCACCTAGGTGAGCATTCGGTAGGGGCATGCCACGCTGTCACGTGATCCAATTTACCGGTCCCGGGACCGGTAAATGTAACTCTACTAACTAAGGTCTAACTAAGGTAAGAACACCCTATAAAGTGAAGTCTAGATAACCGAATCGACTTAATAAACTGAAGGGCATGTGCAACACATGCCTAAGGGAAGTGAACTCCGTACGCTATTACTAACTAATTAGTTCTTAGCCTCGATCCTACTAAACTGTGAAATTTCGGCTATAGAAAGGTTATAAGGCCTAACCTATAGCTTCTTAGATTCCGGTTTAGGATACGATCCCCTTTCGTTAACTCCTATAGGTAGTACGTCTTCGTCGGCGATAGGCTCGATCTCGTTCGAATTACTACTGTCTTCGCTATTAGCGACGCTATTAGCGACTTCTCCCTCCCCTATTACGAGATCGGTCCTATTATCTAAGCTTAGTACTCCTATGTTATCCGGGCGAAGTTCTAGAACTAGCTTAAGGTTTTCTCGTGCTTAAACACCCTTCATTAGCGTGCTATTAAGTTCCTTAAGAATATAGGTACTAAATTCCCTAGAGACAATAGACACCCGATATAGACCTTACTATTGGTAACCGATCTTACGTAAGAAGTTATCCTTATATAGCTTGTCGAATCTCATAATAAGGTCGCCTTTCTAGAAACTAATAGAGTTAATATTCCGGTGAGAATTAAAGTAGTTCTTACTAAGTTCTCTTAGTCGCTTCCTTCGAGTATATAGCTCTTCTAAACTAAGGTCTCGAGCCTAGAGTTGACGCGCACGTATAGCAAGCAGGTCCTTAGTCGTTCTTACCGATCCCTATTAGTAATTCGCCTACGTCGGGTGCTTAACCTCAATTAGTAGAATCGTACGATAGCTATATAGGACCTAAGCTAGCGTCATTCTAGTAGTACGACAGGTCGTAGTCCTATTAGCCTATAACACAGCGGGTACCTATTATTCCTATCCGCGGTATGTGTTCCTTATAAGCTTTACTAACGCTATAAGAATCGGACGGTGTCTAGCCTCGACCGGAGCATTAGACTACGGATAGTACGGTAATATTCGAATCCTTCGAACACTAAGCCCCACGAGCAACCGCTTAACCTTAGCCGCATAAACCGTAGCGTTATTAAGCACAATTTTAGCATAGTAGCCGTGCCTATAGAAGATATCTTCGTATAGAAACTTAGTAACCGTCTTAGAGCTAGGAGGTGCCCTTGTTACTCTAGCCTCGATCTAGTTACTAAGTGCTTCGCGCGTAACTAGGAGGTATCTATTTTTATGCACCTAGACGGGGTCCGAGTACCACTTCTTACTAATGACCTAAGGGCTCGATAAGTGAAGCTCACTAGCGCGCTAGTTGCCTTCGCGAAACCTATAAGGAGCATAACTTCGAACCTACGTAGAGACATCGGCGAAGCACCCGTCCTAGTAATACCGATCGGAAATAAGGTTGTACACGACCTTAGCGCTACGGTAACCGTGTCTCTTATAGCACTCTATAACGATCTCCTTCTAAGCCTTATTATCGTTAATTACAAGTTGTAACGGTGCTCCTCGGCGCTTCTAGAAGAATAGCAATTAGTCCCGGATAAAGAAATTAACGCTCTTCTTTACTAGTCGGCGGTACTTAGCACGGGTAATACTATCGGGCCGGGTCCTAGTTTCTATAACCTAAGTAAGCTGCTAAGAGCCCTTAGAATATTAGTCCCCGAGATGTCGTGTTTTCCGGATTTTAACTAGATAGGTGTCGACCGGCTCCGGGTACCCGAATAGCTTATTATTAATCATCTAGTTGACTTCGTCTTCGTCTTCGTTAGCTTCCCTAAGTTCCTAAGGTGTAGAGGGCCTACGAGATAGGGCATCTAGGCTAGTGTGTCTAGTCCCCGTAACGTACTTCACCTCGAACGTAAATAACCTAATCTATGCGACCTACCGCGCTATTGCCGAGTTCGGTAGGTCCGAAGCCGGCTAGTTAAGCTACTATATAAGTGTCTTAGCATTAACCTTAAGGATAAAATCAACGCTAGTAATATATCTCTAGATCTTCTTAAGCCCCTTAAGGACCCTAAGGCATTCCCGCTTACTAGCATTATATCTAGATTCTAACGCGTTCTAGATTCCGCTCTTATACCGCACCGGGTGACGCCGTCGGGTACTATCCATTAATTCTTAAGAAACGATACATCCCTATCTAGTGCCGCTAGCATTAACTAAGACAAAGATAGACCTAGCACTAGGTAAGTAGTAGAGGGTAACTAAGGCTAGAGCCTACATAAGATATCTAGTAACCTCCTCTTTTAAGAACTGCTCATTTTCTATCTAGGTGAACTCGGCGTCCTTCTTTAGCAGCTTGTACATTAGTCGAGCGATAATAACAAACTAGGGAATCTATATCCGGAAGTACATACACAGCCCTACATAGGTGCGGACCTCCTTAATACAGGTAGGCGTAGGCTAATCTAGGATCTTGGCTACAACCTTTAGATTAGGATAGCGACTATCTGGGCTAGTAACGTACCTAACAATCTTAAGCTTTTCGTATAACCATTGGGATTTGCCTCTAGTAACTACCGCACTAGCTCTTTCTAGGTTAGTAAGAACTAGATCTAGGGAAACGATGTGCTTAACGACCTATTTCCTTAACCTAGGCTCTACTTCGGCATTCCTATAGTCCTTAGTTAGTCCCTTAATACCGATGTCATCGAGAAACGGCTTCGCTCGATGCGAGATATAATTAAGTAGAATCTTTATTACCGTACGCACGAACTAAGCAACTGAATTAGTAGCTCCTTAAGGTAGAGTCGTGTTACGTACTAGGCTAAGAGGGGTCATAAAGGCTGTTAAGTCCCGGTAGGACTTATCTAAAGTGATCTAATTATAACCTAAAAACAGGTCTATAAGTAAAGCGACTCGGCACCCGGTAAAATCCTCTAAGAAGCTATCCGTGTCCGGTGGAATGTTAGCATCGCGTATAGTAACCTCATTTAGGAGTATAGCTAAGTTAATTAACCGATATAGCACATCGCTTCTAGAGGTATTAACCTTCTTTACGACTAGGAACTAGCTATTGGAATATGCCCCTTATAAGTATTCTAGGATGTTGTTCTTAATCCGGGCTCTAATTATACGTTTAACAATTGCCCTAAGACTTGGGTGTAACCGGATAGGGCGTGCCTACTATGGCCTATAAGGGACCGTGTTAATCTTCTAAGGTAGCATAACGTCGTGCCTAATTCGCCTTATGTAACTAAAATCCTAAGCGAGGACTGCCTCCCGGTTGTAGAGCATCTTATCGAATAAGGCCCTTTCTATTAGCAATAGCTTAATGCTAACCTTAATTAAGGTAAGTCGTTCTAGAGTAATCCGGCTACCTCGCTTAATACTTGAGAATTTCTTAGTTAAGTACTTCCTATCGAACGGACCTTATCCTTTAGGCATCTTGGATTCTAGGTATAGTGCCCTACGCTTCTATTCTATATCTCCCTTAACTCGTGATTCTAGGCGTTCGTGAACGCTCGCATCTACTAGCTTCTTCTTGTCCGCCTTACGCTTATACATCGTAAAGACCTACGGCATCCTAATGTTAGCTATATGCTAGCCTACTTGTTGCTTCCGTGCCTAAGCATTTAATGTAGATTGCCTTGGGATCTCGGAGGGCTAATCCCCTTAAACTAAATAAACGTTAGTAATAGAATCTCCCTCGAACGCGCCTGTTTCAATTTCTATAACTCGTTCCTTTATTCTAGCAGTCCTAAGCAATCCTAATAAGTAAGCTAAATGGTTACTAGGCGTTAGAGCCTTGCCGGGTTCCTATAGATACGTCGTGTCGTAGTCGTACCCGTTTTCCTCACTATAGCTATTTACCGGTCCCGGGACCGGTAAATTAAAGTCCGAGGTTTCTCCGAGATAGTGCGAGAACCTCACCGATTTTGTTAAATCCGGCTTTAGCAAGTCGGTAGGTTAAGCGCCGTAACTTAACCTACCCTTCCATTTCCCGACGCTCTTAACAGTTCTTAAAGGGTCTTATACCTGTCCGAGCTAACTAGGGCAGTAAACATAACACTTTTACCTTTACGGCTAGCAATAGTCCCCTCCCATAAACCATTATCGCAGTTACGGGCAGTAAGTCGTACCTTACGGGCCTACGGACGTCCTAGGATTATTAGTAAGTTTGGATCCGAGGAGATAAACATGTCTACTTAGTAGTAAACCCTAAATACCTAAACATCTAAATTGCTTATAACACCTTTAAACTAGGCCCGCCCTCTAGTACCTCGAAAGGTAAGCTAAGCACTCGACATTACTAGTAACCTAAACCTATAAGCGTTCCTCTAGCCGGTGATATTCACCTCGGAACCCTTATTAATTAGGCACCTAATCTGGTTCTTATTCATCCTAAACTCCGCTACTACCTAAGCACTAGGGACTATAGTAAAGTTGTTAAGGACACTAGAGAGCCCGATTTTCTTAACGTCCTTATATAGCTTAGTAGCAGGGACCGCACCCTTAGAGCAAAGCATAGTTAAATATACTCCGACATACTAGGCCTAACTATCTTCGCGGAAGACCTCCTTATTATACTTAGGTTCATCTTCATAGGTAACTACTTGTCTAGTGCGAACCTTAGGGTCCTTTCCTATAAGACGTCCCACTATAGCGAGCTTCTCCTAAAGAGCGGGGGTGTTAGTAACGCGACCGAAGAGGGCAGCCTCGAACTAGCGACTATATCGAAACCAATCTTAGGCGTTTACATTAGGAAACGTTGTCTAGAGGATCTAATTAATCTAGTAGATAATACCCTCTTCCTTTATAACGGGCTATTACTAGCTAAACTATATTATCGGACGTAGTTATTAATCCTTATAGTCTTAGCATTCTGTATACGCTTCCTTTATGCGAAGGGGGCGTTCACGGGACTAATAGGTATATCCTTAGGTAGTCCTTTATTAGCATCGTTCCCTAATCTGTTCACTTAGGCATTATTTCCCCTTCCTAGGGTTACCCCGGATTTAGCTAATGATTAAGTTTCGCTTATTTAAGTACTAACTTCGTTAATCATTTTAACCTCCTACTAGTTAATCTTAGCTTACCCGATCTCCTGTTCCAATGGTAGGCGAACTTTCTTAGTAGCCTTAGCTCGGGCTCGTAGATCCTAAGCTAAGGACCGGGTCCTCGGGTGCGGATTCTTTAGAATGCCTACGGGTGCCTTCCCTTTCACTTTATTAGACTGCATAGGATAGGTAGATACCTCGTTAAGTTCGCCTAAGTCGATCGCCTACTCCGCTTCACTTTCTCCGAATAAGACCTAATATGTTCTAGTAGCCTTCTCCGTTTAGCTAGACCGTGCGTCCTAAGGGCTATACTCTATTAAATGCCTAAAGTTAGGAGGGGGCTTAGAATAATTAGGAGGCGTAACCTTTATTACCCTAGTATAGTCCCTACCTAACCATTACTTACGTAGTGCGGGAATCTTATACTAGTTGTTAAACTCGATTAGTCTATAATGTTCTTCGAGTAGAGGGAGCATATAGAGCAGTTTCGGTTTACTATAGTCCCTCCGAAAGTTAAACTTAGTAGGACGTGGATCGCCTTCTTTCCCTAGATACTACTAGTTATTCGGGGCGAGGTATACGTAGCTCCGGGATATTAAGGACCTTATCGCCCTACAATTACTAGCCTAATGCTTCGAGCTACTACAGTTGTAGTAACAACTATCTATCGCTTTAGACTGTTCGCGATTCTACGATAGGAGACGCTACATTACGTAAACCTACAGTTCAGTATCTAGGTTAGGCCTCTCCGGTTATATAGAGCGTTAATTCTCGCTCGGGTAGAAGGCACCCGCGTCCGCGACGCGACCGCGCTAGTATACACGTATGCTCATTTTAGCTACCTTCTAGATTAGGTTATTATTAATAACAGTCCTAAAGGTAGCCTTCTTAAGCGTGTTAATCTTAGGCTTAAGGCGCGGCATTTACTTCACGACTAAGCGGTGTAGCTAAGGCAAAGTAAGAGGGAAATCTATATGCATAGCTTTCTATCCCTCCTTACTATCTACGATGCTAGTAGCTTTATCGAGAATCCTCTAAAAGTCCCTAAACTTCTTAGGTTGCTTTAGGTAAAGCCCGCAAGCCTTATAGACCGCTTTCGCAACTGCCTCTAGCAATCCCTAAAGGAGAAGGCGACTCCGGGAGCTGTTATCCAAATCCTTAGGTTTAATTAGGTTACTTAAGGATACAAATAGGCGGATGAATTCCTTCACATCTTATTCTTTAGGCCTCTTACCTTACTACGCCCTAATAATCTCCTTAAGATATTCCCGACTCCCTAACATCGAGTAGGCGTTAAACCTTAAGAACTCTAATAAGAACGCCCTCCTAAAACGTGCCTTATTAGTGAACTACCTAGGCAGTCTTATAACTACGCGCCGGATAGTAGTTTCGCAATTGCGCTTAAACCTGCCCTAGAAATTATCCTTCTTAATAGATGCCCGAGGCGGATACTAGTCCATTAGGTTGCTAAACCGCTCCTAGAACTTAGTAGCATTAGTGCTATTAAAGAACGGATTCTTAGCACCTCCTAGAGGTGGGAAGCGAGGGCTAGCGTTTTCTATTACTACTACTAATCGTCTAAAGAGGGCAGTTATAGCATCTATTCAATTGTACTGTTTGTTCCTACACCTATACCTAATTCAGCGGCGCTAGTTCCGCTTCTCCCTTCTTTACTAGATTTAGGTGTTTCCCCTTCCTCCGATTCCTCTATCCCCTTATAAGGGACAGAATCCCTATAGACCCCTTCCATTTTCGTAGGGTTTATAGGCTGTTCGTAGCCCCTGCCTATGTCGGCAAAGGTGCTAAGTTTTTCTAGTGATACAGCCGTATCCATTGTTACGTAGTACTTGCTTTAGAATGTGCTAATACTAGTTGTTACTTAACAGGACCTTGTGACCGTAATTGTTGCTAAATACCTTAGACCTTAAGTGTTTTCGACCTTAGTCGACCTTAACCGTAAACCTTGACCTTAAACCTTGACCTTAAGTAATGACCTTAACCGTGAACCTTAACCTTAAACCTTAACCTTAAGTGATGACCTTAACCGTGAACCTTGGACCTTAAACTGTGATTTTGACCTTATAAACTGGATGCTAATACGCTACCGGGTGTACACTTAACAACCTCCCTCATTAACTACTAAAATAATGTCTACTAACTACCCTATGTAGGCCTGTCCGAGTTGTAGTGGTGTAGAGCGGCGCTTATGTAAGTAGAGGTATTTGCCGGTCCCGGGACCGTGAAATCAGGTCACGTGACGAGTAGCGCAGTAGCTAGATAAAATAAGAGGATTAGCGGACCTAAACCCCTATGCCCTCTACTCGAGAGGTATGAATTGAATTGATACCTTAATGCTACGCTTACAATACTTAGCTACGCATTATATATCTTAATAGCTATACTAGGTCCTACTAGCTTACCTAAATGTCTAATTAAACCTAAATGAAATTAGGGCAAGTTAGACCTAAGGGACTCCCCCCCCCTCTAAACCTAAGGTTAACACAACCTATTAGTTGTCAATACTAGTACGAGGTATCCGAGCTGCTCTACATTGTATGTTTCTAAAGCAGGAATAAAGTATACGTATTTTGTAAGTCTATTAACTATAACTAGTATTATGTCGTATAGTTGTTTCGTAACTTAATCCCTTAACGGTAGGAGTTTCGTAATAAAGTCTATTATAACTTCGTCCTATGGTTTCGTCGGCGGTGTCCTAAACTATAGGTAACCGTATTTCGTACGTCTCGTAGCCTTGTTTCGTTAGTAGTATACGTATTGTTTAATGTAGCGTAACACCTTAAGTCTTATCTATAGGAATAAGAAGCTACGTTATATTAGGTCTATTGTCTTTAAAGTTCTAGGGTGTCCGTAAGTTAGTCCGTCGTAATGTTATCGTATGTATTCTTCTTCTCGATCCTTTAGTACTTAGTATTTTCCTTATAATATAGGGAATTGTTCGTCCTTGTCGCCTAATATCCGTACGATGTTGTTAAATTCTCTTATGTTAGCACTAAGACTTCTATCGGGGTTCGTCTTTAGTATTTTGTGTTACACTAGTTCTTTTCCTTCTATATAGTCGCTTCTTCGGCTTAGCGCGTCGGCGCGGCTATTCTCTCGTCCTAGAGTATATTTACTTTCGAACTTATACTGTCCTAGTAGCTCCGACTAGCGGGCTTGCCTTCGGATAAGTTCTTTCGTCGTCGTGAAGTACGTAAGATTCTTATAGTTAGAAAGAATCGTTAACTTCGGTAGACCCTCGACGTATACTCTCTAATATTATATAGTAGCAATAATAGCTAGAAGCTCTTTATTATAGATGTCGTAGTTCTATTCCGCTATAGTTATTTTCCGGGAGTAATAGGCTACTAGGTGTCTCTACCTATCGTGTATCTATGTTAGGCACGCGCCTATTGCTATATTAGACGTATTAGTCTCGATGTAGACTTCCTTACTACTATCGAATAGTCGAAGCGTAGGGGCTAAAGCGTATTGTTCCTTAAGTTTCTTAAACGCTTTAATCTATTCCTTTCCCTATTTCTAGGTAACGTCTTTTCTCGTAAGCATTGTTATTAGTGCTACTGTCTTTACGTAGTCCTTAATAAATTTCCGGTTGTAGTTCGCTAGTCCAAGGAATAATTGTACGTCCTTAACTGTTATTAGTTCTAGCTATTCTCTAATTAACTATGTTTTCGTAGGATCGATCGTTATCCCTATAGTGCTATTAATAAAGCCTAAGAATTTAACTTCTTTCTTATAGAATTTGCATTTCTCGGGTGCTGTCTTAAATCCTAAACGCGTAAGTCGTTCGAATACGTCCTAGACTTGTTTTATGTAATTCTAAAGGGATCCTTTTGTATAGACTAATATATCGTCTATATAAGCGATAACGTATATATCGAGTAGGTCTCTAAGTGTCTCGTTAACAAGGTCCTAACAGGATGCGGGTACGTTAGTTAATCCTATTAGTATAACTAAGAATTCGTAAAGTCCGTATCTTGTTCTAAAAGCGGTTTTCTATTCTTCTCCTTCCGCTATCCGTATAGCGTAGAAGGCATCTCGTAGGTCAATCTTCGTATACTAGTCTAATCTAGTTAATCTATCTTATACTTCTTCGATGTTAGGTAGCGGGTATCGGTTTTTAATCGTAATCTCGTTTAACTTCCTATAGTCTTATACGAGTCGCAACTTCCCGTTTGCTTTTAGAACGAACATACATAGAGTTCCTACACTTAAGGTGGATCTTCTTATCTATCCTTTAGCTAGCTTCTCCTTTAGCTATTCTCGTAGGGTCTATAGCTCTTTCTTAGACATTTAATATAGGGGTCCCTATAGAGGCTCTTTCCCTAGCTAAATGTTTATCTTGTAATCCTATAGTTAGTACTTAGGTAAGGCATCCTTACTTCTTTCCTCTTTAAAGAGTCGCGACTACTTACGATACTCCTTAGGAATACTTAACTCTAAGACGTTAGTATCCTTCGATAGTGCGTTACTTCTATTACTACTAGTAACTTCGTAACCCGGCGGCCCTACGCTAGTGTCTATCCCGGTCGAAGGTAGTTCTTCTATCCTTCTAGTCGGCGTAAGCTATATCTCGTTTACCTATTTCCTTGCCTTATCTACTAGTAAATGCTATACTACGTAGGCTAAATGTTAATAACGTAATCGCATTCCCTAAATATAAGTACTCCTCTTCTCTAGTTGATTACTAGATTGTGCTTTCTTAACTAAGGTATACCTAGTACGATGTTATAACTAGCTATATTAGTAACATCTAAGATAATCTCCTCGTAGTGCCGTTAGATAGTAAGTAGTAGCGGTATCGTCTCGCGCTCTATACTAGGTAAGGATAATCCGTCTACCGCGATTAATATATAACCCTCTTTCTTCTTATAGGTAGCGATCCTATGTCTTATAACAAATAATTCGGAGGTAAAATTCCCGCTTACTCCGGAATCTATTATAGTATCTGTCTTATACCCGTTAACGATAATCTTAGTTCGAAACACTATTGTCGTTAGTAATGCTTAAGTCTTTTCTATGTCGTATAACTCCCTTCGGTTGCTTATTCCTAGGGAGTTAATCCTTTTCCCTATTTATATATAGAACGTCGTACTTCGTGTCTCGAGGCCTCCGCTTAAACCTAGCGCGAGCCTTTCTATATCCGTACCTACATTCGGTAACGTTCCTAGATCTTCTACGTTTCTAATTAGAGTACGCGTACGTACTATACTATGTTTCGCAATTCGTTTAATACAAATATTCCTAACGGTATAAGGTATCCGGTACCTATTATTTGGCTTCCTATCGGTAGTCGTTCTATAATAGCGGTTACTAGATTCTCGGTCGTTTCTATAAGTAGGTATCCCTAGGCTATACCTCGTAGGGTGTCGAGTATCTTATCGAACTTAATAGAGTATAGTATTCTTCGTCCGCCTATCTTAGGTAGGAATTCTTCGTACCTTCTTTATAGGTATACGATTATGTTATATAATTTCTTAGGTGCATTAATCGTAAAGGTTAGTTGTTTATTATCGTCGTTAGTGTCGCTCTCTTCTCCTTTAGAGGAATCTTCTTCGCTTAATTCTTCCGGATCCTAATCTTCCTCGATAGTATCTAGCCCGGTAGTTTCTTAACTTTCTTTCTATAGTTCCGGTAACTACGATCTATTCTATCCTAGGTCTTAGTTTTCTTTATTGCTTCTATTATCGTTAAAGTAGGATTCGTCGATGTCTACTTCTCGGAGCGTAGTGTTTTACCTATACGTTACTCCTAGGGTTCCTCTTAGTTACTAAGGCTAATACCCTACGCCTAATTTCGCGGCGTAGTAAACCTAACACGAGTCTTAGTAACAGAATCGCTAATAAAGGCTTCTATAACTATTTCGAGATTTGGATTCGATCTCGTAGTCGACTCTTCGCGCTATTATATTAAACTATCGTAGTTAGTTCTTCGTATTAAATAGAATAACTACCATTTACTACCTATAGTATCCTCCTTATCCTTCTAAGGGGTCTAGGAGAGGCGTCGTGCTTCTATTACTAGCTCTCTCCCCTACTCTCCGAGTATAGTCGGTATCTCCTCGAGATCTAACGCTACTCTTAGATTTACTAGTTCGAGGTTACATTATGTTAAACTGTTCGCGGCGTACTATATTCTTACCGCGGCAGTCCCTTACTAGGTAGCTAGGTTTACTATATCTACAGTAAGTTCGTGTTTCTTTTAAACTCCGGGATGCTCTATTCCCGTTATTGTTCCTAATCTTACGACCTTTCTTAGTAACGTCGAGCTCTATTAGCTATAGTCCGTAGTACGGTTTGTCCCTAGGCTTACTATTATAGTTGTCGTAGAAGCCTCTATTACGGTTGTCGTAGCCTAGTGTATATCTAGCCTTTCCGGATATCTTAGAGTCGTATCGTCGTTCTATAGCTCTCTTGTAGAGCTTGTCGTTAAGATTAATCGTAACTCTAACGAGGTCGCCTAAGCTATCGATCTTCCGACCGTCCCTTATTAACTCGTCCTTAACATGCTCCTTTAGTCCTCTTCGGTATATAACTTGAAGTGCTTCGTCGTCCTAATCGGTAAGTTACGCGTATTCCTAGAATTTAGTAGTATATTCGGTAGTAGATGTCTTCTAGGTTAAATGCTAAATAATATAAACGGTAGTAGTAATCTTATTAGAGACACTAAAGACGCTCTTTATAGCATGCTTAAGATAGTTATGTAACCTAAAGATTCCGTCGGCATTATCTTCTCCGTTACTATCTAAGTATTTCCTAAGGAATGGTTTAACCTAATACTATACTCGTCCTCTTAAGAAGGTAGTAGTAAAGATAGGCTTAAGGTTCTTAGGCATAGAGTTAAATAAGAAGTATATATCTATCTAAGAGACCTAAGTATTAAACTTGTCTCGGTCGCTATAGTAGTATTCTAGCTTACTAACCTTAAGGGTATCGTTACCTATATAAGTAGCTAAGGCATTAATAGCATCGTTCGCGGTCTAAGGTCGTCGGGCTCTACTTGCTTTACTAGGGGCGGGTGTTCCCCGTTTACTCTATTAGTCTCCTATCGTAGAGGGCGTTTAAAGCTGTTAGGTTTAGTATAACCTAATAATATCACAAGTTAAGAAGACAAGCTTAATCGGGTTTGTTCTCGGGCCGATAGGAAGTTAAGGGAGAGTAATAAAGTAGTAGCTATCTTATCTTATAAAGACTAAGTAGCAGTAAGGTAGAGGTTAGGTTATAGTGTATTCTAAATAGTAATATTAGATAGTAAGTTAAACGTATCGAAACCATAAGGGGTTCTTAGCGTCCCTAAATATAAATGAGATTCGTAGATCTCGGTAATTAGTCTAATTATTCTAAGCATAAGTAGCCTAATTAGTCTAAGCATAAGTAGTCTAATCGCCCTAAGTCTAAGCGCTTAGGTAGGATAAATTACGTGCTCGTCTCGTTGTTATAATTCTAGGGTCTATAGGAATTATTCGGTAACACTACCGTCCTCGGAGCGTAATGTATAAGGCTAAACGACCCTCGTTATTAATTACTAAGTAATGTTAACCCTAAAATCACTAGTTGTACGCGCGTATAAAACGCCTACGTATCGTAATTGCGGCTACGTCGCGATACGACCGATAGACCTATTGCGACACGTAGTCCCCGTACAACTAGTCTCTTACCTCGCTAGCTAGAGAAATAGGAATCTATCTTCCGTCCGCTAAGGATCGAACTTGCGCGGCGCGGCTAAGACTCGAAACCTAAACCTCGGGTAAACCGGTAACCGCGGACACTCTTATAAGAGCGATGTCCCGTACTTTACACCCTACCTAACCCGACTAAAAGGTACAGTGTCCGCGGTTGAGCAACCGAGGACAGCACGGGTATATATCCCTTCACTAATGTTACATGACCTACGCCCGTCACGTGATTCCCTTATAATAAGTAGTAATTACTATAGAGGGCTAGTATACAAAATACTAACTAGATAGAAACACCCTAAAGTCGTAGAATCTATTATTAATACAACGCGCGTACTACGCCGCAATATATTCGATTTACGGTTCGAATAGCGAGCGTTGCTCGCATCTTTTAAGGAGTTTTTACGTCCGGGGTACGACGGGGCTTTTCTCCTTCTCTCAAATTTTGGTCTCGTTCTCGAGACCCGTGTTGCATAGTCTTTGACTCAAATAGCACGTTAATGGAATAATCAATCAATCCTTCTCTCAAATTTTGGTCTCGTTCTCGAGACCCGTGTTGCATAGTCTTTGACTCAAATAGCACGTTAATGGAATAATCAATCAAGAATAATCAATCAATATTATTAATACATATATCTATAATTCCTAAAAGTATAGTTATCTATACATTATTCTGTGTCGTAATATACTAGTAAGAATAGGTTGGGTTATTTCTTAAAGGTTAGCTATACTTAGTAAAGCCGAAGACTTTTACGTTAGAGTTATAATAAGAGCTTACTCTTTAAGCTCTCTTACTTAGTTAATCTAGGCTATAAATGTAGATATAAGCTAGGTATCTCTATACTACTATATACCTAACGTTTAGTATACGACCTATTACTAAGTTAAAGGATGTCTCCTACCTTTTTAACTATATTAGTAACCTCTAGAGGATATTGTACGCTACTACTATATACTCTTATAATAACTTCTTAGGTAGATTATTATAGATCTACATTATATATACTCTAGTAATAGTAAGAGTACTATCTCTCTCTACTAGGTCTTACTATAGACTATAATCTATAATAGGTTACTAAGTAATATTATTACTATTTATTACTAAGTAAAAGATAGGACTAATAGCTAACTTATTATTACTATAGATAGATATAAACTTATATCCTATAAAGTTAATAAAGCTTAATAGGCTATTAAAGTATAATAGGACTAACTATTAGTTCTTATTGTTAATAGTAAACTAGAAGTGTCTATAAGTATATAAATTATAGAAGTAGCCTAGCTAACAGTTACTATTATAGGCGGGCTTAAATTTAGCGAAGTCTATAACTATATACCTATAGGATGTAGTTAATCTAATAGGCTATACTCTATTAGTAACTTTATAGGCTTAGCTAATCTGTATACTTTATAATAGGTAGTAAGGAGTACCTAAGAACTATTATTAATAATTACCCTATTAACTCTAAGTAGTAGTTAGTTAATCTATTTAGTACTAATATAGCTAAAGATGTAATTCTATTAGTAACCTAAGAGCTTACATTACTTAGGGATCCTACTAGATATAGCTATAACTTATGTACTCTAAGTACTATTTGTAACGGCTATAACTATACAATTACTATTTAAGTACTAAATAGGCTTTATAATGTTACCCTTACTAATTTTAGTAATAAAGTACGCTATACGGTTATCTTTAGCTATCTTTAGTAGGATACATCTATTAGTACTTAATAGCTATTAGTAGACTATAGGTAATTAAGATAGTATAACTATCTTAAAGAAGAGGATTATACTAGTAGGGTAATATAGATCTATTAATTTACGATTATTATACTATATACTATTAGTAGGTCTATACTACTAGAGTCTAGCTACTTCTCTACGGGTATATACGATAATATTTAGATAATATTTAGATAAAACCTAGAGTAATAAGTAACATTTAATAGAGTAAAAAGATATCCTTATATAGTTATATTAACACGCCCTAATACTACAATTAGAAAAGTAGTTATAGTAGCTTAGATCTATAAGCTAGTAGGACGCTTAGTAATAGACTCTATACTTTTATAATTTTAATAGTCTATTATATAGGTATCTAAGTATTTATTATATATCTAGCAATCCCTAAAGTTAAACCCTAAATCGCTAATTAAGCTTAAGAGGGCTATAAGACTAGTTAATTGTTTAGTATATAAGGACAATACTTTACCTTTAGTAATATCCTAATCTCTCTTTTCGTTAGTACGATCGTTATAATTTAATACTTTAAGTAATTATATACTGTTATTACCTAAGTAGTAGTTAATAGAGTTCTTAAAGTACTTTTTATACTCTTAGTACGTAAATTCTTTAGTAGGCGCTTACCTAGATTAATTATATTATATGACTTTATGTTCTTAATGTATTTATTCCTAGGCTTTCCCTTAATATTCTAGTATCTTTTAAGTCTTTCCTTACTATTACTATTATGATTATTAGACGTGTTACCCTTCTTACCCTATAAAGAGGTCTTATTTATTTACCCGTTTTCTTATTACTTAGTAGGTTCTATAAATTCTAGGGCAGTAGAACTAGACGTTCGGCCGTAGATATAGCCCTCCTCCTTACTAACTTTATTAAAAGAAACCGTAGTAAAGGGAAGAAGATAAGCGTAGCTTTTCTAGACGTTAAGGGAGCCTTTAATTACGTAGTAAAGAACCGTCTCCTAAGAACGCTAATTAAACTACAACTCGCTTACTTAGTTATAAGGTAGACTAAGTCCTCCCTTAAAGAAGGAAGGATTTCATTATCCTTCGACGAATAAATTGAAGAGACGACGGACGTTAAGACTGGCGTACCGTAAGGTAGTCTAATTTTACTAATTTTATTTCTTATCTATATTAGGAATCTCTTTACGGATATTAAGGCCGTAACTTTCCTATCCTATATTAACGGCATTAGGCTACTAGTTACCTCGACTAGCCTTAAAAAGAACGTAAAGATTCTTAAGAAACAGGTTAAAATCTTAATAAAGAAAGGAGTAGAGTAAGTAATAGAATTCGACCTTGCTAAAACAGAACTACTTTACTTTACAAAAGATAAGAGATATAATAGTTCTATTATCCTACTAAGCAATAAAGTTATTAACGCTATAATAAAAGCGGTATAATAGCTAGGGATTTAGTTTAATACATATCTTATCTTTAAAGAATATATTTAAATCTAGGTAACTAAGACACTTATCTCCTTCTATAGGTAAACCGCCTAGTAACTTTAGAGAATAGGTTAAGAACCCGTTCTCTACGAACACTATACCTATCGTACGTTAGTACCGTAGCCGACTACGGAGCGCCGATTCAGTAGAAATCTAAGAGAGCTATTACTCCCTTAGAGGCTATATATAGGAAGGCTATTTATAAGGTCCTAGGAATCTTCCGTACTACTCCTACTAAGCCTACTAAGAGAGAATTGAACCTCCTTACCCCCTAAATCCGTCTAGAAAGACAGGTCCTAAAGTATAGCTTAAGGCTAAAGAAGCTTTAGATAGATAACCCGATCGCTAAGACCGTTAGTAGTACTATACCTATAGTTATAAAAAGAGTTATAGAGACGAGATACGAGCTTTTACTGCCTAAAGTAGGCTAGAAACTTTAGGGGATCTAAAGAAGACTAGAGACTTTTAAGTCGCTTAGTATAACTAATAATAGATACCTTACTAGCCTAGTAGTAAAGGCTACTAGAGACTGCATTTATAAGGTAAAGAGTAAGAAGAAGCACGGTCTAAATAGCTACTTCTCTTAGTTTAAATATAAAGAATACCTTCCGCTATAGATAAGATACGAGAAGGCTTTCTAGAGCGCCTACTACTCTCTACATTTAAGATACGGTTTCTTCCGCGACTACCTTTACCACTTCTATAGAACGGAAAACAAAGGATACCGCTACGGTTAAAAAGAGATACTAATTTACCTCTTAATAGGATATTATCTATATACTAAGGTTAGGACTAGAAAACTAACGGTAGCGGCCTTCCCTATTCTTTTCCTATCTATTTAAGTATAATAAGAATTATTAGACTATATCTATACTATAGTTATAACTACGCCTAAGTAGTACCGAGAGAGAAGAAGTAAACTTAAAGAGGTTAAATAGCTACGCTAGCTAAAATCTTTAAAAATACTTCTAAGTCCTAGGATCCGGAGTAACCCTAACAAATTTTAAACTAGGCCTAATTAGAAAGTTACTAGGCTTATTTTATACGCCTTAACGCGAGAATTTTAAATCTAGTCTCTTTTTTCTATACGAGGTCTAAGAGACAAGTCATTACCGCCTAATAGTAGTAATTATATAAGCCTAACGCTAACGCTAATACAGTTCTAACGTAAAAGTATCCGTTATTTTTCGAGACGCGTATCTTCGCGTTTCTCTACCTACCTTCTTTAACACTATAATATAGTAACGATACGTACTCCGCTTACGCCTATAGGCTTAAATAGGTAACCTTTAAAGGAGTTAAGTCTATCGTTAAGAGCTTAGGTTATTAGGGTATAGCGTTATAGCGCTACACTAGCCTAGATTATAATAAAGGAGAACATCCCGGATTCTACTATACGCGACACGATTACTAACTTTAAGAACACCGGTTATACGCAATTAGGATACCGTAAAGGACGCCCGAAGGTACTATTACGTCGTAATAAACGAAGGATAATTAACGTAGTTAGAAAGAACCCTAAGATTACCTATAAAGACCTCTTTAACGACCTTAATATTGAAACTAGCTACGATACGGTATATCGACTTTTAAAGGTATATAACATTACTAACTAGAAGTGTAAGTAGAGGCCCGCCCTTACTAAAGAGATGGTATAGCTTAGGTTACAATTTACGATGTAACATAGACACCTTACTATCTAATAGTAGTTACAATTTATCTTCTTAGATAAGTGTTCTATTAAGTAAGGATCCGGTAAATAACGTAAGTAGTGCTTCCGTATACTATGCTAGAAGTAGGACCGTAAGATAATCTAAACGTACGATAAAGGTAAGGGTATATTAGTTATAGTATAGACTATAATCTACGGGGTAATAAACGCTTAGAATTAGTAGTAATAACCCGTAATCCTTTTAGTCCTAAGGGTAGGTATTTAGCTAATAGCTATATTAGTACATTAGAGGAAGGACTGCTCCTAATTACTAAAAAAGACGGAGAAAATAAGCTTACCTTTATATAAGATAATGTACCTATCTATACGGCTCGAAAGATAAGGCGTTAGTTTAAAGAATACGGTATAAGACTACTAGATAGGTAGCCTTCGTATTTACCTAATCTTAACCTAATTAAGCACCTCTAGCACCTACTAAAGTAGTATGTATACCGCATTAATCCGGACTTCGACTTAATTACTAATAAGGACATATAACGGACTAAGCTTAAGCGTGTTTTACCGCTTACCTAGGCAGTAATACCCTCTAAACGGATACGCGTAGTACGAGAGTCTATTCCTAGATAGATAGAAGCAGTTATTAAAGCTAAGGGCTAGTATACTAAATACTAATAGACGGATACACCTTAAAGTTGTACAATCTATTCTTTAATACGTATATAATAAATCCTAAAAGCATTAAGCTATAGCAATATTTATGTATCGTAATATAAGGTTATAAACAGGTAAGCTATTTCTTAAGAATAAAGCCGATCTTAGTAGTCGCGGATACTTTTACGGAGGCGCAATACTAATACTAACGCTAAAGCTAACGCTAACGGCTAAGTAAGGTAACCTTAGCTTAGTACTAGATTACTAGACGGGTAGTTATCCGATTTAGATAATTAATAGCTCGTTTTAAAGCGCTACTCCCGAGGAATACGTTAGTAGTAAGGGCTGAGCTCTAAACTATATAACGCGGGACTTCTTAGCCTCTACGGCTATTTTCTTTCTTTATATATTTTAAATTTTACGGCGTGAAAGGATTACGGGAAGACCGCCGGGTCCCGTAAGGTAAGAAAGCCTATATAATATTATAAAGAAGGAAACTCTCTTTACTTTTAGAGGTTTTTATTATCGTATAGCTTTTCCTCTACTAACTATAAATTGATAGAACACCCTACCTATATTATCTAGTCTTAGACTTAAACAGTACGTAAGTGCAACTATTATTGTTATTGTTATACTAGTTCTACTTTAGTAGAGGATTCGTTAGTAAAGGTCGTAAAGGTAGTCTAGACTAGTAACACGGTAGTACGGTATCGTATATCTACTTAAGATATTACTTAGTAAGCTTTAATAGTAATATGTTTATTATGCTTCTACTCGTTATATAGAGAGGCTCCGTAGCTAGGTACCTACTTCTATATAGCGAGTAGGAAGTATCTACTAAGATTATTATAATTACTATAGTTATATTTAAGTATTTTACCTTATAGTAGTAGCTAATCTAACTACTAACTATTAATCCTTTAGGCTTAGCTCTTTTAAAGCCTAGATAAGTTAAGTAAGTAGATAATCTAGTTATATAATTAGATCTTAAACTTTAAGCTAAATTACACTAGATTATAACACTATTTACTATTACTATTTACTATTACTATTTACTATTACTATTTACTATTACTATTTACTATTACTATTTACTATTACTATTTACTATTACTATTTACTATTACTATTTACTATTACTATTTACTATTACTTTTTACTATTACTACATAACATTACTATTTACTATTACTACTTACTATTACTACTTACTATTACTACTTACTATTACTACTTACTATTACTACTTACTATTACTATTTACTATTACTATGTACAATTACTATATACAATTACTATTTACTATTACTATTTACTATTCTATAGTAATAGTAATAGTGAAAAGTGAATATACATTTTTAGGCTTAAGCCTACACTAGGCCTAATGGCAATTAGGTCGCAAAGCCCTAAGTTTAGTAGGGTATATGCATTATGCGACTGTGCCCGCATTGCATTAAATAAACAGCCTTCCGGGCCGTTAAGCAGGATGCGACACGCGACATTGCGATAGCGACATGACGATTCTCTTAAAAGACAGCGATAACTACCAATGATTGGAACGAGAGAGCGACATGCCCAAGAGCGGGGTTGCATTGTATTGCATCAATATATATCAGAAGAATGAGATGGCAATCTCACAGCACACATGCTCAACCAGCCCCTAAGGACACTAAGCACACTTGTTAACAATCTCTCGTTGCTTCGTAAAGTACTGCTATAGCTGGTATGTACTAGCGTCACGGAGATGTCGACAACGACGAATACTTTTTGTGCCATCGTGTGTAGAAGTTCGCGCCATGCTGCGACCAGCGCGTAGTACGAGAACTGCCTTCGGATATGTGAGACTTGCCCCAAATTCGCAAGGCTGCAGCACGAACTTCACTTTTCAACTGCGACGATGGCGATAGCGAAGTTAAAAAGCCTTATGAACTTACGATATACAGATCTTTAGATAGAGCGTATCCGGATGCACGATCCTGCCGAGTTGCACGCGCTATGTGCATCGAAAGTGTTTGTATTTGAGGCCGCCGCACACGATAACAATCTAGATCATAAACACCGCTAACGCTTCCCCTCTCCCGCCTACGTGTAAGCGACGTCGCCAGCCCCACTTTAGCAGCTCATCGAACTCAGCCTAGGAGACTACAGCGTAGTATTGGCCACCAATGACTAGGTTGTACAAGACGATTCGTGAAGTGCTTCGACAACGACCTGTTGTTCTGCCACGAGTGGCTCTCCTTACTGATGGTGGTAGCATTGACACGGCTGCCTCTTCGTCGCTACCAGCGACACATTCTAGCACATCGAACATGTCGCCTCGGAAGGTTAGCGCGGCAGCAGCAGCAGCAGGACTTGGGGTGCTAGTGATACCTAGCTAAGGTAAATGCCGCCGATGCGAGGAAGACGGCAAGAGCGAGCAAGAAGGCTATCAGCGCGCTGCTGAGGCGGTAGTGGCGATGTTGATATGCTACAAAGTCCAGCTAGAGTCACGGAAAAGGACTTTCCAAGATTGATACTTCCGACAGAGTAAGAGCAGCGAAATCTCCCCAATCGTCTTATTCCAAGGCTCCATGAACCTTAAGAACAGGATCAAAGCTTTCCATACGATGCTTGAGCATGCGGAAGCTACGCCTGGGAAGATCAGTGTGGCGCTGGGAGGCCGCAGCATCGATCTTGTGTTAGTCCAGCCGACGAAGCAGAAGGCAGCAGCACCTGGGAACTTCTTCTACTGTTCTGCCAGCCTATGGAGCAGCAGCAACAGCAGTCGTGCTGGTGGCCATGGTACTAAGATTTCGTTCAGTCTCAACACAAGCGCCTGTGGTTTCGATTGCGCTAACGAATACACCTCTGCGATGGCCAGCATCGTATATTCGGCCCAGGGCTCGCGGTCTTCAGACATAGTAATAGTGATGAGGATAGTGTTGACTCGCGAGCCGCAGCAGGAGCAAAGAACAACGGCGGCGAGCTTGATGGTGGGCGAGGGTAGCGGAAGTTGTTGTTCTTACAAGAAAGGAGGGAAAGGGAGGAAGATTGAACTACGGAGAGTGCGTCGGTTTTGATGGTTGCTGGCTGCGATTGTCCTGTTGTGAACATAATCGAACTTCGCCTCACTTCAGCTTTTGAATGTTACTAGATGTGGACATGTAATAAGTTGGGAGCGGCCTTCCTTATAAATGGCCACTTTGTATTGGAAAAAGGAACATTAGTATAGAGAACCGGAGACATTACGACACCGCTCAGCCTACTTACTTAGTCTCGATCTCCTCAATTTCGACATCCTCGGTCTCGACATCCTCTACATTCTCGACCTCCTTATTCCCGTAAGGATGTACCTCATTTAGCTGTGCACTTAACACCCGAGCAACTCTTAACATAAATACAGCAGCAACATCTTCTAGAATCCTCTCTATGCAACGATTAGAGTTGTGGTCGTAATTGGACGAGGAAGCTTGCGCTGGTTATTTACGATACTCTATCCATCTTCACCTTATAAGGATGCAATCGTAGGTGCCGCGATCAGGAGGTGAGTTTCGAACAGCCTTTCCATACAGCTCTCGACGCATTACTGCCGTATGTACACAATACGCGCTATACTATCGTCGTCCAATGCGTGGTAGCAGGCAGGCAGGCAGGCAGGAACAATGCTACTTCTCCCCTACGCTCGAGCTGTCGACGTGCGCTGTCGAGGAGTAGGCGTACTATCGACTGAACTTCACTCGACTTGCAAGCGCGGTGGTAGCCGATTCTCTCTCGAGTTCTATAGTTGGAAGGACTCTCGAAGATTGTGTTACTTAGAGACACAGTTATCGAGTCATTTCTAGACTGACAGTAATGCACTTGCCTATGTCTTTAACTTTCGAGACCGCGGCTCAGCTGGCTTGAGCTATTAGGGCATGCTTCTCTCGGCCTGGACCTGTATACATCGCTGGTATTGGTTGTTCTGGACCTTTCCACGTCTTGCTTACTTAAAGGCTTCTGCGAAGTCCCTTTCGGATGGCTCTGCGATGTTGTATTACCACAGACACCATATTGGGAAGAATGTTAATGTTGACGTTAAAGTGAAATGAAGGATACCAAGTATAGAGGGGAGACTTGTTCGATATATGCTCTTAGGGTCCCTTCACATGTAGGATGCCGCTACCGACACATTACAAGAAAGGATAAAGGAAACATGCTACGTTTTTGTGGATTGCGGCGAATGCTGCCTGACTGCTTATATCTATCTGAAGTGAGTGACTGCTCTTATATACACGCCTGCGCTGAAATGTGCGCCTGTGGTGCTACATGCTTCGGACTGCGAGTGAATGCCGAAGACCAAGCTAGCGAACTCTATTTGACCGTCGACCCACAGTGCCTCTCAATCCTCTATAGCGATGTACGCTCGCTGGCGTCTATTCGAAACAATCATCATCTACGCCTGTACCAATCCACTAACCACCCTAGCCGGTATAACGACTCTACCAAACCAAGCTTAGCATCCTCTTGCTGCTGCTGCTCCTCCTCCTCCTCTAAGCTTCCTCGCCTTTCATCCCTACAATCTCTACCCCGAATTCGAGTCGCTACATACTATAAGCAGCATCGATACCCGAGAAGGTAACAAGTACAGAGGATAGAGCGCAGAGTTCCATTGAACTGCGGCTACCGAGACATCACATGAAAGAACAAAGGCACACATATGCACCATCATCCACCGCTATACGAATCCACCAACGACCCTCGCCAGTAGGATCGACAGCACCATACCGAGCTCATCATCATTACCATCCTCTTCTTCTTCCTCCTCCTCCAAGCTTCCTCACCTTCAATCTACACGCCACAGCCTCTTCTCACCAGCTTGAGCTTATCACCACCACCACCACCACCACCACCACCACCATCATCATCATCATCATCATCTACAACTCCATCTCCAATCCTCCCACAATTTCCACCCCAAACTCGACTCGCACTATACCATCAGTCAGCAGCGTCAATACCATACCGCATGGATGGCAGACTCCACCACTTGACAGCCACAGGCAAATACCTTGTGCTGAACAAGTCGACTTGAGCACAGATGCATTCGACACTGACCTATGTAATGTCTGTGACAGGGCGGCGTCTGCGTACTGAGAATCCTAAGCTGAGCAAGCAACAAGCTACCTCGCCCTTCACCCAGCACATACTACTTCTGCTTGTTCTTCCTTACAGCAAAGCGACCTTCGCCTCTGCGTCGTCAGCCCATTCCACTCACCAAGTAAGCAACAAGCTACCTCGCCCTTCACCCAGCACATGCTACTTATTCTTGTTCTTCCCCTCTACCTCGCCTACTCCCCCTCCCCCCACGTCCTCCCGCATTCCACTCGCTAAGCAGGCAGCAAGCCACTTCGCCCTTCACCCAGCATATACCACTTCTTCTTGTTCTTCCCCTCCACCTCGCCTACTCCCCCTCACCTAACGTCCTCTCCCATTCCACTCGCGGAGCAAGCTACAAGCTACATCGCACTTCTCTTAAATATACGCTAAACGAACGAACGAACGAATAGATAGATATAGAAATATTAGTAGTAGCGATACCTCCACGTCACGCTCATTACACGTGCGAACTTCTCCTCCTCCTCTTCCTCTTCCTCTACATCGTTAGGCCATTCCAGTCGCTGTTCGCGTGCTGTCGATGAGAGAGTACGGCACGGCACGGCTCGGCATATAGTCATGAGATGAGATGAGAAGGAAGATGGACGAGAAATGCTTGCTTGTATTGTAAGGAAGAAAGATTGCCCATGTAGGACGCGCAAGTTCGGTCTGTAGGACACTCATCTCCGCATTGGGAAGAACAGGATGACAAGGTGAGGCATGGCTGAAGAATGGTCGGAATACAGAATGCTTGGTTCGAGGAAGATGGGTTGTACTCTTACATCAGATACCATCACTCCCCATCCTCACTTTCACTCTCACTCTCATTCTCGCCATCGGTATCCTGCCCATCCTCATCCTCACCCTTCCACCTCTTCAAACCCTTCTCATTCCATCCCGTCTTGAACGCAGCGTAGTTGACGCTAAGGCCAAAAGATCTCAAGTGGTTTTGATGGCAGGTACCTTGTGCTCCTCCTCTGGGAGGGATTTGCTGGTCCTCCTTAAGCGCCGTTGCTATACTCTTCAGGTTGAAGGTCAATGCCGACGTGGAAGATTGTCGAGATGGTGGAGATGGTTGGGCTTTTATTGTCTTTCCCTTGCCCTTCTTGTTTTGACCTTGAAGCTTTGTGGTTGTGGTGGTCTGCGTTGAAGGGGGACGAGATGACGAGGCGAATGATTCGTCGGTAGCATGTTCTTCGCGGGAGTAGTGCCCGGGTGCGTTCAATGACGGTGATGGGAATTTGAATGGCAGTGCGGTCCGAGATTTCCTATTAGTGCAGGACATCAGCATTTCTTCTTCCGCAAAGGCAAACATAGCCTCGATTCCCAAGATTTGACGCAACATACGTACCCATGACGTTCGAGCAAAAGTGAAGCATCATGCTCGTGACCATCTGCAGGAAGTTCGCCAGCCGTTCCACCCATACTACCACGCGACCTACCATCGCTGCCGCGCAGACTTCCCACCCTAACGACCGTTGCATCTTCGGATTTGCTCGCGGGAGCAGCCCTTGCTTTTCGGAAGCTGTCGGATGCCGGAGAGGAAGCATCCGCATGGCGAGTAGACTTTCGCTGCAGAGCGCTGAGTTGATCGGCGAAGTTGCGCGACAGAGGACCTGCTGTTGGAGAGTACTCGTTTGGAGAAGTCTGTTCTTGGACGCTGGTAGATCGGTTCGCCTTTGAGTCTTGCTGAGTGGTGGATATCTTTCCAACTTGTTGGGCGATGGATGGCTTTGCCGCATGTTGGGTAATGGATGTATTTGCAACATCTTGGGCAGGGGACGTATTTGCGACATGTCGGGCAATGGATGTCTTACCAGAACCATATTGAGCGCCGGATGCCGAGGAAGCCTGCCTCTCCGCCCTGTTGAAAGGCCGCGTGGGTGCTTTCGGAGATGTTGGTGACTTGTTTGACTTTTTCTGGAAGCTGGAGTGGCTTGGGCTGGTGGGACTGTAAGGGGGTTGTCAGGGTCACCGTTCTCCACGTGTACAGCGAACGGCGGTGTACTCACGACTCCTCCTGGACTGGGGGAGGCTGAGCGGTCGTCGCAGTGGAACGCATCGGGGAGGTCTTGGATTCGCGAGCCTGCTTGATCGTAGCAGCGACAGCTGGAGTGCTGTAGACAAAGACTGTCAGCATCGATTGAAACGAAATCTCTCAACAAAGCTCGCGCAAACAAAGGGATGCATTGCACTCACAAGTCATGATGCCCAGGAGGAGGCTCATCAGGTTCCTTGCCCGCTGAAGCGTCGCTGTCATAACCTGGTCCATCTTCAAGCCACTCGGCGTCGGGACGGTCGTTGCCACGATATGTATCGTTCTCTTCTCCCTCTCTCCCCGGCGTCTGCTCATGGAACTGCTCTTCATCTTGAAGCTCAGCCGGATCTGGGTACTTCAAACCTTTGCTGCTCGCCTTCTTGGCATCGTTCAATCTCGCCTGAAAGGTGGCAGCCGTCACAGCCTTCTTCAGCCTGTCCACCAGAGCGTCATACTCTTCCGCGCTCTTCGCGTCTCTCTGCCAATACCAGATATGATCGATCAGGTCGCGGCGTTCCGTGATGTTGGAGCCCTGGAGGATGGAGGTGGGGTCGTCAGGAAGACGGAGGAGTTGCCAGTAGTAGAGATGGGCGGGCTTTGCAGCAAGCTGGCCCAGGGATATGTCGAGGGGCAGTTCATTGCAGGTGCGATTGTTGTCGTCGTGGCCTTTGGGACCCCAGAACTATGGGTGGATGGTCATGGTCAGTGGTTCATGGCGCCAAGTTGAGGACTTGGATGGAGAAGGGAAGGACTTACCCGTGGCTGTGCCGCGTATGCGTATGCTGGAGGGGCCATCGTTGTACTGTCGGGATGAGAAGGCGGCGAACGGAACGCCAGCGGGCAGTCACTGTATAGAAGGGAATGAAGCCTCAGCGGTGATGATGGGGTGAAAGGCGGCGACCACAGGCCGTTTGTGTGTAAAATGACCCATCACGGCAGGCTACCTGCCTTGGCTTGGCTACCGTGATGGGACATGGCCGTGGGAGCTGAGGTCTCGCGCTGTCACAAACAGCGGACATGATTCTGCGTCGTATGGGTCATGTTGGCGGCTGGCGACGCGCGCAGATGATCCATGTCCAGTCTTGCGGGTGCAGGTGTCATGGTCTAGGAAGTAAAGATGTGTTTGGCCGTGGGACGTGGAGATGAAAGTGAAGTCCGTGGATAGAAGATGACATGACATAGCATAGGCGCGCCCGGGAAGAAACAGCTAAAGCTGAAGCTAGTGCGCCAAGCCAAGCCAAGGAGCAGCGTACCGTAGCTGGTGGTTTGCTGCACAGGGGTTCGACAAAGTGCTTGCACTCTCTTTGCTTCTGAAGCCTTGCGACAACGACGGCAGGCTGCGAAACTTGGATCATCTCACGCTCTGTGCAATTGCGCGTTGGCTGGATTCTGTTTCGTCGCGATCTGCGCTCGTAGAGAGGATATACAGCTCTGCAAAATTGACGGGGTGTTGTGCGATCAGTGAGTCGGGCTCAGCTCCGCCCTTGGCTCGGCTTTTCCTGGCGAGCTGCTGCTTCACTGTGCTTGCTTTGTACAACAACGCGTGGGTTGATTCTATGCCAGAAAGGCTTCGCCGAGCTGTTCAGTCGAGCGGGCAGCTCGTCGTGTACGAGAAATACGAGAAATAGCTATCGCCGTCGGGCTGTGTTATCCAAAACTGTCCCAATTGTCTCGTTATTGCCCGCAGCCTTGAGCTAGGCCAAGGGCGGAGCTGGATCCGTCGCCGCGTGTGAAATCACAGGGTCTACAAGTCTAGAAACAGGGGTCTATTGAGAAAGTCTAGATATTAGGGTGTGAGAACTATGTTTATTATAAGTATTAGTACCTTGTAAGTACTTATATAGGGGCTTGTTCTAGAATTAGCCCTTAGTACTTATATTTAGGTACCTAATATAATATTCTATTTTAAGTAATTATACTTCTTAGTCTACTTTTATTACCTTTTAAACCGGCTGCCTATATGTTACCCTAGCGCTTTATATACCTCCTTACTCTACGCTAGTATAGTACTTAAGTAGAGTAATTTTAGCGCTTAGGACCTTTATATCCTTTAAAACCTTACTTATATAATCTTTTATTATACTAATAAGGGCCTTAGACTAGTTATTTATAAGCTTAATCTTCTTTAAAGTATTCTTTTCTTTATCTTCGTCCTACTAACTTTTATCTTACTTCTTTAAGAATCTTACCTTCTTTAGTATAGGAATAAGTAGACGCTTTTAAAGGGCCTATAGACCTTTATAAAAGTATTTAAGGTTATAGAAAGGTATATTTTTAGTATTATTGTTAAGAAGTCTATTATTCTAATCTAGGGAGATCTTTTTAAGTTAGGCCTTAGAAATTTTAGTTAGGTTATTATAGATACTTAAGAATTGCTTAATAAGGGTTAATATTAGCTTAAAGTCTTAGTTCTTAGGGTGGAGGGTAACTTTAAGAGTTCGAGCCTTTTTATCCTTAGAGAGAGCTTTAAGGGACTTAAAGATATAGTTACGTGCCTATCTCTTCTAGTTAGGGTCTCTATATAACTTAACTTAAGCGGTTATAAGGAATTACTTAACCTTAAGTTTCTTCTTCTAGGACTACTTTATTATACGTGTATTAGTATTATAACCCTTCTTATTATCCTTCTTTCTATTATTAAGGACCGCTTTTTTCTTATTAAATGTATCTATACCCTATTTTAAGGCATTTAGAGTTTAGTTTAGGAAAATTAGTTTTACTACTACGTAGCTAGGTATTTATAGGGCCTCCTTAGGTAAAATAGAGTCTATAACTTCTTCTCTAAGGTCTATTATTAATTTTAAGTAACTTTATTATAGTGTCTTAAGGGTACCTATATAAGTTTATACTATAGGTAAGGGGTAATTAAATATATTAAGGAGACTACTTAAAGAAAAGATTAACAGTAGTAGTAAGTAGCTAATAGATAAAAAGATTACTATAGAGCTTAAGAAATTTAATATAGGCCCTTTATATACTAATTATATAAGATTATTATATAATAAGAAGGTTTAATCATTAAGTAAGCTTTTACTAAAACTTATAGGCTATATCTCCTTTCTAAGAGTTCTATAGGTCTTTCTTTTATATATTTAGATAGTCCTATGCTCCTATTTATGTTAAATTCTAACGTATATTTTAGAAGAAAAGTAAAGATAGCACTCCTTAGCTATTAAGGTAAGGGTATAACTATTTAATAATTTCTAAGATTAAAGTATTTAGTGAATTGTTAGTACTACTAAGGGCTAAGTACCGTACTTAAGCCGTCTATAGGTATCTCTTATACCCTTATCTAGCTAATCTTAAGGCGTCTAGCTTAATATTACTTCCTAAGCTAGTATTATTAGATGTCTACGTATCTTATTTTAGTATTAATCTTACTATTTAGGAACTTAATCATTTATATAGTCTACTAATTATTATAGTAATGTATTATCTTATTTTCTATCTTAAGGGTAATTATCTTTAAGAGTCTCTCTTACTATAGGACCTCTAAGGTTACGTAACTAAGGGTATATAGCTCTAATTTAGTACGTAATTTAGTAACTATTACTACTTAACGGCGCTCTAGTTAATAAGTCTCTTAAATAAAAAGAATATAAAGGCTTTACTTAACCCCTTAGTTTTCTTATCGCCTATAAATAAGGCATTTAAGGCCCTATAGACCTCCGCTTACTTTAAGTCTAGGCTGTGAAGTAATCTATAGTACTTAATTAAATATTCTAGTATATAGAGAAGGTACTAAATTAGATAAATAATAGCTCTAAGTGCTTCTATTATAGGATTCTTTAGGTACTAAGAGAGTATAGAGACTAAGAATAATATATTAGAGCGTGTCTTAATGTAAGGGCAGCCTATAGCTAACCTTTACATGTGATGCGGCTATGCCCGGCTTAGCATGCCGCACGTAACGCGTATGCGTACACTAGGAGACGCGTATAGCGTCTATAGAAGAAAGTAAGCTTTAGTTCATCTACGATTAGAAGATCGTAGGCGTGCTATACATTGCGACATCCCCTTATAGCCTTACGGTCCTAACACTTAACGACTATAAAGTTTACTAATCCTTCTTTAGACTTATAGATATTAACTTTTTCTCTAGTAGCCTATAGATTATTCTTTAGACATATATAGTTTACTATTAGAAATGTCTAAATCCTCTTCTTAGACCTTAATATACTATAGTAGTACCTAATCTTCTTACTATAGGCCTTCTAGTTTAGCTTAAGTATCTTCTATTAACAATTACGAGTAATTTAAATATCTTAGAACTATTAAATAGGTTCTATTACCTATGTCTTATATTTATTAGTTAGTTCTTAAATTAGCTTTCTTATTCTAGATACTAACTTTAAAGGCTAGGTAAGTAGATATTATCTATATATAATAAAAGTAGGATTAAGAATACCCTATAGATAAAGAGATAGTCTATTACTTAAGATAGTCCGAGGTTATTGAGTATTTATTCAAGCTGTAAGTTCTATAATAGAGGGGACTCTTTAGATCTATATAGGGCCTTAGAGTACTTATAAATTTTATCCTCTCTCTTAAATTCTTTAGGGGTATATATATATATATACTAGTAACGGTATTAAGGTATTAAGGAAGGCATTTACGGTATCTATTTGTAGTGATTAAGGTTAAAATAAGCTACTAGGTCTATAATATACCTAAAAAGCCTTTTATAGAGGGTTACTATAGAAATTTTCCCTATAGTATCCTTTTAATTGCCTTAAGCATATACTTAAGCCTTATATATTAGAAGTTTTACTTTATAGTAACGCTTATACTTCTATACCTACGTTATTAAAGTTATCTAATACCCTACTACTTTAGCCTTATTATACTATAATAGAATATTTATTGTTACTTATTAAACTCCTTAATACTTATAGCACTAAATACTTTCCTAGAAGGGTATATATTAAGATTCTTCTATTACTTAGGTTTAGGAGGTAAAAGGTACTCTAAATTAGTAGTACTAGAGGATATAGTTATAGTATTGCTTTTCTAAGATTTTCCTAAGATTATAGCTTAGACCTTAGTTCTCTTAATAGCTAGAGTCGAGTATATAAGTTCTTCCGTATATCTTAGCTTCTTACTTTAGTAAAGTATATTAAGAATCTCCTACTCTAATTCTAAAGTTATAGGTCTATTACTAATTAGTTATCTTAGTTTATTAATATCTCCTAGGGGAATAAATAGTTAAAATAGCTAAAGTTAAGTATGTAGGCCGACTTATAAATTGGGTTATAGGGTCTAAGAGTATATCTATTGATAGTTAGATTCTAACTCCCTAAATTTAATTGAATTATTATATAGAATATTCTTATTAGCTTATTCTCGAGATATACTACCTCTACTTCTTAAGCTTAAGGAACTTAAAGTAAAAGATTACTTAATTTTTTCTTATAGACGTCTCGGAAATTTTACTAAGTATAGAAGCCTTACGTTATTCTATATAGCTAGGTTAAGGTCTATATTATAGAGGTCATTATACTATAGATTATTATTAAAGATAACGCCTCTTAACCTAATAACTAATAGAATAGTACCTAATCCTATAAATACTATAACCTTTAAACTAGGTACCTAATATAGTATCTTAAGTCTATATTTAAGATACGTAGTCGCTCCTTTTATTAGTTTATAAGCGTATACTCTAGAACCTCTATTATAGATATAAGCTAGGCTTAGTTTAATATCTCTAGCTATCTTAAAAGGGGAATTCTAGCCTAACTTCTTATTACGGTTCTAATTTTAGGCCGAAGAATTGGACTAATTAGATCTATATAGCTAGCGGATGCTTCCGTATAGGAAGTGCCCTCTTATCTATAGGACTAAAACTAAGGAACTAATACAGTAATTTGAATAATCTCTATAATTTCTATAATTTCTATAATTTCTATAATTTCTATAATTTCTATAATTTCTATAATTTCTATAATTTCTATAATTTCTATAATTTCTATAATCTCTATAATCTCTATAATCTCTATAATCTCTATAATCTCTATAATCTCTATAATCTCTATAATTTCTATAATCTCTATAATCTCTATAACCTCTATAATCTCTATAATCTCTATAATCTCTATAATCTCTATAATCTCTATAATCTCTATAATCTTAAGAGAGTAGAGAGAGTATATAGAGTATAGAGAATATAGAGAGTAGATACTCTATCTCCTTTATATTTAGGAACGCTAAGAATTCCTAATAGTTTTAATACGTCTAACTTATAATTTAATATTACTATTTAGTATATACTAAAACCTAACCTCTACTATACTATTTCTTAAGTCTTTATAAGACTAAGATAACTACTACTTTATTACTCTCCCTTAACGTCTTACTAACCCGAGAATAAACCTAATTAAGCTTATCTTCTTAACTTATAATATTATTAGATTATACTAAATCTAACACTTCTTAGATAGAGTTCTATTAATACGATATATAGCTACTAATACAATTCCCAGCTATAGATCTAAGGGTAGGTAAGTAAATAACGTTAATGCTATTATAATAGTGATTAGATACTTTCCAGTTACCTCTACTAGGTTCTAGTAGGTATATAGGATATAGTTAGTTTCTAGATAACTACATCTTTAAGTAGATAAGATCTAAATACTATCCCGTAGGCCTTATTATTATCGGAGTAATGGACTATAAGCAATCTTCTAAAGAATTAAATAAATCTTATAAGCTCTAAATATACCTCTATAACATTTTCATAGGTCCTATAATAGATTTAAATTATAGACTAGTGCTCTTATTACTCGTACAGAAGGTATATTAGTCTCTATTATCCCCTCTATTAAACTTTATAAAATTTAATACGATATTCTTAAGTACTTATAGAGGTTATATTCTAGTTTTAGATCTACGTAATATTCTCTCGTACCCTTTTAAGAGAGTGTAGAATTTATATTCATTAGTTTTAGGTAGTTCCTTAGAGTATATAATCTTAATATCCTTAACTACTTCTTCTAGATATATTTTTTATTATAGTTTAGAGTAACTAAGTATCTTATAGTAGTTTCTTATTAACTATAGAACTATATGTTATGTCTCGTTCTAGGGCTAGTCTTAAAAGAGAGATAAGTTAAGTTACGTAGCGGTATTCTTTAGAGAGGGTAAAGCAAGCTAAGCGAAGATAAATGATTAGGGTAAGAGTGTATTCTAAATAGTAAGATAGTAACATAAGTTAAACGCATTAGAAGTATAAGGGTTTCTAGCGTTCCTAAATGTAAAGAAGATTCGTAGATCTCCCTAATTAGTCTAATTATTCTAAGCATAAGCAGTCTAATTAGTCTAAGCATAAGCATTCTAATTACCCTAAGTATAAGCGCTTAGGTAGGATCTAGTTACGTATATATCTTGTCCTATAATTCTATAATTCTAGGGTCTAATAGGAATTATTTTGTAACACTATCCCCCTTCTAGCCTAGCTTCGTTCCGAAGCTTTATAAGCTATTATTACATCTTGCTATAATAGCTAATTATGTCTTCTTCTTCTCATAAACGCCGTTAACGACTCGCTCTAGATACCGAAGCTTCTAGTCTTAAAATAGCTCCGTATACGAACTATTAGAAATTACAATCTTCGGGTACGATAGTAAAATGCATCGTAGGTTCTCAATCTAGGAAGTATTCGGCTTATATTCGCAAGGGTTATAAAGATTATAACGTACGTCTTTCTCGTCCGGAATAGGAACGCCTTCGCGACTTACGCGATAAGCTTAAGCTAGAGCTTAAAAAGATCGAAGAGGAGGAGGTACGGCTAAAGATACGTAAAATTCGTCTTCGAAAGCAGTTACGGCTAGCTAAGCGTCGTACCAACGACGCCGTAGCTAGAGAGTTAGAGGAGCTCGAGGAGGAAGAGGCGCGTAAGGAGCTAGCGTCTCTTAAGTAGTTATTAGGAGTAGAGGTGTCGCCTCCGCTAGCTTCGTTCCTAGATATTTTAGAGATGCCTACGAACGACTAGGCGGCGCTCTCTAGAGCGGAGCCCTAGAGCGACTCCTTAGGTGTAGAGCCTCCTATAGCTTCCTAATCTATTATCGGAACCTCCTTACTAAGGTTAAATTAGGTATGTTTTTCTTCTAGTTTTCTAGTATAGGCTAGTTAGCGTTTTTTAGTCGTTTAAAGTATCTTTTAACGATATCGTAGTAGGATCTAAGGTCTTCGATGCTCTCCTAAGTAGCATCCTCTTCTAGATAGTCTTTCTATTTAATAAGGTATTTATTCTCTAATCCCTAATTAATAATGTCTTCTATAACGTACTAATCTAGTTCCTTAGGCGTAAAATAAAACGTTTCTTAATAAGGTGTTTCGGCGTCTATAGGTTCTAGCTTAGATATATAGAATATTAGGTAAATGTTCGCGTCTAGTAGAAGTTAGAGTTAGTAATTAACTAGTCCGATAACTTTATTAATTAAAAATAGTCCGACCTTAACGTAGTCTAGTTTCTTAGTCTATCTTCTTATTCTTAAGTTTTTTATAAGGAGATAGACCTTATCCCCCTCTTTTAGTAGAGGTACTATTTTTCTTATATATTGCCGTTATTAAGACACTTTTTATTATGTATCTTCGATCGCCTTACGTGTTTCTTTATGCACTTCCTTAGGAGTATCCGTCGTTACGATTACTCTTTTAGCCTATAGATAGGATCTAGGTGTTCCGAATAGGTTAGGATTTTTACTAAAGTTCGTATAGAATAGCGTTATCGAAGTTGTCTCTAATTTGTAGTTGTTTAGTACGATCTACGCTATTAGTAGTAGTAAAACCTAGTTGTCTTATACGTAGTTAACGTAGTACCGTAGGTATTATTCTAGCGTCTAATTTATCCTCTCGGTCTATCCGTCTATTTCTAGATAATATACTATTAATAGCTTATGTTTAATTCCGATAGTTCCTATAAGCGTTTTCTAGTAATTTAATGTAAATAGCTTATCTCTATCTATTATAAATGCTTAGGGGAATCTATAGTATCGGATAAGTCTATCTAGTATAAGGTATCCTAGCTACTCTACATTGTATGTTTCCGATGTAGGAATAAAGTGTACGTATTTCGTAAGTCTATTAACTATAACTAGTATTATGTCGTATAGTTATTTTATAACTTAGTCTCTTAACGGTAGGAGTTTCGTAATAAAGTCTATTATAACTTCGTCCTATAGTTTTATTAGTAGCGTCCTAAACTATAGGTAACCGTATTTCGCGTACCTCGTAGCCTTATTTTATTAGTAGTGTACGTACTGTTTAATGTAGCGTAGCACCTTAAGTCTTATCTACGGAAATAAGAAGCTACGCTATATTAGGTCTATTATTTTTAAAGTTCTAGGATATCTATAACTTAGTCCGTTGTAATATTATCGTATATACTCTTCTTCTTAATCCTTCGGTACTTAGTATTTTCCTTACGATATAGGGAACTATTCGTCCTTATCGCTTAGTATTTGTACGATATTATTAAATTCTCTTATGTTTGTACTAAGACTTCCGTCGGGGTTTATCTTTAGTATCTTATGTTATACTAGTTCTTTTCCTTCTATGTAGTCGCTTCTCCGGCTTAGCGCGTCTACGCGGCTATTCTCTTTTCCTAGAGTGTATTTAATTTTAAACTTATACTACCCTAGTAGCTCTAACTAGCGTACTTACCTTCGGGTAAGTTCTTTCGTCGTCGTAAAGTACGTAAGATTCTTATAGTTAGAAAGAATCGTTAACTTCGGTAGGCCCTCGATATATACTCTCTAATGTTGTATATTATTAATAATAGCTAGAAGCTCTTTATTATAGATGTCGTAGTTCTATTCCGCTATAGTCATTTTCCGGGAGTAATAGGCTACTAGGTGTGTCTACCTATCGTGTGTCTATGTTAGATACGCGCCTATTGCTATATTAGACGTATCGGTCTCGATATAGACTTCCTTACTACTATTAAATAGTCGAAGCGTAGGGGCTAATACGTATTATTCCTTAAGTTTCTTAAATGCTTTAATTTGTTCTTTTCCCTATTTCTAGTTAATGTCTTTCCTCGTAAGCATCGTTATTAGTACTGTTATCTTTACGTAGTCCTTAATAAATTTCCGGTTATAGTTTACTAGTCTAAGGAATAATTATACGTCCTTAACTATCTTCGGTTCTAGCTATTCTCTAATTAACTATGTCTTTATAGGGTCGATCGTTATCCCTATAGTACTAATAATAAAGCCTAAGAATTTAACTTCTTTTTTATAGAATTTGTATTTCTCGAGTGCCGTCTTAAATCCTAATTACGTAAGTCGTTCGAAGACGTCCTAGACTTGTTTTATATATTCCTATAGGGATCCTTTCGTATAGACTAGTATGTCGTCTATATAGGCAATAACGTATATGTCGAGTAGGTCTCTAAGTGTTTCGTTAATAAGGTCCTAGTAGGATGCCGGTACGTTAGTTAATCCTATTAGTATAACTAAAAATTTGTAAAGTCTATATCTTATCCTAAAGGCGGTTTTCTATACTTCTCCTTCTACTATTCGTATAGCGTAGAAGGCATCTCGTAGGTTAATCTTTATATACTAGTCCGATCCGGTTAATCTATCTTATGCTTCTTCGATGTTAGGTAGCGGGTATCGGTTCTTAATCGTAATCTCGTTTAACTTCCTATAGTCTTATACGAGTCGTAACTTCCCGTTTACTTTTAGAACGAATATGTATAGAGTTCCTATACTTAAGGTAGATCTTCTTATCTATCCTTTAGCTAGCTTCTCCTTTAGCTATTCTCGTAGGGTCTATAGCTCTTTCTTAGACATTTAATATAGGGGTCCCTATAGAGGCTCTTTCTCTAGCTAAATGTTTATCTTATAATCCTATAGTTAGTACTTAGGTAAGGCATCCTTACCTCTTTCCTCTTTAAAGAGTTGCGACTACTTACGATACTCCTTAGGAATACTTAAGTCTAAGATGTTAGTATCCTTCGATAGTACGTTACTTCTATTACTACTAGTGACTTTATAACCCGGCGGCCCTACGCTAGTGTCTATCCCGGTCGAAGGTAGTTCTTCTATCCTTCTATTTAGCGTAAGCTATATCCTATTTAGCTATCTCTTTACCTTATCTACTAGCGAACGCTACCGCTACGTAGGCTAAATGTCGATAACGTAATCGTATTCCCTAAATATAAGTACTCTTCTTCTCTAGTCGATTACTAGATTATCCTTTCTTAACTAAGGTATACCTAATACTATGTTATAACTAGCTATATTAGTAACATCTAAGGTAATATTCTCGTAGTACTATTAGATAGCTAGTAGTAATAGTGTCGTCTCCTATTCTACGCTAGGTAACGATAATCCGTCTACCGCGATTAATTCGTAACCCTATTTCTTCTTTAGGGTAGCTAACCCGTTTCTTCTTACGAAAGACTCGGAGATAAAATTCCCCGCTACTCCTAAGTTAATTATAACACTAGTCTTATGTCCGTTAACGATTACTTATGTCTAGAAAATTATGTTTAATGTTAATACGTAAGCCTAAGTGTTATATAACTCCCTTTAGTCGCTTATTCCTAGGGAGCTAATTCTTTTCCCAAATAGTATATAGTTCGCTATACTTCGTGCCTAGAGGCTTCAGCTAGAACCTATAGCCCGTTACCCTATGTCTATACTTGTAATCTATTACGTTCCTAGATCTTCTACGATTCTAAGTAGAGAGCTCGTACGTGCTATACTACTATTCGTAGTTCGTTTAAGACGAAAGTTCCTACTAGTATTAGGTACCCGGTACCTGTTATTCGGCTTCCTATAGGTAGTCGTTCGATAACCGCTTTAGCTAAGTTCTTAGTATTATTTATAGTTAGGTAGCCTAATACTATGCCCCTTATTATATCGAGTGTCTTATCGAATTCGTTAGGGTTAAGGTATTGTTTCCCTAAGAACTTTAGTAGGAATTCTTCGTGTCTTCGTTAGAGGTAGATAATTAACTTATAGAGTTTCCTTAGCGCGTCTACCGTAAACGTATATACTTTGTTTTCGTCGTCGGTATTGCTCTCTTCTTCTTCGGATAAGTCCTTACTTAACTCCTCCGGTACGTAATCTTCTTCGATAGTATCTAGTTTGTTCGTTTATTATTCCAGTGCTAGTAACTAGCGTCCGTTCTATTCTAGATCTTAGTTTTCTTTATTATCGTTATTAAAGCAAGATTCGCCTATGTCTACTTCCTAGAGCTTATTTCGTCCGTACTATACTCCTAGGGTTCCTACTAGCTATCGTAGCTAGTACCCTACGCCTAACTTAGCGTCGTAGTAGGTTTAATACGAGTCCTAGTAATAGAATCGCTAATAAAGGCTTCCGTAACTATATCGAGATTCTTTCTCGATTTTGTAGTTAACTTCTCGTGCTATTATACTAAACAATCTAGTAGTCTTTAATTATTAGATATTCGGTAGTAGTATATATTGTTAAATATAGTATTCTCCTCGTCTTTATAAGGGGTCTAGGAGAGGCATCGTAACCCGGTTACTATCCTTCTCCTCTACTCTCTAGGTATAGTTAAATTATCGGGGTCTAATACTACTTCTAGATTTGTCTACCTTTAGTTACATTATATTAAATTGCTCGCGGCGTACTATATTCTTACCGCGGCAATCCCACGCTATATAGCCTTCTTTACTATAGGCGTAGTATATAAGTTTTCCTTTTCCTTTAAAGGGCTTTCCGTAGCCCCTACTCTTATCGATCCTCCAACCTCGTTAGGTAACGTCTAGTTCTATTAGCTATAGTCTATAGTAGGGCTAGCTTTATCGTAAGAATTCTCCCTTCGTAACGTATCTTCCTAAGGGTTTACAATCTAGAATATATCCTACTATGCCTCCTACTTTAGAATCGTATTTCTTTTCCTAGTATCGTTCCTAGAGCTAGTTATCGATGTCGATCGACGCCTTTATTAGCTCTTCGAGGTTAGTAATCGTTCCTCCGTATCTTATTAACTCGTCCTTAACGGAGTCCTTAAGCCTACGTCGGAATATAGTTATTAACGCCGTCTAGTCCTATCCGGTAATCTATCTATATTCTTCGAATTTAGGGACATACTCTAAAGTAGACTTCTTCTACTTTAGGTGTTAAATGATTCGTATAGCCTATTAGACTTCGTTCGAGGTTCTAAAGATTAATTTTTTCTTATCTTTAAAAAGGGTATAGCTCCTAAACATTCCGGTAGGGTCTAGTCGTCCTATACCTTTAAGGTATTCTTTAAGGTAAAGTTTAATCTAGTTCTACGTACTTCCGCGAAGGTACGTAGTAGCGAAGATAGTTCTCTTATTAGCATCGACTAGGTTAAACATAAGGTATATATCTATCTAGTTAACCTAGTTATCGAACTTAGCCCTGTCTCTATAGAAGAGGTCTAGCTTAGTAGCCTTAATATCGTTCTTCCTTAGAGTAGGCTCGTCGTCGTTATTAGACTTATCGTCCTTCGTAGTAGTCTATCGTAGTAGCGTACGGCAGATACTTCCTACTTTACTAGGGGCGGGTGTTCCCCTACTAGCTACTTAAGTAGCGCTTATCCTAAGGGCGTTTAAAGTGTTATGTCTCGTTCTAGAGCTAGTCTTAAAAGAGAGATAAGTTAAGTTACGTAGCGGTATTCTTTAAAGAGGCTAAAGTAAGCTAAGCGAAGATAAATAATTAGGGTAAGAGTATATTCTAATTAGTAAGATAGTAACATAAGTTAGACGTATTAGAACTATAAGGGTTTCTAGCGTTCCTAAATATAAAGGAGATTCGTAGATCTCCCTAATTAGTCTAATTATTCTAAGCATAAGCGGTCTAATTAATCTAAGCATAAGTATTCTAATTGCCCTAAGTCTAAGCGCTTAGGTAGGATCTAGTTACGTATATGTCTTGTCCTATAATTCTATAATTCTAGGGTCTAATAGGAATTATTCCGTAATACTATAGAAAGAGGCCTATGTTAGGTTTAGTATAACCTAATAATATTACAAGTTAAGAAGATAAGCTTAATCGGGTTTGTTCTCGGGCCGATAGGAAGTTAAGGGAGAGTAATAAAGCAGTAGCTGTCTTGTCTTATAAGGACTAAGCAGTAGTAAGGTAGAGGTTAGGTTATAGTATATTCTAAACAGTAATATTAAACAGTGAGTTAAACGCTTCGAAACTATAAGGGGTTCTTAGCGTTCCTAAATATAAAGGAGATTCGTAGATCTCGGTAATTTGTCTAATTAGTCTAAGCATAAGCAGTCTAATCAGTCTAAGCATAAGCAGTCTAATCGCTCTAAGTCTAAGCGCTTAGGTAGGATGAGTCACGTACTCGTCTCGTTATCGCGATTCTAGGGTCTATAGGAATCGTTCCGTAATAGCCTACGGCTATTTGCTATAGCTACGCTCCTTAATTGTTATTTTAGAGTCTTAATAACTAGTAGTAGGTTACTACCCTTAGATATAGGCTACTATATTATTATTATAAGCTTTCTTTCTACCGTAGTCTATACGTTTAGATATAGTAGATTACCTAATTATAGTACCTTAGCTACCTTAGTATTGTCTCTAACGTACTAGATATTAGTATATCTATCTAAGAATAGATCTTTCTAAAGGTATTATCTATATCTTTCTATAATAGGATTTCGTAACGGGCTCGGGTTACGTAATATTAGTAAAGGGATATATACCCGTACTATCCTCGGTTACCGACCGCGGACACTATACCTTTTAGTCGGGTTAGGTAGGGTATAAAGTACGGGATATTGCTCTTATACTTCCTAAGGTAGGTAAATATTATAGTTAATAATCTTATATTCTCTAAGGGACTAGTATATCTTATTAGGAGACTTTCTAGTAATCTCGGTTTATATACACTTTAGTTAATCCCTATTTTACTATTCTAAGAACTTGTTAGTATACTAGTAGTCCTCTATAGTAGTAAATAAAAATTTTCTTCTTATATTTAGTATTTACCTTATATTTACTAGGGTTTCTCTAAGTGAATTTAAGACACCTTTAAATAGCGTCTTTAAGGTTATTACTTAACTTAGCAATACCTCTACTATTAGTTATATTAATTATATCCTTAATTATATAGTAGAGATTATACTTTATATAAGAAGTAAGTATATACCTCCTTTATCTAAGTTTTAGTTAAGCTTAAGCTATCTTTTAAGGAACTGGTCTATATTCTCACTTATAGACGCCTCTATAATATTAAGATGTTAAAAACTATATTTATTACAAGTATTAGCATCTTACGAGTACTTATATAGGGTCTCTTTTCTAAGATTAGCCCTAAGTACTCGTATTTAGGTGCTAAATATTATCTTCTCATTTAAGTCATTATACTTCTTAGTCCGGTTTTATCACCTTCAAAACCGGCTGCCCAAGCATCATCCTAGCACTTTACCCCGCGTCTCGTCCCATCCCGCCCCGTACTGTGCCGAAACGTCCCGTCACGTCCCGTCACGTCCCGTCGGGGTTACCAGGGTAGAGCTTGCTTTTCAAAAGCAGAGATGAAAACAACAACATCATCATCTTTCTCAAGTGAACACACAGGCGTAGCTGACACAACTGTCCGCATCGTCGGCGCACTGATCTGACCTACTACCATTCAAACAGTCAACGCAAGTGATTCAGGAGATGTAATCATGTTCAAGCTTCCTCGCTGCCCCACCATCACCACGCCTACACCGACGGCTACGCGCAGAATCATACAACAGCTGAACCAGGAGAAGCGAAAGAAAGGACGTGTTCGTGCTTCTGTTGACACCACATGCAGCTCGCGCTCGCCCAAGTAAACGCAGCGCAGCAGCAGTGGGAAATGTCAGTGAAACCAGAATTCTATTCTTTCACTATCCATTCTCCTCAGCAGGAACAAGTCCGCCCTCTTCTTCTCGTCTTCTTCAATGCACTCTCCTCTCTTACTATCCATCTCTTACAGCCCTCTCGCATCTTGTTGCTGCTTTCACCTGCTACCTTTGCTCCTCTCACAACGCATCCACCTTGATCGATTCAACTCAACTCGACCGACCAACTAAACAGCACCATCACATCGACGCCATCGACGCCAACCATGCCCAAGACTCCTCGCCACGGCGTTAAGAAGTCCCGTCTTCCACCACCTCAAAACAGCGAGGAGGAAGACTATGAGCTTCTTACAGACACCGAGTCTGATGCTAGTGACGAAGCCGACTTTGTTCAAGTCTTTGGAAACATGACTGTGACTGATATCAAGTCCGGTATGTATCTTTCCGGAGTCTGCGGCACCGTTGGCACCACGTTCTACGGCGTCTCCTCTTTCAAAACATGCATCTCGTTCAACCAATCGAGCATCCTATAGGGACTTGCTCAACAATGCTCTCCCTCCTTTGTCATCCTCGCCCTTCTCTCCCACCTGCTAACAATGTCCACCCAGGCACCCGCACTCACGCTCCAGACGACCTCAAGCTCGACGTCCTCATCCACGCCATTGGAAACGGCTACTCCAGCGCCCTTCCCCCAAGCCTCGACATCTTCCTCGACCTCATCGACAGTCAACCCATCCCCTCCAGAGACGCCATTGGTCTTCGCTCCATTGACACCCTTGTCAACAAGATTGCCAACCTGGTCCGCACTCATGTCTCATCCAAAGCCTGGCCGGGCTTGATGCGAGAAGACACATCTACCCGAACCTTGCATGTTTCCAGCGTGCTCTACGATGCCGTGATGAGCAACCCGCCGCCCACATCGTTCGACAGCTTGGTGAAGGGTAAAGAGGGGATGTTGGCGCGTCATGCTAAGACTGAACATTCTTGGAAGTCTTACCAGCAGGATGACAACGTCTTCAGCTGGAGGAGCATAGAAAAGAAGGCCATGTCCAGTCTAGTAAGTGAAAGATCGAGTGAAGCAGCAGCCCTCGTGCGACTCATGCTGCCACTGTCCCCTGCCGTCTCCCTTCAAACACCACCTGCTGACCTTACATACCCCCACAGGTGATCGCGTCTTCTTCCTCCAGATCCAGCCTCACCCCAAACAGAGCAACATCCAGCAACACCACCAACAGATTCACCACCAGCACCACTCCCAACAGAGTGTCATTCACACCCAGCCGGATCAACCCAACCCGCTCCAGTCCCGCCCCTCCTGCCGCGGCAATCTACTCTCCCCCTCGCCCCATCACCGCCGCAGACTTGCACAGTCAAAATCTGAGAAACTTTGTCAAGTGGCAGTTTTTCCTCATCGAGACTTCAGACCGCCTGGCACTTGATCCGGAGGAGGACAGTGGTGCTATCACAGATCCGGAAATGAGAAAGGTGAGTGAGATATGAACAAATGGACAATCACCGTTCCATGCACTGCCTCATCATCTGCTACGACGACGACAACGTCGATGACCTTACATCGACTAAGCTGGTTTCTACCACCCCTCCATCTTCTCCACTCACACTTCCAAACCCACGCTAACAAACTCTTCCCTCTCCCATCAGATCTGCCAGGAAATCGTCGACTGGACTTCACAATTCAACAAGGGTTCCATGGTGATGCAGGAGAACGTTGATTATGGGAAGTGGTAAGTTTGGATACGCGATGGATTCTCAGAGGAAATGTCATTGTACAAGGAGGATGTACTGACGATTCCATCTCTTGTTCTACAGGGTCAAGAAAGCTATCAACCGGAAGCTCATCAAGGGTGACGATGATGGTGAGGGTGATGATAAGTGAGCGACAGGAAACGACGGCGGCTAAAGGTGAGCGAGACATGCTGAGCTTGCCTCTATCCAAAAGAGAAGAAAAAAAGAAAGAAAACGACAAGGATTCGACTCGACAGGGACAGCGGTTGGAGAAACTAAGCGATGGATGGGAAGCTCGTTCGAACTACGGACACTGTTTCTCTTGGATTGAAAGGACTTTCTTTGCACAGCATCTGGCTGGACTGTGAAGACTCCTTCCATGGCACGCACAAACGCACGCTTGGATTTCGGCAGGTTCCTTTTGTACGGGCTGGCCTGGGCTGCTGGACATTGGAGGCGAAGCACAATGAGTTGACTCTCAAGTCTCTCATGATCATCATGCATGGGAACGTACGCTCGCTTTTGGGGTATCTTTTGTAGGGAAATCGGCAGGAGGGGGAATGGGATGGCCTGCGGCAATGGTTGCACTGGAAGGGTCGTTCGTTCACAGACATGTTCGTCTTCCAGTGCTCTTGCCTTCCTTTCTTTCTTTTGTAGGTAGATAGCAAAGAGCAGCGCAACGGTACAACCCAAACCTAAACTTTCCACAGGAGTCAGTTAGTCAGTCCCTCCCTCCCTCCCTCCCTCCCTCCCTACCTTCCTACTACAATCAACATGACTTCAGAAGTCCGTCCAAGTTACGAACACAACAGTGCTAAGCGATACAATGTATATTAACAATATATGATATTGTATTGTGCCAAGGGTTCCACTCACCCACTTACCTTAACCTCCATCCTCACCCAGGACGAACGTAGATTACATCGCTGCTGGCATCGCCCTGCAGAACAGGGTGGGAGGGAGGGAGGGATGGCCTGGAGGCTTGCGGTAATCGTAGGTTAGTCGGTCACAGATCACCACACATCAAGTCTAGTATCGTCCGACGCTGACGACACAGACCTCATGCATGCATGCATACATGCATGCGTAGTCCGCCTACCGGAAGGGGGAGTGAGGGTAAGAGTAAGAGTAAGGTATAAGCTAGGGGATAGGATATCTCGTAGTCACTACCGTTCGCCGCAGCAGGAGAAGCGAGATACCAAGGAGCGCATCGCAGCACCTCCTCGACGACATCTGCACTAAGTGCAGCAGTCTCCCTTACCTTGACGCCTGAACGAACGTAGACCTTATAGCTACTGATATCGTCCGACGCTAACGATATGGACCTCATGCATGCACGGTCCGCCCATCGGACGGGAGAGTGAGAGTGAGAGTAAAAGCTAAGCTGCAGGATAGGACATCTTGTAATTACCATCTCCCAACACCAAGGAGCGTATCCTCCCCTACTCGCCAAGATGCAGGCTCTCTCACCTCATGCGCTCAGGCGCTTAATGTAGATGGGACATGGGAACTGGTAAGCGTGCCAATCCCTTACTGTTAGACGTCCATGCTCGGTAACACCTTCAGGGAAGGGAAGCAAGGCCAGACTTCCAGTCTGCTCTGCAACCTAGTGCCCTTGATGTGTATAATGCGTGTGTTGATTGTATCGAAGTCTACGTACGAATGGAAAAACCGCTATAGAACTAGCTTGACCCATGGCATGACCTATTCAGCCCACGTCACACTTTCGTGCCTGTTATATGCTGTCTCGCACGTAGGTGAGTGAGGGGATCCATTCGGGTAACGCTAGAATTCAGTCGTCGGCGCGAGTAATGCAAGCTCTTGGATGGCCGTGGTCGACATTCAGTTCAGTGTTCGGTATTTAGTATTCATTCCTCTACGTTGTAGCTTAAGATTCCAAGCTCTTGTATGGCCGTAGTTATTTATTCTGTCTAGGCTATGTTTCTCAGATTGTAGCCCTTGTATAGGAGTGAGTGCAGGTTCAAGCCGCGTACTCGCTGCTTGTATGTGGTATGTAGGTCGGTTTATTTTAGGTGTTGGTGCCCAGGCTGCTATTATCGCATTGTGGCCCTGGTATGGCTCTTAAGGTTGTAGGTGATAGTTGTAGGTGTATTTAGACCTGCTATTCGTCCTTCTCGCTCTAGCCGTATAAATTGGTGAAGGCCTTAGTGATAGCGAAGTTGGCTTGCTGAGGTGAATCGACTGTCATATGACACTCGCTTACGTGTAAGTCGGGTGGTTGCTGCCATCCACCTGCAACTTGTTCATAGTGCAGCTGTCAGTAGTAGCCATGTTTGCTAGGTTGCAGGTCTCGAGTCCTGCTTCTTAGGTTGATTGATGATTCAAGCGACGGTGAGGTTAGGAAGGTAGATCGCGTGGAACCGCGTGAGGGCGCATAACCACTTGAGGTATGATGCGTGTCTTGATTCTATGTGTCCTACGCGGGTAGAAGAAAGAGCGCTATATAACCAGCTTGTGCACGGGCACGGACCTGTGAAGCGAACCATTCACTTCAAGTCGTGAACTACTACGAGGGCCTATATAGCGCAGGAGCAGGTATGGAGTGTCCTTCATGCACAAGCAGCGGCCTGTAGGATTTGACTGGACCAAAGGATGGCTTGGAGGTCTGGTCATACGACTAGCCAGCCTAAGCAGATGTGAGATTTCTGTCTTCTTCCCAGCTCCTTGGCCGTCTGCTTGGATTGGCGATATGGTAAGTCATAACGTGGAACTGACTTGGACTCACCTGCTGCTATACTACTGGACAGAAGGGATCAAGGCACAGGCATAGGCATGGGTATGAATAAACAAGTAAAGAGAAGTCTAACTATGCCTCCACTACATTTCCATTACACTTCTAAACAGCAGCAGCAACAGGAGCGACAGCGACAGCGACAACGACAACACTAGCAGCAGCTTCCATATCCCAACCCTCTCACTTCCCCCCCTCCTTCCTCTTCTTTCCCCCCCTTACTTTCCCCCCCTCCTTCTCCTTCTTCAACGCCTCAACCTCCCCCTTTAACTCCTCAATCGTCTTATCCGTCCACTCCTCCCGAATCTCCAACTCATCTACAAGCCATTTGATCTCCCCTTTCAATTTCTCAATGTTTCCCCTGCTGGTTTCAAACGTTTGGTCGATAAGGGAGAGTTGTTTGCACAGGGTGTCGGAAGTTTGCATAGTTTTGGCGAGCATGGAGGATTTCTCTGTGAGTTCGGATTGGAGGTCTTCAATGGTGGCGGTGGCGGTGGCGAGTTGGGTAGTGAGGGTTTTGGTGGTGGTTTTAGTGCTGGAGCGGAGGAGGAAGGACATTGTTGTTGCCGTAGTTGGTTGGTTGGTTGGTTGTCAATTGTGTTGGTGTTGATGTCGATGTGGGTGAGGATGTTGCTTGGATGGGAGTTTGGAAAGTGTGTTGGAGTGTGAATCAGGTTTGAACGGCCGTAAGAAAGACGATCCTCGATAGTATCATCGAGCCAGTCTTTCAGTTTCTGCGTCCTTGTTCAAAGGAACTCCACATGTGGGGGTAGATCAAAGGAAAAGCCACGACGCTTTCATTCAATGCCTACTCGACTTCCGCATGCGGACGTTCAAATGCTTCGTCGTAATCCATTAATGGTCTTTGAACGAGTCTTCCGGTTTCTGCGTCCTTGTTCAAAGGAACTCCACATGTGGGGGTAGATCAAAGGAAAAGCCACGACGCTTTCATTCAATGCCTACTCGACTTCCGCATGCGGACGTTCAAATGCTTCGTCGTAATCCATTAATGGTCTTTGAACGAGTCTTCCGGTTTCTGCGTCCTTGTTCAAAGGAACTCCACATGTGGGGGTAGATCAAAGGAAAAGCCACGACGCTTTCATTCAATGCCTACTCGACTTCCGCACGCGGACTTTCAAATGCTTCGTCGTAATCCATTGATGGTCTTTGAACGAGTCTTCCGGTTTTCTGCATCCTTGTTTGGTTGATCAAAGGCAAAGCCACGACGCTTTCATTCAATGCGCGCCTTCACCCGAACTCGAAAATGTCCAGCCACATGTAGATTCATTCCATCTCATCGCATTAGGGTGGCTTCCGGTCAAGACGGCCCAAAAGAATCCGAACATGGTCGGTATAAGGCATCAAGGCAATAAGTACCCTTGCACAGGATGAGCTGTCTTCTTAGCTGCGTATTCACGACCTGGTGTACGAGTGGCTGCCCTGTGACCATACGGTATCTCAATCCGAACAGCAGTAAGTGTGTGCTGGGAGATGAAACGCCGCCACAGATTGCACTCGCAGCTGAAGTACGGTGTCGGAGGGTCCTATAACAGTAGTAGCACTTTCAGTGAGATTTGGGTGTGTCGCTAAACTTAGCGCCGCCCGGTCAAATATTGACTAACGTCGTCTGGACAACAAACGACTTTCATTACGCTGTGCATGACGTGCAGCTGTACACCACAACCCGCGCAGGACTTACTGAGGATCGACTTGGAAGAAACATAGCGGCCCAAGTCAACAACAGACTGGACGAGTCGACACCATTGCTGTCTCATTGCACGCAGCGGTTTCGATGACGCACGATATGGCCGCAGCATCATGACCACCGATCCGGAAGGACGGTATCGGTATCGCGCGCACACGTCTGTCAACATGCTGTCACTACCTCCTCCTCAGTCAATTCTACACAAGCAAGTACCCTCTATTCCGTGCATGTTTCGAGCGAAGCTTGCCATGGCGTCGGCTGCCTATCCGTTGGTACAGTCAAGCACGAGAGCGGGAATGATTCGCAGGACGGAGGAGAGGTGATGTGCGCGCGGGAGGAGGCATTACACGTATGATGGAGGAGGGATAACATGCACGATGGAGGAGAGATAATACGCATGAGTGACGAGGAATTACACGCACGAGGGACGAGGCATAACACGCGCGATGGAGAGAGAGGGCATGACATACACGAGGAGGAGGGATGACACGCAAGAGGGAGGGTTAACACGCAAGAGGGAGGCAGCGCATACGAGGGAGGAGGGATAATATGCAAGAGGGAGTCATCACACACGAGGGAGGAGGGATAACATGCAAGAGGGAGGCATCACACACGAGGGAGGAGGGATAACATGCAAGAGGAAGTCATCACACACCAGGGAGGAGGATAACATACAAGAGAGAGGCATCACACACCAGGGAGGAGGGATAACATGCACCATAGAGGACGGATCGGACTCACGAGGGAGGAGGGATAATACGCACGAAGGAATCGTATGCCACAATATTTATACCCATCTGCCACCATCATCTTCTCAGACCCGACACTCTTCTTCAATCCACTACCTATACAACTCTCCAGAGGACCTTGTCCTTAGACAGTTGGCCCGATGCCACCACGCACTCGCTCGATAGCTCGCTCGCGTCGCTTGGACCGGCAGGTATGTACATCAAGGAGATATCATCGTTCATCTGCTGATTCATCCCTCTCTCAAGTCCCGCGACCGTCTTGCCTACGAGGAGCAGTCTTGGGGTCTCCACGGCCATGTCACCGACTACGAAGAGGACGAGGACCAGGAAGAAGACGAAGACGATTGCGTCCAACTGTTCGCTGGCTTGACGAAAGCACAGATCCTGGAAGGCAATCGTTTCAACTGGACTGAATACAAGACAGCCATTGTGGGCCATGCTCTGGAGAAGTATGTTGTCTTACCTCCTATTTGCCTACCTTCAACTGACTTCCGCCGTGCAGTGGATACTCCGCTGGCAAACTACCAACAGTAGACAATGTCATCGACCTCTGTCAAGCTATTGACCTGCCTTTCTTCGCCGGCGTAAGGATCGTCAAGATCTGCGTGGGAAAGCTCATCGACACTATCTGCACTACCGTGTCGCCCAAAGGCCTCCCAGAGCTTCTTCGCGTCAACAAGACTAATGGTAGCGTCGAGGTCTCCCGCGCTTTGCTCGAGACTGCCAAGAAGGAAGACTTCTCCTACTCCCAACTCCACTCGGCGGACATGCTTGAGCTTCATGCAAAGAGAGGTTATCAATTCTGTCGCCTTACGACGAACAGTCCATCCATGTCCAAGGAGCAACTAAAGAAGGCGGTGCTGTCCAAGCTCGTGGTTCGCAAGTACATTTCCAATGAGAGCGTGGTTGCACGTTCTGCTGAAATGGAAGACCGCAAAGAGGAGCTGCGTCAACAAGCAGACAAGCGATCGAACGCCCAGAAGAAGGCAGCAGCCCGCAGCCGAACCTGGGAGCATGACGAGCAGCTTTCTGATAGCGATGGAGGGTCTGACGGTGCATTTGCCGCACGACTTTCCAAGATCAACATGAAGCAGTCTGCCAAGGCATCGCCAGGACGGAAGGGAGACTGGTCTGCTGAGGATATACACACCATTCGCTCTTCCAAACCATCTCTATCGATCTTCAAGAGGAAAGACCGCTCGTCGGACTTTCTCAAGACTCCCGTTCGTGCGGCCTCTTCCATCAAAGTCAAGGCCAAGAATGAGATTGCTCAGGCAAAGTCCTTCAGGAATGAAGCCGCTCAGTCAAAGGTCTTCAAGAATGAATCTACCCAGCAACCTTCTCCCGTCTCGCCTTCTCTCGAGGATCCTCTCGCAGGTCTGCAAGCGCTGCCCAAGCACCAGCAAATGGAGGTCAAGAAGTTCATGAAATGTCTTCTCGAAACTGGCATGTCCGAAGACGATATCGTGAGGTGCCTCATGAAGAAGGTTCATCATCTGAGCAACAGTATCGACCCGGCCAATCTTGCCGCTGAGGATAAGGATCATGTTGTCGTCAAGTCTGCGTGTGGTAGTGAGATCGATTGTGAGGAAGCTGGCGGGATTGTTGAAGAGGATGCTTCCGACGACAGCGAGTTTCTCGACGCGAGCGATGCTGGCACGATAAGTAAGGCGGAGGAAGAGGGCGGAGAAGAGGGCGGAGAAGAGGACCAGGTCGATACTAACCATGTAGAGGACTCTGCAGACGAAGTCGATGCCGACTGCGACAACGATGACGCTGCAAGCGGAACCGAAACTAATACCGAAGAGATCGCGGCATACATGAATGGTCTCTCCAAGACCGCCATTGCGAAGATCCTGTTTGCGGCGGCCAAGGCGGAGACGAAGAAGGCGCAGGTCGCAAGAGATAATGACGCTACGAAGGCGAAGAAGATGGCGTCGCGCACTAAGGGCCGTGGTAAGGGCAAGAGTCCTGTCGTTGACGATTTTTCGAATGAGACGAGCGAGGATGAGAGCGACTACAGTCGTCCTCTCGTGCTTGCAGCGATGAAGGCGTCGTCGAAAGCATCATCCAAGAAGGTCAAGAAAGAGAAGGGTAACAAGGATAACGGTACTCCAAAGACGAAGACCTTGTCCTCCGTGGTCACTGGAAGCACCAACGCCAGCACTCCATTGAAGGTTAAGAAGGAGAAGGTCAACGACGATTATAGTACTCCGAAGATCAAGACTTTGTCCTTCTTGGCCACTGGCAGCAACGACGGTAGCACTTCATCGAAGGTCAAGAAGGAGAAGGTCAACGACGATTATGGTACTCCGAAGATGAAGTCCTTGTCTTCTTTAGCCACTGGCACCTCTTCCTCTTCGACCAGCAACCTATCTCTTAAGAAGAAGACATCTGTCGCTACCAAGAAAGCCACGAACAACACCTCCTCCCCGCTACCTGCGAAGAAATATACCGCGGCAGCTGCCAACAAAGCCACTACCAACAAAGCCACTGCCGACAAAGCCACTGCCAACAAAGCCACTGCCAACAAAGCCACTGCCAACAAAGCCACCGGCACTACCACCACAACCCTAAAGAAAACCCAGATGCAGGCTCTCGGAGCTCTTCTCGACATGGATCTATAAGGGAATGCGGCGTCAATATTCTCTCGTAGAGATAGAGAATGTAACACGACGAGGCAGCAGGTAGGCAGGTACGCGAAGGTGGTGGAAACGACACGGCCTAAAGAAATGGAAGAACTAAACCGACATTCAGTAACGCTTTACATGATATATTGGTACAAGCTGCAGATTTTGAGAGGAAGCTTTAGAGAAGTCGAGTCCACGTCTTCTTTTACGTGTAGCCTACCATTCGTCCTTGTGTTGTTCGTTAGTGATTTCCTACTGGAGGGAGAAAGACACGGCTAGCTGCCTTTCGCACTCGCCCTTGCTATGTATGGCTTCTGCTTTCCACGTCGTCGTACGACTAAGCATCCGTAAGCAACTTACTTCTTCGACTTCTTTTGTATCTGCACACACCACACCCCACCGTTCCTTAGGTCACACACATTCCACGCGCCCGAGAGACTTTACTTTATGCGGCTTTAAAGAAGGGTAGGAACTTCTTTCTTTAATTAGTATATTAATGTACTATAGCGAATCTACGCTTCGGCTAACCTCATAGTATAGCGTAGCGTAGCGTATCTATTTCTTAGCAGATTCAGAGCCTACACCCATCGCTCTTAAGCCTCGTCGTTTCCCTTATGGGAGATAGGCTACTATAACAACATCCATTTATCGGAAACGCAATTGGTACGAAAAATCCGTAGTATTCTATTATTACAGAGAGGATTAGGATTCTGAAAGTATTGTTTCGTACAACGTATGCAGCCTTACGAGTAAGAAGGGGCCAGATTAGATTGATTGCGATAGGAAGCGAGCGAGGGTGGGTAGTTACGAATTGATAGGCCCGTCATCAATATCGGCTCTAGCTTCTAAGGCAGCGGGAAGCTCCTGCCCGGACTTTACTTCGTACGCCCTCGCCCTCGCCCTCTGCAGCTCCGGTAATAAGACTTCTTTACCTACCTACCCGCGACCTAGACGGATAGAAAAAAGACGATGTTAGTTGTGTATATATATATACTTCTTACGTGAAATTACTACGTGCGTTGCGGTAACCCTAGTCGCGATGTGCGGGTAAATAGCTAGGAATTATTAAGATTTAGGCGGAGAAGGTATCACGATCTAAGCGTGCACCGGCGCTGCAGCCCAATCAAACCTAAGGCAGCAGCCGCTAAGAATTAGGTGACATTAATTAGTCACCTGCAGCCTTTTTACAAGCAGCCCCTTCAATTCTAGCTTAGACACATGCAATCTACTATCTGCTTTTGAAACACCTTTATAAGCCCATTTCATGACTTCTAACCACTTATAACGTGATAGTTATGAGCCCGACAGGCGCTCACTAACGTTCGCTGCACAAAACGAAGCCCTAGAGCAGATTTTGCATCGTTATTAAAAACCAGTGGGATCCATCATTATCCTATTAATAACCATTGCACAGCAGTGCAGTGACCCCAGTAGACCTATAGGAACTTTTATTAGGCCCATTAACACCGTTATAGCGACTACCGAGACACACGGTAGTACCGGTGCTTTGCCGCACGCTACTATCGTTCTTAAGAGTTATAACTAATGGGATAAGTTTAACCGTCAGTTAGAGCTCTACGCTAAGTCTCTAAACATCTAGAAGTATGTAGATCCGAACGACACTATCGCCGAGCTAGTAGAGCCGGTGTTCTTAACGTTCGAATAGATCCAATTAGTATACACTGCTAAAGACGCTACGGCGGTAGATAAAGAGCTTATTAAGCTCCGTTAGTCGGACGCTAAGCGTAGGCAGCGGATGTATAACATCTTTACCGCAGCAAGGTCTAAACTAGTCACCTACCTAATCCGTACTACTACGGAGCTAGGCTAAGAGCTTATACATAGGAAACGTACTCTTAGAGGTAAGTACTAGGCTCTAAAGACATAGTATAGACTAGACGACATGCTACGTAAGCGACAACTTACACTAGAGCTAAATAGGCTTTAGAAGAGCTAAGCCCGAAGGATTAACGACTAGTACTTAGACTAGCTAGTGTTATAGACTAAGATGCTAAATTGTAACTACGCTAAGTACGGAGACCTAGTACGACACTTCTTACTCGCAATATAGTAGAAGCAAGCTCCTACCTATAGAGCATTACTATATAACGAGTAGAAGCGTAATAAGCTCTCTCTTAGTAAACTTACTAAGCAATACCTCGAATAGATACGCGATACCACCCTAGTTACTAACAGCGGTCGATTAGTCTTTACAACCTTCGTAGGCGAGCTATTAGCCGAACACGATCCTCTAGAAGTCCTACCGACCCTAGTACCTATAGTAGGTATAGGGGGTAGGAACAACAATAACACGCGTAGCCGTAGCCGCGGCGACAAGAGCCGTAACCGTAGTAACAAGAACAATAAGAGCAGTAATAAGCTAAGCGGCTACTAGAACATTACTGGCGAGCCTAAGGAGAGTTGTTATAAGAACCTCTATTTATGCGATGTAGTTAACCCTAAGAAGCGTCTATTAAAGGATTAGCGCTCTAAGTAGTAGAAGAAGTGCTAGAAGTACTTTATTAATTACTACTTAGGCGATGATAGTAAACGCTTACTAGGCGTATTGAACCGTAATAGGCGTACGGATAAGGAACGAGATAAGGCAATTGCTAAGGGCAAGGCCGCACCGCACGGCTTCACTAGTCTTACTATCCTTTCGAGCTCGATAAGCTAATTGAGCTTTAACTTTAGGGATTACTAGGTATACGATAACTACTCGGACACCTATGTCATTAATTACTATAACTAGTAGGGCGTAGAATTTATTGTAGAGCGCCTAACTACATTATTAATCTAAGCCGGAACCACGACATTCCCTATTGCCGCATTAGGCAAGGTTCGTATAAAGATAGAGGGGATACTATTCACCCTATTAGATGTGGCCTATTGCCTAGGCTTTTATGTAAACGTTATCTCCTACTTACGCATAGAGACGGCTAGACTTTAGTAGCACGGACGCACTAATTCAGTCTATTATAATGATAAGAAATTGATAGACCTGCACCGCCCTACTAGCACAATCCCCTTCTTTAAGGTGGTTACACCGCCTCAGTTAGAGATAGTCTATAAATAGCCATCGAGTAATAATAGGAGCATCCTACTAAAGATTACTAAGAAGCAGCGCACAGCGCACTTCATTAGTACAATTGGTAAGGGTAATACTATCTAAACACCGCCTATTTAGGACTCTAACGGCGACCGTACCGTTATGGCAGTAATAAACAGTATAGGGGGTACTAAAGGTGTAGTAACGTCTAGTAGGACCCCCATTAAACACCGCAAGCTCTTAGGCCGCTAGTAGTACTAAATCTTCGGCCATATTAGCGCTAAACGTATTAACTAGCTTCCGTTTAGAGTTAAGGGGGTGGTTATCAACCCTAATGCACCTAAGGCACCCCTTACTACATATTGTAGAGCATATAGCCTAGCTAAGGCACATAAAGTGTTCGACAGGACTAAACCAATTAGGGCAATAACTCCCTATAGGCACGTAGCTATAGATTTGGCTAAGTTCACACTAGCATATAATAGTAATCGTTACCTAGTTCATTTCTACGATTTAGATACCTATAGGCACTTTCAATTCACTATTAAGAATAGGGACTAACCATTAGTATTGGCTTACTTTAATAGCCTACTTAGCTTTATCAATTTCATTAGGCGTAGGTTTGTTTACTTCTATAGCGATAATAAAGTAGCTATTAGTATAGCCTTCCGCTTAACCATTAATAACAATTAAATTAAGTAGCACAATACTACTAACTACGCGTCTAACTAGGACCTAGTAGAACGAGCGGGCGGCGTTATTATTACGATGTCTCGCACAATCCGCATTTATGCTCGCCTACCTAAAAAGCTCTAGAATGAATGCATAGTAGCTGCCGTCTACATTCTCTAGCGGTCACTAATCTAATTAAAAGGCTAGAAAACTCCCTTCGAATTGGCAATAGGTAGGGTACTAAATATAGGCCATATAGTAGTGTACGGCTACCTAGCCTACGTGTACATTTATAGCACTACTTAACTAGGTAAGACTAAGAAGCTTAAAAAACGAGCACTTATCGGATACCTTGTGGGCTACGACTCTACTAACATCTATAGGGTGTGGGACCTATCGAAAGATAGGGTTATACGGGTAAAGGACGTCCTCTTTAATAAGACTACGTTCTACGACCTATTAATTCTCACTACTAGTTACTTAACCCCTGTTAAGAACATCGTAATAGTAGAACCGGCTAAAGAGCCTAAACAGTACTACGACCTGTATGTAGCTCACTATAAGTAGGACATAGCACAGGCCGAGGGGGTGAAAGAACAGGCTTAATAGCAGCCGCTCTATTAAAACCCTCGTTAACACGCCTATTAATAATTACTTCTTAGGCAAGAACTACACTAGCTAGAGCACCGCTCCTTAGTAGCATTTAACCACTTAGAAAGTGGCAGTAGTTTCGAGCCACCTAATTGGCTATTAACAAATGACGCTATAACCCCTACACTTTTACGAGACTAGGTTAAATCCGGGGTCAAACTAGCGACTAATGAGAGCATAGAGAACTCTAACTATAATAATAACGCGGTAAATAACAGTAACGCGTCTAAATAACAGTACATTAACACACTGTAATAGCAGTTAATGGATGCCCTTATAGAGGAAGATCGTAAGGAGCTTATAGTAGATGCTTTGACGACTTCAAATGTCGCTACCGCTCCGCCTACAATCCCCTTCGAAGAACTTAGCTAAATGGATAACTTTTCCGCTAACACTAATTACGCCCTTACCGGATCCGGTAAGAGACTTAGAACGGCCTACTTCTACTATGCTCTACACAATATTATAGTTGCTAACGTTATTATTAGCTAGATAGCGGGCATCCGCTAGAGACCTCGTTATCTAGGCCGTAAGTACTACGATGTCCTTCGATCCGAACGTACACGCGACTTCTCTCCTCTACGCCGTGTTAATACTATTACGTCGATGTACCGCGATGACCTTCCGCCCGAACCTCTAAACTACCGTACCGCTATAAAGCACCGCTTCGCCTAATAATGGCGTAAAGCTATAGCTAAGGAGTTTACTAAGGCAATCTCTACTAGTACATTTAAATAGGTAACTTAGTAAGAGAAGGATTATAATGCTTAGTAAGAAGAGGAGGGACTTTAGCTACTACTGCCGCTAAAGTAGGTGTACAAGTATAAGCTAGATAAGTATAGTATACTAAAGAGCTTTAAGGCCCGGCTATACGTAAGAGGCGATCTATAGGGCATACACTTAGATACATACGCCGCTATACTGCTAGTAAGCATGTTCCGCCTCTACTATACTATGGCCGCGAGCTTCGACCTAGAAGCTAAACAGTTTAATGTTATAAATGCCTTTCTAAATTCGGACCTACCGTACACTATGTACCTATAACCACCTCCTAGAATCGACCGACTATTGGATGGATCTAGCTATACTCTTAAACTAGTTAAGGCTCTCTACGGACTTAAGGAATCCCCTCTCCTTTAGTACAACTCCCTTACTATAACGCTCTCCTCTTTAAGCCTAGTTCCCCTATTAGACTCTAAGTGCATCTATTATAACGATAAGGTTATGTTCTTCTTCTACGTAGACGACCTAGTTATGCTCTACTATCGTAAGAATAAGGCCTATGCGGCACATATTAAGCAATAGCTTCTTAACGTATACGAGATGTACGAGCTCGGAGATCTAACCTAGTTCTTAGGAATTAAGGTAACACGAGACCGGTAAAAGAGACTACTATAGCTCTTATAAGAGGACTACATAGAGAAGCTCGCCGCCAAGTTTAGTATATCTACTAGCGTACGTAAGACTAATGTGCTAGTAGATTAATACCTCGACTAGACGGTACCCGAGGGTTACGTCGTAGACGCTATAAAGATCCTTACGTACTAATAACGTATTAGGTCTCTAAACTTCGTAGTAACGTATATACGCCTAGACATCGCCTTTTCCCTATCTATGCTCTCGTAGTACCTAACTAAGCTAACGGACACATATCTAAAGCTTACGGATTAGTGCTTACGCTACCTCCTAGAGACTAAGAACCTCTACCTTGTATATAGCGCTAGTAAGCACATTACTAGCCTACATAGTTAGCCTAAACATCTCGGTAAGAACTATAAATTCTTTAGCGCATTAGATGCCTCCTACGGCATAAACGTCGATAGGACTAGCTCTAGCGGATAGATCTTTATGCTATTCGGCGGACTAGTCGATTATAAAGCCTCTAAGTAGATTACTGTTACTAAGTCCTTAACCAAAGCCGAACTCCTTAGCCTATTATAAGCGGCATTAGAGCTAATCTAGTAGGAACGCATCTTCGCCGAGATCTATCTCGAGTTCAACTAGTATATACACCTGTACTATAATAACACCTAGACCATTCGACTTGTTAACTAGTAAGGGTAAAAGCTTAACACTAAGCTACGCTATGTTAACATCTATTACTATTAGCTCCGCTAGAGAGACTAACGAGGAGATATCAAGATTCGGTATCTTAACACTAACGACATGCCTATAGATAGGCTTACTAAGCTACTACTACTATAAAAGCATAAGTACTTCGTGAAGCTGCTTAATATAGCTAAGGAAGGCGTAGATCTACGCTCCTTAGCGCCTACTATAGATGCTAATACTAGCCGCATCACCTTAGGAGGTGATGATAACGCTTAAGATGCGTAGGCCTACTACACTAGTAGCTCTTCTCGACAGTTACTAGTACTAGGCTTTAACTATAGGACTCCTCTTCTCGGCGCATTATAGCATACACGATATAGTAATTAGCTACTACTAAGCGCTACTTCCATTATGCCTCTCCTTCCGCATTCGGATAGATGCGACTTCCCTTTTATCCTTTTTATGCTAAAACAGGAAGGAACTAGTAGTAGGACTGTATAAAAACACCTCTTTAGTTCTAAACCCTTCCTCTTTCTTTAACTAACATGGACCGGTAGAGGCTGTATAGTATGTTCGGTACTACTGTCTCCTCTACCGGCTCCGTACTACCGCCTAGCGCCGCTAGCGCCGCTACCGCTAGAGTAAGCGTCCACCATTCACCGGCGCTGCCCTAGTACTATTATTACTAGGTGTTTCTCGGACTCCCATTGGCCTATAGTAAAAGGACCGGAAACACCCCTATTACTAGTAGCGGTGCAGCGCATAAGCACCTATAACGGCGTAGCTAATTATAGGCGCCGAAACACTATTAACCTCGCTGCTAGTAGCATTACTATTACTACCTCCGTTACTATATTATAACGATCGTTATAACATTATCGATGCCTCTATTATCGTCCTTACCTTACTTAGAGATAGCATCTCTACCCGCTAGGCGTGTAGCACCTATAGTACTACCGTCGCTAGGATTACCCTTGCCCTAAGTAAAAAGATAAGGCCTTCATAAGCTATAAAGACCTTTCATTAGGTAAAAGAGTTCCTACTAGGACGTAGCTAAATAGTAATCTCTACCTAAGGTAGGAAGCGGAGTTCTCTAAGACCGTAACCGAAGTTATATGTACGCGGTTATTAGATAGTAGTAAGGTACCCTAATTGCCGAAGTAATAGCGTACTATAACACCTAGGATTTTAATTAAGAATAATGGAGCGGACATTAAAGCGGACGATAGGCTAAGCAATAAATTCAGTAGATATAATAACCCCTAGGACTCGAACCTACAACCTCACATGTCCGTTGAAATGTAGGGAGATAGCACGCCTTGCCGTTCAGTACTATAAGAACAGCTTAGCCACCCCACCGGACAAGATTTACATCGTTCAGAACCTATTATATAGGTTAACTATAGTATAAGGGACTTAGTAAGATTATGAATAGGGATGTAAGGCTAGGACAATAGCCTTACCTAAAACGCTAACTTAGCGCCCTACTGTGTAGCTTACAATAGAGCTCTAATAAGCACGTAGTAACGAAGCCTAACGTTATAAGGTGGGTAAGTAGGGTAATGGGTAATAGATAGGGTGTACGCGATTATATACGATCAGCTCATTCACCTATAAGCCGCACGAGCTAAGGGGGTGTGTTACGATCTAAGCGTACACCGGCGCTGTAGCCTAATTAAACCTAAGGTAGCAGCCGCTAAGAATTAGGTGACATTAATTAGTTACCTATAGCCTTTTTATAAGCAGCCCCTTCAATTCTAGCTTAGACACATGTAATCTACTATCTGCTTTTGAAACACCTTTATAAGCCCATTTCATGACTTCTAACCACTTGTAACGTGATAGAAGGTAGGTACGCGCTTATAGAGTCCCTACGCTATCCACTTCTCCTTATGCCCCCATTTCCCTTATCCCCCTCGCATTTAGCCTCGTATTTACGCTTTTTGCTATAATACTATTATAACACACCTACATAGTGTTTTTTAGCCTCGTATTTATGCTTTTCGCTATAATACTATTATAATATACCTATATAGTATTTTTTTATTTTCCTATCGTTATTACCGGGTCTTAATTGATTAATTAATTAATTGATTATTCTATTGACGTGCTTTATAAGTCTAAGACTATATAACACTGGTCGTTACTAACGACTAAATTTAAATATAAAGAGAAAAGCCCCGCGTACACGGACATAAAAACTCTTTAAAAGGAGGGATTTGCGAGATCGATGTTAAATATATTGTTACGGTAGTACGCCGCGCCCCGGTAGTCGTGTTTTATAGTTATAGTTACGTTATCTTACCGCCTAAGGTAGACGGTAAATTACGCCCGTGTTTCTTACGCCCGTGTTTCTTACGCCCGTGTTTCTTATTCTTTACCGTACCGGATTATCCCGTCGTACGTACTCCAAATTAAAATTAAGAGAGAGAGAGAGAGAGGTAGTACCTCGAATAGGCCGTACCTCTATCCTTCGACTATCTTATAACGGGGCCCGAGGTTTTAGTTCCTCGTAGGCCCGTAGTACCTAGACCTATAATCGACGTAGTTTATAGCCTCTCTTAGTTCTAGCTATACTAAGTAGCAGTTTACGCGGTTTACTACCTCTCTTAGTTCCTATAAGCCTAGGTACTTCGATAGTCGTCGTTATCTAGAGAGAGAGTCCGCCGTGTTCTCCCTCCTTTCGTACGGTATCGAGTGTCTTTATTAATAGGTATCTAGGCGTGTCCTCGCTTCTCCTCTCTTCTATTCTCTTCTTTATATCGTAGTAAAGGTATTTATTACGTCGTAGGCTTTAAAATAGGCGTCGCTTATTAAGTGTTTCTTTCTTTTTTTCGACAAAAAACGTCGCGTTTCGAGAGGGAGTTTTTAAGAGAAGAGTCTTAGTTTCTCTTTGCCGTAGTAAAGATACTTACGTCGTCTACCGCGTAAAGGCGCTCTCTATAGAACGACTATTACCGGGTCTTATTTATATATAGTATATATAATTATCGCGTAAAAACACATTATGTTATTAATAGGTAAGTAGTAACCTAGTAATATATTTTTTAGTATACGCCCTACTAAAACTTTATATAACTGCGTTAGATATAATTTGTTAGTTTCTAACTACGATCTTACTACATATAAAATTATCCTCTATAATAACTATATTACCTACGCTTTATATTTCTTTATATATCTAACTATCTAGTAAATTTAATATTAATATACCGTGTTATTATAGTATAGTATCGTCCGTTTAAAACGTATTATATTATAGCTACTTAGAAAGTACACGTTGTAATACTCTAAGAAACCTCTATTATCTCTAAAACATCCAGAAAATGTATCTACGTATATTAGAGTTATTAATAATGTAATAGCGTAGTAACGTATTATTATAAAATATAATTTTTCTAATTTAACTATACACGTACGATTAAAATTAGCCTATATACGTAGTAAATAAGTATATAGTATATTAAATATATATGTACGATATATTATGTTATAAATCCGAGCTATATAGGATTGTATATAATAAATATAAGAAGAGATAAGGCATTAAGGGAGATAAGAAATAGTAGTTAGTAGTTCCTACTATCTAATATTACTAAGTTACGTAGAAAGAATAGAACAATTAGCATTAGATTAAATGTACTTAGACTTTACTAGTATTACCTATATTATTACAAAAGAGAGGCGTTATAAAGAGTTAAGTAGATATTATGTTTAGTATTATCTATATTCTCTCTATAAGTAAGCTACTCTAACGTAGCGAGCGGACTTAAGTATAGGTATTAATTACTAAGTAGATATTACTAATATTTATTATATATTATATATATAACCCTAAAGACTTCTAGGAGTTATTACCCGCTATTATTAGATATACGTTTTACTAAAATCTAGGATATCTATCTAACCTACGTAAGTATTATACTATACTTACTAGTACTAAGTTCTTTACCTATATTAAGGATCTATTGTACGTACAGAGCTCTAGTGTCCGCTATATCTTACTTCTTAGTATGTACTATAGTAGTGTACTTAAATTCCGGCTACTATAAGCGACGTATTATTATAATTTAGTTCCGTAGGAAGCTAGAATTACTAATCTACACGTAACGTACTCTATTTTAGCATTCGAATGCTAAATAAGAGAATATAAAGGTATAACTAAGGCGACAATTAAGTACAACATCTCGCCCTTATAGAGCTTAAATAGAGCAAGTAGAGTTATAATAGAGTGTTACTCTATTTAGAGACTAATCTCCTTTATATTTAGGAACACTAAGAATCCCCTATGGTATTAGTACATTTAACTTACTATTTAATATTACTATTTAGAATATACCGAAACCTAACCTCTACTATAACTGTTTCTTAAGTCTTTATAAGACTAAGATAACTACTACTTTATTACTCTCCCTCGACTTCTTATCGGCCCGAGAATAAACCCAATTAAGCTTATCTTCTTAACTTATAATATTATTAGGTTATACTAAACGTAATAGCTTTAAACACCCTCTACGATAGGAGACTAATAGAGTAAATAGGGAACACCCGCCCCTAGTAAAGTAAGTAGAGCCCGACGACCTTAGACCTCTAATAATGCTATCAAAGCTCTAGCTACTTATATAGGTAACGAAAATCTTAAGGTTAGTAAGCTAGAGTTCTACTATAGCAAGCGAGATAAGTTTAATACTTAGGTTACTTAAATAGATATATACTTCTTATTTAACGCTATAGAAGAGAACCTTAAGTCTATCTTTACTACTACCTTCCTTCGAGGACGAGTATAGTATTAGGTTAAACTATTCCTTAGAACCTACCTAGATAGCTAAGGTAACGATAATTCGAGCGGAATTTTTCTATCTTACGGACACCTTAAGAATGTAATAAGAAGCGTCTTTAGCATTTCGAATAAAATTACTACTACGGTACGCGTTATTTAGTACTTAATATAGAAAACATCTACTACCGACTACGCTACGAAATTCTAGGAGTATACCTAGCTTATAGATTATGGTAAAGAAGCACTTTAAGTTATGTATTAAAGAGGACTAAAGTAATAAGTAAAGGATAAGTTAATAAAGGATAGAAGGGAGATTAAAGACTTAGGCGGTCTAGTTAAAGTTACGATCGATCTTAACGATAAACTCTACGAGAGAGCTCTAGAGTAACGATACGACTCTAAGGTATCTAGAAAGGCCGGGTATATACTAGGCTACGACAATCGAAATAATAGAGGCTTTAATAACGTATATAACAATTACAAGCCTAAGAATTATATACCATACTATAGACTATAACCGATAGAGCTCGACGTTACCTAAAAAGGTCGTAAGATTAGAAATAGGGGTAAGTTTAGGCCTAAGAGTTTAAAAGGAAGTATTACCTACTATACCTATAGTAAAGAAGGCTATATAGCAAGGGATTACTACGGTAAAAAGAATATAGTACGCCGTAAGCAATTTCTTTAATATAATATAATAGGGAACTAGTAAACTCGAGAGTAGCGTTAGATTACCGGGTAATACTAACTATACTCGAGGAGTAGCGGAGAGAGCTAGTAACGGAAGTAATATATCTCTACTAGACCCCTTATAAGGACGAGGAGGATACTATAGTTATAAGAACTACCTACGACAGTTTAATAATATCTAACGAACCGGACTACTAAAACGAGCCTACGATAAGGAAGAAGAAATATAATTATAGCGCGACAAAATTATTAAAGAGCTAGAAAACAATATATTACGTACCTAGGATAATAGTATCCTAGGGAGGCTTCGATAAATCTAAGACTATATTAGGAATACCCTCGATAAGCTTAATAAGCTTAAAGTAACCTATAGGGAGGATAGCGAGAGAAGCCTAGGGGACACGCGCGACTAGTTAAATATACGATAGTAGAATGTTACTAGCTAAATTGATATTTACGAGAGGTAGAACTAGACGTTTAAGATAATAGTATAAAGAGTCGACTACGAGATTAAATCCAAATCTCGAAATAGTTATAGAAGCCTTTATTAGTAATTCTATTACTAAGACTTGTATTAGGTTTACTACTCTACGAGATTAGGAGTAGGGTATTAGCCTTAGTAACCGCGAGGGACCCTAGGAACGACGTATAGGTAAAACGCTACGCTTTAAGAAGTAAATATAGAAGAATCCTACTTTAACGACGATAGAAGTAATAAGGAGAACTAGGACCTAGGATAGAATAGATCGTAGTTACCGGAACTATAGAAAGAAAATTAAGAGACTATTAGGCTAGATACTATTAAGGAAGACTAGGATCCGGAAGAATTAAGCGAAAAGGATTCCTCTAAAGGGGAAGAGAGCGATACTAACGACGATAACGAACTATTTTCCTTTACGATAGACGTACCTAAGAAACTATACGATATAATTATCTATCTATAGAGAAGGTACGAGGAATTCCTACTAAAGGCAAATGGACGACGAATGCTATAACCCGTTAATTTTAACGAAGTCCTTAATAGCCTACGACGATAGGTTTAGGACTACCTACTTATAGAAGTAACCGAAAATCTAGGAGTAGCCGTTATTAAGAGACTACCTATAGGAAGCCGAATTATAGATACTAGATATATTATACCGTTAGGAATATTCATATAAAATAAACTACGTAATATAGTATAATACGTACGCGTACTCTATTTAGAAACGTAGAAGATCTAGGAACGTTACTAAAGATAGATACGGATATAGAAAGGATTACGCTAGGTTTAGGCGGAGGCCTCGAGACACGAAGTACGACGTTTTATATATAAATAGGGAAAAGGATTAACTCCTTAGGAATAAGCTACCGAAAGGAGTTATATAATATAGAAAAGGCTTAAGTATTACCGATAGTAGAAGTAATCTTCTAAATATAAGTAATCGTTAATAGTTATAGGACTAAGGTTATAATTAATTCTAGAGCGAGTAGGAATTTTACCTCCGAAATATTTATAAGGACTAAAGGAATCGTAACCCGAAAGAAAGACGAAGGGTATAAATTAATCGCGGTAGACGAATTATCCTTACCTAGTATAGAGCGAGAGACGATACCGCTACTACTAGTAATCTAATAGTACTACGAGGAAATTATCTTAGATATTACTAATATAGCTAGTTATAATATCGTATTAGATATAACTTAGTTAAGAAAGTATAATCTAATAGTTAAATAGAAGAGAGGAGTACTTATACTTAGGAAATACGATTATATTATTAATATTTAGCCGACGTAGTAGTAGCGTTTACTAGTAGATAAGGTAAAGAGATAGCTAAATAGAATATAGTATACGCCGGCTAGAAGAATAGGAGAACTACCTTCAACTAGGATAGATACTAGCGTAGGGCCGCTAGGTTACGAAGTTACTAGAAGTAATAGAAGTAATAGACTATCGAAGAATACTAATATCTTAGAGTTAAGTATTCCTAAGGAGTATCGTAAGTAGCTACGACTCTTTAAAGAGGAGAGAGGTAAGGACGCCCTTCCTAAGTACCGCCTATAGGATTATAAGATTAATATTTAGCTAGGGAAAGAGCCTCTATAGGGACCCCTATATTAAATATCTAAGAAAGAGCTATAGACCCTACGAGAATAGCTAAAGGAGAAGCTAGCTAAAGGATAGATAAGAAGATCTACCTTAAGTATAGGAACTCTATATATATTCGTTCTAAAAGTAAACGGGAAGTTACGACTCGTATAAGACTATAGGAAGTTAAACGAGATTACGATTAAGAACCGATACCCGCTACCTAACATCGAAGAAGTATAAGATAGATTAACCGGATTAGACTAGTATATAAAGATTAATCTACGAGATATCTTCTATACTATATAAATAGTAGAAGGAGAAGAATAGAAAACCGCCTTTAGGATAAGATACGGACTTTACGAATTCTTAGGTATATTAATAGGACTAACTAATATACCGGTATCCTACTAGGACCTTATTAATAAAACACTTAGAGACCTACTTAACGTATACGTTATTGTATATATAGACGATATACTAGTTTATATAAAATGATCCCTATAGAATTATATAAGATAAGTCTAAGACGTATTCGAACGGCTTACGCGTTTAGGATTTAAGATAGTACCTAAAAATACAAATTCCATAAGAAAGAAGTTAAATTCTTAGGCTTTATTATTAGTACAATAGGGATAACGATCGACCCTACGAAGATATAGTTAATTAGAGAATAGCTAGAACTAAAGATAGTTAAGCACGTATAATTATTCCTTAGACTTGTAAATTATAAACGGAAATTTATTAAGAACTATTTTAAAATAGTAGTACTAATAACAATACTTACGAGAAAAGACCTTAACTAGAAATAGGAGAAGAGTAATCTGATACGTTTAAACGACTTAAGGAATAATACGTATTAGCCCCTACGCTTTATTTATTCGATAGTAGTAAGGAAGTCTATATTAAGACCGATACGTCTAATATAGTAATAGGCGCGTATCTATTATAGACATACGACGGGTAAAGATACCTAGTAGCCTATTATTCCCGGAAAATAACTATAGTAGAATAGAACTACGATATCTATAATAAAGAGCTTCTAGCTATTATTACTACTAGATAATATTAGAGAATATATTAAGGGCCTACTAAAGTTAACGATAGGGCCTACTAAAGTTAACAATAGGGCCTACTAAAGTTAACGATTCTTTCTAACTATAAGAATCTTACGTACTTTATAACGATAAAAGAACTTACCCGAAGGCAAGCCCGCTAGTTAGAGCTACTAGGATTGTATAAGTTCAAGATTAAATATACTCTAGGAAGAGAGAATAGCCGCTCCGACGTACTAAGCTAAAGAAGCGACTATATAGAAGGAAAGGAACTAGTATAATATAAGATACTAAAGACAAACTCTGATAGAAGTCTTAGTACTAATCTACGAGAGTTTAATAATATCGTACGGATATTAGGCAATAAGGACGAATAATTCCCTATATCGTAAGGAGAATACTAAGTACCGAAGGATTAAGAAGAAGAGTATATATAACAACACTATAATAAACTAATATATAGATACCCTAGAACTTTAAAGGTAATAGACGTAATATAACGTAGCTTCTTATTTCTATAAATACGGCTTAAGGTACTACGCTATATTAAGTAACGTGTACTACTAACGAAACAAGGCTACAAGATATACGAAATATAGTCACCTATAGTTTAGGACGCTACTAATAAAATTATAGGACAAAGTTACGAAAGACTTTATTACGAAACTTCTACTATTAGAACATAAAGTTACGGAATAACTATACGACATAATATTAGTTATAGTTAATAGACTTACGAAATACGTATACTTTATTCCTATAATAGAGATATATAATACGGACTAGCTCGGATACCTTATACTAGATAGACTAATCTAATACTACGGATTCTCTTACGCGTTTATAACGGATAGAGATAAGCTATTTACATTAAACTACTACAAAAGACTTATAGAAATGATCGGAATTAAATATAAGCTATTAATAGTATATTATCTAGAGATAGACGGATAAACTAAGAGAATAAGTTAGACGCTAGAATAATACCTACGATATTATATTAACTACGGATAAGACAACTAGGTTTTATTACTACTAATAGCGTAGATTGTACTAAATAGCTATAAATTAGAGATAACTTTAACGATACTATTTTATACGAACTTTAGTAAAGATCCTAACTTATTTAGAATACCTAGATCCTACCTATAGGCCGAAAGAGTAATCGTAACAACGGATACTCTTAAGGAAGTATACAAAGAAACACGTAAGGCGATCGAAGATATATAATAAAAACTGTCTTAATAATAGTAAGACATAAGAAAAATAGTACCTCTACTAAAGGAGAGGGATAAGGTCTCTCTCCTTATAAAAAACTTTAAAATAAGGAGAAAGACTAAGAAGCTAGATTACGTTAAGGTCGGACTAATTTTTATTAATAAAGTTATAGGACTAGTTAACTACCGCCTACGACTACTACCTAACGTAAAAATCTATCTAGTGTTCTATATCTCGAAGTTAGAACCTATAGACGCTAAAACACCTAACTAGGAAAGCTTCTATTTCGAGCTAGAAGTAGAAAACAAATTTAAGGTCGAAAGAATCCTAGATAAGAAAGGTTAGTAATACCTTATTAAATCTTCTTTATCCGCTTATCCTAGAGCCTCTGTTACGGGTAAATAACGTGTATACTAAAGTTCTATAAAGTATGTAATAAGTTTAATATAGAAGAAAAGGGAAGTCGAACGCTATCCGAAGAAAAGGTGTCGGAAAGCAGTCTAAACGTATAGGCGTAGCCTATACTAAGAAATAGGGTCCCGCCCCTTATACTACCCCCCTCCTTCTACCTTCGCCGCCTCTAGCCCTAGCTCCGCCCGATAGATACCGTCCGTATACGTATTTACGCCGGTGCTCCCTATTGTCCTACCCGGAGCCTATTATCCTAGCTGTTTTTAGTGCTTAGCGCTACTTTCTAATATTACTCCGTATTGTCCTAACCTATTAATAGCGACGCCTATCGTTAGGCTTGCAGTAGGAAGTACCCGAGCTACTCTTCCTCATTGTCTAGCCCTGCCGACGTCGAGGCGTAGTATTGTTACCTAGGTAAGTATAAGGTCTACTATTGTCTACTAAGTAATAATAGCTATTGTTATATATAAATAATAGGAACCTAGAATATATCTTTAGGTTCTCGTTCTCTTTTTCTTTCTTTCTTTTCCTTATTACCTACCGTAAGCGTAAGTGGCCCCTTCCCCTCCCCCTAGCTAAGCGTCCTTAGCCTTAGGGGGCATACGGTTACGTATCTCTTACCTACCGCTTAGGGATCCGACGTTTTCCTTACGGGTTCCGATAGATACTAAGGGTATACCGTAAATAGAAACTACTACTACTACTACTATATCTCCTATTAATACTATTAAGTAAGTCCAAATAAATTCCTACGGAGACCGATATATTCTAACTAGAACGTAGTATAAAATAGCCTAACGCCGTATCTACTACATTCCCTACGCTACTACTAGCGTAGACTACGTCTCCTAGTATATAAGTACCGGCCTCTACTATATTCTTATTAGGGTCCGCTAATTATTCCTAGGGCGTAACCGCTCGCGCCTACTAGGCCTATAATACTAACCGTAAGTATTGCGAGGATATATATATACTACGCGGACCCCGAAGGAAAATTATCACTAACCGCGCGTATAAGGCCGGAGCTTACCTACGCCGCCTACGCTAAGTAGACCCGCGCTACTAACTAGAGCTGCGCGTAAGTATCCTATTAGGAACCGTTGTTCGTTATTATAACACGGGCTTAGATCCTTATAGGGATGTCTAGACTCGTTGTAAAGGTAGTAGTTTTAAATAGTATATAGTATATACTTAAAATAAGTTAAGCACGAGGCTCCTATCTACTCGTAAAGAAGCGTCGTCTATATAGTACTATGTCTTAGCGTAACTAATTAGACTAAGTAGACTAATTACTAAGTAGACTAATTAGACTAATTACTAAGCTAATTAGTCTAAGCAAAGTCGACCTACTTAGTTTCGGTTCCTCCCGAGGAATAAGTAGCTATAGGTCTCTCCTAATCCGAACCGTAATACTATCCCCCTTCTAGCTTAGTTCCGTCCCGGAACTTCTTATATAACCCGCTGTTACCCTATGTTTCGAGCTACACTCGTAATGTCTTCTTCTAAATTACTCTCTAAAACCTCTCTCCGAAGAAAGGCGCTTACTATCGATATCGAGAGAACTAGTATTAAGATAGCTCCTTATTATTATTGTCGTACCGTAAGAGTCCCCGCTCTCGCCTAGCGTCCGAAGTGCGTCGTCTCGCCTCGTTCCGGAAAATGCTTAGAGTATATCCGTAAGGGCTAATCTAATTGTAATATAACACTTTTAGCGTATAAGTAGACAAAATTCCGCGACATCCACGACGGTCTCTAACGCGACCTCGAGCGTACGGAGGAGAAGAAGGTAGAGCTTCTCTATTAGTAAGCCGAGCTAGCCTAGCGTATTATACGCTAAAAGGCTAAAAAGATTCGTCTTCGTAAGTAGCTTTGCCTCGCGTCCGGTAAGGCCGACGACGCCGTAGCGAAGGAGCTTAAAGAGCTTAAGGCTAAGGACCGGGAGGAGGAAGGTACTACTAGCGTTAAGACGACACCCTCTAGTAAGGAATTCGACCCCTAGTAGATACTGCTCTAAGATTAGGAGTAGTTATACGATCCCTCCTTTCCTTAGACTATTCCTCCGCTAGTCTCCTCGTCGTAAGTCTTTTTCTAGTAGTCGTGTCCTTATGTCGTTATACTAACTTCTATGTCCTAGGCTATTAAATTAAGAAGCCGCTATCTAATGCCTTATCGTTAGGTTATTTTCTACTAGGTAGATTTCGAGAAGAAGTTCTCGTATTCCTAGTACGTTGCGGTTACCCGAGTTATAGCGTTAAACTCGCAACTAACTATATTCTTCTTTAGATAGTCTCTAGTATAGTAGCCTTTCTTTCTATATATATAGTAAGTCAGATCTCTTATTAACTACTTACTTCGTCCGCGCCTTTTCGTAGCGTCTAATTCTATTAGTTCTCCGTAATTAGGGTCCTAGCTTCTAGCCTTAAAGCCCTCTCTTCCGCCTCTTACGGGTCTCTAAAATCTAGGCTATACAAATCTATTATACTTTAACTCCTAGAGTCTCTCGTCAATTTCTTTTATAGCCTTAACTATCGCGGATAAGCTAGTAAGACTAGAGTTTCGAGATAACTCGGCCTTAACGTTGTCCTTTAGGCCTAGGTAGAACTAGGATCGGAACGCTACGTCGTTCTACTCGAGATCGGCGGCATATCCTTAAAACTTAGAAGTATAGACTATAACTAAGGTGTTTTATCGGAGTTATCGGATATACCTATCCGTATAAACCTCTTCGTTAGGTATCCCGTATAGGTCGTCTAATTTGTTCTTAAACTTATCGTAATCGGTAAATATCTTCCGGGTTTCCGTTTTTAGGTTATCTCCCTCGTCCTAGTTATTAAGCTAGTCCTTAAGGTATAGTCGAAATCCTCGGGCTACCCTACCCCTTAAGAAGGATACGGCGTATAAGACCTTAGAGGCCTCGCTATTAAACTAGTAGGCGTTAAAGTAGAGGTATAGCTAAACCTATAGCTAAAAGGCCTCTAGCTTTCCTTATGTCCTATCGAACGTCTCCGGTAGAGACACCTTAGGTACCTTAGGGTACTCGTATATGCTATTCGAGCTTATAGAGGGTGTTAATCGTTTTCCGCTTCTAGTAATCGACATTTCGCTTATTCGTTCCGTAATGCTAGTTAACTATAGCTATTGTCGTAACGGACTTTAGGTAGCGTCCCGTATAGACATATATAAGGTACCCTAGTAGTTAGTACTTAAAGTTGTTAGGAACCGTTGTTCGTTATTATAACACGGGCTTAGATCCTTATAGGGATGTCTAGACTCGTTATAAAGGTAGTAGTTCTAAACAGTATATAGTATATACTTAAAATAAGTTAAGTACGAGGCTCCTATCTACTCGTAAAGAAGCGTCGTCTATATAGTACTATGTCTTAGCGTAACTAATTAGACTAAGTAGACTAATTACTAAGTAGACTAATTAGACTAATTACTAAGCTAATTAGTCTAAGCGAAGTTAACCTACTTAGTTTTGGTTCCTCCCGAGGAATAAGTAGCTATAGGTTTCTCCTAATCCGAACGGTAATATATCCTTCCTAGCGGCCTCCGCGTCTTTTCTACCGGCTTACGGTCTTTCAGCGACGACGCCTATACTAAGCTCCGCGCCGTTCTTAAAGCCTAGAAGGCTTTAAAGCCTCTCTAGCGTACTAGCGTACTCTCCCAGTAAGTTTCCCTAGTTCCTACCTCTTTATACGCGCTTACCGGTTCTTTTAGTACGGTCGCCGTTAAGGTTATAGGTACTATAGCTAATGCCTAGCTTACCTTTAGGTAGACGTATATATTACGGACCCCGTTATAAAACTATTGCTAAACGACTCTTTAGTCCCGGGGGCGCCCTACGCGACCTCTAGCTAGGCTAGCGCCGCGTACGTTAGGCCTCGGCCTCCTCTAACTCGCCTTTAGGTACCCTCGTCTTTCGCGCGGGCCGCAACCGGGCTATTATAGTATATAGCTATCTCGAAAGGGATTGGGCTCCGCTACTTTTACGGCGGACGCCGCTAAAATAAACCGTCCTTAAACTTACCTATACCTTCTTACTTCTCTCTATCTCCTAAAAAGACTCCCTGACCTAAAAGAAACGCCTACCCGTTCCTAACCGCCTATGTCTACGCTAAATCCCTAGTAATCCTTCTCTTTTTACCGTTTCCCCCTTCTTTTTATATCCTATACCTCCTTCGGTCTATTATATGTTATTAGGTTACTATATATCCTCTCGAAGTTATCCGCGGCTACTATGTCCGCGAGGTACCCTAATAGTTCCTATATAGGCTCGTAGTATTCGGTCTATTTTACTAGGACTTTACGTACTCGGCCTCTACCTCTAGCCTTAGTTCTAGCGTAAAGGATCTCTTATACCTACTACTCTTCGTAAGACTTAATTATAATAGGGTCCGGCTATTTATTATCGATCTCCTCTCCGGGTAAGGGGTCTTAGCTTATAGGTCGTAGTAAGTTAGGATAGAAGACCGGGTAGATCCCGTCGGGAATCCTAGATAAGCGTATAGATAACGGTAAGATTACTTCTACTACCGTATACTTCGCGTGTCTATAGTTAATACTCTTCTTTAGTCGTATAGTAATATAGTTACGTAAATCTAGCTAAACTTTATCGCCTATACGATAGATTAGTACGGGCTTCCTATCCCGATTAGCGTAGTCCTCCTATCTTTAGGCGGCTTCCGCTATACTCGCCTAACATAGGTCCGTAATCTTTTATATCCTTTCTATAAATAGTATTACCCGTTACGCGGCGTCTAGCTAAGACGTCTCTAGATCCGGTTATAACTAAACGGGTAATAGCGCCTCGTATCCGTATACCGCGAAGAGGGGGCTTATTCCTAGCCTAGCGTAATACCGCGCGTTTAGAGCAAGTTGTACCGTAGGGAGCTAGCGTTTCTAGTCGGACTACTTATAGTTAATATAGTTACGAAGGTAAGCCTAAACTTTATAGTTTAATCTTTCCGGGCCTCCGTCGGTTTATAGGTAGTAAGCGAAGCTAAGCCTCTATTTTATACCGGTTAAACGATAGAAGGTCCTCTAGAAGGTACTTGTCTAGTTAGTACCCCGGTTACTCGTAATAGCTTAAGGTAGGCTATAGTATCTTACCTAGTAGTCTAAAAACCTTTTAGCGTAGTCCTCGGCCTTTATAGTAGATATCGCTTCTAAAACGACGGTCTTACTTAGTCGATCCTTAATTACCTAGAGGCAAGTAAATCCCTTACGACTCGGGTATATCTATTATAAAATCTATCGAGATCTCCTAGAAGAATCGGTCGGGGACCGGTAAGGGTTATAGGAGGCCGTATTTTTATTCCCTCTATACATTATTCCTACCGTAGTAGTCGTAGTTCCTTAAAAACTACCTTACGTACTTAGATTATAGGGGCTAGTAGAAGTTACGACTTAGTATCGATACTATAGAGTCCCGGCTAGGGTAGCCGTATACCGGTAAATCGTATACGGATTAGATTAGCTTAGTTCGAAGGGTGTCGTTCTATAGGATTGCTATTTCCGCCTCCTTATAGTCGGCCTCCGTAGAACTAGGAGCTCTAGGTACCTAAATCCTACCGTAGTAGTAAAGATACCCGTTACGGTCGATACTATAGTTACCTACTTATACCTTAAGTCTTACCTCGCTAGGAAGTAAACGCGCTCTTACCTTCATCGCGCGGTGTACCGCCTAGAACGTACTATCTTTCTTAATAGTTCTTTCCTAGAGGTCGTTTAGCTCTTAGTCTTAGAAGGGTCCCCGTAATACGCCCGGTAAATCCGCCTCTTCTACGGCGGATAGCCCTTCGAACTACGTAGCTAAGATTTGTACTAACGAAATCTTTATAGTAGAGCTAGCGTCTACTACTACCTCGCTTCCCCCCTTCGAGCCCGGCTAACTCTTTACGATATCTAGTTTAAGAAACCTATAATACCGTAATAACTTATCGTCCTACCTAAGCGTATCCTACTCCCTTTAAGAAAGGGCGTCCGGTATAATCGCCTCGGTACCCGGCCTATAAACTAGTAAAAACTAGAATTTTATAACTTCCTTAACCTACTAGATCTACCGATCGGAAAGCTATCTCTTCGTTATAAAGTATTCTAGGTTTTTGTAGTCCGTCTAGATTATAAAGGGCCTATATGTTTTTAAGTCGGGAGCCTATTCTTTAAGATATAATACTACCGTAAGTATCTCCTTGTTGTGAATGTCGTAGTTAATCTCGGCCTTGTTTAGCTTCTTCGAGTAGAATCCTACTAGTTTTACGATTCCGTCCTTTTCTTATAGGAGGGCGCCTCCTAGCGTAAAGCTACTATAGTCCGTCTTTAAAAAGGTAGGGAGCTCCGGGTTCTAGTAGGCTAAAACTAGTGCCTAATAGTACTTATCCTTTAGGGCCTTAAACGTATTAGTCTAATAATCTCCCTAGGAAAACACCTTATTCTTACTAGTTAGCGACGTTAAGGGCTCGGCGAGCTTCGAATAGTTTAGAATAAATATCCGGTAGTAGTTCGCGAAGCCTAAGAAACGTCGTACCTCCTTCTAGGTAACTAGTACCTTCTAGTCCGTTACTACTACTACCTTCTCGGGGTCGGGTCCTACTCCTATCCAGTCGGCATGTACAATAAACCCGAGGTACTTAACCTTCTTCTATACGAACTTATACTTTCCTAGATCTAGGAAAAGGCCTCCGTCCTAAAGCTTCTAGAGCACGAAACGAACCTTCTAGAAATGGTCCTCTCTTGTCCCGTCGGAGTAAATAACGACGTCGTTAGCGTAGGCCGAGGTAAAGTCGTCTAAGTAGTCCCGTAATAAACTATTAATATACCGCTAGAATATTACCGGGGCCCCGGATAAACCAAACGAGTATACTAGCTGCTCCTATAGACCGAATCTAGTTTATAAAGCCGTCTTATACTCTTCGCCTCGAGCTATCCGTAGGTAATAAAATACGGTAATAATATTAACCTTCGTAATCTATCTAGCGCCCGTTAGGTTCCGAATAGTTTCCGGAATTAATAGTAGCGGATAACGGTCCTACTTAGTAATTGAGTTTAGTACTCTATAATTATAGTAGAACCTAAGTCCTCCCCCGGGCTTCTTTACAAATAAGACGGGAGCCGCCGCTTCTAAGGTAGAAGGGCGAATATAACCCTTACGCTATAGTTCTATTAGTAACTTCCGGAGGATAAGTAGCTCGTCTTTAGATATACTATAGAGCGGTCCCCAGGGTAATAGTTCCGGGCTTCCGTCGGCTTTCGTCCGGATTTCGATCTTATAGTTAAGGTCGCCGCGGTATAGAGCTAGTTTATCTACTTCCCTAGTAGAAAATAGCGGAAGTATATCCTAAAGTTCTAGAGGTAAGCCCTTCTTAAGTTCCTCTTATATAGGCGGCTCCTTCTTACTAAGGGCTTTCTTAATATCTTCTACGGTTACCGCGGCAATTGTAGTAAAACGCTTACCTAACTTATGTTCTTCGTAGTTACGCCCTTCGGGTACCTATTTCTTTACTAAGCTATAGTAGTACCGGCGCTTTTTAGGCGTAGTCCGGATCTAATTATACGCCTTCTACGGGTTCCCTAGGATTATAGGAAAATCTAGATTAGGTACGACGTAAGTATAGACGACCTAGTAGATCCCGGTAATTTCTATATAGAAGGCGACTACTCCTTCGATCGAGTTCCGTATCGCTTTCGTAAATCCTATAGCCTTACGGCTCTCGTTACTAATATACGTAAGACCGAGGCCTTTCGCTAGGTCTCCGTTAATTATAGTATAGTATATATATCCTTTATCGATAAGGGTAAACGTTCCGTAACTTTCGTTTAGGAGTACGTCGGTATATATAAGATTCCCGTTTATAGAACTCTTAACTACGTTCTACCCCTTTACTAGTGCTTCTTTATCTCCTAGTTCTAGCTTTTAACTAGAAGCTAGTCTTTTCCTACCTCTTCGGGATCCGACTTAAACCCGTTGTCCTCTAGGATCAGCGCGACCGAGGCCGCGTTAATCCTAGTAGGATTAACTACTACGGCGTACGGGCATTCCTTTACTCGATATCCGCTTACTCTATACCGGAAGTAGAGCTATTCTTAGCGCCTACGATCTCTGTTAGCAGTATCTACCTATTTTACTCTCTACTTTCCCTTATCCTCCTTCCGGTCCCTATAACTTCTAGAGCGGCCTCCGCTCATCCGGGTTAGTACTATAATAGTATTACTATCGTTATTAACCTAGGTACCGGTAGGTCTCGTAAAAGAACGGGTAGTAACTATAGTAGTTGTGCTAGAGCCCTTATTGTTATCCTTCTACCTCTTATAGGCTATTTTACACTAGTCTATGTCCTCGAGGTTAGTTATAATCCGTTCGACCTTACCCGTAAACTCGTAGTAGTCCTCCTTTTTCGGTATAGCCGCCGTATATATCCTAACGGGGTTCGAGAAGGTATAACGTAAGTAACTAATCTTCGCGTCGTCGCTCTAGTTCTCTCTACTAGCGCTTAGTAGGAGTCCGTCGAATTTTTATCTAGTAATCGTACTAAGATTAACCGTTTATATGTTTAATCTTAGTAAGCTACTCTAGAGCCTTAGCGCGCTCGTTACTATTACCGAAGACTTTCTTAAGTTATATAAAGAAAGTAACGGGGTCCTTCCTAAATTTGCCGTCTCCCTTATCCTAGAAGTACCGTATCCTAGTACGCTCTCTCGCTAGTAAGGTGTTATTAATCGTATCCTAGTAATATTCGTTAGAGAGCGTCGCTTTTAGGGCGGATCGTACCCTAAAGGAGCTCTTTAACCTTAAGAAGTAATCGCGGAATGTCTCTACCTTACCGTCCTAGGAAGGTAGGTTCTAACCTCTAGGACCCGACTATTCTTCTCCGGTACGCGACGTAGGCGCGGCGGCGTTTAGCGTCTATAGTAACTATCTTATTAGGTTACTAGTAGTCGTCTTATTATAAACTAGTAGCGAGACTATAGGTATTAACTAACGTCGAGCGTCTTCTAATTCTTTTAAAGCGGCGCGCGTTATAATTAACTCGGCTTGTATCTCTTCCTATTGCTAGTATAGTTACTAAAGTATAAGTTAGAAGCTTTTATTTAGGGCACTAGTCCTAGGGTTCTCGCTACCCGGCGACGTTATTACGTATCCCGTCTCTTTAATAGTAGGTGCCTAGCTAATTCGAATAGATCGAACTTAATGTTACGGGTAAACGACGTATATACCAAAGTTCTATAAAGTATGTAATAAGTTTAATATAGAATAAAGGAGAAGTCGGACGCTGTCCGAAGAAAAGGTGTTAGAAAGCAATCCGAACGTATAGGCGTAGCCTATACTAAGAAACAGGGGCCGCCCCTTACACTTACTAATAATATAATCTTTAGTAATAGTAATAGTATAATCTCTAATAAGGTTAATAATCTTTAGTAAGAGTAAGAATCTTCTAGTAAGGGTAACATCTTTAGTAAGAATATAAGTAATAATCCTTTATAATAATACTATCTACGTAGGACTACAATTTTCTATAGGGCGATAAACTATAGTAGGATAATAATCTTTAGTAAGGATATAATCCTTAATAAGGAATAAAGTAAGCACTCAGGGCCTAGCTAATTAGAGTCTCTATCGCGTGCCGGTATCTTTATTTATAGTAGGCGTTAATATTAGAATTTTACTATCTATATTCCTTCCTCGTTACCCGCCTTCTAGCGTATATATAATAACGCTGCTATAGACGTTTAGCTATTCTAAGAGAATAAGACTAGGGTTAGAGAAAAATTAGCGGGTAAAGCTCTACTTCTCTAAATTTAATCTACTATCTTCGTACCTCTATTTCTTAACTACTACACTACCTATTAATATCGTTATTAGTGTATGCTTTTTGCGTTAAGCATTAGTACATCTATAAAGAAGCGAAAGACGCGTATGAAACGCTATCTTATAAGGCATAAGAAGTAAGCCGATACGCTAAGGAGGAATTAGGCTAAGGACGCCCGCCGCTTTTTAACCCGAGCCTTAGAAGTAGTCCGGGGAACTATTATAGAGAAGTATAGGAAAGTGTAGGGAAGTCTTAGAGAAGTAACGGCTTAGTAGGTAATCCCGCGGTAAATCTCTTAAGATTAGCGTTCGAGCTATATATAGCTCTTCCTCTCCTAATAATGCTATTATTATAGTATTTATAGCGCCTATATTAGGCATACTGTCTTTACGAGAACATTGTTATTATTAAGCTATTATAACTACGGGTATACCGAAGCATTAAGTAAAGCTAGTAATATGTACTTACTAGTCTACTTAAATCCGCAGTTAGTAAGTTATTAATTAGCCTTACCGTCGGTAGGTTATATATATAGTAAAGAATGTGTACGCGCTAGGGGATAAGGCGATACAGAAAGGCCTAGAGAGGGAAGCTATACATTATAAGTAGGCTATAGCTATAGAAGACGTACCTAGGGTACTAGAGAGTCTATAGTATAGACGTAGCCGTAAGATACTTAAGAGAGTATACCGCCGAGCATCGAGTAATATGATATAGGTTTCCGATCGAGGCCCGGAGACAAGCCCGAAGACAACGACTAGTAGTAATAGGAAAACAAATTCTAACATTTAATATAGTTAATAGAGATTAGCTAAGGGGTTAGAACTATAAGATAGTATTAGAGGCTCCTACCAGCCCTAGTAGAGATATAGTACTACTAATACTATATTATTTATAGCCTTAAATTTATTAGTTAGAATAATTAGAGCTGGTTACTATAGTATATACTATCGGAGTTAGCGTTCTAACATTAGTAGTAGAATTTCCTTAGGGTAGCCGGTCTTCTATACTAATGGTACTAGAAGTAATTATATAGTACACCGACCTTAATAAGGTAGGCGTTAAGCTTTTCCTAAAGGTAGGTACTAAGAAGGATTAAGAGGACTGCTAGTTACGTCTATAGATACCGAAAGAGCTACTAAAGAGGAGGTCTATAAGTCTAAATAACATCGACCTAATAGAGGACATTAATCTAATATCTATTAGTAATATAAAGAAGGCCGACATAGCCGCGGGTACGGTATCCGACGTAAAGAGAACGTTTAAGTAGATAACGTCTCTACTAAAGGTAAAGCTTATTAGGATTAAGAAATGTGCTACGCTACTAATAGTAGTAACTCTAGCAAAGAAGTAGACTCTCTAAGGATACCGATACCTTAGATAGTAACGCTAAGATTAGGACTATAGAGGAGACTACAAATATATAGGACATGTATACTATTCGTTAAAGCGTTACCTTTAGTACTAGTAACGAAGCGTATTAAGGTATAAGAAAGGCATTTACTTACTCGAACTAGTATTATTTATTCTAGTAACTCCCTCTAGCTATTTATTAATAGTACTATACGTATCCTAGCCTCGCTAGAAAGACATAAAAGCTAAAGTAATAATCTAGCTAGTAGGCTTAACATTGCCTAGCTTTTAACGTATACCGTAATAGTCCTAAACAATAGACCTCTAGCCGCGAGACTGCGACAGAGCGTTACCTATTATATTTACTAACTATAGTACGTAGTATCGATTAGTAACGAGCGTATAGATAATATAGGAGCCGCTAGACCTACTAAAGCGAGAACTGCTTCCGTATACGACATTTTACTAGAAGAGTACGCCGTAGAGCGACTAAAGCTAACTACTCTCTAAGTACTAATTAGATAACACGATCTTAATACTAAGACCCTAGTAACTAGGAGATAGATAGAGTACGCGGCGAATGCCTAGTATATCGTCTAGCGTACGTCGATAGAGTTAGTACTTATAAGATTCCTAGCTTACTTAAGACTACTAACTTGCCCTTCCGGAAGGATTTAATTAGTAGCATCCCCTTTAAATATATAAATAAAGCGCCCGAATGCCTTCGGTCTAATACTATAAGTCGGGAAGAAGAGGCTCTATAGGAGATTATTATAATAAGGTTCCGAGGTTAAGTATCGTAGTATTATAGTAAGGGAAATAAGCGTAGTAGCGTTACTTCAAGTCGCTATAATCTAATTAAAGGACTATTATCGACCTATAAAGCCTTCGTTAGATTCCGCTTAGCAACTACTTATAGAGGAGTATAACTAAATGCGAGAAGCTTATAGGTCGCCTAGGTTGCCTAGGTTACTAGTATAGCCCTATACTAGCCTATAGTAAACGACATACTTTTTATGTTTCTACGAGAAGGGACCTAGGGCCGCTAGTAGGACACCCTTTTAATTAAGGATATAGCTCGCTATAGCTTCGTTACTTAACCTAGGTTATATAACTCGATATATACTATAGTAGGGGAGTAATCGACGAGGGTTATAAGTATTAAAGGTAATCTATAGAAGTATATAGACGTTATAGTATAGTCGATCCCGAGGCTACGTAGAACGATAACATTTAGCCCGTACTATCTTCTATATTCATTTAGGATCGCTAGTACCTCGGCGCTATATACGAATAGGATTATTTATTCTACTTACATTCTTTCTATTCTACTATTCTAGTAAAAGGCCTAGGCTATCTACGATACTAGGAGTAGAGGTAGTATACGACATAATCTAGTAACCTAGTAGTAGTAGTAACTAGTTTCTTTACACTTTACCGTACGTACTAAGATTAGCAAAGCACTATCCTCGCGCTATAGGTACGGACCTTAATATAGTTAGTTATGTAGAGGGACTAGCTATTAAGTAGGACCTACGAGTTATACGTCCCGGTTCTAGGAGTCTTAGGAAAACGCTACACTAGCTACTAAACTTCTCTAAAGTAGAAAGTACGAAGAAGATAATATAACATACCTCGTAGTTTCTTAAGAGTAGTAGTATAACCTCTAGCCCCGTAAGCTACTACGTATTATTATATATATCTACGTATTCTAATTAACGGCGCCATTATAATATAACTAGTAGGCATAGACTTAGAACACTAAACTAACGAACTCCCTACATGTATATAGTACGCTAGATTACTAGTACACTACCGTCTATAGGTATAGTATACGAGGGTAAACCCTCCGAGTACGAAAACGGCTATATATAGATACTTAGCTACTATAGATTCTAGTAGCTTAGCTTATTACGTAACGATTCTTCTACCGTATCTAAAGAATGTTCTTAATATTACGTTATAGATTTATAGAGTAAGTTGCCTGACCTAGAAATAACGCTACTTATATACGACTATAGCCGCCTACTAACGTCTAAACATAGCATTAAGAATCTATTAACTACTATGTCCGTAAACTATATAATAACATTTAGTCTTTACTATAGTATCTATTAATAGTGACTAAGTCTATAGCTATTGCTATTACTCCTCGGTAGTTAATTAACCCGACCCGAGAAGCACCCTTAAAGACTAAATAGACTATAAGCCGTACGGTAACGGTATAAGACTTACGAGTCCCGAAGCGTTGTTCGCGAAGAGAGAAGAGGCGGTATTTAACTATAAGGACAAATATAGTACGACTACTACGGCTAGCGACGAGAGGACTAGACCTTAATTGCCTTAGGATAAGATATTTCGAAGGTAGATATATAGTCTCCTAAAGAGAAGTTCTATTAAACGTAAGCTAAAAGCGAAGGCTAGAGAGCTATAAAGATAGAAATTAATATAATTATAGAACCCTAGTAAAATCTATCCGCTCTCGTACATTCGATTAAACGGTAATAGGTACTACTATACGTCGTTACCGTTAATAAACTAGTCTTTCTAATTTACCCGACCGCTATAGTAGCGGTATCCTCTTATAGCACGAATATATTAATAAAAACGAGCGATGTATTCTACGGATATACGCTATAGCTAAGGAACGTATATCTATACTTAAACGAGCTTAGTAAGCACCTATAACTACTACCTATAGTAAACTCGTGATCTTAGAATAATCGCTATAGGATCTTACTATAGCTATACGTAAAATAGCTCGAGAAGCCTAGGGCGTACTACTATAGCTCTACTAGGTTGTAACCCCCTATTCGAGCGGAGTTAACTTATAGGAGATTACTAGTTGTAGTATTACACGATTATTATTACTCGCACCTCTTTTAATAGGGTTTAGGATTATAAACTACGCGTATCTACTACCTATAGCGGACTCGTAATCTCGGGATACTTACTATAAGATCTTATTACGGTAGAACGCAAAGCAACCCGAGAAGTCTAGAACGTAGTATTATAGCTTCTACTAGGCTTTAAACCCCTACTCGAGCGGAGTTAACCTACGGGAGCTTACTAGCTATAGCTATGTCTTAATTATTATCTATAAAGGAAGAAAGATAGCTATATATAACTAGCTTATGTACGGGTACGGACCTATAACCTATTTACTTTAAGTATAGCATTATACGATTAGTATTACTCGCATCTCTCTATAAACTATATAGAAGGTTACGACACTACGTATAGAGTACGGTTTATACTAATCGACTAGAAAGACTATACTATAGAAGTTATAACTATCTCTACTACTGTTACTTATAGAGCTAGGCTAAAAGTATAATATACCTATTACTATTAAACTAATACTTGTGCGTAAGACGCTACTATATATACCGTACGCCTTGTTAAAACTGTCTTACTATTATTATCTACTATCTTACTTATAATACGGGTCTACGTAAGGTTAAGACTATTAGTCTACGATCCTTCTAGTGTCCCCTATCTAACTTTCTATTACGGTAACTCTATCGAAACGTCCCTAAAGCGGCGGGCGAATAATACCTAGCTAAATTTATAGCTACCGCCCTCATTTTCCTACTTTCGATGCTTCTATACTAAAGTAATCTCCATAGGAAAAGCTCGTACCTAACGAGTGTTACTAATAAATGTAATATAGACCTTACTTACTACGAGTATATTTTATAATAACGATAGCTACGTTAAGGGTATAGCTATATTACCTACAATTAGGCCTAGAACACCATAGTAGTAGTTATAATAAGATAGCTACTTACATACTAGATAGTTCTTTAATTATGTAATTAAGCTTATAATTAGTTAACTAGTTAACACTAGTAGCTTAATTAGTTAGCTAACTTATCCGTATATCTTAACCCTTAACTCCGCGCTAAGGCAACTATTAGACTAATTAACTATTACGGAGACTAGGTGTTAGAATGTATACGAGGCTTCTATATACGGCTCTAGGAGTCCTCGCGTAGGAAGCTATCTTACGGAACCGTATTAGTATTAGCTACTTAGTTGTTATAACGTCTATTAATATTAGTAGTAAATGTACTACTATAATCGTATAAGGCGTTATAACATAAAAGATTCTAACTATATCGTCGTGGAAAACTTTCAATTTTAGTAAATTACTCCTATAGGGACAATTATGTCCTTTATTACTCCTATAGGGACAATGATACAAAAATTACTCCTATAGGGACTTATAGGGATGCTAAATTACTACTATAGGGACACATTATAGTAATCTTCATTTTTTGCACCTATAACATAGTTAACTATTATTTCTATAGATGCTAAATACACTATAGTATATTAATGTTACTCCGAATGTCGGCTCTCGCCTATATGTCCGTATTATATATCTTAGACAAGCCCTATCTTACTTATTATGTCGTCCTTGCTCCCCGAGCTACTCTTTAGCTACTCGTAACTTATATAAGCTACGAGCTACGAGTTATTAGGATTAAAACGTACTACTATTATCTAACATACTCGTATAAGCTAGTAGAGTATATTAAATAACAGTAGTATATAAAGAATCGTGTAAAGAGCGACTACTATAATATGTCCCTATAGCAGTAATTTAGCATCCCTGTAAGTCCCTATAGGAGTAATTTTTGCATAATTGTCCCCATGGGAGTAATAAAGGACATAATTGTCCCCATGGGAGTAATTCACCGCTTTCAATTTCTTCAGATAGATTAATCCTATCGTACCCGGCAGATAACTAATAAGGTATGCTTTCACTCATACGCGAGACCATATTAGACTCTGGCTAACATCGTCACAGCTTAGAGGATTCCACAACACACAAAAGCATCGAACAGCTAAGCACGGAAGGACCAACTAGATATCTAAGCTCAAGTACGTAGCGAGGACCACCCACCCGTCCACGGTGCTAGAAGATAATGTGAGTAGATTGATGTATTGAGAAGGATCTACGAGAATGCGAAGAACAGCTAGCTATAAGAAAGTGCAAGAAAGCGCGCTAGTGGCTTGGCATCCAAAGAACTGCTGGGACACAGCCAGCCAGCATCAAGTCACCCCCATGCCGAGGCTCTAGGTGCTTGAAACAGGTGTATACACCCCACAGAAAGCATGCCGCCCCTCGCTCTCACCATGTCACTGTCCTCCATGTCGTCATACCGTTGGTTGCGCGGGAAGTGCCGGTGTAGCAGTGCGGCTGCTGTTGCTGAATGTTGAAGGTGTTTCTCGTGCGCTAATTGGCTGCACGGACACCGCGGTCCTCAGTAAGTAACCGCCGTTGAGTTGAGTCGGTTGGCGCAGTGTTGCTGTCGTCCAATGAGAGGCCTGAGAATAGGTGTCAACCAGGCTTGATAGGAGTCCACTACTTCCTGTGAAAGGTCCTCATCCGACTGCTCGAGTGGTGAGTCCGCTGGACGGTCGATGACGGTGATGTTCTTCGGTGCTGTAACACCCCCAGAATCACCACCCCCAGGAGTCACACCGCGCTCAGCACCTGCTCGCCGTAGTCCTGTCTTGCGGTTGCGCTCCACTGGAAAGATGTCTTCTCGAGTGATGAGCTCGTCGTCTTGATCTTGCTCAGTCTCAGAGTCACCGTCTTGGGCTGCCATAGGGTCGTTGCCCTCGATGAATTGAACGTCCTTGGTTCTGAACACTCTATGCGCCTTAGCAACATAGGCACGGTAGATGGTGCGGCTTTCGTATCCAACAAGCTTGCCCTGCAACGAGCGGGCGTCAAACTTCTCACCGCGACCGACGTTATGGTCGTACACGAAGGCGCGGCAGCCGTATGCTTTGAGGTGTGACAGGGAAGGCTTCACTGGTTGAGTGCCCTGCCAAGCGTTGATAACTTCTAGTGGTGACAGGCCCTTGATTGCTGCACTTGGTGTCAAGTTAAGAAGATAGACCGAAGCTTTCACTGCTTCTGGCCATAGGCTAGGTGGAAGGCCAGCGTCGATGAGCAGCTTACGTGCCATGACACAAACGATGTGGTTGCTGACTTCCGCACCACCATTCTGCTCTGAAGAATGAGGTGCTGTGACTTGAAGAGCGAAGCCCTCATCGCGTGAGAGCTGCGTGAGTGAGTGTCCTCCATATTCGCCACCCCCATCTATGCGGAAGATCACAATTGCTGTGCCATATTGTGTCTTCACATGACGGTGGACCACTCGAATATGCTGCGCAGCACCGTCCTTCTGTGCGGAAGCGAATACTGTGCGTTGTAGGCTGGCCAGGCAGGTGAATAGCGTGAAGTAACGCTCCTTGCCAATGCCAAGGTTGCGGACCGTGACAACATCCACAGCAACAATATAGTATGGTGTTGTTGGCCGCACCATCGGAATGCGGTTGTAGACCTTGTGACCCATCCCCTTACGACAGGGGATGCACTCGCGTGGGTGCTTGCTGAGGTCGCTATCACTGTTGCCAACAATGGTGATGCGCTTGTCGTTGTGAAGCTGCAGCAACTTGCGGCTGTGGATGTGTCCAAGTCGGCGGTGCCACAGGTCTCCTGTAGCAGCTGTCGATGGCTCGACCTTGGACGAAGTGAGGGCTGTCGCTGAGTCCTTCATCTTCAAGAATGGCAGTCCATTGTGGGTGTAGCAGTGTGCCACCGTACGCGCAGCAGTCCCCTTTGTGAATAGGATCTGCTCGTCGTTGCGATAATAGACACCCTTGCGGCGAAGAGCCTCTGTCGAAATCAGATTGGCTGCAAGGCCTGGTACGTACAACACCTGTGAGAAGCCAGTGATGCCGCATCCATACAGATCCAGTTGGACGATGCCACAAGCTGTAGCAGTGATGGTGCCACTGCCTGTCTTGATAAGAACAGTGCAGGGCCGGTAGTCCATCATATTGCTCAGCTTGTTTGTCATGTGAGAAGTGCAGCCAGAGTCCACAACCCAGTCGGTGTTGCTCTTCGCTGCAAGCAGCGCTGAGGTGTCTTGAATGATGTCGTCCTGGCCCACAGTCATATACATGCTGTGAGAGCCGTTGAATGGAGTCATCAAGTCCTCGAAGTTGGTAGCGCCGTGAGCCGCAAACTGTGCGGTCTCAGTGTGCTGTGCGTCAGTGGTGTTGTTGACTTGCTGACGCTGTTGTTGATTGCCCTGCTGCTTCTTCTTCCAGGTAGCAGGTGCAAGCTCAGGGTGTAGGTTCCAGCAACCAGCTGGTTGGTGAGTGGTCATGCCACAACCACTGCAGGGGTCGTATTGAGGCTTCTGCTGTTGGTTGTTGTTGCCACCACCATTCTGATTACCACCACGAGCGCCGTTGCCGTTGCCGCGGCCTCCACGACCTCCTCGTCCGCCGCGTCCGTTACCACGTGGTGCGCCGCCGCCGCGAGGGGTGTTGCCGTTGCCCTGTGGGTTGGCAGGGTTGGCGTTGTTTTGTTGCTTCACTGCGAGATTGGCTGACTCGGACTGTTGCGCAGTCGCCTCATCAAGCAGATCACTGATCACCTTGTCGAGTGTGATAGTGGTACTGTCCTCGATCTTTCCAGTAAGCTGCCTCATCTGTTCACGCTTTGAGGACGCGAATGTTGGGAAGTATGGTGAGATCTGATACAGGAAGCGGAAGAGAGCTTGAGCCTTTGATATGGCTAACTCGGTGTTCTTGAGGTTGGCCAGCTTCGACTGATATTGCTGGCAGAACTTGTCAAGGTTGGAGCCACCATATGTGTGTGACTCGAAGTCCAGGTACAACGAGTACTCTTCGGACTTGCCAGTTTGACCGTATGTGGACTTCAGATGGTCCCATAGGTCTTCCGGTTGTTGGTAGGCTTTGCAGTTGTCTGCAATAGACTGACTGCAGTTAGCAATAATGAGGGCGCGGGCTTGATACTTCTTTGCCTCCCATGCCTCGATACGCTCTTCGAGTTCATAGTCTTCCTCATTCTTGCGCTTCGTGGGCTTCGGCTTGAGGGCAGTCTTGTCGACAAACCCCCATAGCAGGTCACCTCGCAGGACTGACTGTAACATATCAGCCCATCTCGAGTAGTCGTCCTTGCCTTGAAGTTTGGAGACACCAGGGGTGCCGTTGTTGTTACGGCCGACCATGTTGCTAAAGCCGCGAGTTGATACAGCAGGCTTCTTGGTCTTTCGGGTAGCAGCCGACTCGGTCTGCTGTTGTTGCTGGCTCGGAGTGGCGACAGACTGCTGCGCCAGCGGTATTTCGAGTCCAGTGAGGTCAGTGTTGTTACCGTCAGTATCCATACACTGCAGAGCACCAACTAGGTGTCACTGCGATACTTGCCGCGTTGCCCACTGGGTCGCGACTTTGTCGTTTGCTATTTGCTGCAGTCGCGTTTTGTCGCAATCACCAACCAGGCGTTGTCGACATACACGCGATCAGCAGGATCACATACACACTATCAAGTGTCTTTCGGAGGTATGCGCGCAGTTGATAAGCGCGAGGGCGTCATAACCAGATAATGTGAGTAGATTGATGTATTGAGAAGGATCTACGAGAATGCGAAGAACAGCTAGCTATAAGAAAGTGCAAGAAAGCGCGCTAGTGGCTTGGCATCCAAAGAACTGCTGGGACACAGCCAGCCAGCATCAAGTCTAGACCTTATACTAAAACCTGTACTACAGGCCGGTTAGTCATTCGCATCTCACTCGTAGTGCCCTAGAAAAGTTGCATCATTCCAGTGTCTAAAGCGTCGTCTCGTTAACATACTAACGGTTCCAGTACAAATCGACTTTATGATCGATCGAACAACGACCATTAAAAGCTCTGCAGAGTAATCAAAGCAACTCTCTATCGCTGAAAATGTACTGCGGGAGAAAGCTAATCTCCTTCAGCAGATATGTAAAAGAGAAGTCGAAGGGTTAGCAATAGACCAATCGAGCTGCCTCTGCAGTCATGGCCAAGACTTGCCTTGCTATACACCTACCTATACCGCCTAAGAAGGGCCGGCCCACTCGCAGTACACTGATACGACTAACCTCAAGCTACGAACTATACCGAACTTGCTTAGTAGCTCACAGCGATTTCGTCTAGCTACAAACTCCGCTACGTAGAACTTCCACCCTCATTCATACAGAGCTCGCTTGTCTAGGAATTGAGGCGTCTAGCAAAACCAGCCCGCCTGAGCATGTGTCTGCGCCTCTTTACGCCATGAGGAATCGCGGTACAAAGGGAGCCTGGTTGGTGTATGCTACTACGTGTGCCTCTTCCATTCGTTCTTTACTCGATCACTTCCCTCCCCACTTTCGACTCTGCTGTACTTTCAAGCTCGAGGATATCGTACGCCGTCAAGGATCGGACAATGTGATGCACGAGCTAGTTGGTTGGCTTTGGGGTTCGAGTCCTCTGCAATGCGGGTGAGTGTTTTAGAAGATGATAGAGGGAGGAAGGGGGAGGGAGGGAGAGTTCGAGTGAGAAAAAGAGGGTGAGAGAGAGGGTGAGAGAGAGAGGGCGAGAGGCGAGAGGGAGGGCTCATAGACACACTTGTCGGTAACAACGATGAATACTGGATGTGTTTAACCAACGACTATATTGCTCCACTTGACATTGTTGAGTTTTACGATTCTATGCTCCAGCAGCGAGTCAACGAATGCAACTATGTACTTTCCAAGCAATTGACAACTTGAACTTGTCTTTATGATGTAAGGACTCCCCTTGTCCTAAGAAGTGAAATGTGATATAGAGTGTCTCTTCACTGTCTCATAACTGACACCTGAAGGGAGGGAGGGAGGAACAGAGAGAGAGAGAGAGAGAGATACTAGGCAATCACCCAAAACCCTATGTCGAACCTACTGGCAAAAGTACCTCGTTCCACCATCCCCCGTCAATTCCCTCATGAAAAAGACATTTAAGCCACTTCTATTCAACTCCGGTGAACTATACCGATTCGTTTCACGTCCACATCTCTCTGCAAACCGAAGCGCCGCGGCCAGTAGCACACCACTCAGATTTTCCCCAACCTCCCACAGCCCAGAATCCAGATAACTACCTACCAAAGCTGAAGGAGCTTTAACAAATCCCATTTCCCTCACCACTCCCAAGACCCAGCCCCACCAGTCCCTCGTGAATCGTGAATCGTGAATCGTGAATCGTGCATGCCACGCCACGCCACGCTACACTCTATCCTTCAATTTCAGAAAGGATCCAAACTCCCCAAGTACTCCAAACTCAATCCATGCGTATAGAAGGGAAGGAAAGGCCTACAAAACTCGTATATACATCCCTTGAAATCCCAGGACACCCTCGCCGAGGATCCTCAGTGAGACAGGTTAGCATGCGTAGTTGGATCTGCGTGATGACTGTATGCTTTTCATCAACATCATCATCATCATCATTCTGAGCAGACCCTCCGACTGAGAGGAGGGTAGAGGTACACATACCTGCCCAGATTGATTCTGCAACACCTGGCTCCGAGGGTCTCGTAGGAGGACAATCCTGTGGAAAAGTGAAGTGGAGTGAGAGTTTCGAGGATGTATAAGTAAGCAGGGCGTAGGATTGCCGGCGTGGTTGCTTTAGGACCCTAACGTGGTTTGCCAAGTCTTGCGTCAAGTGTGCAGTTAGCTGCCGCGCTGGATGGGCCATCTTGTATATAGCGCTCAATCCCCGAGATCGCACTGGCGGAGCTTAACAACATTCAAAGAAGCTCGGCAAGGCAAAGTTCTTCATGATTGTCGACGCCGGCCTGTGGAAGTTCGAGTGGAAGTCTGGAGGAAGAAGTGTACACCCCGATGATAATGATGGAGAATGCTGACACTTCCACTGCCAGGCTATGAGTGGAGGAGTAAAATGGGTGGTGTATACATCGTAATAGCTGTGGTCAACTGCCTTCCTCTTCTGTGTCGGTCTCCATCGCCTGCTAAACGAGCAGCTCAATGCCATGCCTCCATCGCCTGCTGAATGAGCAGCTCAATGCCATGCCTCCACATCGCCTGCTGAACGAGCCGCTCATGTCTCTATCGCCTGCTGAAAGCTTATGTCTCCATCGCCTGCTGAACGAGCCGTTCATGTCTCCATCGCCTGCCGAAAGCTCATGTCTCCATCGCCTGCTGAACGAGCAGCTTATTGTCTCCATCGCCTGCTGAATGAGCAGCTCGATGTCTTCGTCGCCTGCTGAACGGATGCTCAATGTCTCCATCGCTTGCTGACGAGCCGCTCGATGTCTCCACCGCCTGCTGAACGAGCCGCTCCATACCTCCACCGCCTGCTAAATGCGCAGCTCCATGTCTTCACTGCATGCTGAACGAGCGGCTCCACGTCTCCATCAACTGCTGAGTGAGCAGCTCAATGCCTCCATCGCATGTTAAACGAGCAGCTCCACGTCTCCATCACCTGCTGAATGAGCAGCTCGATGTCTCTGTCGCCTGCTGAATGAGCGTCTCCATTCCCCATCGCATGCTGAACGAGCAGCCCAATGTCTTCGTCGCCTGCTGAATATTGAACAGCTTCATGTCTCGTACTTTGCTAAAGTAGAAATCACATTGTCCCTCCAGACCCTGTACAATCTCCACCGACACAGCATTGTTCTATTGAAGCGCGGCAGTGACTGGACGACCGCCGGCTTGACTGCTGTAAGCTCTGGGAGCAGCAGCTGCGGCAGCGCCTCCTACCGGCCTTCTTGTAACACCTCCGCCGGTCCATATGCGACTGCCTGTTGGGGGCAGTGACTCGACTCCTCCTTGTCCCCTTCCTCTGCCATATCCTGCCATTTCCCGAGCTGCTTAACTGGGATCGGTCGGTCGGGCAAGGTGGTAGGTGAGCTTGCGAAGAGTGTTGCTAAGGATGTTGAAGTTCTCCAGGTCGACGTACACTCGGTCGAGACGTTGAACTTGACGCTGCTTAAGAGAACATCGAGGAGGATAGAGTCGTAGATCTGACATAGGGCGGGTCGGCGCTGTTTGGTAATCGTAAGTGATGTATCGAGATTTGGGCGTGGTTGCAAACTTAGCCCTACCACACTGTTCGATCGACTTGGGTGAGGTTTAGACGTAGCAGGTCGGTCAGCTATGCCTACTGTCTTTGAGCTCCTGTCTGTGATGCGTCGTTATCGGTGTCCGTGTACAGGTAACCTCATACCCGCGTGCCCGCTCCAGACAGGACCTCGCCGTAGACTGGGTCTTACCTTGACACGGCCATTGTGGCTAACTTGTGACTGTCGCAGTGTGATGATGTCTAAGAGTCAAAGTTCATCATGCGGCTCGTTGTAATGATGTAAAGAAGTTGCAGTTGGCGCATAGTAGTGACTGTCGCAGCGCGATCATTTCTTGCCTTCTTGAACGCTTCGCTTCACAGCTTCAACATTACGTCCTCTTGCGAAGTTGATATTAACCCATCCCTACGGACCCCGGCCCGAGGCGCTTATCCGAGCCGAGCGTTACCGTACCTCGGTACTACGAGTACGAGTACGGCACATTACACACATCATCAACATCTTCCTCCTCCACCTTAACTCCTCCTCCTCGCCCTCACTAGTCACATCCTCGAACCCTCCACGCTCCGCTCCCACTCCGCCAAACCCATCATGACTAGCCAACCCACCGCCAATTCAACCGCCTGGCGTGCAATCACCCTATCAAGAAATTCGATCCGCAGCGCCAGATCCTCCAGAATGTGGTGATGCAACTACCCAACGGATGCCGCGCGTGCGCGAGAAAGACGCCCGTGTAGTGCTGGGGTGCCTAGTTAGGTGGTCTATTTGGAGGTTTCTGGCGACGTGGTCTTTGCTGCGATGGAGGGGATTGTGGCTGTGATTGTGGCTTTGCCGATTGGTTGGGACTTAGGGGAGGAACAGGTGTTGCGTTAATGCTGTTGGTGAGGGAAGGAGGAGGCGAAGGGGAAGGGGAAGGGGAAGAGGAAGAGGAAGAGGAAGAGGAAGAGGAAGAGGAAGAGGAAGAGGAAGAGGAAGAGGAAGAGGAAGAGGAAGAGGAAGAGGAAGAGGAAGAGGAAGAGGAAGAGGAAGAGGAAGAGGAAGAGAGGAAGAAGAGGAAGAGGAAGAGGAACAGAAGGACGAGTTGAAGCCGCGTACGGTGAAGACGAAGGAGCCGGGTATACTGTTGAAGCAGGACATCGTACTGAGAAGAACAGGTCTAAGTCTAACAAGGTTGTATACTCAGATGGGCTTAATGCACGTTTTGAGTAGGTGCATGGAATGATTATTGCCTTGCTACTCTCGGTGGCGGAAGAGGGAGGGAAGAGCAAGAGGAAGAGGAGGACAAGGCAGAGCCACGTACAGTGAAGATAAAGGAGCCGGGCATGTTGTTAAAGCAGGACATTGCACTAAGAAGAACAAGTCTAAGTTCAACAACGTAGCATAATCAGATAGGCTCAATGCATGTTATGCGTAGGAGCTTTCCTAGAACCAGGATCACAACGAGGACAATGTCCGGGACATATACGGTGCTGCCGCTTGCCCTCCCTGTCTGTGAAAGTTGTGATTCGAGCGCTCCTAGGCCCTCGTTGAGTGATGCTATCTCGGTCTGAACATATCAAGCTCTCTTACGTTTCTACGCTACTAGGTAGATGTTAGGCGGTAGCGACATGTGGCTGATCGACTGCATAATGATGGACTAGACACAGTGCAGCAAGGTGTGTATAATTAGGGCTGGACGAACATGACAATAAGCTATAATGATGGTGGACCGCTTAGCACTGGCTGGAAAGCACGCCTTAAGCATTGAAGGATAAAAGGCCTAATAGCATGGCTGATAACGGTCCCAGTGTTCTCTTTATACAGTACACACCCCCTTGGATCAAATCGTGCCCGCTACGGACATCTCCTCTCCTCTCCTCTCTAGCGGTGCAGTCGAGACTACTATGTCCTCCTCTCCAGCAGTATAGTAAGACGATTATGTCTTCCTCTCTAGCACAAGCCTCTCCTTAGACCATCGCGGCGCCTAGTCCTATCCTAACGCACAACTCCCTAACGCCGTTAACACCGAAGCACTATCGCCTACGCTACGATCTCTACCTCACGACTCTATAACAAGACACGCTAAACACCTTCTATACGGAATTGTCGCAAACCTAGGAACTAAGCAACCGACTAACTAAGTAAGCTCTCCAATATGCGTTGACTCCTACTGACTCTTAATCTTATTCTCTCCCCTCTCCTCTCTAAACTCCCCCCTACTAGCTCCCCTAACTAACTCCGCACTAGCGGCAAATTCTACTTCCTAGAAAACCATAGCTCCACTACATCTATATCTACATTACCTACTACTACTATGTGCCGCTACAGCACAATCTATACGCCCTGTCGCCTCCTCGTGCTTGCTAAGACAAATAAAGCTCTTTTTCCTTCTAATTACATTTAAGGATAGAAACGACGGGGGGAAATGTATATGCATACAGCTCGGCGCGAAGTAACTAGGCTAACTTATAGGTTTGCGAAAAACGGACATCGTGCATACATAGGCGCACGTTATTGGATTATATATAAGAACTTTCCCGGAGGTTCAAGAATAGCGTACTACTCCCTAGGTTTAATTATAACCCTACTAACTAACTAGTTAAATAGACATTACGGGTTTGACATTACGGCTTTAACATCTCGTCTTTTATATCTCGTCTTTTATATCTCGTCTTTTATATCTCGTCTTTTACACCCTATAATAACAATCACAAAATCAACAACATTAAGTCTACGATCTCCTAGGCCGAGCGAGTAAGTAACTAAGTTAAGACGTAAGGTAAAGTAAGGCAAAGTACCCCCTAAAAGACCTGCACTGCCCCTGTCTTTATTCGTTTAGCTTCTACCTTTATATATGCACCCTTTAACCTTAAAGCCTTAATTAAGGTAAATGAACAAATATCGATTACTACTCCCCCTCTTTATTTAGCTCCTACATTTCTACCTACACCCTATCTACCCTATCTACCCCTCAATCTAAAAACCCCAATTAAGCTTCTATAAACGAACGAACATCGCTTACCACTCCTATAGTATAGGCAGTACTTAAGAATTGCCTAGAACTAAGAACTACAATAAGGAGGAGGAGGAGGAGGAGGTAGTCTAGTCTAGGGAAGCGGTGTATATCGTCTAATAGCAATCGAGGTGAACGAGACGATAGAGATATAGCTAGACGAGGAGGAGAAGCGGCAGTAGTAGCGGCAGGGGTAGGAAGTCGATAATAGTAATGTCGCTACCCCTATCGCTACTATTATCGTTAACCTATACGACGGCCGCTTAGCGAATGCCTAGCCTTTAGAAAGCGAGAGGCTCGACTTAAGGTACGGAGAGCTAAGTATAGATAGGGAGGAGGAGGGCACGAATAGATCGCGACGACGTCGGTGTAAGTCTACTTCTAGGCTAGTTAGGAAGGTTAGATAGAGGAGGGTAAAAGAAGTAGGTCCGAAGGAAGTATATAGTTTCATTAATTCGTTGTAGAATCCAAGTACGTGATGCGCGAGAGATGCTCGATACATTAGGTAGTCGCGCTGCCCTTGACTGCGAAGAAGCCTATTATAGAGAGCTTAGTGGAAGCTATACTAGTACGGAAGTAAAGGGGTAGTAGTAAAGATTATGAAGATCGTAGAACTCATAATGCACTTAAGCTAGTAGTAATTCAGCTAAGGAAGCATAGGGGACAGACGTATACTAGGCCTTAGCGACGTCCTGTGTTACCGCGCATGCTCCGATCGATGAGGTTGTCGTTCGAAAAGTCTCTGTCTACGTTATAATCTGTATCAATATGCCCGTTAACGACTTCGGCGATCGTCTTCGTGCAAATCGACGTCGCTGCTCTAAACGCTCCAGCTCGGGAAGGTGGTATTGTAGAAATTAATAGGCTTGTCGGCTAAAGTGGGACTGCTCTCGTTAGGTATCGTCTCTGTTAGGCTAGCGGTTATTATACCATCCTTGTCCACTAAAGTGGCGCTGGTCCGGTCGATACTGCTTGCTAAAGAGTTGCGGTCCTCGTCCTCGTTTATCTAGGTAAAACTGCTCTTGCGAGTATTGGATAGTACGACAACACCGCTACAGCCGTCCTTACCTAGCGAGTTATTACAAATGTCTTCTGTGCTGTCCTTTATGGCAGCCATGCTGCCGATGGTCGTGTTAGTCGCGCCAATGCTGCTATAAGTCGTGGTGAGCACGAAAGCAGTATAAGATTTATAGATGTTAATGCATAAAGCTAGCATATAGACTGTCCTATACCGAGGAGAGACTAACACGACGTTCGCGCGACTCGTTGTATAGAGCTCGCCGAGAGGCGTGTTGTTATATTGCTGCTCCTACGCTCCCTCTATGGCGGTGCTTTCGCTCTATTTCCCTACTCTCGCCCCGTCGAACGCCTCTGCAACAACGACGTCGTCTTTCGCTTCCGTATATGCACCCTTTCCCTGAGCATGCCTTCTTCTTCGCCTCTTAATCCATTCTCCTTTATCTCTTAATGTTCTTTCACATTCTCCATCATGTCAGCTTTATCTCCATCTGTATCCTCCACTATAACATCTTCATAGTCTGCATTGTCCAATTCCTGCATATCTTCCTACAACATCGGCCCACGTCTGTCTGTTGCCTCATCCTCGCTCTCACCTTCACCAGAGCTCACGAGGCGCATTATGGGCGAGTTGGCGAACCGCATCTCTATCGGCAGATGATTGGTGGCGGCAGGATCATGATGATGTATCGTTTCGAGCGCAGCAGAACAGCCAGCTGCCTGTATAGCCGCCTTGTCGGGGTCGTTGGTCGACAGCTCGGTGGTAGACGGGCTGGGAGGGGACGTGACGGTCGAGCTTAGGCGAGTCATGTCTCGTCTTGCAGTGCGTGCAGTGCGTGCAGCGAGTGCAAGTTTGGAGCGTGGATCGACTGGTCTGTGTTGGTATTCAGCTGCAACATGTCATGCTCCGCCACCGCAACCACCGGCGCTGCTCATACTGCACGCACCCACTGCCCGAATATCGCGCCCATCTCTTCCGTCTCGACCCTACGCCAACTCCTACCTTGGCATTGTGGACGAATCGCACAGCTGCATCTGCGTTCAGTAGGAGCGATACTAACGCGAGACACGGCGGCCGCGTCTGTCACGAACCCTACCTTAAAACCGTCAAGCTGTAAGGACCATCCGCCGAGTGTGACTGTCACCGAAGCATCGCACTATTACTCCCACGCAGCGCAGCTCACCCACACAGCCATGGACAGCCAGTTCCGCAGTAACGCCCACCACAGTAGCACCCACCAAATCACACCGCACAGCTCAGCCCATGACAGCACATCAGGCCGCAGATTCCGTTCGTAGTCATGGACATGGCATCAGTCTTGTTGTTCATGCTCGGCATCCTCCTGCTCGGTGGTAGCACGCAAGCGGGATGCCCACTAACCCTCGCCGCCATAGACATGCTTCTTCTCGCCCTATGCGCGTAGCAGCAGTAGCAGCAGCAGCGGCTAAGGCGAGATACAGAATGTTTCGAAAGCCGAGGCGCCGGAAACGTCGATGACAATAACGATAACCAGGGCGGCGGATGACGAGGATGGGCACGGGTCGTGTGTGTGGTGGATGCGACAGGCAGGTCGATGGACTCTGTAGAACGAATAGAAAGCTTGACGACATGCAGTCGGGTGGATGGTGCGAAAGGAGGAATATACATAGGAAGGAACCTTGGTCATAGTGCCTCGGCAGCAAGACTACTACATTCGGCAGCGTTCCAGATTTAGAACTCTTGCGCGTAATGGGTTCGTTAAGGTAAGACGCTAGCTTAGGTACTGCCTCTGGGCCATTATAAGCCATTGGTAGAACGCGACACAATTGGCTCGGAGCAACAGCGCTACAGCCGCAGTAGACTACTTTCCTAGTAGACTGGGCGTGCATCGAATACTTGATAGTACCGCACTTCACATGGCGACCGGTGTTCAAATGGCCAAAACTCTCGATCTTAGGGCTTCGGAAACGTCTCGAAGTAGCTCGAATTACTCTTCCTAAGTAAGCTATAATATAATATGTTTCGAACGGACGATACTATATAATGATACAATACATTAATACGAGACTTACTAAATGGCAAGATATAGGTATAAACATAAAGCTTAGGTAATGTAGTTATTATAGGATAATAGCCTCCTAGTCGTTCCTAGAGGTACGTAAAATTTCCTATAATCTCTCCTACTCTAACTATATAGTATCTTGAAAGTAGCGGTAATATTATAATCTAAGTATAATTAGGCTTTAGTCTATTAAACCTTAGGTACTAACTACTAAAACATAGATAGCTTTAATTAGTTATCTATAGCCTTTTTATTTACATTTCTCTTTAGTCTTAGATAGATAGATAGATAGATATAATATACTACTAGCTTATTAAATACCTAATATATAGCCTAAATTAAGTAAATAATTTAACTAATGTTAGGTTTAGTATAACCTAATGATATTATAAGTTAAGAAGATAAGCTTAATTAGGTTTGTTCTCGGGCCGATAAGAAGTCAAGGGAGAGTAATAAAGCAGTAGTCGTCTTAGTCTTATAAAGACTTAAGAAACAATATAGTAGAGGTTAGGTTTTAGTATATTCTAAACAGTAATATTAAACAGTAAGTTAAACGCATTAAAACTGTAAGGGATTTATAGCGTTCCTAAATATAAAGGAGATTCGTAGATCTCGGTAATTAGTCTAATTATTCTAAGCATAAGTAGTCTAATTAGTCTAAGTATAAGCAGTCTAATTGCCCTAAGTCTAAGCGCTTAGGTAGGATAAGTTACGTACTCGTTTTGTTATTATAATTCTAGGGTCTATAGGAATTATTCCGTAATACTATCTCCTTTTTAGCCTAGCTTTGTCCCGAAGCTTTATAAGCCGTTATTATTTCTTATAGTAATAGTTAACTATGTCTTCTGCCTCCTATAAGCGCCGTTAACGACTTACTCTAGATACTAAAATCTCTAGTATTAAAATAGCTCTATATACCAATTGTTAGAAGTCTCGATCCTCGGGCGCGGTAGTAAAGTATATCGTAGGTTCTCGGTCTAGGAAGTGTTTAGCCTATATTTAAAAAGGCTATAAGGATTGCGACGTATATCTTTCTGTCCGGGGTAGAAATATCTTCGCGATTTGCGCAATAAGCTTAAGCTAGAGCTTAAGAGGATCGAAGAGGAGGAGATAAGGCTAAAGATGTGTAAGATCCGTCTTCGGAAACAGCTACGCTTAGCTAAGCGTCGTACTAACGACGCCGTCGCTAAGGAGTTAGAGGAGCTCGAGGAGAAAGAGGCGCGCGAGGAGCTAGCGTCTCTTAAGTAGGCGTCGGGGGTAGAGGTGTCGCCTTCGCTAGTTTCTTTCTCTAATATCCTAGAGATGCCCGTAAACGACTAGGCGGCGCTTTCTAGGGCGGAGCCCTAGGGCGAGTCCCTAGGGGTAGAAACTTATTAGGATATTTATTTATAAGTTGTGTCCCTATTTCTATTAATCGGCTAGGTAGCTTAGTAGTAGAGCGTAAGCTATCTATACTCTTAAGGTCGTAGGTTCGATTCCTACCCTAGTCGCTCGTCGGCCGAGAGATCTATTATTATAGGTTGTATCGGCGGACCTATTTTTAGTATTATCGGATCTTTTACTAATAGTTTCGTAGGTGTTGTTTTAGTTCCTAGGTATTTTCTAATTCGTTGTATCCTTTCTACTTAATAAGGTATTGCTAACCTTTTTTATCTAGGATTTTTTTGACTTTAAATTCGTTTTCTACTTCTAGCTCGAAATAGAAGCTTTTCTGGTAGGGTGTTTTGGCGTCTACGGGTTCTAACTTAGAGATATAGAAGACTAGGTAGATTTTTACGTTAGGTAGTAGCCGTAGACGGTAGTTAACTAGTCCTATAACTTTGTCGATAAAAAATAGTCCGACCTTAACGTAATCTAGTTTCTTAGTCTATCTTCTTATTCTTAAGTTTTTTATAAGGAGATAGACCTTATCCCCCTCTTTTAGTACAGGTGCTATTTTTCTCGTGCCTTACCGTTATTAAGACAGTTTATATTATATATCTTTGATCGCCTTACGTGTTTCTTTATACACTTCCCTAAGAGTGTCTGTCTTTACGATCGCTCTTTCGGCTTATAGGTAGGATCTAGGTATTCCGAATAGGTTAGGATCTTTCCTAAAGTTCGCATAAAATAGTGTCGTTAAAGTTGTCTCTAATTTATAGTTGTTTAGTACAATCTGCGCTAGTAGCAGTAATGAAACCTAGTTGTCTTATACATAGTTAATGTAGTGTCGTAGGTATTGTTCTAGCGTTTAGTTTATCCTTTCGGTTTGTCCGTCTGTCTCCGGATAATATACTATTAACAGCTTATGCTTAATTCTAATCGTTCCTATAAGCGTCTTCTAGTAGTTCGATGTAAATAGCTTATCTCTATCCGTTATAAACGCTTAAGGGAATCCGTAGTATCGGATAAGTCTATCTAGTACTAGATATCCGAGCTACTCTATATTATATATTTCTAATATAGGAATGGAGTATACGTATTTTGTAAGTCTATTAACTATAACGAGTATTATGTCGTATAGTTATTTCGTAACTTAATCCCTTAACGGTAGGAGTTTCGTAATAAAGTCTATTATAACTTCGTCCTATAGTTTCGTTAGTAGTGTCCTAAACTATAGGTAACCGTATTTCGTATGTCTCGTAGCCTTATTTCGTTAGTAGTATACGTATTGTTTAATGTAGCGTAATACCTTAAGTCTTATTTATAGGAATAAGAAGCTACGTTATATTAGGTCTATTGTCTTTAAAGTTCTAGGGTGTCTATAAGTTAGTCCGTCGTAATGTTATCGTATATATTCTTCTTCTCGATCCTTTAGTACTTAGTATTTTCCTTACGATATAGGGAATTGTTCGTCCTTATTGCCTAATATCCGTACGATGTTGTTAAATTCTCTTATATTAGTACCAAGACTTCCGTTAGGGTTCGTCTTTAGTACTTTATGTTACACTAATTCTTTTCCTTCTATATAGTCGCTTCTTTAGCTTAGCGCGTCGGCGCGGCTATTCTCTCGTCCTAGAGTATATTTAATTTCAAACTTATACTGTCCTAGTAGCTCCGACTAGCGGGCTTAACTTTAGGTAAGTCCTTTCGTCGTCGTAAAGTACGTAAGATTCTTATAGTTAGAAAGAATGTTAACTTCGGTAGGTCCTCGATATATACTCTCTAATATTGTATAGTAGTAACAATAGCTAGAAGCTCTTTGTTATAGATGTCGTAGTTCTATTCCGCTATAGTTATTTTCCGGGAATAATAGGCTACTAGGTGTCTCTACCTATCGTGTGTCTATGTTAGATACGCGCCTATTGCTATATTAGACGTATCGGTCTCGATATAGACTTCCTTACTACTATTAAATAGTCGAAGCGTAGGGGCTAAAGCGTATTGTTCCTTAAGTTTCTTAAACGCTTTAATCTATTCCTTTCCCTATTTCTAGGTAACGTCTTTTCTCGTAAGTATCGTTATTAGTACTGCTATCTTTACGTAGTCCTTAATGAATTTCCGGTTATAGTTCGCTAGTCTAAGGAATAATTGTACGTCCTTAACTATTTTCGGTTCTAGCTATTCTCTAATTAACTATGTTTTTGTAGGGTCGATCGTTATCCCTATACTGCTAATAATAAAGCCTAAGAATTTAACTTCTTTCTTAGAGAATTTGCATTTCTCGGGTGCTATCTTAAATTCTTAACGCGTAAGTCGTTCGAATACGTCCTAGACTTATTTTATATAATTCTAAAGGGATCCTTTCGTATAGACTAATATGTCGTCTATATAAGCGATAACGTATACATCGAGTAGGTCTCTAAGTGTCTCGTTAATAAGGTTCTAATAGGATACGGGTGCGTTAGTTAATCCTATTAGTATAACTAAGAATTCGTAAAGTCTATATCTTATCCTAAAAGCGGTTTTCTATTCTTCTCCTTCTACTATCCGTATAGCGTAGAAGGTATCTCGTAGGTTAATCTTCGTGTACTAGTCTAATCCGGTTAATCTATCTTATACTTCTTCGATGTTAGGTAGCGGGTATCGGTTCTTAATCGTAATCTCGTTTAACTTCCTATAGTCTTATACGAGTCGTAACTTCCCGTTTGCTTTTAGAACAATCATGTATAGAGTTCCTATACTTAAGGTAGATCTTCTTATCTATCCTTTAGCTAGCTTCTCCTTTAGCTATTCTCGTAGGGTCTATAGCTCTTTCTTAGACATTTAATATAGGGGTCCCTATAGAGGCTCTTTCCCTAGCTAAATGTTTATCTTATAATCCTATAGTTAGTGCTTAGGTAAGGCATCCTTACCTCTTTCCTCTTTAAAGAGTCGCGACTACTTACGATACTCCTTAGGAATACTTAACTCTAAGATATTAGTATCCTTCGATAGTACGTTACTTCTATTACTACTAGTAACTTCGTAACCCGGCGGCCCTACGCTAGTGTCTATCCCGGTCGAAGGTAGTTCTTCTATCCTTCTAGTCGGCGTAAGCTATATCTCGTTTAGCTATTTCCTTACCTTATCTACTAGTGAACGCTACTACTACGTAGGCTAAATGTTGATAACGTAATCGCATTTCCTAAATGTAAGGACTCCTCTTCTCTAGTCGATAATTAGATTATACTTTCTTAACTAAAGTATACCTAATACGATGTTATAACTAGCTATGTTAGTAACATCTAAGATAATTTCCTCGTAGTGCCGTTAGATAGCAAGTAGTAGCGGTATCGTCTTGCGCTCTATACTAGGTAAGGATAATCCGTCTACCGCGATTAATTTATAACCCTCTTTCTTCTTATAGGTAGCGATTCTATGTCTTATAATAAATAATTCGGAGGTAAAGTTCCCGCTTACTCCGGAATCTATTATAGTATCTATCTTATCCCCGTTAACGATAATCTTAGTTCGAAACACTATAGTCGATACTTAAGTATTATATGTATTATATAACTCCTTTCGGTCGCTAATTCCTAAGGAGTCGATCCTTTTCCCTATTCGTATAAGGTTTGTCGTACTTTATGTCTTAAGGCCTACGCTTAAACCTAGCGCGAGCCTTTCTATATTTATACCTATATTTATTAACGTTCCTAGATCTATTACGTTTCTAAATAGAGTACGCGTGCGTGTTATACTATATTACGTAATTCGTTCGATACGAATGTTCCTAACGGTATAAGGTATCCTTTCTCTATAATCTTACTTCCTATAGATAGTCGTTCGGTAACTACTATAGTAAGATTTTCCCGAACGTCGATAATTGGGTAGCTCTAAGTTATTGCGCGTCGCGTGTCGAGAGTCTTATTGAACTCGTAGGGGTATAGTACTCGTCGTCCTAATATCCTTAGTAGGAATTCTTTATACCTTCTCTATAGGTAGACAATTATATCGTACAATTTCTTAGGTACGTCTACCGTAAAGGTAAGTTGTTTGTTATCGTCGTTAGTATCGCTCTCTTCTTCTTCGGAGGAATCTTCTTCGCTTAATTCTTCCGGATTCTAATCTTCCTCGATAGTATCTAGCCCGGTAGTTTCTTAACTTTCTTCCTATAGTTCTAGTAACTACGATCCGTTCTATCCTAGGTCTTAGTTTTCTTTATTACTTTTATTATCGTTAAATGTAAGGGCGCGCGTACCATAGGGTCCGAATGAGATAGTTGTTGTTCTACGAAGCTACGAAAGAGGAGCGCGAGGCGCGGCGGATAGATAAAGCAACGCCAAGCCGCGCTAACCCGATGCGGAAGGTCCGAGGTTCCGCCGGGACGACGCATCGTCAGTGAAGGGTCGCGGGCTGCCCGTGACAGTACCCCCCCTCTCAAAACTCGTCTCAGTCCTCTGAGCGTTCAGTCCATTAACTCGCCTATCCATCGTCTTGTGCGGCCACTTATCATCCTTGCCTGTCGAACTCCATAATCGTGCAAACGTCCAATCGTCTTCAAGGTCGTCCTCCATCTCTGTCACTACTGCTGCGGCTTGCGCATCAGACTCTGTTTGCTCATACTGCTGGCACGCCCAGGGCCTAAGCCCCTCTTCGGCGAACGCTCGCGTCTGATCCTTTTGACCAAGGTTGGGTATCAATGCAGGCTCTGCAGGGTTCGCTAGAACATCGGTACAACTGTCTGTTCTGTCGTAGAGCTGAGGGCGGCGGCTTGCACCGTGATCCTCAGTTGGGACGACGGACTTTCCTGTAACCTGATCATCGTAGCGGTGCGTAGTGAACATGCGCTGACCAGATTCTATCAGAGGCAAGGCTCGGCTAGGCTTATTTGTGGCGGTGTCTCTGTCGACCCTGATCGTGTTAAGTCCGAGCACCTCATTGACTGGAGACCAGTCAGATGGCGTTGCGAAGCCCTGAGGCGTGGGCAAATCCGGCCGGCTGTGGTGAAAGTCCGCAAGAGCGGCGGCTGCCCTCACAAACAGGTCCTCTGCAGGTTGCCAAGTCTCTCCGGCCTCCATATCCTGATAGCCAGTCCATCGCACCTTGTACCAAGTGTCCACCTTGCGCTTCTTTCCCTTCTTCACTTTGCCTGCGCGCTTCCGCGTGTACATGTCCAAGATCTTGTCCACCTCATATTCTGGTGCCGGGGCTGTGACTGTGACATCGGCGACTGCGTCAGCTGCAGTTGTGTCGGGTTCGATGGCCACTGGCGGCGGCGGTGCCAGGTGCTGTCCCTCGAGCGGTGGGAGATCGGGGTTGTCGGCTCGCTGCAACAGGGAGGTGTGGAAGCAATTATCGAGTCCGCTCAATGCATCCGACAGGTTCAGCTTGTATGACAGCCTAGCGGGCATCACCTCCGTGATCTGGTACGGTCCTGCATATCTGCGGTCCAGCTTCTTGGATGGTCGAGTGGTGCGAATGTTCTTCGTGCTTAGATACACCCAGTCGCCAACCTTGTAGTCTGGTGGGATGCTTCGGTGCCTGTTTGCTGCTTCGGCTTGCAGCGCCTGTGACATCCTCATGTTCTCTTGAAGATTGCGATGTAGCTCACAGATGCGTTTGGCGAAGGCTTCGGCTGACTTGCTGTCGAGTCGCTGAAGGGTTGTCATGTGTCGGTCCTTGCCTGCTTGCAAATCGATACGCTCGGTGAACTCTGGGTTATATCCAACATTGGCGTAGAACGGTGACACTCCAGTGGTCTCCGACACTCGGTTGTTAATAGCGAACTGCGCTAAGCACAGCCAGTCGGCCCAGTCGCTCTGTGCCTCATTCGTGAAGGTGCGTAAGTACTGTTCCATCTCTTGGTTAGTGCGTTCTGATTGCCCATCCGTTTCAGGGTGGTAGGAGGAACTCAGCTTCCTGCTGATGCGCAGCATCTTGCATAGGCGCTTCCAGAAAGTGGCGATGAACTGCTTTCCGCGATCAGACGTGATGGTTTCTGGGAGGCCATGCCGGGTGAACACGTGCTTTAAGAAAAGTCGCGCCGCGTTCTGCGCTGTCATCGCGCCGATGGGTATCAGTTCCACTTCCTTAGTGAGTCTGTCGGTGACTGTCATAACATTGGTGTAAGTCATGCCGTCGAGTTCGCTTGGTGGCAGGTCAACCACAAAGTCAACTGCGATGTGTTGCCAAGGTCGTTCTGGCACCGAAAGTGGGTGCAGTAATCCAGGTGGCTGGGTATGCACAGATTTCGTCGTGCGGCACCTGCGGCAATTCGCGTTGTATCTGCGCACAGATCTAGCCAAACCAGGCCAGTAGAATTCACGTGCAACGAGCTCGTAGGTGCGGGCTCTGCCTGGGTGACCGGCCGCTGGGGTGTCATGGTTCATCTTGACTATCCGAGTGCGGAGCTTCTGGTCCTCTGGCACCCATAGACTCCAGTCATTATACTGGTTACGGACGTACAGCAGGTCCCCTTCGACCTTGCAGTGTACTGGATGCACCTTCGCTTTCTGAAGGAGTGCTGGGGTCTCGCCCTTCTGCAGGGCTCTGATAGCTGACTTCAGGTCTGCATCCGCGGCATAAGCCATTGTCATTCTGTACTCGAGTTCGGCTTCCTGTTCCGTCTCGGATGCTGTCTGCGTCTGCGTGGACGGTATGAATTCGGTGGCCTCCGGGTTCAGGGCTTCCTCAATTGGTGCGGTAGGTGTGTTCTCAACAGGTGCAACATCCTCAGCCGCATCTTCGACAGTTGCGCGCATCGAGTCGATCTTAAGAAATCGCTCAGGCGGCAGCAACGTCTGATGCTGATGCTGATTTCGCGGATCGTCCACCCCCTGCGGAAGGTCCTGGCTGCGTCTCGTGAGGCTGTCAGGCTTTGTGCCTTGGACACCTGGTCGATAGACAATACGGAAGTTGAACTGGGACAGGAATTCGGCCCAACGTGCCTGGCGCCGATTCAGCTGCTTAGTGGTCATAAAGTACTCCAAGTTCTTGTGATCCGTGAACACCTTCACGGGTTCGATGGTGTCATCATCCGCCTCGCAGGCCAACTCCGGGCGCCATTCCTCGAAGGCCTTAATAATCGCTAGAAGCTCCTTGTCATAAATCTCATAGTTGCATTCCTGCGGGCTCAGCTTCTTTGAATAGAATGCTACAGGGTGAAGCACGCCTTCCTCGTCGTACTGAGAAAGCACTCCGGCGTTCACGAAATCTGATGAGTCCGTTTCGACTACTGTTTGCCTACCGGGCACATAGTGTGCGAGCATACCGGCTTTGCTGAATGCTGCCTTCAGAGCGTCAAATGCTGCTTGGCATGCTGGTGTCCAGTCAACCCTGCGATTCTTGTGATTACTAGGTCCATTTGACTTGGTCAATTCGGTCAGCGGCGCTGCGAGGCGTGAGAAGGCCTCGATGAACCGTCTGTAAAAGTTGGCGAATCCGAGGAACGCCTGCACATCCTTGAGGTTGGAAGGTGCTTCCCATGACTGGATACATTCAAGCTTCTCTGGGTCCATTTCGATGCCATCTGGGGTGATAATAAGTCCCAGGTACTTAACTCGCTGCTGGTGGAACTCGCACTTGTCGATGTCGACCGTCAGTCCGGCATCCCTCAATTTTGCTAGTACCTTGCGCACATGTTCGATGTGCTCCTCCAGTGTGTCGCTAAAAATTAAAACGTCGTCCAGGTACGCGGAGACGAAGTCATCCAGGTGTTCTTGTAACACGCTGTTAATGTATGACTGAAACGACGCAGGGCCATTGCATAGGCCGAATGGTAACACAAGACATTCGTACACCCCATATCGTGTAGCGAATGCTGTAAGCCATTCGTGCCCTTCTGCAATGCGAAGCTTGTTGAAGGCTGCGACGATGTCCAGCTTCGTGAAGTACCTCTTGCCGTGCATGCGGTTCAGTGTCTCTTGGATTAGCGGTATAGGGTACCTGTTCTTGATAGTGATCGCATTGAGTCCTCGGTAGTCGATGCACACGCGCAGTCCACCGCCTGGCTTTCTGACTACCAGTACTGGTGCCGGCGATTGGCTCGTCTTCTGTCCTGCTGGCCGGACTTTGCCTTGTTGCTCCTGTTCGGTGACCCACTTCTTGACTGCTTCATTCTCCTGAGGCGCCAGTCCGTAGGGCTTACGGTATGGCGGTTCTTGGGGCCCATCAGGCTTGATGTGAATTTCGTGGTCGATTCCAGGTCTGTGAGGAGGAAGTCCTTCATGGTCTTTCGCTGAGAATGCATCTACGAGATCATGGTATTCTGGTGGGAGCTTCTCCTTCGGGTTATGGTTGAACTCCTTGTTCAGGAACTGATCCAAGTCATCAGCTGCCATTGCGCTCAGCTTGATCTCACCATCGCCTTCTTCGTCCTCTTTGCCGGTAGATAGTATGTAGAAACATTCAGCGCCAGGTCGGTGCGCGTACATCTCGAAGGCGCGCTGCGTGACGCCTATACACTCGACTTCCTCATCATCGTCGTACAGGCCCATCGAGGATAGGTTCAGTTCTGCTTCTGCCCCTCCTGCCGTGAAGCTGCGATCATCGGTGAAGGGCTCTGGTCCATATTTCATTGCTTCCTTACGTTGTCGGTGTCGATGGTTCAGGGACTGGACTGTTGTCGATGTCTTGTTCTTAAGACAGTGACCAAAGCAGTAGTCTGATCTGAGTGCCACTTCACCGGTCTCCCAGAAGATGTTTGGGTTGTGCGTGCTCAGCCACGGCAGGCCCAGGACGATGTCGTATTCGAGGTCGGTTATGTAGCATAGCATTTGCTCGTGATGACCGTCGATATCAACATCGACGAGGGCTACGTGCGTGATGCGACGTGCAGCAGCCTTACCATCCCCAAGGGTCAGGTTCTTGTTGCGCACAAGGGGTATCAAGGGTATTCTGTGTTTGCGTGTGAACTTCCAGTCGAGAAAGAGAGAGGTGGAAGCAGAGTCTACAAGGCCTCGTGCCTTCCCATGCTGTATCATTACTGGGAGTACTATGTGAGGGTGTACATCTGGTTGCTGCGGCTCCAATGCGCAGGCCGATATCTTCAGCTCCTCACCATAGTCTGTATCCGTGTCTTGCTCTTGCACTCTGTGTCTCTCAATCTCATGCTCTTTCTGTCCTTGGTTGTTCGGTTGACCACTGTCTGCCACGCTTAGGCAGTGGCCTCGCCATTTCCCTGCCCGGCGGCCAGGGAACTGAGGTTGGTGTTGCCTCCGTTGTTGTTACGCGGGCGCGGTGGGCGATAGTCGCCGTCGTAGCCATACATCGGGCACTCGGTATTGCTGGATAAGTGGGGTCCGGTGCGGCATCGGTAGCACTTGCCCTGCTTCTTCAATTCCTCGCGACCCTCATAGTTGAGCGGTGGGAGGTCCCGAAGGTGAGCTGGCAAGTCTTCCTTCTTCTTGGTGCCTACGTACTGTGGTGGGCGCTGAACGACGGCGCCGGCAGCACCAGCGGCTGCAGCTGCAGCTGTGTTGCCCTGGTTCTGGTTGCCGTTGCCGTTGCCGTTCTGGTTGCCTCCTCCATTGCCGCGTGGGCGGTTGTTGTTCTCTTGAGGGTACAGCTGCTCGGTCTCGTAGAACTGCTCGTCCAGTGCAGTGCACTCTTCGATCACGTCCTGCATGCTGTTCAGACGTCGGTCCACCTCGCGGTCTCCGAAGGTCTTGATGTAGTAGCGCTTGTTGAGGCGTGTGCGGAACAGCATCAACTCGGTCTCGTCACTCCAGTCAACCCATGCCCTCAGCTTGGAATAGCGTGCGAAGAATGGGACGAAGTTCTCCTTCTGAGCCTGTTTGCAGGTAGTGATGTCCACTGCAGCCTTGGTGGCCTCGTTGCGGACGCCGTACTGTCGAGTCATCCAGTCCAACAGTTCTTCGCCAGTCATGAACTCGTTGAAAGCCTGGTGCCCGGGGATGGGGATGCGAGGCTTCACAGTCTTCTGCACCTCACCGTCCGTCCATCCATACAGGAAGCGTAGGGCGTCCTGTTCAGTGCGGAACGTCGCGACTGTCAACTTCAGCAGGATGCTTGTGTACCAGCTGTCATAAGTCGGGTCGTCATCGTTCTTGAACTTCTTTGGGTCAGGCACACCCTTGCCGATCTTCATGCTGCGGTCGAGGGTGGGGTCGATGTTGATGAGACGCTCCGGCAGGTCCACGAGAGGTGTCTGCTGCGTGCGGTTGCTGCGACCACCGCCGGACCGCTGCGTGCCTTGTGTGCCTTGGCGCTCATCACGACGTGGTCGGTCATGGTCACGACCACGGCGATCCCTGTCCTTGTCTCCATTGCCATCGTCATCATCGTCTCCTCCGCCACCTCCTCCTGCTGCCGCCTCACGGTACCGACGCTGGAGCACCTCGAGTGAGGTCTCGCGGGGTGGTGGTGATCGTGGGCGTGAGCGTGGGCGCGAGCGCGAACGACGTCCTCGTGCCTGGTCCTCTGCTGCTTGCAGACGGACCTTCAGGTCATCAACCTCAGCTTGTAATGCCTGGCTCTTCTTCTTCTCCGAGTCGGTGATATCGGCGAACTGCTGACATAGCTCGTTCGCATCCTTGTACTTCTTCTCGACAGCCTTGAGTTTGAGGGTGTCGGCGTTCTTATTCTTAAGGTCCTGGGCCATCTTCGCGAGGGCGGTCTGTTCGGTCTTGAGCATCCCGTGGATGCGATCGTACTCGGCATACAGCGTACGGTACTGCTTGTTCTGAAGTGCATTGGCGCGTTGCATCACATCGAGTTGTTGGCTAGATATGATGGCAGTGTTGAATCCTCGTAGCACGAAATCGTGGACGGTCTTCGGGTGTTCCTTGGTCAGTGTGGCCAGGTCTTCGGCGGTGATGTTCTGGAAGTCGGCGGCAGCGATGTGTTCGGCTTCGTCGTGTGAAATGAAGACTGGTGTGTCCTCCTCTTCTCCCACCCTGGGCTCGAAGAGTTCTGTGAAATCAAGCTCACCGTTCTGCTCCCTGTCTTGTGCTTTGTTCCATGCCTTGTCCAGCTCTTGCTGAAGCGCGACACCGGTGTCAACTGTGACTCGCCGAGTGTCGTCTCCTTGTGTCTGACTGTCGAAACTGGAGAGGTCGGGGAAAAGAGAGGTGCGCTTGCCTTGTGTCTGTGACTGCTGGGAAGTCATGTTGTTTCCTTCAACGCGGCCTGTTGCTGAGGCCTTTGGTGCGTTGGTTTCCTTGGGCATCTGTTGCTTAGTGCCTTACCGTGTTCCGTGTTCTGAATCCGTTTGCCTCTGTTGCGATGTTGCGAGTCGCGAGTTCTGTATCTACGCCGTGCGCGGTTCTGTGAGTCTGTTCCTGTTGTTACGCGTCCCTTACCTGGATCCGCGATCTGGGTAGGGAGGTAGAACAAACTGTAAGGGCGCGCGTACCATAGGGTCCGAATGAGATAGTTGTTGTTCTACGAAGCTACGAAAGAGGAGCGCGAGGCGCGGCGGATAGATAAAGCAACGCCAAGCCGCGCTAACCCGATGCGGAAGGTCCGAGGTTCCGCCGGGACGACGCATCGTCAGTGAAGGGTCGCGGGCTGCCCGTGACATTAAAGTAGGATTCGTCGATGTCTACTTCTTAGAGCGTAGCGTTTTGCCTATACGTTACTCCTAGGGTTCCTCTTAGTTACTAAGGCTAATACCCTACGCATAATTTCGCGGCGTAGTAAACTTAATACGAGTCTTAGTAATAGAATCGCTAATAAAGGCTTCTATAACTATTTTGAGATTCGGATTCGATCTCGTAGTCGATTCTTCGTATTATTATATTAAACTGTCGTAGTTAGTTCTTCGTATTAAATAGAATAACTACTATTTACTACCTATAGTATCCTCCTCGTCCTTCTAAGGGGTCTAGGAGAGGCGTCGTGCTTCTGTTACTAGCTCTCTTCCCTACTCTCCGAGTATAGTCGGTATATCCTCGAGATCTAACGCTACTCTTAGATTTACTAGTTCGGGGTTGTATTATGTTAAACTATTCGCGGCGCACTATATTCTTACCGCGGCAGTCCCTTACTAGGTAGCTAGGTTTACTATATCCGTAGTAAGTTCGTGTTTCTTTCGAACTCTAGGATGCTCTATTCCCGTTACTATTCCTAATCTTACGACCTTTCTCGGTAACGTCGAGCTCTATTAGCTATAGTCCGTAGTACGGTTTATCCCTAGGCTTATTGTTATAGTTGTCGTAGAAGCCTCTATTACGGTTATTATAGCCTAGTATATATCTAGCCTTTCCGGATACTTTAGAGTCGTATCGTCGTTCTATAGCTCTCTCGTAGAGCTTATCGTTAAGATCGATCGTAACTCTAACGAGGTCGCCTAAGCTATCGATCTTCCGACCGTCCCTTATTAACTCGTCCTTAATATACTCCTTTAGTCCTCTTCGGTATATAACTTAAAGTGCTTTATCGTCCTAATTAGTAAGTTACGCGTATTCCTAGAATTTAGTAGTATATTCGGTAGTAGATGTCTTCTATGTTAAATGCTAAATAATATAAACGGTAGTAGTAATCTTATTAGAGACACTAAAGACGCTCTTTATAGCATGCTTAAGATAGTTATATAACCTAAAGATTCCGTCGGCATTATCTTCTCCGTTACTATCTAAGTATTTCCTAAGGAATGGTTTAACCTAATACTATACTCGTCCTCTTAAGAAGGTAGTAGTAAAGATAGGCTTAAGGTTCTTAGGCATAGAGTTAAATAAAAAGTATATATCTATCTAAGAGACCTAAGTATTAAACTTGTCTCGGTCGCTATAGTAGTATTCTAGCTTACTAATCTTAAGGGTGTCGTTACCTATATAAGTAGCTAATCCATTAATAGCATCGTTCACGGTCTAAGGTCGTCGGGCTCTACTTGCTTTACTAGGGGCGGGTGTTCCCCGTTTACTCTATTAGTCTCCTATCGTAGAGGGCGTTTAAAGCTATTAGGTTTAGTATAACCTAATAATGTTATAAGTTAAGAAGATAAGCTTAATTGGATTTATTCTCGGGCCGATAAGAAGTCGAGGGAGAGTAATAAAGTAGTAGTTATCTTAGTCTTTTAAAGACTTAAGAAATAATATAGTAGAGGTTAGGTTTTAGTATATTCTAAATAGTAATATTAAACAGTAAGTTAAACGCATCGAAACTATAAGGGATTCTTAGCGTTCCTAAATACAAAGGAGATTCGTAGATCTCGGTAATTAGTCTAATTATTCTTAGTATAAGTAGTCTAATTAGTCTAAGTATAAGTAGTCTAATCGCCCTAAGTCTAAGCGCTTAGGTAGGATAAGTTACGTACTCGTTTCGTTATTATAATTCTAGGGTCTATAGGAATCATTCCGTAATAAGAAGTACTACGCTGTTACGGTTCTAATCTAGGGCTAAAGGAAGCTAACCAATTAGACCTCTACAATTGGTGGGCGCTTCCGCCCGAGAAGTGCTCTCTCGCCCGTAGGAATGAAACTAAGGAACCGAGAGAGCAACTAAAGTGATCTCCTTAACCTCGTTAATCTCGGTGATCTCGAGAGAACATAGAGAGCATAGAGAGTACGGAGAGCAACGCTCTATCTCCTTTGTATTTAGGAACGCTAAGAAACCCTTATGGTTCTAATACGTTCAACTTATGTTACTATCTTACTAATTGGAATACAACTCTTATTCCTACTATTTATCTTCGCTTAGCTTACTTTAGCCTCTCTAAAGAATACCGCCACGTAACTTAACTTATCTCTCTTTTGAGACTAGCCCTAGAACGAGACAATAACACTTTAAACGCCCTTAGGATAAGCGCTACTTAAGCAGCTAGTAGGGGAACACCCGCCCCTAGCGAAGTAGGAAGTATCCGCCGTGCGCTACTACAATAGATTACTACGAAGGACGATAAGTCTAATAACGATAACGAGCCTACTCTAAGGAAGAATGACGTTAAGGCTGCTAAGCTAGACCTCTTCTATAGAGACAGAGCTAAGTTCGACGACTGGATTAATTAGATAGATATATACCTTATGTTTAACCTAGTCGATGCCGATAAAAGAACTATCTTCGCCATTACGTACCTTCGCGGAAGCGCGTAGAACTAGATCAAACCTTACCTTAAGGAATACCTTAAAGGTATAGGACGATTAGACCCTACTAGAATGTTTAGGAGCTACACCCTCTTTAAAGATAAGATGAAGTTAATCTTTAGAACCTCGAACGAAGTCTAACAGGCTATACGAATCATTTAACACCTAAAACAGAAGACGTCTACTTTAGAGTATGCCGCTAAATTCGAAGAATACGGACAAATTACTAGATGGGACTAGACAGCGTTAATAACTATGTTCCGACGTAGACTTAAAGACTCTATTAAGGACGAGTTAATAAGACACGGGGGACAGATTACTAACCTCGAAGAGCTAATGAAGGCGTCGATTAATATCGATAACTAGCTCTAGGAACGACACTAGGAGAAGAAATACGACTCTAAAGTAGAAGGAATAGCAGGATACACTCCGGATCGTAGACCCTTAGGAGGATACGTTACGAAGGGAGAATTCTCACGATAAAACTAGCCCTACTATAGACCACAGCTAATGGAACTAGACGTTACCTAACGAGGACGGAGGATCGATAAGAGTAGGGGCTACGGAAAGCCCTTTAAAGGAAAAGGAAAACTTATATACTATGCCTATAGTAAGGAAGGTCATATAGTACGGGATTGCCGCGGTAAGAATATAGTGCGCCGCGAGCAATTGAATATAATGCAACCCCGAACTAGTAAATCTAAGAGTAGCGTTAGATCTCGAGGAGATACCGACTATACTCGGAGAGTAGGGGAGAGAGCTAGCAATAGAAGCACGACGCCTCTCCTAGACCCCTTAGAAGGACGAGGAGGATACTATAGGCAGTAAATAGTAGTTATTCCATTTAATACGAAGAACTAACTACAACAGTTTAACATAATAGCACGAAGAGTCGACTACGAGATCGAATCCGAATCTCGAAATGGTTATAGAAGCCTTTATTAGCAATTCTGTTACTAAGACTCGTGTTAAGTTCACTACGCCGCGAAGTTAGGCGTAGAGTATTAGCCTTAGCAACTACGAGGAATCCTAGGAGCGACGTATAGGCAAAACGCTACGCTCCGAGAAGTGGACATTGATAAATCCTACTTTAACGAAGATAGAAGCGACAAAGAAAATTAGGACCTAGGATGGAACGGATTATAGTCACTAGAACCATAGGAAGAAAGTTAAGAAACTACCGGGCTAAATACTATTAAGGAAGAACAGGATCCGGAAGAATTAAGCGAAGAAGATTCCTCCGAAGGAGGAGAGAGCGACACTAACGACGATAACGAACAACTTACTTTTACGGTAGATGCACCTAAGAAACTGTACGATATGATTATCTACCTATAAAGAAGGTACGAGGAATTCCTACCTAAGATAGGTGGACGAAGGAGGCTACATTCTATTAAGTTTAATAAGACACTTGACACCCTACGAGGTATAGCCTAGGGATACCCACTTATGGAAACAACCGAGAATCTAGCAACCGTCGTTATAGAACGACTACCTATAGGAAGCCGAATAACAGGTACCGGGTACTAAACACTAGTAGGAACTTTCGTCTTAACCGAACTACGAACAGTAGTATAGCACGTACGGGCTCTCTACTTAGAAACGTAGAAGATCTAGGAACGCAATAGACTACAAGTGTAGATATAGGGCAACGGGCTACAGGTTCTAGCCGAAGCCTCTAGGCACGAAGCATAGCGAACTATATACTACTCGGGAAAAGGATTAGCTCCCTAGGAATAAGCGACCGGAGGGAGTTATGCAATACTTAGGCTTACGTATCGACATTAAACACAGTTTTCTAGACATAAGCAATCGTTAACGGACATAAGACTAGTGTCATAATCGACTTAGGAGTAGCGGGGAATTTTATCTCCGAGTCTTTTATAAGAAGAAACGGGTTAGCTACCCTAAAGAAGAAATGGGGTTACGAGTTAATCGCGGTAAGCGGATTATCGTTACCTAGCGTAGAATAGGAGACGATACCATTACTACTAGCTATCTAATAGTACTACGAGAATATTACCTTAGATGTTACTAATATAGCTAGTTATAACATAGTATTAGGTATGCCTTAGTTAAGAAAGCATAATCTAGAAATCGACTAGAGAAGAGGAGTACTTATATTTAGAGAATGCGATTGCGTTATCGACATTTAGCCTACGTAGTAGTAGCGTTCACTAGTAGATAAGGTAAGGAAATAGCTAAACGAGATATAGCTTACGCCGAATAGAAGGATAGAAGAACTACCTTCGACCGGGATAGACACTAGCGTAGGGCCGCCGGGTTACGAAGTTACTAGAAGTAATAGAAGTAACGCACTATCGAAGAATACTAACATCTTAGAGTCAAGTATTCCTAAGGAGTATCGCAAGTAGTCGCGACTCTTTAAAGAGGAGAGAGGCAAAACCGCCTTACCTAAGCACCGCCTATAGGATTATAAGATTAACATTTAGCTAGGGAAAGAGCCTCTATAGGGACCCCTATACTAAATGTCTAAGAAAGAGCTATAGACCCTACGAGAATAGCTAAAGGAGAAGCTAGCTAAAGGATAGATAAGAAGATCTACCTTAAGTGTAGGAACTCTATGCATGTTCGTTCTAAAAGCAAACGGGAAGTTACGACTCGTATAAGACTATAGGAAGTTAAACGAGATTACGATTAAGAACCGATACCCGCTACCTAACATCGAAGAAGCATAAGATAGATTAACCGGATCGGACTAGTATACGAAGATTAACCTACGAGATGCCTTCTACGCTATACGAATAGCGGAAGGAGAAGAATGGAAAACCGCTTTTAGGACAAGATACGGACTTTACGAATTCTTAGTTATACTAATAGGATTAACTAACGTACCCGCATCCTACTAGGACCTTGTTAACGAAACACTTAGAATCCTACTCGACGTATACGTTATCGCCTACATAGACGACATACTAGTCTACACGAAAGAATCCCTATAGAAGCACATAAGATAAGTCTAGGATGTCTTCGAACGACTTACGTAGTTAGGATTTAAGATAGTACCCGAGAAATGCGAATTCTATAAGAAAGAAGTTAAATTCCTAGGCTTTATTATTAGTACTATAGGGATAACGATCGACCCTACGAAGACACAGTTAATTAGAGAGTAGCTAGAACCGAAAACAGTTAAGGACGTATAATCATTCCTTAGACTAACGAACTATAACCGGAAATTTTTTAAGAACTATTTAAAGACAGTAGCACTAATAACGATACTTATAAGAAAGGACGTCACTTAGAAATAGGGAAAGGAATAGATTAAAGCATTTAAGAAACTCAAGGAATAATGCGCTTTAGCCCCTACGCTTCGACTATTCGATAGTAGTAAGGAAGTCTACATCGAGACCGATACGTCTAATATAGTAATAGGCGCGTATTTAACATAGATATACGATAGGTAGAGATACCTAGTAGCCTATTACTCCCGGAAAATAACTATAGCGGAACAGAACTACGACATCTATAATAAAGAGCTTCTAGCTATTGTTACTACTATATAACATTAGAGAGTATATGTCGAGGGCCTACCGAAGTTAACGATTCTTTCTAACTATAAGAATCTTACGTACTTCACGACGACGAAAGAACTTACTCGAAGGCAAGCCCGCTAGTCGGAGCTGCTAGGATAGTATAAGTTCGAAATTAAATATACTCTAGGACGAGAGAATAGCCGCGCCGACGCGCTAAGCCGAAGAAGCGACTACATAGAAGAAAAAGAACTAGTGCAATATAAGATATTAAAGACGAACCCCGACGGAAGTCTTAGTGCTAACATAAGAGAATTTAACAACATCGTACGGATATTAGGCGACAGGGACGAACAATTCCCTATATCGCAAGGAAAATACTAAGTACCTAAGGATCGAGAAGAAGAATGTATACAATAACATCACGACGGACTAACTTATAGACACCCTAGAACTTCAAAAACAATAGACCTAATATAGCGTAGCTTCTCATTCCTACAAATAAGACTTAAGGTATTACGCTACATTAAACAATGCGTACACTACTAACGAAACAAGGCTACGAGACATGCAAAATACGGTTACCTACAGTTTAGGACACTACCGACGAAACCATAGGACGAAGTCACAATAGACTTTATTACGAAACTCCTACCGTTAAGAGATTAAGTTACGAAACAACCATACGATATAATACTAGTTATAGTTGATAGACTTACGAAATATGCACACTTCATTCCTACATTAGAAACGTACAATGTAGAGCAGCTCGGATACCTCGTACTAGATAGACTTATCCGATACCACGGATTCCCTTAAGCGTTTATAACGGACAGAGATAAGCTATTCACATTGAACTACTAGAAGACGCTTATAGGAACGATCGGAATTAAACATAAGCTGTTAATAGCATATTATCCGGAAATAGACGGACAAACCGAAAGGATAAATTAAACGCTAGAACAATACCTACGACACTACATCAATTATGCATAAGACAACTAGGTCTCATTACTGCCAATAGCGCAGATTGCACTAGACAACTACAAATTAGAGACAACTTCAACGACACCATTTTATGCAAACTTTAGCAAAGATCCTAACCTATTTAGAACACCTAGATCCTACCTACAAGCCGAAAGAGTAATCGTAACGACGGATACTCTTAAAGAATTGCATAAAGAAACACGTAAGGCGATCGAAGATATACAACATAAACTGTCTTAATAACGGTAGGACACGAGAAAAATGGCACCTCTACTAAAAGAGGGGGATAAGGTCTATCTCCTTATAAAAAACTTAAGAACAAGAAGAAAGACTAAGAAACTAGATCACGTTAAGGTCGGACCATTTTTTATCGACAAAGTTATAGGACTAGTTAACTACCGCCTACGACTACTACTAGACGTAAGAATCTACCTAGTATTGACGACTAATGGGTTGTGTTGACCTTGGGTTTGGGTTTGGGAAGGGGTCCCTTGGGTCCAACTTGCCCAAATTCATTTAGGTTTGATTGGACATTTGGGCAAGCCAGCAGGACCTGGTATGGCCATTGAGATATATACTGCGCAGTTGAGTATTGTAAGCGTAGCATCAAGGCAACAATTCAATTCATACCTCTCGAGTAGAGGGTATAGGGGTTTAGGGTCCGCCAATCCTCTTGTTTTATCTGGCTACTGCGCTGCTCGTCACGTGACCTGATTTCCCGGTCCCAGGACCGGCAAATACCCCTGCTTACGCAAGCACCGCTCCATACCACCACAACTCGGACAGGCCTACATAGGGTGGTTGGTAGACATTATTTTGGTGGTCAATGAGGGGGGGTTATCAAGTGTACACCCGGTGGCGTATCAGCATCCAGTTTATAAGGTCAAAATCACGGTTCAAGGTCCAAGGTTCACGGTCAAGGTCGACTAAGGTCGAAAAACATTCAAGGTCCAAGGTATTCAGCAACAATCACGGTCACAAGGTCCTGTCAAGCAACAACTAGTATCAGCACATTCTGAAGCAAGCACCACGCAACAATGGATACGGCTGCATCACCAGAAAAACTTAGCACCTTTGCCGACATAGGCAGAGGCTACGAACAGCCTGTGAACCCCACGAAAATGGAAGGGGTCTACAGGGATTCTGTCCCTCATGAGGGGATGGAGGAATCGGAGGAAGGGGAAACACCTGAATCTAGTAAAGAAGGGAGAAGCGGAACCAGCGCCGCTGAATTGGGTATGGGTGTAGGAATGAACAGCACAATTGGAATGGATGCTATGACTGCCCTCTTTAGACGATTGGCAGTAGCAATGGAAAACGCTGGCCCTCGCTTTCCACCTCCAGGAGGTGCTGAGAATCCGTTCTTTGATGGCACCAATGCTACTGAGTTCTGGGAGCGGTTTGGCGACCTAATGGACCAGTATCCGCCTCGGGCATCCATTAAGAAGGATGATTTCTGGGGCAGGTTTGAGCGCAATTGCGAAATTACTATCCGGCGTGTGGTCATGAGGCTGCCTGGGTGGCTCACCGGCAAGGCACGTTTCAGGAGGGCGTTCTTGTCAGAGTTCTCAAGGTTTGACGCCCACTCGATGTTGGGGAGTCGGGAATATCTTGAGGAGATTGTTAGGGCGCAGCAAGGCAAGAGGCCTGAAGAACAAGATGTGAAGGAATTCATCCGCCTATTTGTATCCTCAAGTGACCTAATTGAACCTGAGGATTTGGATAACAGCTCCCGGAGTCGCCTTCTCCTTCAGGGATTGCCAGAGGCAGTCGCGAAAGCGGTCTACAAGGCTTGCGGGCTTCACCCAAAGCAACCTGAGAAGTTCAGGGACTTTCAGAGGATTCTCGATGAAGCTGCTAGCATCGCAGATGGTGAGGAGGGATGGAAAGCTGTGCATACAGATTTCCCTCTTGCTTTGCCTCAGCTGCACCGCTCAGTCGTGAAGCAAATGCCGCGCCTCAAGCCTGAGATTGACACGCTTAAGAAGGCCACCTCCAGGACTGTTGTTGATGATGACCTAATCCAGAAGGTAGCTGAAATGAGCATACGTGCATACCAGCGCGGTCGCGTCGCGGACGCGGGTGCCTTCTACCCGAGCGAGAATCAACGCTCTATGCAACCGGAGAGGCACGACCCAGACACTGAACTGCAGGTTTACGCAATGCAGCGTCCCCCATCGCAAAATCGCGAACAGTCCAAAGCGATGGATGGTTGTTGCTACAACTGTGGCAGTTCGAAGCACCAGGCCAGCAATTGTGGGGCGATGAGGTCCTTAATATCCCGGGGCTACGTATACCTCGCCCCGAACAACTGGTGGTATCTAGGGAAAGAAGGCGATCCACGTCCCACCAAGTTCAACTTTCGGAGGGACTACAGCAAACCGAAACTGCTCTGCATGCTCCCTCTGCTCGAAGAACATTATGGACCGATCGAGTTTGACAACCAGTATGAGATTCCCGCACTGCGTAAGCAATGGATGGGTAGGGACTACGCTGGGGTGACTAAGGTCACGCCTCCTGATCATTCTAAGCCCCCTCCTAACTTCAGGCATTTAATGGAGTATGGCCCTCAGGACGCGCGGTCTGGCCAAAAGGAGAAGGCTGCTGGGACATATTGGGTCTCATTCGGAGAAAGTGAAGCGGAGCAGGCAACCGACTTGGGCGAGCTTGACGAGGTATCTGCCTATCCTGTGCAGTCTGACAAAGTGAAAGGGAAGGCACCCGTAGGTATTCTGAAGAATCCGTACCCGAGGACCCGGTCCTCAGCCCAGGATCTGCGAGCCCGAGCTGAGGCTGCTGAGAAAGTTCGCCTGCAATTGGAACAGGAGATCCGGCAAGCTGAGATTGACCAGCAGGAGGTTGAAATGATTGACGAAGTCAGTGCTCAAATGAGCGAAACTCAGTCATCAGCTGGATCCGGGGTAACCCTAGGAAGGGGAAGTGATGCCCAAGTGAACAGACCAGGGAACGATGCTAACAAAGGACTGCCTAAGGATATGCCTGTTGGTCCCGTGAACGCCCCCTTCGCACAAAGGAAGCGTATGCAGAATGCCAAGACTATGAGGATTGACAACTACGTCCGACAGTATGGTTCAGCTGGTGATGGCCCGGTTACAAAGGAAGAGGGTATCATCTACTGGATTGATCAGATCCTCCAGACAACGTTTCCCAGTGTGAACGCCCAAGATTGGTTTCGATATGGTCGCTGGTTCGAGGCTGCCCTCTTCGGTCGCGTTGCTAACACCCCCGCTCTTCAGGAGAAGCTCGCTACAGTGCGACGTCTTGCAGGAAAGGACCCTGAGGTTCGCACTGGACAAGTGGTCACCTGTGAAGATGAACCTGAGTATAATGAGGAGGTCTTCCGCGAAGATGGTCAGGCCCAGTATGTCGGAGTGTATTCAACCATGCTTTGCTTCAAGGGTGCGGTCCCTGCTGCTGAGCTATATGAGGATGTTGAGAAGATCGGGCTCTCTAGTGTCCTTGACAACTTTGCTATGGTCCCTAGTCCTTGGGTAGTAGCGGAATTTGGGACGAACAAGAACCAGATCAGGTGCCTAATTGATGAGGGTTCCGAGGTGAATATCATCGGCCAGAGGAACGCTCATAGGTTTGGGTTACCAGTAATGTCGAGTGCTCAGCTTGCCTTTCGAGGTGCTGGAGGGCGGGCCCAGTTCAAAGGTGTTGTGGGCAATTTGGATGTTTGGGTATTTGGGGTTCACTGCCAAGTGGACATGTTCATCTCCTCGGATCCAAACTCGCCAACAATCCTAGGACGTCCGTGGGCCCGCAAGGTGCGGCTCACTGCCCGTAACTGCGATGATGGTTCATGGGAGGGGACTATTGCCAGCCGCAAAGGTGAAAGTGTCATGTTTACTGCCCTAGTTGGCTCGGACAGGTGCAAAACCCTTCAGGAACTATTGAAAGCGTCGGGAAATGGAATGGTGGGTTGAGTTACGGCGCTCAACCCACCGATTTGCTAAAGCCGGGTTTGACAAAATCAGTGAGGTTCTCGCACTATCTCGGAGAAACCTCGGACTTTGATTTGCCGGTCCCGGGACCGGTAAATAGCTATAGTGAGGAAAACGGATACGACCACGACACGACGCATCTGCAGGAACCCGGCAAGGCTCTAACGCCTAGCAACCATTCAGCTCACTTATTGGGATTGCTTAGGACTGCTGTAGCAAAGGAACGAGTTGCAGAAATTGGAACAGGCGCGTTTGAGGGAGATTCTATTGCTAACGTTTATTCAGTTCAAGGGGACTGGCCCTCCGAGATCCTGAGACAATCTGCATTGAATGCTCAGGCACGGAAGCAACAAGCAGGCCTACATATAGCTAACATTAGGATGCCGCAGGTCTTCACGATGTACAAGCGTAAGGCGGACAAGAAAAAGCCAGTGGACGCGAGCGTTCACGAACGCCCAGAATCACGAGTTGAGGGAGATATGGAATGGAAGCGCAGGGCACTGTACCTGGAATCCAAGATGCCTGAAGGACAAGGTCCGTTTGATGGGAAGTACTTGACTAAGAAATTCTCAAGTATTGAGCGAGGTAGCCGGATCACTCCAGAACGACTTACCTCAATCAAGGTTGGCATCAAGCTATTGCCAATGGAAAGGGCCTTATTCGATGAGATGCTCTACAACCGGGAGGCAGTCCTCGCTTGGGATTTCAGTCACATGAGGCAAATTAGGCACGACGTCGTGCCACCTCAGAAGATTAACACGGTCCCTCATAGGCCATGGCAGGCACGCCCTATCCGGTTGCACCCAAGTCTTAGGGCAATTGTTGAGCGCATGATTAGAGCCCGGATCAAGAATAACATCCTAGAATACTCACAAGGGGCTTATTCCAATAGCTGGTTCCTGGTCGCAAAGAAGGTTGATGCCTCTGGAAGCGATGTGCCATATCGGTTGATCAACTCAGCTGTGCTCCTGAATGAGGTTACTATGCGCGATGCTAACATTCCACCGGACACGGATAGCTTCTCAGAGGATTTTGCCGGGTGCCGAGTCGCTTCACTTGTGGACCTGTTTTCAGGTTATGATCAGATTACTTTGGATGAGTCCTGCCGGGACTTAACAGCCTTCATGACCCCTCTTGGCCTAGTACGCAACACGACTCTGCCTCAAGGAGCTACCAATTCAGTTGCTCAGTTCGTGCGTGCGGTAACAAAGATTCTGCTTGATCATATCTCGCATCGAGCGAAGCCGTTTCTCGATGACATCGGTATTAAGGGACCAACTGAGGACTATGGGAATGCCGAACTAGAGCCTGGGTTGAGAAAATGGGTCGTTGAGCACATCGTTTCCCTGGATCTGGTTCTTGCTGACCTGGAAAGAGCTGGTGCGGTAGTTGCTGGAGGCAAATCCCAATGGTTATACGAAAAGCTCAAGATTGTTGGGTACGTTACTGGCCCGGATGGTCGCTATCCTGACCCAAAGGTTGTGGCCAAGATCCTGGATTGGCCTACGCCTACCTGTATCAAGGAGGTCCGCACCTATGTGGGGCTGTGTGTGTACTTCCGGATATGGATTCCCTGGTTCGTTATCATCGCTCGACCAATGTACAAACTGCTGAAGAAGGACGCCGAGTTCACCTGGACAGAAAATGAGCAGTTCTCAAAAGAAGAGGTTGCTAGGTACCTTGTGCAGGCTCCAGCCTTAGTTACCCTCTGCTACTCACCTGGTGCTGGGTCCATCTTTGTCTCAGTTGATGCTAGCGGCACTGGATGGGGATGTATCGTTTCTCAAGAATCAATGGACAGTACCCGACGGCGTCACCCGGTGCGGTATGAGAGTGGAATCTGGAGCGCGTCAGAATCCAGATATGATGCTGGGAAGCGGGAATGCCTTGGGGTCCTTAAGGGGCTTAAGAAGATCCAGAGATATATCACTGGCGTTGATTTTGTCCTTGAGGTTGATGCCAAGACACTTGTATGGCAGCTTAACCGGCCGGCTTCGGACCTGCCAAACTCGGCAATGGCCCGGTGGGTCGCATGGATCAGGTTGTTCACGTTCGAGGTAAAGCACGTTGCGGGGACTAGACACACTGGCCCAGATGCCCTGTCTCGAAGGCCCTCTACACCTCAAGAACCCAGGAAAGCTGACGAAGACGAAGTCGACCAGATGATTGATGATAAGCTGTTCAGGTACCCGGAGCCGGTCGACACCTATCCAGTTGAAATCCAGAAAACACGACATCTCGGGGACCAATATTCTGAGGGCTCTCAGCAGCTTGCTCAGGTTATAGAAACCAGGACCCGGCCCGATGGTGTTACCCGTGCTGAGTACCGGCGGCTGGTGAAGAAGAGCGTCAACTTCTTTGTCCGAGACCAATTGCTGTTCTTCCAGAAGCGCCGAGGAGCACCGTTGCAACTTGTGATTGACGATGATGAGGCTCAGAAGGAGATCGTCATAGAATGCCATGAAAGACACGGTCATCGCAGCGCTGAGGTCGTGTACAACCTTATTTCCGATCGGTATTACTGGGACGGGTGCTTCGCCGATGTCTCTGCGTGGGTTCGAAGTTGTGCTCCTTGTAGGTTTCGCGAAGGCAACCAGCGCGCTGGCGAGCTTCACTCATCGAGCCCTCAGGTCATTGGTGAGAAGTGGTACTCGGACCCCGTCCAGGTGCACAAAAATGGATACCTCCTAGTTGCGCGCGAAGCACTCAGCAACTGGATCGAGGCTAGAGTGACAAGGGCACCTCCCAGCTCGAAGACAGTTGCCAAGTTTCTATACGAAGATGTCTTCTGTAGGCACGGCTGCTGTGCTGAAATTGTGCTTGATAACGCTACGGTTCATGCGGCTGAGGTTGAGCGGTTGCTCGTAGGACTTGGTGTTCGAAGGATCCGAATATCACCGTACCATCCGCAGTCTAATGCTCCGGTCGAGGTTGGGCACCGTCCGATTCTTGCAGCGTTAGCAAAGCTTACAAGGAACACATACCGCGGATGGGAGCAATGGGTACCCGCTGTGTTATGGGCTGATAGGACCACGACCTGTCGTACTACTGGAATGACGCCGGCTCAGGTCCTGTATGGCCATCGCACGATTCTGCCAATTGAGGTTGAGTACCCGACGTGGGCGAATTATCAATGGGGATCGGTGAGAACGACTGAGGACCTGCTTGCCATACGTGCGCGTCAACTCCAGGCTCGAGACCTTAGTTTGGAAGAGCTGCATGCTCGAAGGAAGCGACTAAGAGAACTTAGCAAGGACTACTTCGATTCTCACCGAAATGTTGACTTTGCTGGTTTCCAGAAGGGCGACCTTGTCATGAGGTTCGACAAGCCATATAAGGATGACTTCTCACGCAAGATCGGTTACCGATGGCAAGGTCCATATCGGGTGTCCAGTGTCTCCAGGAAGTTTGGTACCTATATTCTTGAGGAACTTGATGGCACGCCAATGAAGGGAGTTCAGGCACGAGAAAACCTTAAGCTAGTTCCAGAGCTTCGCCCGGATAACATAGGAGTACCAGGCCTGGATGATGGGATCGATCTCGTAATGGGGGAGGGAGAAGTCGCTGATAGCGAAGACAGCAGTGATTCGAACGAGATCGAGCCCATCGCCGACGAAGACGTGCTACCTGTAGGAATTGACGAAAGGGGATCGTATCCTGAACCGGAATCCAAGAAGCTATGGGTCAGGCCTCATGACCTTTCTGCAGCCGAAATTTCACAGTTCAGCAGGATCGAGGCTGAGAACTAATCAGTTGGCAATGGCGTACGGAGTTCACTTCCCTTAGGCATGTGTTGCGCATGCCCTTCAGTTTGTTAAGCCGATTCGGTTATCTGGACTTCACTTCATGGGGTGTTCTTGCCTTGGTTGGACCTCAGTTAGTAGAGTCACATTTACCGGTCCCGGGACCGGTAAATCGGATCACGTGACAGCGTGGCATGCCCCCTGCCGAATGCTCACCTAGGTGGTCACCAGCACTGGTTTTCGGTCACATGCAGGGCCATCGGACCTTCAGTGTGATCTCAATGGCACTGCTCTTGCCACTTATGAGACCGGTCTCGGCGCTGCTGCCTTGCAACGGTCACAGGGACATACGCTGAGAGGCATCCTTAAGCGCAGCTCTCTGCCTGCTACTTCCTCTCTTTTTCTTCAAACACTAGCACCATCACCAGAACCACCAACACATCCACCTACCACCACACATCAGACGGTTCTCTGGCCTCTCTCTCTTCACGACCTTGACCTTCAAAGCCCACCCCGATACCAAGCTTTCAAAGCTTACCAACACTCCAGAGTGGCACCACGAGATAGCCAGCTCTTACGATCTCACTGATAGTGAATCCTAGTTATCATGGCTTCAGCTGGTCCATCGTCACGCCCGGCTGGCTCGAGCACAGCGCTCACTAGCACTGTTACTGGGCTCACCCGCCCACCTCAGACCTTGTTCGAGTCCCTTCGCTTGCCGGACAACGTCAAGCATGTCCTTGCCAACACGAACACGCCGAAGTCCGCCGCTAATGTCATGTTCCGAGAGCTCAGTCCTCAGAAGCGGGTTGAGGTGTTGAAGGACTTCTGCAAGGGCTTCGAGAAGGTGTTCGAAGACTGCTCCGTCTGGGTTGACCTGTTTTTCGAGGAAGTTGAGAGCGGCATGGGCAAGACCTACCAGGATGAATTCCTTGGTAACAGGAAGCTCGATGTCTTGTTTCCCATCGTCGGCAAGATTCGCAAGACCGGTTCAGAGATTCGTAACCGAGAGAGGACTCTTCGCGCCACGCTTACCCGCCACTGGCCACAGCAGATGGACAACAAGATTCTTGATCGACGCGTCATCTCCGAGCTTTGCAGCACTGACAGTGGGCGCCGCCAGTTCACGGCCTTCATCAACAAGTACCCAGACCACAGCAAGGCTGTTGGCAGAATTCAGAGGGCATTGATCTGGCGTATGAGGATCGGCCGCAAGGGCATAGATCGCAAGCGAATTCTGGAGCCTGGTGATCTTACCCGGTGCGACAGGGAGGCTGAAGCACGCAGCATTGATCCGCAGTCGGCTGAGAGCAGGGAGATCATCAGAAGACACCGCCTAGCCGTCTATGAGGATGGCCTTCCATACTTCATGGAGGGTACTATCACTGAGAAGTCCGCGTCCCCAGAGGACAGCACAGGTCAACCTGGACCATCTGGCCAGCAACAGACTCAGCCACCACCGGGTGGCAAAGGCAAAGGACGTGCAAAGACTACCACGCCAACTCCACCAGCCTCTACCCAGCCTGCAGTCCCATCGAGAGGCGGTCGCAAGTCGAGTCGACTTGAGCAGCTCCGCATGAGCGAGAGCATAGGTGAGGGCATGACTGCGCCTGCTCAATCCTCGCCTAACCGAACGCTGGACGGCGCACCCATACGCGAAGGCAGTCCGCTGGGTACACCGGTTGGCACCCCACGATCCACTCCGGCCCTGACTGAGGGTGGCAATCCGATACTCACCATGTCACCTTCGGCTGTGATCAGGGATGTATCAGTCTTCAAGGATCAGATCCTGCAGGAAGACGAGACCCTCCGGATCAAGCGCGCCAACTGCACCTGCAATGAGCGGTACTGTGGCATCAAGTTCAGGAACTCGATTGATGTGGATGGCATTGACTGGCTACCTGAGCACCGGATGGCGGGCCTTGAGATGCTCGAATATGCGGTCTCGCAGGTTCTTGAGAGGGATGGCAAGGTTAGCGCTGTGATGTGCGATCAGCATGTCCGAGATTTCTGCCACAAGGCCCTCCACTTCGTCACGAATCCCGGTATCACCACCAATACCCTGTGTGAGCGCGCGCTCAAGGTCCAAGACTGGCTCTTTGAAGGCAAGAGTTTTTCAGCTATCAAGGTGAAGAATGGGTCGTGGTTTCGCCCTGACAAGCGTGGTCAGAAGACTGTCAACCCGCTTGGCTGCCTCCGTGTTCGAGGCAAAGCCGGCACCACGAGTGGCATCGTCACGCATGCCAACTACAATCAGATCCTCGACAAATTTGGCATTGATGAAGCTGACCAAGCCGATCTCGATAGCACCGGTACCTACATCAATGGCAACATGCTGTACTGGTACAATGACGCTGAACTAGCGCCGCGGGTTAAAACAGTCAGAGAGATGATGAGTCGAGAATTCGACGTGTACCGATGGCACCTGCGAGAGTTGAACAAGGTCAGCAACGGCGGCGTCTGCCAGAACATGTGGTATTCTCTGAGCCAACAGATCATGCGACAAGACCCCGGGCTGTGGCTCTTGCAAGTGGCGCTGCACCCTCAACACTGCACTCGGTTCATCTCCTTCCCCAGGCCTACGATTTTCAGCTTTGACAGGGCTCATCAGGGGGGGTGATGCGAACACCATGGTGCAGCATGCTGGGGTCGACTTGAACCTCGAAATTGAAAACTACTGGACTAGCAACCGGCTCAACATGCTGTACTCTCTTGACTCAGAGGGCACCAGTGGGCCGGAGTTTTTACACGGTTTTCATAAGCAAGGGAATGCTGCAGAGTTCATCCAGTGGTGCCAGATCAACGACTGCATAGAAGACGGCCGATTTAAGCGTTTCTTCTCGGTTGGGGTTCAGAATTACCTGAGCAAGAACAGCATCAGCTGGTTCAGAGAGGACCTAAGCGCTGGGCAAATGCGGGTGACCACTGCAGGCGTTCCAATGAGGCAGGCCGCACACAAGAAGACGCTGCGTCAGATTGACCCTTGCTTTATCGCGATCCGCGACGATGACTATCTTGAACTCCAGAGAAGCTGGAGCATGCACCAGGTGATGGACCTCCATCGTGACTTCAAGACGCCAAGTGAGAGCGCTGCAGGGTTTGAGTATCGACGCCCAGTACCTGGCCATCCTTTCCCTGCGGCCGTACACCTCAGTGGCATCAGCCCCCTGTCCGATGCCCTAGCGGGTTTGAAGTCCTGGAACGACAACGAAGTCATCCTTGATGCTAGAAGGTGGCTTGATGCTGCGGTCCGCCCAGACTCGGAGCTCTTCCACAAGAAGATGCATGAATGGCGCGTCCGAGCTGTGAAGTTGATGGACAAGCAGCTCAGCTTGGTCACTGCTCTCGAGCAGATGTGCTTCACAAGCGAAGGGCGTGATGAGAGCGTCTTCCGCAACTACCATGGGAACTTCACCAACCAGCCACTTGGGGACGCGTCTAGTGAGATTGGTGTTGGCCACGACAACGAGTGGGTCTGGACAAAGGAGTTGTGTGAGAATGAGTGGAACTGAGTGGTTGGTGCGGGTTTATGGGCTCCTGGTTTCTGGTTGATTTCCGGCTACAGCTGTAGCCTATGGGTTTCTGGTTCTGATTCTGGTTCTGGTTCTGGTTGATGCTTCGGGTACGGGTGCTTCTGGTCCTTAGATCTTACTTGTTTCTTATGGTCACTTATCTTCCCTTGACTCACTTTCTGGCCACGCGATGGACTCGTCTTTGGATTTATCAGGTTACTGGTACTGACACTCACTTGTCTCATGAATGGCGCTTACATTGTTCGACCATCTGGCCTGTTCGATTGATGCTGACATAGCTGCCCAACCCCTCGCCAGTCTCGTGGCATACGTCAACGCAGTGCGACGGGCGCGAGTCGCGGATTATTGACGTCACCATCACGGATTGCCTGACATCTTGTATGTCAAGCTGAATGGTAGGCCCGGGCTTACTGCTTTGGAACCTGAGGACAGGTTCGTAATGGGGGAGGATATATTGACGACTAATGGGTTGTGTTGACCTTGGGTTTGGGTTTGGGAAGGGGTCCCTTGGGTCCAACTTGCCCAAATTCATTTAGGTTTGATTGGACATTTGGGCAAGCCAGCAGGACCTGGTATGGCCATTGAGATATATACTGCGCAGTTGAGTATTGTAAGCGTAGCATCAAGGCAACAATTCAATTCATACCTCTCGAGTAGAGGGTATAGGGGTTTAGGGTCCGCCAATCCTCTTGTTTTATCTGGCTACTGCGCTGCTCGTCACGTGACCTGATTTCCCGGTCCCAGGACCGGCAAATACCCCTGCTTACGCAAGCACCGCTCCATACCACCACAACTCGGACAGGCCTACATAGGGTGGTTGGTAGACATTACTAGTCTTCTATATCTCCAAATTGGAACCCGTAGACGCCGAAACACCCTGCTAGGAGAGCTTCTATTTCGAACCGGAAGCAGAAAACGAATTCGAAGTCGAAAGAATCCTAGACAAGAAAGGTTAGCGATACCTTATTAAGTGGAAAGGATACGACGAATTAGAAAATACCTAGGAACTAGAAAAGAACCTACAAAACTGTTAACAAAAGATCCGAGAATATTATAAGAAAAACAAAGACCTACAAGTTAACTAGTAGGGAGTAGTTTGGGTACCTCCTAGAACTCGTTACCGAGACCCTTAATAGCACCCTATATGCCTAGTAACAAGTTAAGAGCTAGACCCTCATAAGGGATATCCGAAGGAAGTAAAGAAGCCTCTTCTATCTCCTACTCCTCGATCTCCCTTTCCTTAACGGAAATCGCCTCCTCGGCACGACGATCTACTAGATCCATCTACTAACGTAAGCGCTCCTCGCGCGCGCGAGCAATCTTTAGATCCTCGAGAGCCTTCTTATAAACCCGCATCGCCTCCTCCTAAGCGGACCGAGACTCCTGGATTTTCTAACGAAGACGAGCCTTCTCCTCTACTAACCTCTTGAACTCCGACTAAGTTACTCTTATATCGCACCTTTAGCCGCGACGAAGACACTCACTACACTTCCCGGAACGAATGTGCACCTTGCATACGCGACTATGCTTTTCACACGTTAAGCATTTCTTAACTATAACTTCTCCCGCGGATTTAACGAACTCGTAGAGACGGCGGCGACGGATAGTGCTAGAAGGGCGTTAGTAGATAGGCATCGTAAAGGGAAGAAGCTATACGCGAATACATAGAGGATACCGTTCGTTATAAGTAAGCTTAAGGGACTAAGCTAGGCTAGAAGGGGGATAGTGTTACGGTTCGGTCTAAACGGCAGCCCCGACTAGACACACGAAACACTAATTACTTAGAAACACGTGATACTAATTATCTAGACGCACGTGATACTAATTACTTCACGGACTGATTAGTGTGATTAGTATGCTTAGTAGGACTAATTAAGGTGATTATACTAAGCTATAGGCTCTACGCCGCGAATCTCCTTTATATTTAGGAACGCTAGAAACCCTTATAGTTCTAATACGTTTAACTTATGTTACTATCTCACTAATTAGAATACAACTCTTATTCCTATTATTCATCTTCGCTTAGCTTACTTCAGCCTCTCTAAAGAATAATACCGCTACGTGACTTGACTTATCTCTCTTTTAAGACTAGCCCTAGAACGAGACAATAACATTACGCTCGTAAGTTAAAGGAGTTCTTAGGGCTCTTATTAGCCGACGGATCTAATAGCAGTTTTAAACGATTAAGAAGTATATTAGGGGTTTTATAAGAGGTATTGTAGTACTAGCTCTACGGTCGTGATATAGTTGTTTCTACTTACTAGTAGTACGTAACTCGCCTTCGAGCTTCGTTAATCCTTCGCTAAACAATAGCGCCTTAACGACGAGGTTTATAATGTATCCGAGGCATCGTAGTCGCTACTCGTGCTCGTCGATAGGCTAGCGAAGTGAAGCCGCGAGCGCTCGAATCGCCGTGTCGTTATTATCCGTATTATCTATAACGAATGCCCCTATCTTACCGTCTAGATTAAAGTCGTTAATCACCTATCGCGCTACGGTCGTAATATTACTACTATTGTAATATCCGCTAACCGGTCGCAACCCTAGTAGTACCGTCTTAAACTAGCGATTCTCGTCGATAAAGTAAGCAACGACAGCGAGTAGCGATAGATCGTTACTCGTCGCCTAGATGTCTATACTAAGGTAGATCTTCGCGACGCGCTCGAGTTGTTTTACGAGGTCTAGTCGTCGCTCGCAATAGGCCTACTTTAGCTATATCGATACAGTTCGCGCTATTAGTAGTAAGTGTTTTACGGCCGGACCTCCGCCGAGTATAACCTTTCGGAGGTTCTCGCTCGCTACTTATTCGAAGGTAATGTCGTCGCGTACGATCTAGTTAATAAAATCGGTTACGAACTGTTCGGCGGCGAAGGGATCGAGTTTCTTAAGGTACGCGGTAATCGCGGCATCGTCTACTTTCGGTTATGTCGTCGTCGTACGAGTAGGCGAGATACCGTATTTCCTAAGGAGGTAATTAGTGTAGCTAGAAGTCGACCGACAAGCCTATAGTTGTCGCGTCGCATTAGCTTCGTAATAGTATCGACATAGCTACTATCTACCCTTCGTCGCTCTACCGTTCTCGAGCTTCGAGACCTCGAGGCCGTGCTTAAAGATAAACGATATCTTATTACCGAAGGTGTTTCTATAATTGCGAAGGCGTATCGCGATACGCTTACCTCTAAGTCGTATATAATCGATAGTAAAGTAACATCGCTCCGAGGCTACGACCTACCCTTCGCCGGCCGGTAAGTCGTCGCTATCATCTAACTACTCGCTCTCTTCGGTCTATGTGTTTATCTATAATAGCTACGTGTCGTTAGCGCTCGATTGCGACGCTATTAGCTACGTAGGAGGTAGTGTTTCTAGTGTTTTATTCGCGAAGGGTAGGGTAGATTAGGATTTTCGCGTATGCCTCAATCGTATAGCCTATGTCGTAGGTCTAGGCCTAGGAGTTTTAGGTTCGACTTAACTATATTAGCGCTTACTTTTACGAGTCTATAAAGCTATATTAAGGTGTTAGTTATAGCGAAATAAGAGCGACAATATAGGTGTAAATCTCGAGTCTCCTAAAAACTCTTCTCCGGAGTACCGTAAAGTTTAGAGGTGTAGGACTCGGACGCGGGCCGCGCGGGTCGGACTTAGCTCTAGCTAATAGATAGTAGCGATCTAATCTACGATATCTAATTAACAACGGTTTTGCGGGGAAATAACGCTTAGTGTTTAGGTCTTTTACTAAAATAAGCCCTAAGAATTATATACAATATTAAAGATTCACTAATAACACGACTATATATACCTGTCAACTGCTTAACTAAGTTGCTATAGGCTCTAGTTAATTAACTGACTATGCCTCTATAATTGATTAATTAACTAAGGCCTTTAATGTTAACTAAAGTTATAGGCCTTAGTTAGTCCGGGTTAACTATTGCGGACACTGCCCGCGCTTAGGGTAATCTTCTAGGCTACGATCCTCTTTAAGACCTTATACATGTTCGTGCTCCTATTTACGACCGTTAATAACTCCTACACGCTTATAGGTTCTCGTACACCTTCTTAGGCTTAGTCCCGTCCTCGAACGCGGTTGCCTTAATGTATATAGTTAAGATCTTATTCGCAATACCGAGGAAGTCGTCGCTCCCGGTATCGAATAAGCTCGTACCCGCGCCCGTGTCTACGTCCCCGCTCGTGTATCGGACCGTGTCGAAGGGGTTAACCGCGGCCGTACCGGTACTAGCCGTCGTGTCCGGCTACTTTCGCGGACTCGAATATGTTCGTAGTCTAGTTTATAGACGCCTTCCTAGTCGTGGCCCCAAACACAAACTGCTTTATAGTCGTGCCGTCGTCCCTACGTAGGAGCGGGTCTACGGGCGTCGCCTCGGCCTCGTAGATGCCCCTATTCCCCTCTACGACCGCGTATAGGCCCTCGATTACGCCCCTAGACTCCTACATGTACTCGTATACGATCTTAATGTACTCCGTGTACTCCTCGACGAACGCCTTCGTATTCTCGATGTTCTACTCGTCTACGTTACCGAACTTAGTTATCCTATCTATTAGTATCGCCTACCTATTCGTTAGCTAGACCGTGTCCGCGTAGATCTACTTACCCGCTATTACGATCTAGCCCGCGTACTTCTCGATACTATCGATTACGATCGTATACTAGGACACGACCTTACCCGTAGGGTCGACTAGCTACCCTAACGTACTCCTCTTTATATATATAGGCGGGCCCTCCTTCTAGTTCCCGCTCTAGACCCCGCTCTAGTAGTTATTTGTATAGCCGCTTCCGCTCTAGGTCGAGCTTATGTCTATAGTCGCCTACTTAAACGGGTTAATAACTACGTTAGCCTACGTGTCCGCGTTCGTACTTACGGTCGCCTAGTAGTACGTGTTCGGTACTACGTTCGAGTTGTACTCCTCGCCTATGTTACCGATTGCGTTCTCGCTTATACCTACGTTCTCTATTATACTCTCGAGGTCGTAGTCGCTTATAATCGTGTTTAGCTTCTAGATCGAGGAGGCGGTTAGGTTTAGGAGACGGTAGGGTACGTAATTAGCGAGCCTTAGGTTTAAGCCCCTAATCGTGTCCGTGCCGATAAACGTCCTTAGCGTCGCGTCCTAGTACCTAGTCTAGTGGAAGCCCGTCTTCGGGTCTATGCCCCTACTCGCGCCTACGATCGAGTCGATAAGCATCTCCGTAGGTGTAAGCGCGTTAGGGATTATACTCTCGGACTCGCTCTTAGTTACGCTTATGCGCGTAACGGCGGCCGGATTTATAGTCTTAATTAGGCTTATACTTGAGTACACGGTAGGGTACGAGCCTAGTCGATAGTCCTATCGGCGGCCGAGCCTATAGATACGACTACCCGTACATAAAGTAGATTAGGACGATATTAGCGATCTACTCCGAGAATAACGACCTACTAAAGCACGTCTTCGAGACTATATTCGTAATTACGAGCGAGCAGTTAACGAAGGCTACGCCCGCCTCTACGTACAAGTACGAGTACCTAAGTATTATCGCGAACCTAGACGTGTACTCGTCCCTAGTTAGGTACCTAGTAATGCCCGAGTCTACGTTCTTATTAGCGTACCTATCCTTAATCTCTATTGCGTAGAGGGATATAGTCTAGCTTAATACCTAGACCGAGGGCGTAACCCTAATACACTTCCTAGGCGAGTACGCTAGGGCGGTCGCGAAGGGGGGTAGGATGCCGTTCTTATACGGGCTAATGCCTACGTATATAGCCTTAAGCGGGCTCGAGTTAGCTATTAGGAGTATACCCCTATAGACGTCCGGGTACGTACTCCTATCCGAGATAGCGTATAAGCGCCTTATTAGGTCTATCGTCGCGTCTATATACTTGCTTCTAATCGTGTACTAGACGGCGCTAAAGAACGGATTTATACTACCGCCCCTAAACGCCGTCGCGGTACTATCGAAGGCCGAGCTCGTACCCGTGTTCTAGACTAGGATCTCGGCTTCGTTAAAAATGTCCTCGTCGACCTCGAACCCGGTCGCGGACGACTACGGGGGCCTATAGTACGGTACCCTCTTACTTAGGAGGAAGTTATAGATCTTAATACTTAGCTCGTCCTTACCCGGGTCCGGGACTAGCTTCCCGCCCTCTATCCTAGACTCGTTCCCGACCGATACCGCGATTGACGCCGAGCCGTAGCCGCTTATCCCGCCGAGTATCTTTATAGCCTCGTATAGCCTATAGGTGTTATACTAGACTCCGCCCTCGCCCCTATAGATAAAGTTACCCGGGCTACCGCTTACGCCCTAGGACGCGTTTAACTAGTAATAGCCGGGCGTACGCGAGACCGAGTCTAGGACCGAGGGCATACTCGTCGTTAAGGTCTCGAAGATAGGCGCGAAGCATAACTTAGGTAAGCTAATACGCGCGAAGTCGTGCCCGATCCTACGCTCCGGCCTACCGTCGACTATCCTCGGGGGGTTATCTAAGATGTTATCCGGGACGCCCTCTATTACTACGAACTTACTCGTCTACTAGCTTAGTAACCCGTTCGGGCCCTTTATTACGACGTCGGTATAGAGCTTAGACTTGCCCGTCTTCTCGTCCGGCTTTACCCTACCGACCCGGACGCTATACTCGCTATAGCTCGGGGTCGGGAGAGTCGCCGCGGGCCTAGTTACGATCGAGTCGTTCGCCCCGCGCGTAAGGTACTTTATCTCCGGGTCCGGCTCGCTACGCCTAGTATCGTTAACTAGTACGGTGTTAAGCCTCTTACCCTCCGCGTTCGCGATCGCCTATATATCCTCCTACGTCCACTCGGGCTCCGACGCCTTCGAGCTAATATTCGAGCCCTCGACCTAGACTCCCCTCCCGTCCTTCCTATCGGCCCCGCCTATAAGCTAGTTATTACTCGGGTTCGTAGGGTTGCCCGAGGACGTAACTACGCCGTTGCTTATGTTCCTAGTCGGGGGCGTAGCCTTAGATTAGGTCGTGTTCTACTGCTTATTGTTCTTTAGCCTATTTAACACGGCCTCGTTCTAGACCCGTGCCTAACTATGTTCGGGGTTCCGCTAGCGGCCGAGCCCTCGCCCTCGCTAGCGTCGTCGTCGTCGCTCGCGCTAAAGCCCTCGGCGATAATCTACTTCCTCTCCTCGACGTCGTCTATGTTCGTAGGCGAGCTCGTGTTCCTAAGCGTATTGTCGGACATGTTATTATAGTCGATCGTCTTCTAGTACCTCGTCGCGTGCCGCCACGTACTAGATCTACTTCGTGCGTTTCCGACGATCGGGGTCGTGTTCTCGTGCACGCTCGTAACGGCGCTTACCTTACGCTTATAGGCGAGAAGATGTCCCCGTTCTCGTACGGCCTTAGAGTCAGGTTCCCGTTCTCGTCCCTAACTATAGAGTACAACACATACGTAGAGGGGATAGTGTTCACCACTACCACCGTATACACGATAGTGTGCATGTTCCCGCCCATGATGATAGGGTAGACCCCGAACATCTTCGAGAACTCCTTGTAGGCCGAGTAGTTGAACACGAACATAGTCCCGATCACCGTCCTATTCCCGATTAGGCCTCGGTTCGTGCGCTCGATCTTACTCTTGCACTTGCTACAGGTCGTGCTTACGAACGTGTACACGATGCTGTACTTGTTCGGGCTGTTCAACATGTGTGCGCTCGTCGACGCGTCCGTACAGATCGCCGAGTCTATGCATACGCAGCAGTTGATAATCACAGCCTCCCTCACGTTCTTGTTCATGTTTATAATCACGTCGGCGGTCCCGTGCGTGGACACGTACGCGTCCGTCCTCGTGTTTTGATCGTGTGCACGAACGTCTACGCGTTTATTATCTTAAGCATGTCCAAGCTCGACATCGTGATCCCGTTCTTAATTAGGGCCTGGATCGAGTCCCTGCCCACGTTGGCAGCCGCCCTCTTCTCCACGACCTCCTTCCCGTGCCTAGTCAGCTTCGGCAACGGGGCCCTAATCGACCTAATGTACGGGAACCCGATCTCGGGCATGCCGACGAGCGCGGGCGACGACGCGTGGAACGCCGAGCACAACTTCCTAGCCGTTACTCCGAGCCTCATCGCCATAGCGCGCATAGCCGCGATCGCCTCCATCTTCGAGGCCCCGACGTCGTACGCGAGTCCGGCCGTGATCTTGTTCACGTTCTTGCGGTAGAACGAGTAGAGGGCGATAGGCAGGGACGTAGGTGGAGACTCGTAGGCGCTGGCGAACGAGACGTAGAGCGAGATGAACCTCAGGGCGACGGATCCCGTAGTTGTTCGAAGGAAAGCCACGATTCTGCGGGCAAGACGATATTGGTGCCAGTCAAACTGTCACGAGCTTAACATCCATACGTAAGCGAAAGCTCGACGCGCGTGCCTTGAAGGTGCCCATTACGTGTAGGATGCGTAGTCGATGGGTGTTCAGTCAGATCACTTGCCTTGGCAATAGCCTAGGAAGAGAGCTGGGAACAGCTCGTGTCCTTCTCCCACGCTCTATCTTGTGATGACTTGACTGCGTCCATTGAGCTGTAGCCATTGATCGAACAAGGTGTCTGACGATGATGCCAGCGCCTGCTCGCCTGGCACCAGAGCATCGTCGACATGAAGTGTACTGCAACCGCTGAGATGGTACAATCCAGCCGCGTTCCTTTGAAAGTTGATAGTAGCATTCAGCGTGAGTGCCAGGTCCTCGATATCGCTGCCATTCGTGGAGGCGATGTCGATACCAAAGCATACCGCGTTCAGTGAACTAACAGTAGTGCCGCTCGGTGTGAACTCCGGGTGCGTGGGATGCGCTGGACGTTGGGTGTGACTACAGCAGTAGCAGCAGCAGCAGCAGCAGCAACATTCATCGTGCCGTTTCTGAGATGCAGATATCAATGTAGAGGATCGGGTGAGGGGAATACCATGGCACAGCGGCCTTCGTCGATGCTGTCGTCTTGGCTGTGTTGGTTCTGGCCGCAGCGCGGATGGTGGTGACAGTCATAGCTGTGTCCAAAGTGCCGTGGGATCGGTTGTGGCTCGCAGGCGAGGGTGGTGTCATATGGAGATGGGTTTTCGTAAGGAGGTTTTGGCACTGGAGACTTGGAATAGAAGTTGCAGATCGTCCAATCGTTGTCATACATGTGTATATCATCATGTTCGAAAGCGTTTTCTCCCACGTTCCGGCATGATGCGATGCTCATCCAGGGTATCATTGCTTGCGCAGACCGCTGTCTCTTCGTCTCCCATTGCTTCTTCTTCCTCCTCCAAGATGTCTCGGCGCCTCTTTATGCCATGGGGATCTGGTTCCACGCACAGGTCTTCTGTCTCTTTGGCTTCGCGACGCCGGCGGAGATAGTAAGCATCTTCGTCTTGGTCCACCTCCTCCTCTTCGTCCTCGCTGATCCCAGAACCCTGGCTGTAACATTCCTCGTAGTCTCCGGCAGACTGCTCGTGTGCTTTCTCGCCTCTTGCATCCTCATCGCCGTCTTTGACAATATTGCCGTCGAGCTCAATGGCCGAATCAGGCGAGCACGCAGCCAGACCGCTCGCCTCGAGCACTGCATCGCTCTCAGTTTCCTTGACCCGCGTTCTTTTCGAAGGACTCCCGTTCGCCTCACAAGCTGCACCGTCGGCGACCTCGTTTCTGTCTCTTTTGGTTGGACTGACACTTCGACCTCGCCCTTGCCCTTCGCAATATTTCTCACAGTCGGCAAATGAGAAGGTCTTGATCTCGCCAGTCCTCAAACGAAGGGTCCGTCGAACCTTCATCTGCAAGAAGCATCGCAGCTCGGGAAAGAAGTCGTATGCAAAACGCGCAAAGAGGTACGGGCGGGCAACCAATGAAGGGACGTGCAGTTGGCGGTTGTGGTACAGGTGGTGCAGCTCCTTGGACTGCGCTCTGACGTGTAGTGCCCAGGCGGCCGACGTGGTGTCGTTGGCGCGACTGCAGTAGGGGACGATGCTGAGCTTGCCGTTGGCCCAGGCATTGTGAATGTCGAAGCGCAGCGTGATGGCATTGTCCAGTAGCTGCTGCGCCGCCACGCCTTTGTTGTCTCTGGAGGTCACGCGAAACATTTCCATCTGATTTCTCTCCGCCCACTCCGACTCGGGCTTGGGTATGATGTGTGCCATGGTCGTCTCTTCACCATAGCCCGAGACCCGGCACGTTCGGTCCCGAGCGCGTGCGTTGATTGGGAATGGCTCACCCGCCGTCTGAATCGTGGGCAGCGTCCACTCCGCCGGAAGCGCTGCCTCCTGCTCGAAGGGATTGGCAGCAGCGCCGGTGCTGCGCCGCGGAAACGACCATTCTCGGAAGTTGGGCACGACCGGGTAGGGGTAGGAGTGCAGGTCCGGGTCCGGGTCTGGGTCTCGGTCGCTCGCGCATTGAGGTGCCGGCAGTGTTGTTGATGTTTCTGGTGATGGTGCGGCTGATGTTGCTGCTGCTGCTGCTGCTGCTGCTGATGTTGCTGCTGCTGCTACTTCGGTGTAGCCGGGAACGTGGAAGAAGTAGTGACCGGCTGGCAGGATTGCAGTAGTGCCCGTGGAATCGAAGGGTATCGCAACGCTCGGCGCAGTGACGGTGGAGAGCCAGCCGTCGACGGCATTGGCGGCGACAATGGTGCACACGCAGCGCACCAGGTCGAGACGCACTCCTGGCTGCTCCGCACTCCCATCGCTCGCGGTGAAGGTGAGGAGGGTGCTGACGGCGCGGTCATACCCGGGATGGTGGACCACGACCGTCGCCGCTCGCGAGGGGTAGTCGGAGGGTACTGGCGGGCTCAGCGGTGAGCGTGGTCGAGCTGTCATATTGTAATGAGGAAGAAGTAATTCAGTTGTTGTGATAACTCGCGGCAGCTTCGATTTCGGCAGCGCGTCTCCGAGAGCGTTGCTACAGGGATGGGCTGGGCGGTGCGGGGTGCATCCCGACACGCCTCGGACCGCGGGACGGACCCGACTCCGCCAGGCTGTGAGCCAGGACGAGACAATTGAGATAGATTTAGAAATACAACCCGACGGCAATTGCTATTTCTCGTACACTATAAGCTGCCCGGTCGACTCGAAAACTTCGCGAAGTGTGTTAGGCATAGCAGGAATCCACGCATTGTTGTGCAAAGCAAGCAGCGGGCAAGCCAAGCCAACGGCGGAGCTGGGCCCGTTTCACTGTCAGAGTGGGAAGCATCGCTCCTCACATGATGCTTCCGTCTGGTCTCCAGAGGTGGGAGATAAACCGGCTGAAGTCAAAATGGCAGCATTGGTGCGCTGCTTATGTGACGCTACCGGGTTGTCACTTCTGTTTGCAGTGAGGCCGGCAGGAATCGCGCGGCTTACGTGATGCTGCCGGTTTGACACCCATATTTGGAGTCAAACCGGCAGCACTGTGGGACGCTTACGTGATTCTGCCGGTCTGACACCCATACCTGGAGTCAAAACAGCACAGAGCCACCTCGCAAATGCATACATCTTCAACAGTGAGCATACATGGCGCGACGTCGATTGGATGACACCAGCGCACCGCAGCCGCATACTGCGCCCACTGCAAATTGCGACGATGAGGAGGTCACTGCACTGCGCAACGCGGTAATCGGGGAGTTTGGGGATTTGTCCGTTAAATACCTCAAGCTCTATCGCCAGCTCTGGCACAAATACGCCGACGACAATGGAACGACCTCCAAACTGGACGAGCTCCTTGACTCCGGCACCGCCGATGACGGCACTGCGACTGCGACGACGAGCGTCCTCGCTCATATCGTGGAGGCTCACCTGGGTGGTGTGAAAGACAGCAAGGTACGAATACATGTACATGGTATTGCACACGGTCCATGGCGCCTTGGTATCCTCACTACCTGGGCGATCTTTGGATGCACGGCTACGAACACGGGATGGCCATCGAGCAGGACGCTGGGCAGCCTTCGCGAGTATTCCGAGGCGGACCCCGATTTCTCACGAGCGATGGGACGGCTCAATGCAGCGCGCTGTTCTCGCGTCAATCGCAAGCAAGAGGCTGTGAAAAAGCGCAAAGGAAAGCGCCGGTTCGCGACTAAAGAGTGGGAGCCTGAAGACATACGACTTGCAGTTCAGGCCTGGGTCGATGAAGACGCCGTTGCCAGGAATGTCTCGATGGTTACGAAGAGGCCAAGCACAAAAGGCACACCAAAGTCACGTTCGGTCTCTCGCGCAGCGAACAAGGCAAACACCGTCGAGCACGGCCATGAATCGGTTATGGATGCGCAGCCAGGACAGCTCACCGACGTCGATCGAAACAGGTCCAGCTCTAGACGACGCGGGCAAGACGACGAGGTGTGTCGGCCATCGGGGGAGAGTGAGGACCAAAGACGGCAGGATCGGTCAACACACGGGGAGAGGAATGAGGATGAGGCGTCTGATGGTGGATTTAACGGCCAAGACGAGGACAACAACGGATATGGCGGCGGACCCAACGACTGCGGCGAGCATCACGGGCATGGCGGATCTGACGACTTCAATAACAATGGATACGATGACTCGTATTTCCCTGATGCCAGTGGGCTAAATCCCAGCTTCAGTATCGAGCAAGGCCGCAGGGCTGTGTCACCGGGCGCGGACTTGTTCACCACCGCCGCCGACCTGACGACTTCCGCGGAACCGTCCCGATGCGACAGTGGCTTCGGAGCGCCAAGGTTATTTCTCACGTCCACACCCACCAAACAACAACAACAGCAACAACAACCACAACAACAACGATTCCATCACCGTCGCGCCGTGCTCGGTTTCACGCCGGACTCGCCGACACGTTGTCGGACACCAATCACACCAATCACACCAATCACACCAACACCCTCGCCGCTCGACATGTCAACACGCGCTGCTCCCGAGAGCGCCGCCAGCACGCCCGCCAAGCGACAACGCACCGAACCACTCGACCAATTCCAGCCGGCCGGGAAGCTGGCGCCGGCGCAGAGAATGCAGTGCTGGCTCGACGTTTGGGTCGTCTCCCCAGCATCGGCCACAACAACACCATCCGCTCTGCAGTGCGTCGTCGACAAGCACAAAAACATCATCGAAGCCGCAGCCATCGGCATCGGCCCCGCCCTGTACATCGTCTTGGCGGGTGACAGTCACAAAGAGCATGGCGACCAAGGCGACGCCGACGAAGCCGATGGGAGGGAGGACGAGGACAACACGCGTGGTCTGCTCGTGATCTGGCCCAATGCGACATACATCTGGGGTTCGAGCCGCACCAGCAGCTCCGTACATTTGGAGAAGCAATACCGGCAGATCTACCCCGACATTGAGCGCTTCCTGCCCCAGCCGCAGACGGAGCACTCACCCGAGTTCCCAAAGCTGCGATGCTCAGGTGAGGAAGTGAGCTTGTCCGCCACCATTGCGGCCACCATTGCCCTGCTGGTGAGCTGTCGACGGCCGTTCGAGATCGAGGACTCTGGGGCCTTGGATCCGCTGGATGCGGCCGCAGACTGGTCGCGCTACTTTCACCTCTGTGCGGCTCTCTTCGCCAATCCGGATGCGATGACGCCGTTCCTTGACATCAACACATATGAGGCGCCGAGTCCTTCAACCCGTCCCATCCCGACTGGTTCCGAGGCCGACCTGTCAGAATTCTATACCTCACGCTTGGACGTCTGGACGCTGCAACGCACATACCTGCGCACACGAGCTGCACTGGCGACCCGAATTCACGACTCTCTCAGCAGGATCGCGAAATCTGCGACCCGTCCCGAGGCACGCGAGACACCACACGAGATAATGAAGGTCGAAACTCGAATACAGCTCTCTCGTGAGCTGCTCCCAGAGTGCACGAGCAGCGAGCAGGAGCACCTACACCGAGCGATTGCGGAGATGGAACAGACTGCCGAGCGCCTCCGAAGTCAACATGCTACGTTGAATAAGAAGCATTTGTGCATATCACGCGTACGCACGGCTCTCGTCTACAGTCTCGCAACCACCAAGGCATCGTATGAGCGAGAGGCCACTCACCTGGACCGCACCATCTCGGCCGCTAAGCAAGACTGGCTCGTGGCCGCCCAGGCACGGGTCGTATCCGCTCAGAAATGTCTGCGCCTCGCCGAGGCGTACAACGCTCAGAGTATGCCGGAATGAGGCCTGCTCAGGAAGCAAGCTCATCAGCAACGCTTGCGAGAATGGGATGCTTGCATGCACGAGTATTGTAACGAGTAACGAAATACGATCAACAGCGACCGTCGGCTAATGGCTTGATGGGAACTACAAAGCAAGAGTGGTTTCGGGGCAGGGACCGGCCTGGTAATGATGGCAAAATGAGAACTGGCTCAATGATGATGGCAACCAATGATGTATAATAGATCTATAGTAGTGTATCAACTCAAGCTGTACTATATGGTTTACATGGCATCTTTCTTCCATGCACCCCCTCCTCCCCCGTCAAGTTTGCCGGAGAGTGTTACTACGGATCCAGTATGTCCCGAGGTATACATGCCTGGACTGGGCAGAAGTCCTTACCGAAAGGCTGTTTCGAAGAATTCCGGGAGTTGTCCATGTATGCTCTCTCACGTACAGAAATTGGGTCTGCAGGACTCTTTCGCATCCTTTGCGTATATGTATATGTATGTAAGCAAGCTGCGGCGGGACTTGTTACTGAGAGCCGCCGAAGGGTTCGAGCCCTGCCTGGTACAGCACATGTATGCATAATGCGAACTCGCTAAAAGTGCCGGTGACGATCAATGAATACTTAAAAGCTTTCGAGTAAGGCGAATACTTTTAGGGAGGAACGTTCGACTCGATTCTATGTATGGAGACATGACCGAAGAGGGTGAGGGTAAGGGTGAGCCTCAGGTAGTGTTCAAGATGTCATTGTGCAGACAGTCGTAGAAGAATGGTACGCGCTGCGGGCACAGAGACACCTCCGGGTATCGCTCTTTCGAATGGGTGATGTTCTCAGCCTATTGGTCTTTGAGCGTAATTTTCGTCTGAGCCAACACCCACGTGGTCGGTGATGTTGCCGCATTGTGGTGTTGTGTAGATGTGGCACGCCTCGGGCAGTGAAACGGGCCCAGCCGGGCGATGAGGAGGGGAGGTGCACGGGCCAATGTGCCCATGGGGCACATTGGCCCGTGCGCCAGGTGCTTCACACGCACCATACTTATCGTCATCCTCCCATCTAAGTTGAGCGTACATTCGGTCGTTAACGTCTTGGACGCTTCACTCTTGCTATGGCGATGGCGATATGGCATTTGCGATATGTGAGTGGAGGAGGAGGAGGTGCTGCAGGCTGGCTACAGATTGGTCACGGTCGTGGGGGTGACGATATACGTCCGGGACGGACGATGTGAGGACGGAGTGTCAAGGTAGCAGCAGTCTGCACGCGTTTTGCGACGACGTCGAATCACTCACTGTAGGCGGTCGCCATAGCAAGCATAAGTCTGTATGAAATGTCGCTTTGTTTTTGCCGGTCTGGCCATTGTCTGGTTCATCAGTTTCGTCGGGGTTGGTGGATAGAAGCTAAGGCGCAACTACACTTGCAGAAACAATTGCAGAACGTGCGAAAGATATGATCTTGTTTCAAGGCAGTCTTGATATCAATGGATTCATCATACCTGCGACCAATTGAAGAACGATGAATAAGTCTTGACAAGTTGTGTGGAGGGATTCCAGGCGCTGCCGTTTTGACACCCGAAAGAGGTGTCAAACCGGCAGGATTGGCAAGATCACTTTCAACCAAAGCGGTGGACCTGATCTTGTTTCAAAGCATTTTCGATGTCAATGGACTTCATCGCGCGTCTGATTAGCTTGAAAGAGTAGAAATGGGTTGAGTTGTCGCAGTACCGCCGTTTTGACACCCACGAAAGGTGTCAAAACGCCAGCTGAGGTAACGAGCAAGCAGCCCTGCCGAGATTTTCCCAGCTCACGCATGCGATCAGTTCATAAGCCAAGAATAGATTGTCAAGTCGTGTAAAGTGTTTCGAAGCACTGCCGTTGCTACTAGTTAGGCGTCAAAACGGCAGCCCGGGTGGGTGGTGTCAAAACGGCAGCCTTTGCAAGGTTACTTTCAACTAACGCGGTGACACATTAATGGATTCGAACACGCGAGCGATCATTTTGAGAACCAAGAACAAGTTGAGTCGTTGTGCCTGCCGCAAGTTGGCCTCCAGTTGTGTAAAGTGTTTCGAAACACTGCCGAACTGAGCGAGTGCCAAAACGGCAGGCTTAGCAGGATCAGCTCAACTAACGCGGTGACATGTCAACGGGCTTGATCACACGGGCAATCAGTTTGAGAACGATCAACCAATGAAGTTATTGTACTAGCCGCAAGTCAGCCACAAGTTGTGAAGTTGTGTGTAGTGTTTCAAAGCACTGCAGTTTGACACCCTCTGTTAGGTGTTAAACCGGCAGCCTTGGCAAGATCAAGTTCGACTGACGCAATGCCAAAATGGCAGCCTTGGCGTCAACAATCAGGCACCTCCGCACACCTCCGCACCTGTCGCATACAATCTGTCTGTGGTATCACAAGTTACCGTTGACCCTATCAGTATTGGCAACAGACTCATTGCCATCGAGGATTATACGTGACTATGAATGCGATCGAGCAACACGGATCGATCGGGTCCTGTCCGACCTGCGACACTCCGATATCCGGGACATGCATGTAATTGTGATGGACGAGGCGTCACCTGCGCCGCAACGAGCGAGAGCACAACAAAAACACGACCCTCCCACTGCAGCAGCAATGGGGCCAGCGGACAGAGACAATCATGCTGGACAGATCGGGGCTTTATCTGGCCAAGAGGCCGAAAAGCTGGGCGATGGAGTGGAAAGAGCTAGATGATGCCACATTCATCTTTGGTAACAATGCGAAGACCGACGAGGGCGAAAGGCGAAAGGCGAAAGATACCTTCAAGCACATGGCAAAGCTCGTCACGAGCGCCAACATTGTCCAGGTTCTGGCTGCATGTCCGCAAGGAAGCCATTGTACACAAGGCTGCGATGGCTTGGGCTCTACGTACACGAGAGAAAGGCGACAATGAATCCCTGCTGCACCTCCAACTCTCAAGATCTTCGGAAGCGCAGACGACACTGCAGGAGCAGAGAAGATGGTTCCATCCCGTGACAGACCTTGGCCAGGTCGAGCGAACAGCTTGACGCCAAGATGCAAGTGCATGTGTCCCATCGACGAAAGGTGCTGCAGAGGCCACGATGTGACAGAGTACACCGCAGACTCCGAGGACACTACCAAAGATAGTCGCCATCCCGATGGGGCTGTGTTTCGCTTTCCACGTAAGAACGCGTCACTGAATGGGGTCAGTCTGGTAAGCTACATCGCTTGATAGACACCGGTCGAAGTACAACGCTCAGTCTTTTCGGGCGTCCTTAAAGGTTCAGTTACTCCTTCTGCTTGTCCTACGTTTCGCTGGTCTCGTCGGCACGTCCCGCTCGCTGGACTGGCTGGTTTGGCCATTGAGCCGCACGGGCCCATGTGACGTGACGTTCACTCACTCGCTGAGCCAACAGAGAGCTGTTTTACATGACGTTCGAGCAGATCCATTCAGCAAACACTGCCAAAGCCGCTTCTTACGAGGCTCTAAAAGAGCAGACAGCTTACCATTAAGGTGTCCAGGCTTCGGGAAAGCCAAGCCCGAAGAATTGACGACTGACAGCTGCTGCAACAGGGCAAGATGCTCAAATGCAACTCCGCTGAATTCGAGGACCTCAGCAGGCACTTTCTGCTTGCCAGTCAGCAGAAGCAGGCTCCTGGTTATGGAGCCTCTTTGTACAACGAATGAAAGCGTAACAAGATGTCACTGCGAAAGCTTACTAAGCGATACCTCGAATGGATACGTGGCACTGCCTCACCAACGACCAACGGACGATCAGTACTCGCGACCTTCGTAGGCGAGCCTTCTGCTGAAGCAAGCAGATCCCAAGCAGCAGCAGGGTGTGATCACGAGAACAGACATACAAGCAACAACACGCGTGGCCGCAGCTGCAGTGACAAGAACGGCGGCAGCAGCAACGGATGGAGGGACAACACGCCCAACAACAGCATGAGCCCTGGCCTCGATCGATAGATGGCGAATTGCTCCAACAGCGATGAACATCGCAGAGATGAGGACCGACTTGACCTGAACGTAGAAGATCGAGCCACGGCCATCGATCAACGCGAGACGGTACAGCAGGACACGACACCTCTCGTCTTGTGTCAAAGCTGTCGACGAATGGATCCTAACCACTGGAATCTCGTACTCGGCGAGAGTGTCTTCACTACAGCACGTCTAAGCCGCCACCAGTCAACATCCACAGCTAATATGGCCTCCTCTCCCGCAGCCCTGCATACATCGAGCACCCACTTCTAGCTGTTGCGACAGAAGATGTGCTTCTTACCACACGCAACTTCGACTGGATCGTTGAGTTGTTTAGTGACAGATGCTGTAGTCTGGGTCTAATAGCGGTGTTGTCGGAAAGACGAGCAGCGTGGGAAAGTCTATTGGTGATGGCATTCTGCTTGGCTCAATGCATCCGTTGCTGGACATTGGATACTGTACTCAACCGCAACACTTTTCTTTCCGCGAGGTACAGCCCGCTTTCAGATCCAATATGCGGACGACCATGGATTCATTTTTATGGCAGCAGATTCACTCGCCGGTAGACTTGCGAAGCCGCCGAACTCATCGACAGACATCCCATGGCCCACCTCTTTCCCAAGGACAACTCATGTTGAGCCGCAGGGCGATGTCGTCAGTTCTCTTTACACAATGTAGGAAGATGCAGCTACTGGACAGAACCCAAGAAGGCGAATGAGCTTGGAGACTTCGTTAGCTGCGAGGACTTCGATGATTAAGGACTTCTTAGTGCGCTCGTCTTCGTCGGTGTCTTCAAATCCAGAGGTGAGTTGGGTTGGCTTGACCTGCGACAAGGAACTGGGGGAGAACACGCCTCGGCAGACACGAAGATGACTTAAGCCGAGGGTGAGGCCAGTGCGCTCATTTGCCCTTCAGCGAGCAAGACTGGAGAGCAGAGCAACATCGATGGATCCTGGAAAGGGCAGGGCAGGGCCAAGCAGTAAGAGCAAGGATAGGAACGCTGCCTCAGGAACAAATGCTGCAGAACGCCGCGCCGCTGCTCCATCAAGGACCTGGCGACATGCTGCGTCATGGAACCGGCAGAATGCTGCAGACCGCTGCGGCCCTGGTGGCGCTTGGATGCAATGCCGGATTCCCAGCCGCACTCCACGTCTGCCGTAGGATCTTCCCGGTCCTTGCGATCCTCTCCACTTCCAAACGGACGGCACCCATGTACGACGATGACGACGACTACGACGACGACGATGATGATCTGGCATCAAATTGAAGGAGAGCTCAACCATGGCGCCAGAGTACTGCGTATGGACTGGAGATTTCGTTCGGACTCCAGTGCGTGCAATACATAGGCACGGAAGCAGGTCTGGCTTGGATCTGAAGGTGAGCGTGATGAGACTGCGCTTGTCCAGCATGTTATTCGCGAGATACCTACTCGACATTATCACATCCTGGACATGCTTTGCGCGAAGCACTTCAACAGCCGAAGAGTCGTGAGCACATCTTGGAGTACCTGATCTTCGATGCGAAGTAATTCTCTCTGCTTCCAGCCGGCAGGAAAGGAGAGGGTTATGCTTTCCGGAATTCTCCATAAGCCAATCTCTCAAACGACTCCGAGGCCTACCTTTTGACTTCAGGAAGGGTGCCAGGATATATCCCCATCGTTCCTCCAGCAATATGGGAGGGAGCGTCAGACCCGTCCCACGGGCTTGAGATCTTGTTGAACGACATACCTACTTGGTACTACCTGTTCACGGTGCATTCTCGCAACTGTCGCAGGCAGTGGGCAATCTGTTTGCCGCAGCAGCTGCAGCAGCAACCCTAGGGCTATCGAGTCAGGCCGACCATTCTCTCAAGATCCTACTACAACGACTGTGTTGACAGGTTGGAGACCTAGATGCAGAGATTAGCCAAAGCCTAGATGGCTCGAGTCTGATGCTTTCTCCTACACCAGATCCTGAACTGTGGGCTGATCTTGAGAGACAAGGCATTATCTACGAAGCCAACACATTGCAGCCGCTCTTCTATGATGTCTTCCTCTCCGATCCGCACACAGGCACCTATCTGTGCATCGAGCATAAAGGTGCGCCTATCTCGCTGTATACTGACAAGGCTTCGCCTTTTGCTGCTGGCCGCCAGTGGCACTTCTGAATCCTGCGAGCTACATCAAAGGTCCTCGTGGCCTCGCGGCACGGAGTGAAAGCAGGATGTAGGCGGCTCCGAGCGACTGGGTTCCAGGTCCGAGTTGGACGATGAGGATGGCCTATAGAGCATGCTGCAGTTTATCTCGAAGCACGCGGAAGACGCATTGAATGGGACAGATGCAGCAGCAACTTCTTTCCCACCAGAAGGCTACGATCTCGCCCCTGATGGCGAGTCAGCTCCGGACCGCGGCGTGCAAGCGTCCTGTCCGGGGCAGAGCAAGACGAACTACGGCAAAGGCAACACGTGCTTTCCATGATGGCGGGCTCACGGGCTTGACACTTCCACTGAATCAATGGTTTTGTAAAAGACGTCTAGCTGTGCTGGTGGTGGACTATAGTTATGCCATGAGCTACAAAGTGGTATTGGATGTTTCGTGGCTGGATGAGTATCTCGCCACATTCCACCGGGCCGAGATGCCGTTCCATCTGTTCGACAGCAGGATGCATAGAACAAAGTGCTTTATGCTGAAGTCGATCACTAGGAGTGTTGCACGGCTTGGGTGACAGACACCTTTTGCTACACATGCGTAAAGTGTACTTGTTTAGGCCCTTTCGCAATACATGCCCGTGTCTTGCTACACCGAAGCATGACCAAGACTACAGAAGGCGCATAGCCTGTTATTATCCTCCTTCCGTGTGGCTTCACGAAGATGTACTCCGTCGAAGGCACCTCCTCACCTTAGCACTTTATGTACGACGAACGCCCAACATTGGCTTCGCGAGCTGGTAAAGTCAAGGATCGGGCAAGACGGGTTTAGCGCAATGAGGAGATTCAGAAGCATCGCGCTATTCCTGGAGTCGAGTAGTAGATGAATACCACGGAGATGAAGAAATCCTGCCAGGGCAGCGCCTTCATAATCGAGGAGAATGTGAATACCGTTCGCCATATCTTCGACATTGAGGGTGGCGAGTTCTACGCCAATATGGCCAAAGTCATGCGAGCCGCAGGTATGACCAGTCTGGATAGCCCACAAACTTCGCAGCTCGGAGCAGCATGTAACGGACGAGAGTACCACACCCGTGTGGACGCCATCCTGCGAGCGATGTGGTATTTCGGATGTAAGTGGCTGACCAGTCTTGGTGTGGCATGTTGGAGGTATATATTGCCCTCTAACTTAGCTTAGGGCGGCGTCGCCTTTTGCAACATGGCAGGGAGAAGCCAACTACCAGCATAGTGTCAAGGAAGCCAGGGATCCCAAAGAACGTAAGTGCCAAAGCCAAGCTGGCAGTCATGGAGCACATGCAGAAGACGAAGATGGCGCCTAAAAGGAGATTGAGATTGAGTTCACCCACAGCCCTCGTTGCCAAGATGGTGTCACTGCCTGTTTCTTCTCAACATCTCTTCCAACGTTACGTGTTGGGACATCGCGCTGTTGATCGTCTGCTGCTGCTCACGCTAAGACCCAACGAAATACCTAACAGGTTTTCATGGATCCTGGCCACACTCTGACCCAGCATAGCAAGAACAGCTGCGTTGCAAAGTCGTTCTCGCAGAGCGGTAATGGCTGGGATGGCATGTCCTACCGCATGTGCTTCTTCCGGTCGGAGATTTGCACAGCTGTTACGGATTTGATGAAGAATTAGCGTGACATATCGTGTTGGTGATTGTAATGTAATGATCTACCCATGTCATGACATGCTGGTCGTTTAACGCTACTTAGCTCACGACGTCGGTACCTGCTGGAGCAAGGTTGTTAATGTCTCCTACCAGCCGATTGATGGGGCCGTAGTCACTTCGAGGTGGCTCATCGCAATGTCGTTCGCTCGAACAGTTAGGAATACCCTAACCACCATCAAAGCCTCGTGCGACTCCCACTCCGAGACATTGAACAATGCACGCGACTCGCACTACTGCGAAGTGATCGATGAGAGACATACACGCATGACACAAAGACCCCAGACATAGGATCGTTATCTACGACGACAATGCATGGCCCATTTCACTTGCTTCGATCCAACTATCCACCATTCTCAACCATTACCACTCCGCTCCATCTTCAGTCTCGTTCACAGCTCCAGGGACATTGGGTGATGAGTCCGATAACACAAGAGTGGCGAAGCCCAAGCAGGTACCATCAGCACGCTCCAATAGAGAAGATGGGCGCTAGATACTCTTTACCGGAGTGCGTGGAAGGTGCACTGGCTCGATCGGTCTTCAAATATCTACACAAATTGCCTCCCTCTACTTCCCACTTCCCGTTCCGTATTACGCATTGTGCATCGCTTCGTCTTCGAATCTCCTCCACTACCATCCGGGACGATCTTTTATGGTTTGTGTAGGATGTAGGAGCCCTAGTAACACGTCAAATGTGTTAAGAATATGCACGAGTGCTCGTCAGCAGCAAGGCAGCTGAGATATGTGCTTAGAATGTCTTGGCCCTCATTTGGCTGCATGTCTGACTGGTCTTGAAATCGTGTCTCTTTGTTCGAGCTGTCCTTAGATTGTAATGGCGGAAATGGTGATGAAGAGACGTGCCGAGTTGACACGATGAAGCCACTAACGGAGAGATGTGCCTGCTGCCGATCCGTATGAGCTTCTAGAATGGAAGATGGTTCTGCGAGTCCCTAGGCTTTCGCCCGAAGACTGCAGCAAGATTGGACTTGAGTGGCATAGAAGGCGTCGCCTATAACTGCTATGTTATTGATAAGGGTTCCGTGAGACGTGTCCTTAATCAGAATCTCCCACCCGGGAATGTATTGATTGCCGCCAAGGTCGATAGAATGCGGCGGCATATTTGTTATGAAACTACTTGGCAGATAGCGAGCCCGTTAAGGCTCTAAGAGATAGAGCTGCAGGAGCTGCTTTCTCCACTACAACTCCGCGTGCAGCATATTGGGATGATCGGGTCTGCAATTACCAGCATCACTGTTTGCATGTTGTACAGGTCCTTCCTACCCTAGGGCCTTAGCTATTCTGCCCTCTAATATCCTATCCTAAGAAGCGGACTTCTTCCATGTGTCCCTTGTCGGTAGAGAAAGCCGCGCCGATGTGCCGCTGTAATCTGGTTAAGAGCCAACGTATTGCAAACCTTCATTTAACAGTTATGAGCCCGAATTGGCGCTACTAGCTCAAAACATCCTAGCACCGAAGCTTCGAGCATAGCCGAGGGCTTTCCCCGGATTCGAAAAGCCCATCCTACCCGATACGGCTTAGCAAGAAACCTTTCCCCGGATCTTCGAAACCCTATCCAACGTCACCTCCCGAATCGGCTATGGGTTTGGCTTGTAATAGCCGAGCCCGGTACGTTAGAACAGCGAATACTATGGGTATCTCGCTATCTAGGACGGCGATATACTCGCTGTAGGGTATTTCGACTCCGGGGACTCCGAATCTGCAATCGGATTTACGATACGGCTGCCGGTAACCGAGAAAATGACCGGCGAAACATAGGAGGCCGCCCTAAACTAAGTTAGAGTAGCAATATACACCTCCAACACTCCCCCTATTCTTTAGCTCGTATAAGCAAAGAAGTCACACAACGGAGAGTAGTGATTCGATATCGAAAAGTTTGTTTTGTCTTAATAGTGGGTCAAACGCCTAATCCTCGGACCTATCTTGTAGACTAGGTTATCGGCTAGGGCACTCCCTACCGCAAAATGCCACTTAGCTAACGAAGCGCTAAATCCGGGCTTATAACTATTACAAAAGGCGACGCCGCCCTACGCTAAGTTAGAGTAGTAATATATACCTCTAACATAACGCCGTAACTTAATTGTAAGGGACATTGTACCTAAGGTAGTTAGATTCTAGTATTGTACTCGTTATATAAGTTAATACTTAATATCCTCCCTCTAGAAGTGACGCTCGGTAGGCTAGATCGCGCGAAGTGTTTAGATTTAAAGAGGTGTAGCCTTGCTTTTCCTCTTCGATAGCTTGCTCTCGATTCGTGGCATTATGCGGTGCATACCGCCGAAAGGTAGCAGTGCTACCTTGAAGTTGTCGCACCGACCGACGTGCAATAAAAGATGTGACGACAAGATATGCGATTGTCCGGCGGGCGTCTGCATAAGACAGCAAACCTCTAAGAACGCCTTAAGATTTTGCTTTCTAGGGTCCTCGAACACGGTCCTCTGTCTCTCACCGAGACACGTTAGTAGAAGAGTCATGTCGCCGGCGGCGATCCTCCAAATACTGCAAAATTTCGCAGCCCAAACTTATCCCGAGATCGACTGACAAACACTTTATGAAGATGTTTGGGCGGCTATGATTGACGATAACGACCCCATGCTAAATTCCTACGCCCAAGCCTTCGTGAAGATCCTGTGCGCGGACATGAAATTGTTCACCAAGGCCAGAATGGTCTTACCCGAGCTCAGGGAAGATCTCACTGGCAGGATGCTTCAGAATTGATACCCTCAGCGAGTTCTGAAAGGGACGAAACCTCTCAAGTCGGAGGTCGATGGGGCGTTGAGCGCCAGGCCAGTTGCTGCTTCTTGCAAGAACCATGGACGAAGCTGACTTGATTAATGCTACAGGCAAACAATGCTGCAGGCAAGAAAATCTCGATCGTTCGATGTAGCCAGGCCAGAAGCGGGTGTTCGTCGGCGCAGAACTACACCGTGTGCGAGTGCTGCTCCACCTTAGCAGTTCTTTTGGCGACGTCGATACGCAGGCGGAAATCAAAATGTGGCTCGAGAATGTGCCAGTGGCAAAAAGAGCAGATGCATAGGCCGCGGAAGATGCACGCCTCTCGAGTGGCTATACAACTGGTAGTGCTGTAAAGCCAGGGGCAAAAGAGTTCGATAGTAGCGAGTCTCTAGGGCTTGCACGTTGTGAGAGACACCCTAACACTGATGTCTCAGGTCCGAGGGTCCATACTCATCACTTTCCCGGGTGAGGATGGATGTGAGAAGAGAGAAGGAGGCCGAGGCCGAGGGAGACGACCTGGACGCGAGAAGAGAAATAGAGGATAAGTCAGAGGATAAGAGAAGGGAACCAGATTCTGGGGTGAGAGATACCCGTAGGTTAGAAAGTGTTCCAGGGTCGGTTCGCCTACAGAGACGCGGAGCGAGGTTGATAGGAAGTAAGCAGTATTCGGTAATCGGACACGAAGGTGAGACTGCTCGTCTTGTAGTCTCTGTTTGTGAAATCTCGGCCAACGACAAGATGTATAATACAACAGGCAAGACATGTTCGCTGTCGGTGTTGATGCAACGCAAAGCAAAGTAAGCTCATCGGCGAAGCTCGCCGCAAGTCTCGGCGCGAGATGGTAGAACATCAGACGAAGGCGTTCGACCACGCAAGCTCCAGCCGGAAGCCACAAGGCGCTATCATAGGTGACGAGGATGGAGACAACGGGAAACATTTTGTCGTTGTTGTTGATGGTTATGACGTATGCAGCATGTCAGCCCAACCCAGTAGCTTGATATGCCTTCATCCTTTAGCGTTCGTAGATACTACCTCAATACGTCAGTCATGCTTCGTGTGTTCGTCCAAAAATGTAAGAAAGGACACACCTAAGAGACTCGGGACGACTTGGAGCGTACAAGGTCGACGGTACCTGATGCTGCTGCCGCCGCCTGTGGGTAACGTCAGCTCGAGCATCCAGCTCGCTCTTGACATAGGGTGTTGACGAGCTGGCAGTCCTGACATTTGAAGCCGTCAGAGTCAAAGCTGCTACTAGAGAATGTTAGGCCGACAAGATCCAGCCGGGAAGTGCTACCTATGCCCGCCGACTCACCAACAAGGAGTGCAGGAACGACAGCAACGAAGGCAGCACACAGTCTTTGCAAAGTCACGCCAGTGCTCCGCCTTAGGGCAGATGAACTCAATACCTCTGTCGTCAAGGCTGACGCGGCACAACTAAAGCTAATATCCTGATAAACATCCCTTGGCTAGATACATTTCCATTGTCTTGGGACAAACCTGTGCCATCCGCTTAGGGTCAAGCAGCCGTGACTGGTGCGCCAGATATCGCAACGTAGGCTATCGTTTGTGTCTGTCTTACACGACTTGCGCGAGCGAATAGCTCTCTCCCGGGACGAAGCTCAATAACGAATTCTACAAAGCTAATGCGAACGGCAGAAATCACGAATCTGGTGCAAGACATGGAGGTCCAAACAAACCGGCTTTAAAAGGCATCAAGTTTCTGCACGACGCACGACGGGAGCCACACGGTCCAAGTCGACATAACCCCAACGGCATCAGACTCTTAGCATAAGGGAAGAATAAGCCTAGTCCGCCGCGCCAGTGCAGGAAATTGGGCATGGACTAATGCTTCATTGCTACGCCAAGTTCGACGTTCTGCGGAGCTTGTGAGCCCTCTCTTCACCGCTTCTCGGCATGGCCTGCGACTGATAGCTAGGCAATGGAGAACATAGAACAGGGTAAGCTATATCCCGGAAACACGCCAAGGATCTCATCGAATGCAGTAAGGGCCTGCTAAAAGCGATTTGCTAGGAAATTGCTTCACTACTGCAGCCTTGATATATCGTTGCCAACCTCGACGCTAGGATGCATTACTTCGATTTCAACACGTCATAGCATCTACAAACATCTCTCGACGAGAACGATTCAGCGCCTAAGCTCAGGCTCATCAATTAGCTTGAATACCCATACGGTCGAAAGCGAGGGAACCTGAAGGGAAGACAAGCAGTAGAAACTTGATCATTCGCTGGAACTCATTAGGTTCGTCAAAAGCTCGACTATGCGGAGCCATATTAAGACTCTATGAGGTTTCTTGTCACCAACGCATCTGCATCCTGCCTAGCTAATAATGATCGTTGGACAACTTGACAAGGCCGCCCGCCATCTAACAACGTCTCCGCAATAGTAGTAAGATGTAGGAAACGAGGGCGATTGCGATGACGAGCCACCATCAGCCATTGAGTCCTCGAAGGTCATGCAGACCTTGGCTACATGCGATGCTCCTCATCAGCGGAACCCAAGTACACGAGCGGTTGGTGTCACTTTACCGATCACAAACGCCGAGACTGCTGGCCTAGATACACCTGGTACGGCTCGCGCGGTCTTCGTTCGCTATCAACAAGTGAATGAAAGTGTCTATATATACATCCTTGCCAAGATGCACACGTGGCTGCTCCTCGCAAGCATATGGCCAGTCGAATGTAAGTGAAGGCTAAGAGCGCACTAGCAAAATCTAATGTAAGTTAGTATAAGCAGAATCGCAGCTACTACATTCCGTAGTCTATGATTTATCTGCTGCCTAACAGTTAACCAGTTTATAAGTCCTTAGACGTAAAGACAGCGCCTGCTGTGGAGCCTTTTGTGGCGCGATGGCGACGAACACCGGTAGTCGAACTTGGTAGGGCATGTTGGTCACCTTAGCGCTACCGCTTAAGCTCTATAGTCTGTTGGTTTAACGAGCCCCCGTTAGACGATCAATTTCGCATCGCTACATTAGGTCTGGGATGGGAAGACGATTCGACAATAACCAATCGATTTGATTCCCTAATGGGAAGCGAAGCTCGCTAAGTTTAGCAGTTTCGAGGCACACGCCTTCGGATCTGTAAACATGAAGCACAATGTAAGAGAGATCTACCGATGTAGTATTCCTAGAGTACCGCGATGTATTCGGACAATCTGCAATTTCTCGCATCTTAGTATCGCTAGCATCGACCAGCTTCTTGCCCATTCTAACGAGCTTGTGGTTGAGAACTTGGCCTATACCTGTCTTGACAGATTGGCTTTACTGCCACAAGACCTCTTCTGTATGCTTGCTATTCAGAGCGCACGCGGCTGAAGACTGTATCCGACCTTGTTGAATCGCCCACGGTATGGTTCCTGATGTGGACAGACGAGCAGGGACCTTAAGCAGTGCACGTTCGAAGTGAGCGTATACAGCTTCCACTCCGGATCCACGCTTTCAGCTATGATGAGCTGCTAAGAACACTTGATGTGTGTCTTTATTGTGTTGTTCTATGAAGGGAGAAGGAACAAAGTCCGCTATATGACCAGCTTGCGCACGGGCACGTATCCATAATTTTAACTCTCTTCGTTGTTGAGGCTCGGCTGACCTTGTTCGCTTGAAGTTTCTAGCCTTCGGAAGGGCGCCTGGGCCAAGCTTAACACCATCGAGATACACGGAAACAATGCCTTGCTGTCTCATTCGATTTATCCTCGTATGCCGCGCACCGTCTCTTCACGATGCACGGTTGCGAGCGCGGAGAATCCGATCGTCCATGCCGCGAGACTCCGTGCTGCTCGACGATGAGTCTGGTGAATCAAGTTGCCATAGGCATTATAGGATCTACCACCACTAAGTTCATGCCGGTTACACCCACGCGCAGCGAAAGCATCTCCCCAGTGCCCATACCAAGGTCGTAACAATATAGGCAACGTGAGTATTTTTGTCCTTGGATGCATGCGATCTATCGCTGACGATTCTAGCATCGACGACACGGAGGTGACACGAGACAGCCCGCCACAACAGCTTGTCCCTCCCAGTATACTTGTAACTGTGCCTGTGACATTTCTGTCAGTCGGTGTGTGTGGACACATGGCGGTCAAGATTGGGGATATCTTTAGGGAAAGCAAAGAGGGAAGGACGTAGGTGGATGTGCACTGTGGTGTATTATTGCAATACACGGATTTGGCCCTCCGTGGATTTGGCCCTCCATGGATTTGGTCCTACACGGGTTTGTCCCTTATCTTACTGGGCGACTCACGCTTTACGCACCACTGCATCGGTGTACGGCTTAGAATGATGGGTCAATTACGCCCAGGAGACTTGAGACTAGTCGTGAATCGCGTGAGGTCCTATTACACCTCGTCGCACGACGCGGGTTTAGCCTCCGCAGATTTCCCCTCTGCGGTTTCGTCCCTCCTCGGTTTCGTCCCTCCTCGGTCTCGTCCCTCCTTAGTCTTTCCCTCCGCGACTTTGCCCTCCTCAGCTTGGTTCGCACCTCGACGCACAAATCATGCTTCACGACAAGGATCCAACTTCAATGGGATGTTCAGTGCCATAACTGGTTCGGTCAAAACAAAAGTCGGCCGACCGCAGTGCCTGATGCCAAGATGCAGTGATCAGGCCAGCGCATACACAATCTGCCAGCCTTCTTGAGGCGGGCAACGCCATATCATCTTCAACGGGTCTGCATCATATTGGTATCATGTACTCATCCGTTATGTCGGGCTATCACCGCACTGACGACTCCTCTGCTCGCCATATGCGGGTCTTGGGAACATTGCTGCTGGTGGGGAATGTTGATCAAAGACGACTGTCATGCTGGATCGAGCTGCATCAACCATTAGGCGGCTCATCAGCAGAGCGCTTAGCAGGACTTCTAGAGCAAAGCAGCTTCTTTCATACACTTCTGCGTTGATAATGCGTCTCGCTTAACTGTTACAAGGGAACACAGCGATAGTATCCTCTTGAAATGGATAGGGAGTGTGCGAATGAGACGGCAATCGCCGCCGCAATCGATTACCGAGTGAATCGTCGATCCTGTATTCTCCCACCTACACTCCACGCACATCTTACATTCTTTGCGGTACACGCAGGCTTCAAATTCTGCTATGCCTCGCTATGACCGTCCGTCCTACACAGGGACAAAGACAAGGTTGCGCGCTACTGTGAACGCCTAGCTGTCTTAGCCGGGAAGGAGAATGAGTACTACGACATAAGCGGCAGAGTTCTCAGGATCTCAGATCCTTACAGCGAGGAGGTTCGCTATGAAAGAGGGAGTGACTGAGCAGTACCTTGGGTGCTTTAGGAATGCATGCGAAGGGATAGAGTGTAGAGGCAATTGGATCGAATCGCGAAACCCGAATCAAGGAAGGGCATATCGACGCTTGTGATTCGTGCCTCAAACAATGTGGCGATTATATTCTAGGGTCGTAAGCAGCAGCTATCGAGAATGGGGTGCCTCGCCCCATCATCGATAGTTTGCTCCATGCCTACAGGGTGTACGAGTTCACGAAGACGAAGCAGCGCAGCACAATGCCCTCAGCGGCATCAGTTACATACTTTCGTAAGCTGAGGTCTCGATATATTCGTGGAAAAGGTTAAGACAAGCGGTCATGAGAGCTCCTCGTCTCCCAAGTCGACAGAGCTCGACCCGGCTCTTCGCTTCAACGAGCATCATGGTCTCCTAGACTTCGCAGTCGACACCGTCATGCAGCCGAATCGAGCGAGCGGACATACCTGGCAAAACCTTCCGGCACAGACACGACGATGGCCAAGGCCCAATTAGGCCTTTCTTTGGATGTACCTAAGGAGCAGCTAAGTGAACATAAACGACAGATGTCACTAGCTCCCGCGAATCGCTCGGCCGATCACAACGAGAAGAATAACCCGGAGGGTGTTGCACCCCTCGAGAAGCTGTAGTTGTCCGCCGCAGCATCCATGCAGCCTAACATGGCAGACAGTTTACCACTTTTACGACAAATTGGTAGGACATATGTGTATACCGTACCTGGTGACGAAGCTCGTAATGGAATAGAAGATCCTGAACAAGAGGTCGGCGGCGAGGTCAAGCAGCCAGGAAAGAATGCGCAGCTCTCCGGTAGATTCTCGGCAGATTCAGGAGTCATAAGCGATGCTATAGTAAGTGAATGCGAGCAAGAGTCGCTAGTAGTCGTCTCATCTATGGCGCAACCTGCCCATATTCTGCTGTCACTCCGGCCCACATCGGCATGTCGACGGGCCCTGTAGACTTTTTTTGCGTTAAACTGGCGGGGGTGGATAGGGAACACATGAGCCGCACTGGTGTAACTTACACTTGTACAACCAAACAGCTTCTCGATACCTCAAAAAGGGATTTGAAGCGGGTAGGTCCGTGCCCGTGCACATGCGAGTATATAGGCCGAGCTCTCTCTCTCTCTCTTTCATAGACACAACAATCAAGAGACATACATGCACCACACATAAAGTAAGGGTCCTAACACCCACTTCCACGCCTATACGCTCTTATCGAGGAGCACGTCGTCCACTAAATCTCCATCGCCGACTGGTTAACAAACACCCGAGACGAGTATCACTAATCATACCGATACTCAACAGGCGATACGCACGGATTATTTAGCGTCTACTCCCCGCCTTATTAAGCGAAAAGAATGTCTTTGGATCGAAGCATGCAACAGACGGCGTCTCTCGGCCAGGTTCCGGGCGTCGTGGAAACGTCGCGCACAAACGAGTGGCTCATGATCAAGGCTACTTGTATTGCGGAAGAGCGCGCTGTAAGTGCTCACTCCCATTATTACTTCGGATCACTACTACCCCACAGCAGGATTCTGTTCACGGGATGAATCACGACTATCTTTTCCCATTTAGGCCTATTAAAGTACGCAGCAAGAACGATATGGATCTAGCCCCTAGCTAAACCAACGCTTTGACGACACAGATCTGCCTGTACCGCCAAGTGATATCTCAGACGATAAGTATTACCGACCTGCTGGATACAGCGAACCTGACGAAGAATTTGAGGAGGTGTCTGGATGGGATAGAGACGACAGACCTTCGTACGAATTCAACAACTCTAACCATGAGAAACCGGGTCGCCAGTACGAGAAGCCTCGACATCGGCACCGCTCTGCTAAAAAGTGTCACGGTCTCTCCTCAGGTGATACAGAGTGTAGGTGCTGAGAAGCCTTCTGGCCCAAGAGAGACTGGAAGTGAATGTTCAAGTTTGCATGTGATTGCAAAGAATCACATGCCCGACAAGATTCACTGCGGGACCCAGCCCCAGCATACGATATCTCGAGTACCTGTTGAGGGATTCACTTCGGGTCTTCACTACATCACCGCCCGCGACTTAGAGAAGACCCGCGAGTACCCGAGGGGTGAATGGAAGCACGTGGAAGGTGCGAGATGTGGGGTGGCTAAGAATAAGGTTTGTGACTCACCCCAGGGCCCGGCTATTTGCGGTGATGCAGGGACGCGCACGCGCAACGCGGGGGTTTAAATAGTCGGCCTTCCCCCAGGCCTCTCTTCTCCTCTTCGTCTTTCGTTCTGTGTAGCTACTAGACCATACCTTTTGCACTTGCACTTCGCATTTGCATTTCAGTTTTCACTCTCAGTTCCAAGCCAGGCTTTCGCCCTGACAAAAAGGAACAGAGCAAGCACCAGAGCCTGAAGGTTGGCACAGTGCTCCGTAGAAGCCGTGGACGTAAGCAGAAGATGATGCTCTCATCTAGGGCCTCGGCCTCGTTGGCCCCGGTGACAGTCGCTTGCCGTTGGACCAGGACTGTGTGTGAGCCCCTTCTTAGATCCTGCTTCGGCTGTCATGCTGAGGATGGTGATCTGAAGGGACCAGTTCAGGAAACCGGGCGCAGTTGCACCAGCACCATCGCGAACAGCAATTGCTCGCGCATGAACAAGAACAACATTACCAGCAACAGTATCAGCAGGTCCAACAGCAATACTTCACATGTAACATCCCGCTGTGAGGGGTCTGGCAGTGTGGTCGAATCGCTTGTGGCAGTGCTGGCCTCACGGAACTTCCTAGCAGCAGCCATAACAAGAACGTCAGTATCACCACCTCTCACCTCGACCTCGAGGACCTCCGCCCCGCGAGATCTACGCAGCAGGCTTTTCCTCACCGCCAACTGCCAACCGCCAACCGCAATCAAACCGCAGTTATGACAAACAGCAAAACATTGCATGCACACCCTCACACCCTACTGGATTTGACGAAGCAGTATGACTCGCGCGACTAAGCCAAGCATCTACAACTTATTGGACGCCACTTGAAGCGGTTCAATGAAGAGGTGAAGGGGCTTCCTAAGAGGCTTCCGGAGTGAAAGTCGAGCTTTCTCAAGACTCTTGACCATGTGTATGTAGCGTAGAATATATCAAGGCAGAGGAAAGTTAGAACACCGAACATGCGAAGGTACAAAAGTGTGTCAGAATGCTACTAAGCTGAAGCGCTCGCTGCGAACAGTCCGGACGTACGCAATGTGGCAACGAGGGCTTAATGAAATGAGGTAGATATAGCATAATTACACGTGTATACCAAAGTTGCTAAAGTCGCTCTACCTGTCGTTAGCGTTGTTGAACGTCCACATTCACGTTTCAATTGTGAGGATAGCCAAGCCCATAGCATCTATGAAAGTAATGGCGCGTGCATGCAGCAAGCTGCGAAGTCACCGTACCCAGCGACTTGTAATACATTGGCCGTCTTCCAGAGGATTAGATGTGTACGGAATCTTCTTCGAAAGCCGTCGCTGTCTTCGCTTATGGATGGCTACAACCTAGGGCCCGCCGCTGTACCTCGACAACTATAGTAAAGTAATGCTGCACTAAAGCGAGCAATCTATATCGTCGTTCTCGTGTATGCCAGCCTTTGTGTTACACAATAAGCATTAGCAAAGAGATAGTTGCTATGTATGACAGCCGCTGTCGCGCCTCGCTGGGCAGGGTCCAGACGCCCCTACCTAAAATGTGAAGGCCTCCAATGCCCTTCGATCGTGACTGAGGCATCGCCCAAGAGCATTGCGAGCACGGCACTCACCTAGGAATCAATCCAGCCCTTCGTGCTGTAGACACCGCCTTCGGTAGCAGCGTATCAGTAGAGGAGCCGCTGCCGGACTGAGAGTCTAGGCTTAGTCCTGTCACTGTGATAGACTAGCTGGTCGCTGGTATTATTCTCCTCGGCAGCGTTGTTGTTACAGGGACACTGCTGTGGCTATGTCTCCTCTTTAAGGATGCGCCTAGCTCTTACGATTGACCGGTGAATGCACCAGCATCGATCTGAGCAACAGCCGAAGAGCCGTTGAATGCGCCATCGTCGGTGCGAGCGACTTCGCCATCATGTACCCGGTCGCTGCCTGTGCCGGGCTTTCACTGAGGAAATCTCGTAGGTTTTGAGATGATGGCACCAATTCAACATAGTTCCACTAGTCCCAGCCCGTTACGATTCCTCGCCTTGAGCTATCTTGCTACAGTGATGATTTCGCCGGATGTGCTATTGCCGTCGAACCTCTCCACCCGGCCATTATGTATATTGAAGCGCAGTGGCGGGCAGTAATGGTCCGATCTGGTAGTGCATGATGTCTCTCACTTACTGATGGATCCTGCTTGTCACGGAAAGCGTTCGTGTGGCTTGCTAAGGTAGTAGGATACAGCAGCACATAGCTTAGTGTTGGGGGATGCGCTATACATGACACAACACACAAGACTGGTGATGACGATGTCATGTCGCGACGCATGCCGTCTTGCACAGCGTGATGCACATGGAGCGACGATACAGAGGACTCTGATCGATATGTGACACCCTGTCCGGAGAAATGCGGCTAGCAGGTGACGCGTGGAAAGGAATATTGAGCACCCTGGCCTGCGAGGACGAGATAGGAGTAATAGGTTTGAATCAGTTAACTAGGCGCGGCTTCAGAAGGTCCTTCATTCAATACTTAGTCTTGAGCATCAATACCGATAGGTTCTCGCGCAGTCCGTATGTATAATGTACACTATCTAAGCTTCCTCTCTCCTCGCTTTAGTTGTCTCTCCTGTCATTAACGAAAGTTTTGCCAAGGCAGTATACGATTCAGCATTCGACTATAGTGGCGGTCGATGACAGCCAAAGGCTCGTGAACGTAGGTTGGACGGTAGAAGTTAGAGCATGGACAATGCCTTGCACCTATAACCTAGTAAATCATTATTGCTATAGATAATCAAACCTAGAAACATTATAAGGATAGGGTCCGATGTTGCTCCTCTATTCCTATAAAATTCTCTATCTTTATCAACTTGAACAACGTCAAGTTTAGCTTAAACTTAAGCTTAACCTTAACGGAAAAAGTTCCGTGTTATGACAATTTCTTGGTTCTACTGCGGAGATCGCAAATCCAACTCATCAACGACGTGCCACCCTTAAGCAATCTAGAAGCCCAGCACGTCCGTCTTCTAAGGCGACTTGGAGTGTATAAAATCAAAGATGGGTAGCCTAGGCGCCCAACTAGCAAGCATACCGTGACATGAGGCTGTCGATACAAGCCCCGATTTCTATAGCCCTCTCAACGCTGAGAATCGCACCAATCAAGGCAGGAAAGCTCGCACCCTCCTTAAGCCCGAGCGAAAGCTTCTGCCGCTGCCATCGCAACTCGGGTAGTATGCCTTCCGCCATCAAGCGAGGCGTCAGCCTCTTATGGTGATGGTGTCGACTAACCATTCAAGAATCCTCAATCGTGCCAGTAGTCCCCGTTCATGAATGTAGGCGCAGTGCTCGGTATTTGAGTGAAACCCCTCCCGCTCTGCATCTTCGAGATCGAGCTAGTAATTGCCGAGAAGAAAGCTGGTTGTTCCTATAGGCGCGATCGCCATAGTATTCCTCCAGCGACCTAATCTCCTTAGACACTGACCGCATCCTAGCGACGGTTGACTTTTGCACCGATTCAGTTCAGAGTCCTCTACGCCCTCGAGGAGAGAGCATAGCAAATCATATCATACGCCGCCACCTCAGTCTCCATTAATCGGCTCACTATATCGACCAATGGATTTGTAGGATGCGTGCTTGGCAAAGTTAGGTCGTGATAGCGAAGGTTGTTAAGCTCCGCCGCCCGTCGGAGATTTGCTTTTCGTGAAAGCTTAAGTAGAGCATCCAGGCTGCAGCCTAGTAGCTTTATCGATGTGGCATACTGACGAAGAGTAGCTTAGTCATTTGCCCTTCGCATACGGCTGGAATGCCTGAAGAGTCTTGTAGCACGCGCGCCCGGGATTTGACGAAGAAGGAGGTCACACATCAGCCGGCATACCACTGCTAGGACGGAAAGATAGGGCAAAGAGGGTCTTTAACAAGTGGCGAAGAAATTGGCCTCAGCAACGCTGGTCCTTAACCTCCCGCCGCCAAGGATAACTGCGATAAACATTTTTCATCGAGTGCCATCTATGAGAGCGATTATCCGGATGACTCTCCTCGAAACGAAGGCCCAGGCCCGGTTCATGACGTTCCGACCAAGCTCGCTCAGCCGGACGTAAGCAATACTGTGAAGTGAAATGTATGTGAGTGCGACCTGTTGCTCTGATTTGGTAGTGATGCTAAGTGTTCGTGTTTTAGTGGTCCGTAGAGATTGCCTGTTGCTCGAGACGCTGACATCTCGCGCAGCCAAGCTGTACGGTTCTCGAACTCCTCACGGCAAGACCGACCCGCTCTCTTCCCATGGTCGCAGCATCTCGATGTGTGCAACTCTTACGTCGGTCTCCTTACCGTGTATTTAATCATGGTCCTTATGCATGGCATCTGGGATGCAGTTGACTAGTCCGATGTATCGTGCTAGGAAAAGTGACTAGGAGGCCGAGATCGGACCTATACGATTGTATGATCCGAACGAGAGTCTGGGAACCTTTAGGCAGTCGATCTGCGCTTTGGGCAATAAACAGAGGGAGGAAGACCTGTCGCATGAAATATTCACTAGCACCATGTAAGAGCGTTGTGACGTCGACTTTTCACGTGAAACTGACCCGAGCCCGCCCCTGAATCGAGCACATAGAGAGCGCACTACTTAGTGTAGAACACGGCTGCTGCTTTACTGGCCCCACATAGGTCGAACTGTGTACGAGTCCCTGGCACAGTAGTTGATTTACGTGCTAGTCTCTTAGAGACACGACCATATGTAGTCCTACACACTCTTTGCCCACCATATTGAGGGTTCCCTCTAAAGCTCAGGCGTACTCTTCGCAACAGGTAGGGTCATTAAGGTCTTAAGCTATTGTACTGCGAGCGACGAGAAGATTACTTTCGCAATAAGTCACGACGTCTGTAGCCGAAGACACGAGCTTGCAAGATGTTCCCTTGCGTACTTAACGACTACTTAAGACGATTCGCCTTTCTCTACATCTTAAGAGCTAGCCTACAAACCAGTAGCCGAAGACACGAGCTTGCAAGATGTTCCCTTGCGTACTTAACGACTACTTAAGACGATTCGCCTTTCTCTACATCTTAAGAGCTAGCCTACAAACCATGTTCCTCGAGCCAGGGGGTACCTTAATGATCTTCAGGCTAGTGCGGAAGCAGGGAGCCTTAATGATTGAGTTCTCGCTACGGTAGAATGTGCACGCTTTGCGCAATATCGCCGCGCTAGGTTACATGCCGAGCAAACGCATCGCGGTTGGAACTCTGCCCAAAGATTATGTCTACGTTCTGGAACCGGAGTTGTACGCTAGTGTTCTTTTGACGCTTTCGAGAAATGCTGCTAAAGACCTCGTGCAGCTAGTAGTAACGATGATTAGAGGGGTCGTATGAAATCATCCCTTCTGCCTCTCATTAAACACAAACAGAAGAACTGTGTAATCAGAGGAAGCGAAAGAATAATATATGGAGACGACTGCCGACAAGTATGCTGCGGTGCTGACAGAAGCAGTTAGTAGAAACCTTTCTCCTACCTCGTGCTCCCACAACAAGACGACATCAGAAGGTAGATGGGACCACGAAAACCATTCTGCCACCTCCTGAAGATTAGGCATCACAATCGCAGACTTAGCAGCTTTAAATTAACGGGCCTTGGTACTATTCACGGCATGTATAGCTTTGATGCTTGCAGCGCAGAACAGTGCTGATCTTACAATACCCTATGCAGTCGTTGGAAAGTCTTACATCGGGCAAAACCTAGATAATATCGACCTGGTTCTTCACAACGAGAGTTTGGAGGACTAAGAGGTGCAGATACTTCATCCCGGCTTGGACTAGTTATTAACGACCTCTCCTTCTACGATGCTGTTACCTTAGCTCTCGACCGTGACCCTAAAGCTATAGCTAGCACTACGATCATTAACTATCCGTAGCTACTGTTCCTATTTAAATGTGTAGCAGCGAGGCTCGAGGATTCGCTTAGCACATAAATGTTAGAGAGAGCCTATTAGGGTAGGGCCGAGGAACATAATCCGTAGAATGCAATTCGAGGAGGGGTAGGAACTAAGGACTCATAAGTGGACTTACTATAACTGATCTCCGGCGGGATTTAGATCGAACGTTAACTATACTAAAGTCAAAGTACAATACTTGGTATAGGACCCTATAGACCTAGGATTAAGCTTTAGGCAGCGATTATCGTGGAAGCACCGACCCTCCGTAGGAATATTAATCTACATCGTATAATAGAGTCTTCTCTAGCCCTCGATCTTGTAGCACCTTGCATGCCTTATCGTAGTAGAGGTAATGAGTAGCCTACCGCGCTACGGCGTCCGCGTATGCGAGATTTAAGAGACTCTATTAAGGATAGAGGAACGACTTAAAGTGAGCCTTACGACTAGGTAGTCACTACTTAGTAAAAGCCGCTATAGTGAACACGGTAATATGTATTTATCGTTAATCATAGACAAAGTGTAGGAACGTAACTTCGGCAGTGCTAACGGAATAGTAAAGATTGTTAACGTCCTATTACTTCTCTTATCTACATTTATCTAAGGTCCTGCACCCTAGGCCCTCTGTTGACTCTTATAGATGTCTCTATCGGGAGACACGACCTACTGTACATAAGACACCTAATAGCAGCATAGCCATGCGCTTAGTGATTCTAGGGCAAGAGATTCACTAAGATCGGCCGCTCTAAGCTAGCTAAGGTAAGATGAACATCTATGAGCACTCTACTCTCACTCGGTAACCGGTAAGGGCCGATCCTCCTCGGGTCATTAATCTTAGACTAATAGCGGCCTATCTTGAGAGCCTAAGCTGAGCTATAGAGCAATAGCTAAAGCCCAACGCCGACTAAGACTTAATGTAGTCGCAAGTCCCGTTAGTGGAGCCCCCACGCTAATCCTCTTTACTATCTGCATCTTCGTCTAGTCCCTTATATCCATTATTAGACGCCTACTCTCGTGGCACTCTCGTGGCCTTCTTCTTTATCCTCTCTTTAATGTCCAGCTTCCCTTCACAAGGCAACTCCGCTGTCGTCAGCTCAAAAGATAGCATTACATTCGCTCTATGCAGTCTAAATTACCTTTGCCTTCTTAGTTACAATAAATGGGCCCACGATACTCTCATGAACAAGAGGCTTCAAGCTGTCGGGGAGGAGTGTTAGGGCTGTACAACGGCAGAAGGAGCGTTGCGCCGGATTGTGGCAGCTTTGGGGTTCCGGGATGGAGAGCGTCTCGGCAGTGCTCAAATGAACTTTCGAGGATTTCACAATATGTCTACAGACTTTTGATACTATAGATCACCGTCCTGGCTCTCTCGCTTGATACCCTGGCCGCCGTCTGAGCCTCACCGCAACGTCCTTGGCCTGCTGCAGCTTGCGCTAAAGACCCTGCTTCGTATCTTTAACGCTCTCAATGGGTTTTGCCTGCTGATTGATCCGTTTTGTTGGCTCTCCTCGCGCTTCTGCGGCTCTGATATCAGCGTGCGCTCCTGGTCAGCAAGGTCTATCTGAGTAATACAGAGCTGTCGAAGCTCTTCAGTCTCCTTCTGCTGGCTGATGAGTTGGCCCTTGTCCACGACATCCTTGATCACCTCATGGCAGCGAGTGTCGGCGGCGAGGATGTCAGATGTAGCGAGCAATTTCTGTTCCACCGATGCCACGCCCAGCAAGAACTCAGTAGTACCGAGCAGGATATTCTTGGCGTCGGTAGAGCCGACGGTAACAGAGCAGACTTGGCGAGTGCATTAGTTATTGAGTTGTTCGAAGTGGAGTGACTGGAGCTGTGAGTGAGCAAAGCGTGGATCTGCTCTGTCACAACAGTGGCAAAGCCATATGCGCCCAGCTCCATACCCATATAAAGAGCGTCAAGGGAGTCCCTAGGTCGCCGTCCGAGTCTTGTCGCAGTGGTGCCAGATATAGAAATTGAAGTCTCTGTAGGCAATTGCAGGTATATCAAGACCTGGCGGCGCACTGTAAGAAAGCGTGTGACAGCGGTCATGGCATTCAAGCTCATCTCTGGCTCGGTTAGGCGGGCTTTGGCCAGTTGGGAGCTTGCCAAGATCAAATCGCCGGGACCGGTGACCTTCACAGTGCCGTGCTCCAGGACGATCTCTAATGAGCTTCAGTTCTGGTCTGAAATGTACCTCGTCTTGACCAGACCTAATGTTGCCGGGCTTGTGGCTCTCATAAGAACCGCCGATACTGTCAAGACCGTGGGGATCATGCGATTTGAAAGACGTACTATCTCCAACGGTGAGACTCAGTCGATTGGTTGAGCTATAATGAGCTGATGATGTCTACAGGACGATAACTGCCTCTCATAATCATCAAGTTCGCGCTGGCCTGGAGTACTAACCGCACTCGATGCGGGAACATGAGGCTTGCGAAAACTAGGAGGCTCTCAAGACGTGAAGCACCGGATGAGAAAGTGGCGCTGTCGTTGCAGTCGTCGTGTTAGATAACCACGGGCCGTTAGCAAGTGAAAACTCGAAGAGCAAGTGGATTTTTCTTCAAATGTACCATTTAAACAGGTGCAGAAGCTGGCGCAGTTATGTGGATGGGGCACACACCACGAACCATGCGACTGCCGAGCACGTTGTGGAAGTGATTATGCTTTGAAATCATGTCACGAAATGCAGAATAAAGGTAGCCCCAAGCCCTCGTCATCCTTGCAACCTTTCTACGTAGAAGGACTTACCGATGGGTTACCCGTCACATAGCAGTTATCGTGTCTGGCGGGGTCCCCAAACTTGGTCGAACCCACGAACTCGACGCCTTCTTCAACCTGATGACGACCATCTATGTGGAACCGGCGGATGGAGACAGCTTCTGAGCTGGGCAGTGTGGCCCGTGCAAGGTAGCGAAGCTGTGACTTCTTCGGCTCAGTCCATGGGATTCGGTATGAGAACACATTGACCGAGTACTGTACAGGAAAGCAATAATTTGTGAAGCTTCTCGTTGACATGAAGGATCGCTGAATCGCGGACACCCTTCGTCGCATCAAAATTCTGCTCGCTGTTATAGTGGTCGATCTTATCCTCATCAGCGTACATGATGGAGTAATCTCCCCGCTCATATCATACGCTGGCGCGCGGTTGAGCTTTTCGTATATACAGTCTGCATCCGAGGTACAGCTCCGGTATCCCTTATGGAGTATTGTATTGATGATCGCTGTAAGTGCCCCAATCGTCGGTGAGGTAACCATTAGGCACGTTAAAGTCGTAGGGTAGCTTTTCTCGCGGTCATCATTGCTTACATCGAGATCTCCAGGCACTGCCTCAAGGGCCGAGTGAATGTTGGAGTGATCCGACCAATGCTCGCTGCCTCGCTGCTCCCACCGATCACGTTGCCCGGCTGATATACTCCGCTAACGAGTTTAATCATGTCCTCGCTAGCTTGAGATCTGTAAAGCTGTGACTTAATTAATATGCTAGTGCAGGTGCTTATTGGCATCGTAACGTGAAGGACCGGCGAGGGCGTGTTTCCCAGGCCATCGGCGATGAAACTGCCTAGATCATCGTCGTTATAAGGGTAAGGATCATCGCTTTCGCTGTCGGTTGAATCACTAGACATTGTTTCGGCGTCATCCTACGTATCGTCGTCCATCTAATAGACGCTGTCTTCCTTTGCTACGAGCCAAGGCAGATTGCGAGGGATGTAATTTAGGCACTCGTCACGTACGAACGGATCAATGTGCTTGAGCACATCATCGGGCAGCGCCAGGAGTATCATGCGTAGCTTGTGCTCGTTCGGCGTGATGGGATGCAGATGAGTGACGCGACAGGAGCTTGATGAACGTGCCAAGTGCTCCGGGACGGTCTATCGCTTCAGGCGTAGCGCACGAGCATCGCCTTCGAGACCTCCAAGGCCCTGTATGCAGTCGTATAGCGGCCTTTCCTCCACCTTCGTAGACAACTTAATTATCTCACTCGTGTTGCTCGTACACCTAGCTAGGAGCTAGAGCTTGCACATATAAGCTCTTCGAACGAGGTATAGGGGTGCAGCGAAAAGCAACTGCAAGAGCCGGTAGACGCTGGAGGGGACACTTCGCGCACTTCGCGATTCGTATGCTTAAAGACAGCCCGCTAAGGTATGAATCAGGTTGGTCTCTAACGTACGTCTACATAGATGGCTGCTTTAGAGGAGGATCTCGAGCGTGAAGTGTAGACATCGTATACAAGATCTTGCCCTACGCGCATCCCGGCTCGAAACATACTGAGCCTCCGGTAACGTGTATATACACAGCACCAAGAGGTGGAGGTGCAGAGTAGATCCTACCTATGTCGACACGACCCTGTTCATGCAGATGAGGTAGTATGACACCATAATCATTCCAATCACCATCTCAATCATCATCATTACGCATCTCCCACCTAGGCCCCAAGTCCCTCCTTATCTCCTCCAATGCTGAGTATAGCCGACGTACCGCCCTCTCCACCTCTCTCGCCCACACCTCGTCTTTCTCCTGGTCGAGGAGCGTTCCCGATCCTTCGCGGTAGTAGTGCTCCCAGTTGGATGAGTCTTCGAGTTGGAAGATGAGGTTTTGGCGTTGCTTGAGGAGCTTGGCAAGACATGAGGTTGGTGAGGGCTGGGTCGTCATCGTCGGCGGCGCATTATTCTCTGTGTCGCGCCGGGATTGGCAGTCGGAATCTAGAGGAGAGCTAGTGGTGGTAGTGTCGAAGGAGGGTTGCTGCTTTGGGTCTTGCTCCTTTTTCACGCTGCAATGACTCTTGTTGGTGGGGCATGTGTCCTGACTGGGCGGGGGAGGCATCGGTCTCATGTGGTGTGAGTGGCGCGGGATTGTGCGATGCCCTCGACGTGCTGTGGCGCGGGATTGTGTTGGTTCCTCCTCGAAGCGATGTGAAGCGTGGTTGTGTCGCGTTTGTGTCGCTTTGATTTGGAGCGTGATGGTATTGCGTCGTTCTTCTTGACGCGATGCGGCGCGTCATGTACGATGTACCAGGGTTGTGGTTCCAAGGTTGTGGTTCCGAGGTTGTGGTTTCAAGGGTCTGGTTCCAAGGGTGTGGTTCCAAGGGTGTGGTTCTAAGGGTGTGGGACGGTGGCCTAGGCTTACAAAACCGGCAATTACGCTTATTCGAAATCCTTACTCGCTACACTCGCTCTTCCTTAACAATAGTATTAATAATAGCAATACTGCTACGACTCGCTATTGTCGCCTATAATCGTAGCGAGTTACGGCGGTAGCCTATTCCTCCTACTACGTAGGTAAGTTAGGCTCCTTAATAATAGTAGATAGTAAGTATTAAGGAGCTTACCTTACTTACTATTATTATATTATAGCGGCGGGTATATCAACTTCTACTACTATTACTATTTCTTCGACTCTATACTTATCGATATATACAAATCTAACTATAGACGACTTACTTAGCGATATTAGTCTTAGAATAATAATAACAATAGCGATAGTACACCTAATCCGCGCTTACCCTTATAAACGCGGTTATTACTATAGCTTATAATAGCGTAAGTGCGATTCCGACTCGTTAGGCGTACGTAGGTAGACTAATAAACCTATAGTATATACCGACACTCTCGTACGGCTAATACCGATAATTTCTACTACGTAAGCGAGTCGATATAGGTACAATAGCTAGGAGACTCGTAGAAGATAGATAAGGGTAGTATAAAGGTTACGAAGAATAATTTACGTTAGTTTAACTAGGCTAGCCGTATTATAGAGACTAAAGAGGGTATATATCTTATAGTAGACTCGCTATACTATATATACTAACTTGTATTAATAGGTAAGTCGGCTTAGATAGACTACGATACGTATAAGAGAGCTAGTGTACGCTATATAGTCTTTACTACTAATACCGATAAGACTTATACGTATTATAAGCGTTACGCGAAGGCTTGCTATAACTCTCGTTAGTTAGTTAAGGAGCCTAGCGAGTCTAGCGAGTCTAGTAATAGTTTATTTAAGGCTTTTAAGGGTGTTTTAACTACTTCTAGCGAGGCTAGCGAGGCTAGCGAGGTTAGTAAGGCTAGCGAGTCTAGTACTCGCCCTACTAATAATATATCGACTTACTTAGCCGCGGCGGAGGATTATATTTAGTAATTAGAGGGTACTATTAGCCGCTTAATTAAATTTATTAGCCGTCTACTAGGTAGTGAGTTAGTCGCTACATTTTGCTCTTAGTAATAATATAATATTAAGTAGTCTACCTCCTATCTATATACTACGAGTCTATACTTCCCTCTACTTTTTCGGTCTTAGCTACCTCGTAGATAGCTCGATAATAAGCCTATTTCTCGGTACCTTTATACGCTAGTTATCGTTAGGTAGACTCTAAAGTTATAGCTACGAGTCTAGCTACGAGTCTAGCTATATAATTATTAGAGTACTAGTTACTACTATAGACTCGCTTAAGGCACTAGTTATTACTAACTCGCTTAAGGTACTAGTTACTACTATAGTCTCGCTTAAGGACTCCTTCTTAATCTCTCTAATTTAACTCGTACCTAGACTCGTACGCTCTTCCTTTACCTTCTTAACCGATACTTCGCTAGCTAACGTACTTACTAGCTTATTACCTAAACCTTTCTCTATAAATGCTAAATTCTACTATTAAGAGGGGGCTCTAAACCCCGTTAGCTACGGAGACAAAGAGGATTAAGGGCTACTAGCTATAAGATTAATATACTCTAGAGACTTAGCGATTAGAGTTATAGTATGTTAATACGTTAAGCTACGACTCGCTAGACACTTCTCGCTCTAGCTTACTATACTCGCTAAATAAGAAGTAGCCTAACTCGCTATAGTAGCCTAGCGAGTAATACCCTAATCCGCTAGACGTACTATAGTACTTACTACTATACTCGGTCGCTAGTCCTTAAGCTTACTATAAGGGGCGGGCCCCTGTTTCTTAGCATAGGCTACGCCTATACGTTCGGATTACTTTCCGACACCTTTTCTTCGGATAGCGTATAACTTCCCCTTTCTTCTATATTGAACTTATTATAAACTTTATAGAATTTTAGTGTATACGTCGTTTACCCGTAACACTTACGCTCTCGTCGGCGGTCTACGTCCTTTATAAGTTTACTAAGACTAGCTAAAGACTCGTCGCTACTCGACGAGTCCTCTACTACTCCTTGTCTATATAGATTATTTAAGGCGCCGCGACCTTAGTTAACCTAATACGTAATATTAACTAGTACTTCTTACCTATCCTTCGCGTTTTAGATACCCTTAGTATATGGTATTAATATATCCTCGAGATCTCGCTCTCGTAGGCTTAATTTAGTTAGAAGAATAGGTATATTATCTTTAGTAGACCTTACGAAGAGGAAGGGCCGTATAGTATAAGGATATATAAGCTATAGGCCTAGCTTATCCGCGCCTTCTTAAAAGACGAGGTTATAAAGCTAGGTTATTATATCTACTACTTTAGCTAAAGACGACTCGTAGCGAGTCTATCGTCCGGTAATTTACTACGCGCTAAGGAGCTTATACGGCTAATACTCCTATGTCTTAAGGTTCCCCTTACGTTTAATAGTAAACGGTACCTTATATAGCTTAACGTATATTATTAGGCTCGGTCCCCTAGGCGATTAAGATAGCTTTTTAGCTTTACCCTAGACCAACGAGATAAGAACACTTATACTACGAGCCTTAATAACACTACTTCGTAGGCCCTAAGTAGCGCTCGATAACGGGTTAATTCTAGTATTACTAAGCTAGTAAACATAAGTCTACTTATTACGAGCGAGTACCTTATTAGCCCGACTATAGCTACTCGCTACGAGTAATATATAAAGACCGTATCTAGTAGTACCGTTCGGTTTCGAAGGGGTCTCGGTACTAGGAATCGGTAATAAGGGTAAAGGCGGACTCGTTACGGACTTGCTAAGCTTAATAAAGGCTAGGTTAGATATACTACATTTACTACACCTTAGTAGATAGCCGTAGACCTCGCTATAAACTAGAGAAGTCTTTACTAACTTATATATATAAAGATTGTCCTAAGTTAGAGCTAATATAATGTTAGAAGTAGTAGGAAAAGACTCGTAGGAAAAGACTCGTAGGAAAAGACTCGTAGGAAAAGACTCGTAGGAAAAGACTCGTAGGAAAAAGGACGTAGACTCGTTACTATATAACCTATAATAGCTTACCGGGTTAAGCAAATAAGTCTATTATTCGTTCCGTTAGCTCTAATCCGTTAAGGTGAGTAGGTACTATATACTTAGCGAGTCCTCCTCTACCTTAGAGATACTACGTAGTCTCGTTTCGTAGATACTAATAGACGTAGACATACAATTTCTTAGGGCCTAGGCTAGGGCCGGCCTCGCTACCGTCTAGCGTTTATAGATAGCTAGTAGTAGTAAGCTTCTTATTAACCTACTCTAGCGTTAGAGGCGGTAAGTATATAGTAAGGTCTATAAGGTATTAGCTATAGGATTTATAGACTCGGTTAAGTAGTAGTAGTAGTAGCGAGTCCGCACTTAAGCTATAGCGAGTCCGTACTTAAGCTATAGCGAGTCCTCCCTTAGCTAAGCTAGGACTCGTAGCTATAGTAGCGCTAGACTCGCTACTATAGATATACCGTATTAATGCACCGTACTAATCGACTCGCTCCTTCTACTAGCGAAGCTCCTCGTCCTTAGGGTTAAGTATATACCTATATAGTAGTACTCCTTTTAACTCTAGGTAGTTATATAGTATATCCGGTATACCGTTTATATACGATTCTAGGTTATAACGACGGATACAATAGCGGTTCTACTCGTTAACGAACAATAATATAACATTTCGAAGGATTAGAATATAGATAGTAACGAATACTATCCTATCTACGGCTAATACTTCCTTAAAGAGTCCTATTATAATATACTAATTAAAGAGGTCTCTCTAGCAATTAACTATAGCCTTAGTAACCTCGCTATACTAGTGTTCGATAGTTTAATTATCCTTACTTAAGGTGTACTAGAAGGCCTTATCGAGCGTAAGTAGATTACTAGCGAGTTACTCTCGGACTCGTAGATAAGTATCGGCTAGTATAGGCGTCTTAACGCCCTAATTAGATCGTACGCAATTTAGTACCCTACTACCGTAATATATTACTATAACGTATTAAGTAAATATAGAGAACTTCGTCTTTACTATAGGCCCTATATAGTACTAGATAACCCGCCGAGAGTAGACGTTAATATACGCGTAGATCTATATCTTAAAGCGCTTGTATTTTAGAAAGGCATTAATTAACTAGACGTCGATAGGACCTTCTACTTTTTATTACGTTACAAGTAGTTAGAAGTTATGAAATGGGCTTATAAAGGTGTTTTAAAAGCAGATAGTAGATTACATGTGGCTAAGCTAGAATTGAAGGGGCTGCTTATGAAAAGGCTGCAGGTGACTAATTAATGTTACCTAATTCTTAGCGGCTGCTACCTTAGTTTTAATTAGGCTACAGCGCCGGTGTACGCTTAGATCGTGACACACCCCCTTAGCTCGTGCGGCTTGTAGGTGAATAAGCTAATTGCATGTAATCGCGTGCACCCCATCTATTACCTATCACCCTACCTACCTACCTTATAACGTTAGGCTTCGTTACTGCGTGCTTATTAGAGCTCCATTATGAGCTGCATAGTAGGGCGCTAAGTCAGCGTTTTAGGTAAGGCTATTGTCCTAGCCTTACATCCCCATTCACAATCTTACTAAGTCCCTTATACTATAGTTAACCTATATAATAGGTTCTAAACGATGTGAATCTTGTCCGGTGGGGTAGCTAAGCTGTTCTTATAGTACTAAACGGTAAGGCGTGCTATCTCCCTACATTTTAACGGACATGTAAGGTTGTAGGTTCGAGTCCTAGGGGTTATTATATCTACTGAATTTATTGCTTAGCCTATCGTCCGCTTCAATGTCCGCTCCATTATTCTTAATCAAAATCCTAGGTGTTATAGTACGCTGTTACTTCGGCAATTAGGGTGCCTTACTACTATCTAATAACCGCGCACATATAACTTCGGTTACGGTCTTAGAGAACTCCGCTTCCTACCTTAGGTAGAGATTACTATTAAGCTACGTCCTAGTAGGAACTCTTTTGCCTAATGAAAGGTCTTTATAGCTTATAAAGGCCTTATCTTTTTACTTAGGGTAAGGGTAATCCTAGCGACGGTAGTGCTGTAGGTGCTGCACGCCCAGCGGGTAGAGATGCTGTCTCTAAGTGAGGTGAGGACGATAATAGAGGCATCGATAATGTCATAACGATCGTTGTAATATAGTAACGGAGGTGGTAATAGTAATGCTGCTAGTAGCGAGGTTAATAGTGTTTCGGCGCCTATGATTAGCTACGCCGTTACAGGTGCTTATGCGCTACACCGCTACTAGTAATAGGGGCGTTTCCGGTCCTTTTGCTATGGGCTAATGGGAGTCCGAGAAACACCTAGTAATAATAGTACTAGGGTAGCGCCGGTGAATAGTAGACGCTTACTCTAGCGGTAGCGGCGCTAGCGGCGCTAGGCGGTGGTACGGAGCCGGTAGAGGAGATAGTAGTACCGAACATACTATATAGCCTCTACCGGTCTATGTTAGTTAAAGAAAGAGGAAGGGTTTAGAACTAAAGAGGTGTTTTTATGTAGTCCTACTACTAGTTCCTTCCTGTTTTAGCATAAAAAGGATAAAAGGGAAGTCGCATCTATCCGAATGCGGAAGGAGAGGCATAATGGAAGCAGCGCTTAGTAGTAGCTAATTACTATGTCGTGTATGCTATAATGCGCCAAAAAGAGGAGTCCTATAGTTAAAGCCTAGTGCTAGTAACTGTCGAGAAGAGCCACTAGTATAGTAGGCCTACGTATCTTAAGCGTTATTATTACCTCCTAAGGTAATGCGGCTAGTGTTAGTATCTATAGTAGGCGCTAAGGAGCGTGGATCTACGCCTTCCTTAGCTATGTTAAGTAGCTTTACGAAGTGCTTATACTTTTATAGTGGTAGTAGCTTAGTAAGCCTATCTATAGGCATGTCGTTAGTATTAAGATACCGAATCTCGATATCTCCTCGTTAGTCTCTCTAGCGGAGCCAATAGTAATGGATGTTAACATAGCGTAGCTTAGTATTAAGCTTTTGCCCTTACTAGTTAACAAGTCGAATAGTCTAGGTGTTATTACAGTATAGGTGTGTGCACTAGTTAAACTCGAGATGGATCTCGGCGAAGATATGTTCCTACTAGATTAGCTCTAATGCCGCTTATAATAGGCTAAGGAGTTCGGCTTCGGTTAAGGACTTAGTAACAGTAATCTACTTAGAGGCTTTATAATCGACTAGTCCGCCGAACAGCATAAAGATCCATCCGCTAGAGCTAGTCCTATCGACGTTTATGCCGTAGGAGGCATCTAATGCGCTAAAGAATTTATGGTTCTTACCGAGATGTTTAGGCTAACTGTGTAGGCTAGTAATGTGCTTACTAGCGCCATATACAAGGTAGAGGTTCTTAGTCTCTAGGAGGTAGCGTAAGTACTGATCCGTAAGCTTTAGATGTGTGTCCGTTAGCTTAGTTAGGTACTACGAGAGCATAGATAGGGAAAAGGCGATGTCTAGGCGTGTGTGCGTTACTGCGAAGTTTAGAGACCTATTAGTACGTAAGGATCTTTATAGCGTCTACGACGTAACCCTCGGGCACCGTCCAGTCGAGGTGTTAATCCACTAGCATATTGGTCTTACGTACGCTAGTAGATATGCTAAACTTAGCGGCGAGCTTCTCTATGTAGTCCTCTTATAAGAGCTATAGTAGTCTCTTTTACCGGTCTCGTGTTACCTTAATTCCTAAGAACTAGGTTAGATCTCCGAGCTCGTGCATCTCGTATGCGTTAAGAAGCTATTGCTTAATGTGTACCGCATAGGCCTTATTCTTGCGATGGTAGAGCATAACTAGGTCGTCTACGTAGAAGAAGAACATAACCTTATCGTTATAATAGATGCACTTAGAGTCTAATAGGGGAACTAGGCCTAAAGAGGAGAGCGTTACAGTAAGGGAGTTGTACTAAAGGAGAGGGGATTCCTTAAGTCCGTAGAGAGCCTTAACCAGTTTAAGAGTATAGCTAGATCCATCCGATAGTCGGTCGATTCTAGGAGGTGGTTGTAGGTACATAGTGTACGGTAGGTTCGAATTTAGAAAGGCATTTACAACATTAAACTGTTTAGCTTCTAGGTCGAAGCTCGCGGCTATAGCATAGTAGAGGCGGAACATACTTACTAGCAGTGTAGCGGCGTATGTATCTAAGTATATACCCTATAGATCGCCTCTTACGCATAGCCGGGCCTTAAAGCTCTTTAGTATGCTATGCTCATCTAGCTTGTACTTGTACACCCACTTTAGCGGTAGTAGTAGCTAAAGTCCCTCCTCTTCTTACTAAGCATTATAATCCTTCTCTTACTAAGTTACCTATTTAAATGTGCTAGTAGAGATTGCCTTAGTAAACTCCTTAGCTATGGCTTTACGCTATTGTTAGGCAAAGCGGTGCTTTATAGCGGTACGGTAGTTTAGAGGTTCGGGCGGAAGGTTATCGCGGTACATCGACGTAATGGTATTAACACGGCGTAGAGGAGAGAAGTCGCGTGTACGTTCGGATCGAAGGACATCGTAGTACTTACGGCCTAGATAACGAGGTCTCTAGCGGATGCCCGCTATCTAGCTAATAATAACGTTAGCAACTATAATATTGTATAGAGCATAGTGGAAGTAGGCCGTTCTAAGTCTCTTACCGGATCCGGTAAGGGCGTAATTAGTATTAGCGGAAAAGTCATCCATTTAGCTAAGTTCTTCGAAGGGGATTATAGGCGGAGCGGTAGCGACATTTAAAGTTGTCGAAGCATCTACTATAAGCTCCTTACGATCTTCCTCTATAAGGGCATCTATTAACTGCTATTGCAGTGTGTTAATGTACTGTTGTTTAGACGCGTTACTGTTGTTTACCGCGTTGTTGTTATAGTTAGAGTTCTCTATACTCTCATTAGTCGCTAGTTCGACCCCGGATTTGACCTAGTCTCGTAAAAGTGTAGGAGTTATAGCGTTATTTGTTAATGGCTAATTAAGTGGCTAGAAACTGCTGTTACCTTTAGGTTAGTTAAATGTTACTAGCGCTCGGTGTTGTAGCTAGTGTAGTTTATGCCTAAGTAGTAATTGTTAATAGGCGTGTTAACGAGGGTTTTAATAGAGCGGCTGCTATTAAGCCTATTTCTCCACCCCCTCGGCCTATACTATGTCCTACTCATAGTGAGCTACATGTAGGTCGTAGTACTATTTAGGCTCTTTAGCCGGTTCTACTGTTGCGATGTTCTTAATAGGGGTTAAGTAACTAGTAGTAAGAATTGATAGGCCGTAGAACGTAGTCTTATTAAAGAGGACGTCCTTTACCCGCATGACCCTATCTTTCGATAGGTTCTACACCCTATAGATGTTAGTAGAGTCGTAGCCTACAAGGTATCCGATAAGTGCTCGTTCTTTAAGCTTCTCAGTCTTGCCTAGTTGAGTAGTGCTATGAATATACACGTAGGCTAGGCAGCCGTACACTACTATGTAGCCTACATTTAGTACCCTACCTATTGCCAATTCGAAGGGAGTCTTCTAGCCTTTTAATTAGATTAGTGACCGCTAGAGAATGTAGACGGCAGCTACTATGCATTTATTCTAGAGCTTTTTAGGTAGGCGAGTATAAATGCGGATTGTGCGAGACATCGTGATAATGACGCCGCCCGCTCGTTCTACTAGGTCCTAGTTAGACGCGTAGTTAGCAGTATTGTGCCACTCAATTTGATTGTTATTAATAGTTAAGCGGAAGGCTATACTAATAGCTACTTTATTATCGCTGTAGAAGCAAACAAACCTACGCCTAATGAAATTAATAAAGCTAAGTAGGCTGTTAAAGTAAGCCAATACTAATAGTTGGTCCCTATTCTTAATGGTGAATTGAAAGTACCTATAGGTATCTAAATCGTAGAAATGAACTAGGTAACGATTACTATTATATACTAGTGTGAACTTAGCCAAATCTATAGCTACATGCCTATAGGGAGTTATTGCCCTAATTGGCTTAGTCCTATTAAACACTTTATGTACCTTAGCTAGGCTATGTGCTCTATGATGTGCAGTAAGGGGTGCCTTAGGTGCATTAGGGTTAATAACCACCCCCTCAACTCTAAACGGAAGCTAGTTAATGCGTTTAGCGCCAATATGGCCGAAGATTTAGTGCCACTAGCGGCCTAAGAGCTTGCGGTGTTTAATGGGGGTCCTACTAGACGTTACTGCACCTTTAGTACCCCCTGTACTATTCATTACTACTATAACGGTACGGTCGCCGTTAGAGTCCTAAATAGGCGGTGTTTAGATAGTATTACCCTTACTAATTGTACTAATAAAGTGCGCTGTGCGCTACTTCTTAGTAATCTTTAGTAGGATACTCCCATTATTACTCGATGGCTATTTGTAGACTATCTCTAACTAAGGCGGTGTAACTACCTTAAAGAAGGGGATTGTGCTAGTAGGGCGGTGTAGGTCTATCAATTTCTTATTATTGTAATAGACTAAATTGGTGCGTCCGTGCTACTAAAGTCTAGCCGTCTCTATCCGTAAGTAGGAGATAACGTTCACATGAAAGCCTAGGCAATAGGCTACATCTAATAGGGTAAATAGTATCCACTCTATCTTTATGCGAACCTTACCTAATGCGGCAATAGGGAATGTCGTGGTTCCGGCTTAGATGAATAATGTGGTTAGGCGCTCTATAATGAATTCTACGCCCTACTAGTTATAGTAATTAATAACATAGGTGTCCGAGCAGTTGTCGTATACCTAGCAATCCCTAAAGTTAAAGCTTAATTAGCTTATCGAGCTCGAAAGAACAGTGAGACTAGTAAAGCCGTGCGGTGCGGCCTTGCCCTTAGCAATTGCCTTATCTCGTTCCTTATCCGTGCGCCCATTACGGTTCAATACGCCTAGTAAGCGTTTACTATCATCGCCTAAGCAGTAATTAATAAAGTACTTCTAGCACTTCTTCTACTGCTTAGAGCGCTAATCCTTTAATAGACGCTTCTTAGGGTTGACTACATCGTATAAATAGAGGTTCTTATGACAACTCTCCTTAGGCTCGCCGGTAATGTTCTAGTAGCCGCTTAGCTTATTACTACTCTTGTTATCCTTATTGCTACAGTTACGGCTCTTGTCGCCGCGGCTACGGCTACGCGTGTTATTATTGTTCCTACCCCCTATGCCTACTATAGGTGCTGGGGTCGGTAGGACTTCTAGAGGATCGTGTTCGGCTAATAGCTCGCCTACGAAGGTTATAAAGACTAATTGACCGCTGTTAGTAACTAGGGTAGTATCGCGTATCCATTCGAGGTATCGCTTAGTAAGTTTACTAAGAGAGAGCTTGTTACGCTTCTACTCGTTATATAGTGATGCTCTATAGGTAGGAGCTTACTTCTACTGTATTACGAGCAAGAAGTGTCGTACTAGGTCTCCGTACTTAGCGTAGTTGCAATCTAGCATCTTAGTCTATAACACTAGCTAGTCTAAGCACTAGTCGTTAATCCTTCGGGCTTAGCTCTTCTAAAGCCTATTTAGCTCTAGTGTAAGTTATCGCTTACGTAGTATGTCGTCTAGTCTATACTGTGTCTTTAGAGCCTAGTACTTACCTCTAAGAGTACGTTTCCTATATATAAGCTCTTAGCCTAGCTCCGTGGTAGTACGGATTAGGTAGGTAACCAGTTTGGACCTTGCTACGGTAAAGATGTTATACATCCGCTACCTACGCTTAGCGTCCGACTAACGGAGCTTAATAAGCTCTTTATCTACCGCCGTAGCGTCTTTAGTAGTGTATGCTAATTGGATCTGTTCGAACGTTAAGAACACCGGCTCTACTAGCTCGGCGATAGTGTCGTTCGGATCTATATACTTCTAGATGTTTAGAGACTTAGCGTAGAGCTCTAACTAACGGTTAAACTTGTCCTATTAGTTATGACTCTTAAGAACGATAGTAGCGTGCGGCAAAGCACCGGTACTACCGGGTGTCTCGGTAGTCGCTATAACGGTGTTAATGGGCCTAATGAAAGTTCCTATAGGTCTACTAGGGTTACTGTACTGCTATGTAATGGTTATTAATGGGATAATGATGGATCCTACTAGTTTTTAATGACGATGCAAAATCTGCTCTAGGGCTTCGTTTTGTGTAGCGAACGTTAGTAAGCGCCTGTCGGGCTCATAACTATTACGTTACAAGTGGTTGGAAGTTATAAAATAGGCTCATAAAGGTGTTTTAAAAGCAGATAGTAGATTACATGTGTCTAAGCTAGAATTGAAGGGGCTGCTTGTGAAAAGGCTGTAGGTGACTAATTAATGTTACCTAATTCTTAGCGGCTGCTGCCTTAGGTTTGATTAGGCTACAGCGCCGGTACACGCTTGGATCGTGACACTTTTAGCCTCGTATACCGTAGTGTTATAAGGTCTCGTATTATAGGATTACGAGAGATAAAAGGGATAGGGTTAATTATACGAGCGAGTATCCTAATACGGTCGCTAATAAAGTTAGCGAGTCTAGTCTATAAGTCTATAGACACTAAGTCTATCCTACCGTCTAATAATATAATAACTCTTACGTAGCTCTCTTACTAGCTTACGATAGCTATAGTCTTACTAATAGCTACTACTTATAACTTCTTAAAGGACTCGCTATATCTTAGGCTCTATAGCTAGAGCTTATTCTTTACTAAGACTACGCTTTAATCTAATACCTCTTTATAGCTCTTAATACTAGCGAAGGGTAAGGTTAAATCTATCGAGGCGGAGGATAGTATAAGCTCGCTATCGTCGAGGCTATATTTCTAGAACAGTTCCTCGACTCGCTAGCGTAGCTCGGGCTAGCGAGTCTAATTATAAGCCTAATTATCCTCGCGAGTCCCTCGCTACTCTACGAGTCGCTAGCGGAGGGTCCGTTAGCTAATTCGAATACCGTAGAGATTAAAGAGGTTGTCTTAAATAGCTGCCTATATAAATCTAGCGGCAGTCTATAGCTCGATATCGATATAAAAGGGCTCTAGATCGATCGCTAGACGAAGTATTATATATAGTGAGTATGCTAATAGACAAATAGTAAGTCTATAAGACAAATAGCGAGTCTATAATAATAAGGATGGAGGATTACGAATTTTGAATGCGGGTATTTACCGGTTTTGTAAGCCTAGGCCACTGCCGTGGTTTCAAGCACGGTTGTAGCCGGCGGCGGCACCGGTGATCACGACCTACAGTGTGGCAGTCGCGTCGTACCTGTAACGTGGCCAAGGATGGATGTTGTGCCTCCTAGCAGGCAGGAACAGATGGCGGTTTCCCTTCCCCGCCCCGAACTTCGCACACACGTCGTGACAGGAGACTAGTGAAGCGAGAAGGAAGACCTTTCGGCAAAGGCTTGGCGGCCCATCAAGATGTCATGTGAATGCCTCGTCGGTCGCCAATGACCGCATGAACAAGCACTCGTAGAAATGGCGGCGTGCAAGCTGATTTCTCGGGTGACAGAGCGACTGGACGAGATGTGAACAGGGTTCAGCTGCATAGAGACAAAGTACGGCGCGGAGCAATCGGCGGCGACATTTGATATCGTTCCTTTCCGCCGTATATGTGCGCGGAAAAGCTGGGTGATACCCTAGATACAGCAGTTTGAAATGGATCGCAATCAACTTGCCTGGCTGGAAGAGATCTCCCCTAGACACAAGAGCTTGAGATGGATCGCAATCAAGATGCCTTGCTAGAAGATCTCCTCTGGATACATCATCTTAGGATAGACGGCAGTCAAGATACCTAGCTGAAGAATCTTGTCTAGATACAGCAGTTCGAAATTGATCGCAATCAACTTGCCTGGCTGGAACAGATCTCCTCTGGATGCAGCAGTTCGAAATTGATCGCAATCAACTTGCCTGGCTGGAACAGATCTCCTCTGGATGCAGCAGTTTGAAGTGGATCGTAATCAACACTCCTAGCTGGAAGAGATCTCCTCTGGGCAGAGTAGCTTGAGATGGATCGTGATCAGGTTGCCTGACTAATAGATCTCCTCCGGAGGCAGCAGTTTGAAATAGATCGCAATCGGCATTCCTGGCTGGAAGAGATATCCTCTAGGGACATCAGCTTAAGACGGATCGCCATCAAGAAGCCTGGATGAAAGATCTCCTCTGGACACAGGAGTTTGAAATGGATCGCAATCAAAATGCCTCGCTGAGAGATCTCCTCTGAACATAGCAGCTTGAGATGCGTCTAAACGAAGATGCCTACCTAGAAGATCTCCTCTAAACACAGCAGCTTGACATAGATCGCAATCAAGCCATACCACCACCGGCAATCACCTCCGCAGGAGTTCTATCACGTACTCGTCTTAGTCCGACCAGCTGGACATCACTCGTCAAACCAATCCTCAAGCCCCTACACCACTTCACGGTGCGAGTACCTTCGCAGGGGTGGCTTTGTACAGTTTTTCCATCTGTGAAAGGTTTTCCGTCATGTGAGGCTGACCTTCAACCTGTGGTATGTCAAGTCAAGTGGCTCTCTTCAGCCGCCGCGAAAGTGCGGTGGCATGGCGGCCTGCCACGCTATGGTGGCTTCAAGGTTGGCTCTTGCGGCCTGTCGTTCTGCGTCGGTTGTGGCGGCGACCAGACGGGCTTCGTCGTGGCGGCGCTGAGCCGCGAAGGTCTCGGCCAAGTTCCATGTGGGAGCTTGTGGTGGTGGTTGTGATGGCGGAGGTGACGATGGTGGTGGTGGTGGTGGCGGTGATTCGCTCTTCTTCTTCCTCTTCGCAGGACGCGCAGTTGGTGCTTGTTGGCCCTTGTAGTGACCATCTTCGAGCTGCTGTGCAGCTTTGCGGGGCCTATCTACAGCAGCAGGACCCGCAAGACTTGACTCAAGCTCAGGCTCAGGCTCAGGCTCAGGCTCAGGCTCAGGCTCAGGCTCAGGCTCAGGCTCAGGCTCAGGCTCAGGCTCAGGCTCAGGCTCAGGCTCAGGCGCACCAGGAGCGAACGAGGGAGAGGAGAAAGCGGCGTCAGGATTCGCGGGACCAGCACGACCCAGCTCGATGGGGGATGAGGGCGAGGGAGAGTCCTCCTGATGGGCGGCGAGGAGGGCTTCGGCAGCAGTCTCAGCGCGAGTCTTGCCCCCAAAGCGGCGCCAGACAGCCTCGATGTCGGCAGTCTGCAGCTTCGACGCTGCTTCTCGGTTGCCAGCATTTCCTCGAGCCCGAAGGCGGTTGACGACAGTATCCCGGAGGAGGAGTGGAGCTCTTCGTCGGTCGTCTTCTCGGTCTCTGATCAAGTGGCTTAGCTTCACAAGGCTGTCCACCATCTTGCCAGTATAGACAGGAGTATGCTCCCGCAGGTTCCAAGTCCACTCTGGCCAGCGCTGAGAGATGCCATTGACTTTCGTCGAAATAGCTGTGACCGTGTTGCGTCCTAGGCTGACGAAATTCTGTAGGCTATAGAATCTCGAATTCATCTCGTCTGCTGTGACTGGGGAGTGCTGCTCCAGCCATTCCCAAAGGTACAGAATGCTCAACGCACGCTCTTGCGACTGCTCGACGTTGTTCTCGAAGAAGGTCCGGATAAACTGAATACGAGCTTGGTCGCTCGACTTGGTGCTTAGGAGACCAAGAACTTGCTCCCGAACCTGCTCGTGCTGGAAACGAGCCATGATTTGCATACCAGCACCGATGCGAGACGATGATTTTGGAGGCGGACGAGGTGCCAGTGAGGATGAGACGCCGCTGGACTGGTGGGATGGGATGCCTTCCTTGTTCTGGACCTTGGACTTGACTTTGTCGATAGTGTCGCTGGGCTTGAGCTTTTTACGCAAGTATACCATCTACTTCTATGAGGACCGCAGTCGCACCAGCGTTGACACCACGATCGATGCAACCACCATCTCCAGGAAGAGCTCGATCGTCTAGTATGCGCGAGGCTGGGGACAGATACATGAAGAACTCCAGTCCTCCACGACCTGGCATGTTTGGGGAGCCAGCGTGCATAGGTTCAGAGCCGCAAAGAGAAGGAGTCTTTGGCTCTCCGCACTTTCGTCGAGAGCCAGGGCATAGTTTCCGCGCGTTTCAGCCTTCGCAAGAGCATGCGCATCAGCCGAATGGACATGGAGCGCTTGTACGACCAAACAGCCAGGGAGATCTTCAAGCGCAAGAGCACTGCAAGCCGCGATCGCGGTTTGGAGCTCACCTTCCTCTCCGTGTCTAGAGGTTTAGTTAGAAGCGCAGGTGCACTTCAAGCCGCGATCGCGGTTTGGACCTCACCTTCTATGTACATATAAGTTTGTAAGCGCAAGACCACTTCAAGCCGCAACTACGGTTTAGAGCTTACCTTCTATATACATCGAAGTTTGTAAGAGTAAGAACACCTCAAGCCGCTATCGCGTTTTGGACGTTACCTTCTCCCCGGTATCTAGAGGCTTATAAGCGTAAGATAGAACATCTATTCTATATCCTTTATAGAAGAGTCTAGAGAGAAATACTCTAAAGCTAGTTTACGGTTACCGCTACTACGAGTACCGCGTCCTCTAGGATTGTTTAATATATCCTATATCGCTAGAGGTAACCTTATATTAGCGCGTAGAGGCTATAACTTAGAGGGGTACGGACCTTCTATACTACGATAGATTTACTACCTATTAGACTATAAAGAACTACCTTTACTAAATACTACTATAGGCTATAACCTTACTTACGTAGTAGACTCCGAAACTAGTATAATGTTGTATAAGCTATATAATTAAGAACGGTAGTATACTCTAGATTAAGCTATAGAGGGAACAATATACACGTAACGTAACATAACGTAACGCAATACAATATAAACTAAGGAAATACTTACCTAGTACTCTTACTCATCCTCTAAAACAATAAGTAATATATTATATTGTACATTACTATTATATACTAATACCTTGGCTTAGAGTAAGTAGCTAAGCTACGCGTAATGGTAGCTTATAACTTTAGAACCTAAGGATAGGTTTATAATAGGGGAGGATATATTAACGACTAATAGACTATATTAACCTAGACCTAGAGGGATCCTCTAGGTCTAACTATTATAAACGTTATTTAGTAACTACCTCTATAAGAGACTACTTACGTTACTTAGATTAGGCTTCTTTAGAGAGTACGTAGATAATAGGGTAAGGTAGGTAATTTACTAAGGAAATAGTCGTATTCTAATTAGTAAGTTTATAATATAACTTGGATACGTCGAGACTATAAGGGATTATTAGCGTTTCTAAATATATAGAAGATTCTTATACTAGCTTATAGTATCTAACCGAACGTCCATACTTCTAGTCGTCTAGTTGCATAGTTATAGTTAACTATACAATAGTACTATAGTCGTCTATAACTATATACGATACTTGTAGTCGTATATATAACTAGGCCTATAGACCCTCTGTCTATTTTAGTAATTAGTCCTTATTCCTTAGATTCTCTTCTTATATCCTATCTTATATAGCCCTCTAGTTCTAACCGTAATACTATTTTACTTTAATTTTATTTAGCTTTATTAGATATTTAGATAATATAGTAGTACCTAGTATTAATACTAAGATATATACTATGTAGTTAAGTACTATAGAGATAGTATTCAATTTATACCTCTTAAATAGAGGGTATAGGTGTTTAAGATTATAAATTATCCTACTTATCTAGATACTACGCAATTATTATATAATCCTAGAACCGGTGAATACTCCTCCTTACGTAAGCACTGCTCTATACCGCTATAACCTATTTAGGTCTATATAGGGTAGTTAGTAGACCTAAGTTTAGGTTACTAAAGTTTACGGTGGACTTTTCTTAACTAATAGGATGTCTAGGATTTACCCTACTTTCCAACCCTAATACTATAGTTTCTACACTATAAATCCTTTTTATTATATAACTCTATATTAGTATATAATAGTTGTATATACGACCTAGGATACCCGAAACAATTATAAAAGAGTATAGGTAAGGTATTAATATATAATACTTAGTAATATTATACGAAATACGTAGATTAGTTTCTATTAACAATTATTTTCCGTCCTCGTAATAGGTGTATAGTCCTACTATCGTAATAGATATTATCCTATAGTAGTAGATAGCTATACGCGTAAGTTATATAGTCGTAACCTTAGTCGTTATCGTCGCCACCTAATCTAGATAGATAAAGCTACGATTTTTCTTATATGTATTTATATTACTCTAAACTACGTATACTAAAAGTTATATACTATAGTACGCGTTAAACTATAGTACACGTTAAAGTGTCAATATATCGTTATATCGTTATTACTAGTTTATACAGTCTAATTAGTTTAAATTTTAGTCTTAGCGCCCTATTAGCTAGCGCTTCCGCCTAATATATAATAGCCTAAATGTAGATAATTATCCTACGATTGTTCTTATACGTATTTATATTACTCTAAACTAAGTATACTAAAAGTTATACGTCTATAGTATACGTAGAAATATTAATACCGTTATTACTAGTTCGCGTAGTCTAATTAGTTTAAAGTCTATTTTTAGCGCCCTATTAGCTAGCGCTTGTATCTTATATATAATAGTCTAGATGTATGTAAATACCCTACGATTTTTCTTATACGCATTTATATTATACTAAACTACGTATACCGAGAGTTATACGTCTATAGTATACGTAGAAGTACTAATATACTATAATTGCTAAATAGTATTACATTATGCTCTAGTTACTCTCAGGCCTTATAGTAAGTATATAGTCTTATAGACGTAACAATTAATATCCTATAGTACTAGACTATAGTTCCTACAATTTATATACTCGTAACCCTCGTTACCATTATTATAGCCTAATTTAGTCCTATAAAGCCTTACGGTCCCGGTACGTTTAACTGTTATTATCCGCTCTTATAATAAGTATATAGTCTTATAAATGTAATAATTACTAGCCTAGGGTACTAGATTAGAGTTCCTACGGTTTATATACTCGTAAATCCTCGTTACCGTTATTATTGCCTAATCTAGTTAAGTAAAGCCTTACGGTCCTAATACGTTCAATTGTAATTTTCCGCCCTTCTAATAAGTGTATAGTCTTATAAACGTAATAATAACTATCCTAGGGTACTAGATTGTAGTTCCTACAGTTTATATACTTATAAGCCTCGTTATTATTATTGCCGCCCAATGCGGGTAGATAAAGCTAAATAGTATTAGGTCGCTCTCTAGTTATATAATAGCCTTAACGTAGGTAAAGATCCTACGATTCTTCTTATACGTATTTCTATCGCCCTAAACTACGTATACTAAAAGTTATACGTCTATAGTACGCGTAGAAGTATTAATATACCGTTATTGCCGAATAGTAGTAGATTTTTCTCTAGTTATTATCCGCGCTTATAATAAGTGTATAGTCCTATAAACGCACTAAGTACCATCCTATAGTATTAGACTATAGTCCCTATAGTTTATATACTTATAACCCTTATTATTATTATTACTACGGCCTAATCTATATAAATAAAGCCGAATATTATCGGGTCGTTCTTTAGTTATTCTCTAGCCTTATAATAAGTTTATAGTCTTCTAAATGTAATAATTACTATCCTAGGGTCCTAGACTATAGTATCTATAATTTATATACTTATAACCCTTATTGTTATTATTGCCGCCTAGTTTAGATAAACTAAGCCTTATAGCTTTAGGTCGTCTACTAGGAATCTATCCTTATTAACCGTTCCTATATCTAGTATATTAACGTCTAAACGCTATAAATACCTTAGATAGATAGAGTAGGAGTAATAATAGAGATGTAAAATAGTTAACGAAGAGTTATCGTAGAGAAGTAGCTGTCCTCGTAAAGCTTTTTATCTATACTATATAAATAAATTATAAAACTTAAACGTTACGATATCTTACTATATAGGTTAGCTATAGCTTAGAAAGCTACGGTAGAATTTATTAAATATACTACTTAATTACGCCCTACCTAAATAGTTCCTAATATACTTATTGTTGCTAGCCTAATAATAGTATATACTATTATCCTACTACTTTTACGGTTTCTTACCTTAATACTAACCCTAAGGATTATACCGCTAATGTTTACCGTTACCGTCTAACCCTACCTAGCCTTAAACGAAGCTACGCGTTACGTGATACCTATAATGTAATTCGCGCCGTATTTCCCTTTCTTCTCGCTATAATACCCCTAATTACTAACTCTCCATATCTATTTAGTACCCTCCGCCCCTACTTCGAGTTTTCTAACGTACCTACTATAAAACTTTCTAGTATCACTACTATAACCGCCCCGTTCTTAACTCTTATTAACATCTCGACGCTATCTAAGGTAGCTATCTATACTAAGTACGGAACTAGTTTTACTAGCGATAAGTTATACCGCTATCTATCGGACTCTTATAAAGGGCTTATAGCTCGGACGAAAAGGATATCGTAGGAGAGCTTACTTTAAAAGGGCTTAATTAGAGTTACGAGAGCGTTACGCGACCGGTTAATAGTAGGCTATTTATACTAGAACTCCCTATACGCGAAGCGTTTCTCTATCTTATACTAGATTATTAATATGTTACTACCTTACTTAGGGTATTCTAAAAGTACGACTAAGAAGTGTATAGTAAGAGCTTTAGCGTAAGGGGGAGGTCCTAAAAGGGCCGCTAATTGAAGCTATAGCTAGACTATATTAGGCTATAACAATAATAACGAGACTTACGAGTATATAAATCGTAGGTACTATAGTCTATTACTATATAATAATAATTATCTCGTTTGTTACAAGGCCGGAAAATAAATAGAAGAATAACCTAACCGACTTATACTATACTAGTCCTATTTAGGAAATAGGTTAAGAAGATTAGACCTAAATCTTAGCTTTACCTACGTTACGTTAATTATTTAATCTACTATATCATTTACTATTTATCTAATACGTAACGCGCTCTATTTACTATTGAGAGTATATCGCGCGCCTTATCTATAGATTATTACCTTATAATACGTATATTAGTCTATTTATTATCTTATACATCATTTACTATTTATCTATAGTATATACTGCGCCCTATTAACGAGCTCTTTACTAATAGTACGTTCTTTACGGTAAAGATATAACCTACTTACACTATACTAGTTCTATTAGGAAATAGGTCGGGGGATTAGACCTAAATCTTAGCTTCACCTACTTTACGTTTATTATTCAATATACTATATAATTTACTATTTATCTAATACGTGCCGCGCTACGTTTACTATTGAGAGTACGTATAGCTCCTTATTAGACTAGTACGTACGCAGTACTCTAGCTAATATAGTATATGACTTAGGTAGGAATACAAATCTCGGTAGTATTTAACTACGGACGTAGAGGTAACGGGGGTAAGGTATAGTAAGAGGGAGGCTAGGATAGTATATAGCTATAGATAGGGGCCCTAGACACTAAGTTTAAGCGTAGTATATAGGGCTATTTTAAGTATACTTAGGATATAGGTATAGTAAGAGGGAGACTAGGGTAGTATATAGCTACTAACAGAGGGATGTTAAGACTTAATTTAAGCGTAGTATAGGAGGCTATATTAAGTATACTTAGGATAGAGGGGTAAAGATTACGTCTATAGAGTATTCCTAAATTAGTAATAACTAGGGTTACGAGTATATTACTTCCGCGTGTAGTATCCTAACCTTAGAGGATAAGCATTACGTTAGTGAAACAATATACCTATTACGACGATAGGAAATAATCTTTAAAAGACACGGAAAACGTTCGGCTTTATCTATCTAGATTAGGCGGCGACGACGATGACGAGGGTTATAAGTATATAAATCGTAGGAACTATAATCTAGTACCCTAGGATAGTAATTATTACGTTTATAAGACTAAACATCCATTATAAGGGTAGATAATAATAATTAAACGTACCGGAACCGTAAGGCTTTATAGAACTAGATTAGGCCGTAATAACGTCGACGAGGTTATAAGTGTATAAATCGTAGGAACTAGAATCTAGTACCGTAGGATAATTATTATTGCGTTTATAAGACCATATAATTATTATAGGGGCGGAAAATTATACTTAAACTTATTAGGACCGTAAGGCTTTATTTAACTAAATTAGGCTATAATAACGACAACGAAGGTTACGAGTATATAAGTTATAGGCACTATACTGTAGTACTTTCTAATAGATTGTATTGCGTTTATAGAACTATATACTTATTATAAGGGCGGATAATAATAATTAAATATACTAGGACTATAAGGCTTTATAGGACCGGATTAGCCGGTAACAACAATGACGAGGGTTATAGGTATATAAATCGTAGAGTCTATAGTCTAGTACCCTAGGAGAGTAATTATTTCGTTTATAAGACTATATAATTATTATTAGAGCGGATAATAATAATTAAGCGTACCGGGACCGTAAGGCTTTATAGGACTGGATTAGCTAGTAACGACAATAACGAGGATAATAAGTATTTAAATCGTAGGGACTATAGTCTAGTACTCTAGGATAGTAATTATTACGTTTAAAACACTATATACTTATTATAAGGCCGGAGAATAACTAGAGAACAACCTAATACTATTCGGCGATAACGGTATATTAATACTTCTACGCGTACTATAGACGTGTAACTCTTAGTATACGTAGCTTAGTGTAATTTAAACACGTATAAGAAAAGTCTTAGGGTATTTACCTACGTTTAGGCTATTATATATAAGGCGGAATCGCTAGCTAATAGGGTACTAGCCTTAGTACTAGATCTCCCTACTTTACCTAATCTAGTAAAACTAACTAGGTAGGGACTTCAATTACTAAGTTTATATATATATATATATACTAATAAGTAAGCTTAAATGTTCTAGTACCGATAGTAGACTTACGATATTCTAGATATTGTTAAATATACTATCCTTTACGACGGTTCTAAATATACGTATAACTAAGTAGGCGGCTAAGTACACGAGTATATTATAGACCTCGGGGTTCCTCTAGTATCGTATTATCTCTATATAATCTTTATATAGCCTCCTACGCGTTATAGAAATTACGGGTATTATCCTACTTAGCCTTAAATTCCTTAAAGATATAATAGGTATTAAAGAGTATAGCTATCTAATACTTAGGAAAGAAAGTATTGTTATACTAGTTTATAATAGGAAGCACTTAGTAGTAACTAAACTGCTTAATCATCTACTTAAAACCTACCCTAACTTCTTTATACCTACTACATTCCTTCGATATAGGGAACTATAGGGACCCAATTTTAGGTAGCTTTACTACTTAAGCGAGTACTCTAAGTCTTCTTATAATTATAGTAAAGAGCTTACTCTACTCTACTATTAGATAAAAGCTAGATATTACCTACTACTATATTAGGTACCCGACCTAAGCGTTAATTATCGTCTAAATTATCGTCTATTATACCTTTATAAACGTTTTAGTCTTAATAGACTAGAGTAGCTCTATCTATACTTAGGTATTTTGAGTAGTATTACTCTCTTAGCTCTTATAGTCTTCTCTAGATATTAATAGTATTCCTATTACGAAGGCCTAAGGGACGCGCTACTCTATACGCGCTCTATATAGTTTACGAACCTAAAGTTCTATATCCGTACGGTTATTATAGTAGTAGATACCGTTAGTAGTAATGTCCTAGTCTAGGTTTCTATATCTAGCCTTCTATAGTCTAGCTACTTTGTCTTTACCTATAGCTAAGATTCCGACGTTATTTAAGGTATATAGATAGAGCTTTGCGTCGTCTATCCGTTACTTAATCTAAGAATACTACTAGATATATAAGACGCTATTATTAGCTAACTTTAACTTAGTTAGTAGAGTAGTAGTAAAATTAGCTAGCGCGGCGGAACTATAATAATTCTAAGTTGTAATGTATATTAACGGTAGTAGAGTCTTACCGTCCTTTAAAGTTAAGATACGGGTTAGTAATTTTTATATATAGTAGAGCCTCTAGAAGGCGGTACGAGGTCAATTAGTAGTAATAACTAGTAACCCCCTATATATACTTAAATAGATTATAGTAGTATAGAGCGGTACTTACGTAAGCAGGGGGCATTTACTACTCCGGGACCGGGAAATGATAGCGTAGTATCTAGATAAGTAGAATACTTAGTAATCGTAAATATCTTTACCCTTTATTTAAGAGATATAAATCGAAAGTTATCTCTATAGTATTTAACTATATAGTATATATATCTTAGTATTAATACTAGGTACTACTATATTATCTAAATATCTAATAAAGTTGAATGAAATTAAAGTAAGTTAGACCTAGGGAATCTCTCTAGGCCTAGGTTAACACGGCCCATTAGTCCTTAATAGTAGTACGGTAATTTCCTTTCTAATATTAACGAATAAGCTATTAATACAAGCCTAATTATAGAGGACGTTAAATGTCTCGCGTATAGTATTAAGGTGTAATATAAGGTTATTGGCTCTAATCATTTATTTATAAGTCTTACCCGTAAAGAAAAGCTATATATCGTAGGAGTAGTTAAGGTTATAGACCTTAACGTTTAGTAGCAATTATTAATATAAATTTTAGTAGGACTTATACGGTATATACCTTTAAAAGACTATACTAGTTCTATATATCTACGTTTCCCTTACCCTAGCTTTAGTCTAATCGGCCGTAGCTATAAGTTTCGCCCCTACGTAGTTACCTAGTAGGGAAGATATAACGTTAAGGGCTAAGATAGCCTTTATCGCTAGTAAAAGTATAAGATTAACCTATTCTTTTACTTACGGCTATATAAAGTACGTTCTTTTATTCTTAATTTACGGCATAAAGGTGTTATTGTCTCGTTCTAGGGCTAGTCTTAAAAGAGAGATAGGTCAAGTCACGTAGCGGTATTATTCTTTAGAGAGGCTGAAGCAAGCTAAGCGAAGATAAATGATAGGAATAAGAGTTGTATTCCAATTAGTGAGATAGTAACATAAGTTAAACGCATTAGAACCATAAGGGTTTCTAGCGTTCCTAAATACAAAGGAGATAGAGCGTTTGCTCTCCGTGCTCTCTATGCTCTCTCGAGATTACCGAGATTAACGAGATTAAGGAGATCACTTCAGTTGCTCTCTCGGTTCCTTAGTTTTATTCCTACGGGTGAGAGAGCACTTCTCGGGCAGAAGCGCCCACTAATTGTAGAGGTCTAATTGGTTAGCTTCCTTTAGCCCTAGATTAGAACCGTAACACTATCCCCCTTTTAGCCTAGCTCTGTCCCAGAGCTTTATAAGTCATGTTATACTTCCTTTTCGTGTCTTGCAACGATGTCTTCTTCCTCCTAATCCAAATCTACCGCTCGCCGTAAGAAGAAAGCCTAGTAGATCTTTCGTGACGGCGATACCGCGATGCGTCCGTGTGATTCTTATTAAAAGGAGGGCCGTATGTGTAAGGTACACATCTCATCTGGTCGCTGTTCTGAGTGCTAGTAGCGGAATCTAAAGAGTTGTAATACGAGGGTAACCGAGGGCGAGTGGAAGCGCTTATCGCTTTAGCGGAAGAAATTGTTATAGGAACTGGATACCGCGAAGAGGATTCTTATTGAAAGGTAGGATGCCTTAATAGAAGCGCATACAAAGGAAATGCGCCTTCGTAAGCAATTGGATGCGGTTAATTAGAAGGTTACGGAGGGTCGTTCGTTAGAAGATCGGTTATTGCTAGACGAGGATCTAGGGGCGTAGGAGTACGCTATAGTAGACGCGGATCCCAGTGCTCCTAATCTGTCCTTATCTCCTTAGACCTAGAGTGCTGTCGAAGGTCTTCCGGACGACTTCTAGCTTTCTCCTTCTAGCGAGACGGTGCCGTCGGTAGCTTAGCCGTCTCCTTCGTAAGGGTATTTATTTGTAAGTTGTGTCCCTGTTCTTATTAATCGGCTAGGTAGCTTAGTAGTAGAGCGTAAGCTGTCTACACTCTTAAGGTCGTAGGTTCGATTCCTACTCTAGTCGTCCGTTTACTTAAAAGTTACTATGTCTTATAGTGTAGTTACTTCTAAGTAAGCGCCGTTTTAATACTCCCGAATCTTCTACTAACAGTTTCGTAGGTTTTCTTTTGGTTCCTAGGTATTTTCTAATTCGTCGTATCCCTTCCATTTAATAAGGTATCGCTAACCCTTTTTATCTAGGATTTTTTCGACTTTAAATTCGTTTTATACTTCCGGCTCGAAATGGAAGCTCTCTTAGTAAGGTGTTCTAGCGTCTACGGGTTCCAGCTTAGAGATATGGAAGACTAGGTGGATTTTTGCGTTAGGTGGTAGTCGTAGTCGATAGTTAACTAGTCCTACGACTTTATCGATTAAAAATGGTCCGACCTTAACGTGATCCAGTTTCTTAGTCTACCTTCTTATTCTTAAGTTTTTTGTAAGGAGATAGACCTTATCCCCCTTTTTTAGCAGAGGTGCCATTTTTCTCGTGTCCTGCCGTTATTAAGACAGTTTTCGTTATGCATCTTCGATCGCCTTACGTGTTTCTTTATGCACTTCCTTAAGAGTATCCGTCGTCACGATTGCTCTCTCGGCCTATGGATAGGATCCAGGTGTTCCGAATAGGTTAGGATCTTTACTAAAGTTCGCATAAAATGGCGTCGTTAAAGTTGTCTCCGATTTGTAGTTGTTTAGTGCAATCTACGCTATTAGCAGTAATGAAACCTAGTTGTCTTATGCATAGTTAATATAGTGTCGTAGGTATTGTTCTAGCGTTTAATTTATCCTTTCGGTTTGTCCGTCTATCTCCGGATAATATACTGTTAATATCTTATGTTTAATTCCGATCGTTCCTATAAGCGTCTTCTAGTAATTTAATGTAAATAGCTTATCTCTATCCGTTATAAACGCTTAGGGGAATCCGTAGTATCGGATAAGTCTATCTAGTACGAGGTATCCGAGCTACTCTACATTATATGTCTCTAATGTAGGAATGAAGTGTGCGTATTTCGTAAGTCTATTAACTATAACTAGTATTATGTCGTATAGTTGCTTCGTAACTTAATCTCTTAACGGTAGGAGTTTCGTAATAAAGTCTATTGTAACTTCGTCCTATAGTCTCGTCGGTAGTGTCCTAAACTGTAGGTAACCGTATTTTACATGTCTCGTAGCCTTATTTTGTTAATAGTGCACGCATTGCTTAATATAGCGTAACACCTTAAGTCTTATCTATAGAAATGAGAAACTGCGTTATATTAGGTCCATTGTCTTTAAAGTTCTAGGATGTCTATAAGTTAGTCCGTCGTGATGTTGTTATATACATTCTTCTTCTCGATCCTTTAGTACCTAGTATTTTCCTTACGATATAGGGAATTGTTCGTCCCTATCGCCTAATATCCGTACGATGTTATTAAATTCTCTTATGTTGGCACTAAGACTTCCGTCGGGGTTTGTCTTTAATATTTTGTGTTACACTAGTTCTTTTCCTTCTATATAGTCGCTTCTTTGGCTTAGCGCGTCGGCGCGGCTATTCTCCTGTCCTAGAGTATATTTAATTTCGAACTTGTATTGCCCTAGTAGCTCCGACTAGCGGGCTTACCTTCGGGTAAGTTCTTTCGTCGTCGTGAAGTACGTAAGATTCTTATAGTTAGAAAGAATAGTTAACTTCGGTAGGCCCTCGATATATACTCTCTAATGTTATATAGTGTCAATAATGGCTAGAAGCTCTTTATTATGGATGTCGTAGTTCTGTTCTACTATAGTCATTTTCCGGGAGTAATAGGCTACTAGGTGTCTCTACCCATCGTGTATTTATGTTAGACACGCGCCTATTGCTATATTAGACGCATTGGTCTCGATGTAGACTTCCTTACTACCATCGAATAGTCGAAGCGTAGGGGCTGAAGCGCATTGTTCCTTAAGTTTCTTAAACGCTTCAATTTGTTCCTTTCCCTATTTCTAGGTAACGTCTTTTCTCGTAAGCATCGTTATTAGTGCTACTGTCTTTACGTAGTCCTTAATGAATTTCCGGTTGTAGTTCGCTAGTCTAAGGAATAATTATACATCCTTAACTGTCTTTAGTTCTAGCTATTGTCTAATTAACTGTATCTTCGTAGGGTCGATCGTTGTCCCTATAGTACTAATAATGAAGCCTAAGAATTTAACTTCTTTCTTATATAATTCGCATTTCTCGGGTACTGTCTTAAATCCTAACTACGTAAGTCGTTCGAAGACGTCCTAGACTTGTCTTATGTGCTCCTATAGGGATCCTTTTGTATAGACTAGTATGTCGTCTATGTAGGCGATAACGCATACGTCGAGTAGGTCTCTAAGTGTTTCGTTAACAAGGTCCTAGTAGGATGCGGGTGCGTTAGTTAATCCTGTTAGCATAACTAAGAATTCGTAGAGTCCGTATCTTATTCTAAAAGCGGTTTTCTATTCTTCTCCTTCTACTATTTGTATAGTATAGAAGGCATCTCGTAGGTTAATCTTCGTGTACTAGTCTAATCCGGTTAATCTGTCTTATGCTTCTTCGATGTTAGGTAGCGGGTATTGGTTCTTAATCGTAATCTCGTTTAACTTCCTATAGTCCTATACGAGTCGTAACTTCCCGTTTACTTTTGGAACGAACATACATAGAGTTCCTACACTTAAGGTAGATCTTCTTATCTATCCTTTAGCTAGCTTCTCCTTTAGCTATTCTCGTAGGGTCTATAGCTCTTTCTTAGACATTTAATATAGGGGTCCCTATAGAGGCTCTTTCCCTAGCTAAATGTTAATCTTATAATCCTATAGGCGGTGCTTAGGTAAGGCGGTTTTGCCTCTCTCCTCTTTAAAGAGTCGCGACTACTTGCGATACTCCTTAGGAATACTTAACTCTAAGATGTTAGTATTCTTCGATGGTACGTTACTTCTATTACTTCTAGTAACTTCGTAACCCGGCGGCCCTACGCTAGTGTCTATCCCGGTCGAAGGTAGTTCTTCTATCCTTCTAGTCGGCGTAAGCTATATCCTATTTAGCTATCTCTTTACCTTATCTACAAGCGAACGCTACCGCTACGTAGGCTAAATGTCGATAACGTAGTTGCATTCCCTAAATGTAAGTACTCCTCTTCTCTAGTCGATTACTAGATTGTGCTTTCTTAACTAAGGCATACCTAATACTATGTTATAACTAGCTATATTAGTAACATCTAAGGTAATATTCTCGTAGTACTGTTAGATAGCTAGTAGTAATAGTGTCGTCTCCCATTCTACGCTAAGTAACGATAATCCGTTTACCGCGATTAACTCGTAACCCTATTTCTTCTTTAGGGTAGCTAACCCGTTTCTTCTTATGAAAGACTCGAAGATAAAATTCCCCGCTACTCCTAAGTCGATTATAATACTAGTCTTGTGTCCGTTAACGATTGCTTATATCTAGAAAACTATGTTTAATGTCGATACGTAAGCCTAAGTATTGCATAACTCCCTTTAGTTACTTATTCCTAGGGAGTTAATCCTTTTCCCGAATAGTATATAGTCCGCTATGCTTCGTACCTAGAGGCTTCGGCTAGAACCTATAGCCCGTTACCCTATGTCTACACTTGTAGTCTATTGCGTTCCTAGATCTTCTACGATTCTAAGTAGAGAGCCCGTACATGCTATACTACTGTTCGTAGTTCGTTTAAGACGAAAGTTCCTACCGGTGTTAAGTATCCGGTATCCGTTATTCGGCTTCCTATAGGTGGTCGTTCGATAACCGCTTTAGCTAAGTTCTTAGTATTATTTATAGTTAGGTAGCCCTATACTATACCCCTTATCGTATCGAGTGTCTTATCGAATTCGTTAGGGTTTAGGTATCGTTTCCCTAAGAACTTTAGTAGGAATTCTTCGTGCCTTCGTTAGAGGTAGATAATCAACTTATAGAGTTTCCTTAGCGCGTCTACCGTGAATGTGTATACTTCGTTTTTATCGTCGGTGTCGCTCTCTTCTTCTTCGGATAAGTCCTTGCTTAACTCCTCCGGTACGTAATCTTCTTCGATAGTATCCAGTTTATTTGTTTATTATTCTAGTACTAGTGACTAGCGTCCGTCCTATTCTAGATCCTAGTTTTCTTTATTGTCGTTGTCGAAGCAAGATTCGTCTATGTCCACTTCTTAGAGCTTATTTTGTCTATACTAAGCTCCTAGGGTTCCTACTAGTTATCGTAGCTAGTACCCTACGCCTAACTTAGCGTCGTAGTAGGTTTAATACGAGTCCTAGTAATAGAATCGCTAGTAAAGGCTTCCGTAACCGTGTCAAGATTCTTTCTTAACTTTATAGTTAACTCCTCGTACTATTATACTAAACAATCCAATAGTCTTTAATTGTTAGTTATTCGGTAGTAGTATATGTTATTAAATATAGTATCCTCCTCGTCCTTATAAGGGGTCTAGGAGAGGCGTCGCAACCCGGTTGCTATCCTTCTCCTCTACTCTCTAGGTATAGTTAAATTGTCGGGGTCTAACACTACTCCTAGATTTGCCTACCTTTAGTTGCATTATATTAAACTGCTCGCGACGCACTATATTTTTACCGCGGCAATCCCGTGCTATATAACCTTCCTTACTATAGGCATAGTATGTAAGTTTTCCTTTTCCTTTAAAGGGCTTTCCGTAGCCCCTACTCTTATCGATCCTCCGTCCTCGTTAGGTAACGTCCAGTTCCATTAGCTATAGTCTATAGTAGGGCTAGCTTTGTCGTGAGAATTCTCCCTTCGTAACGTATCCTCCTAAGGGTCTACGATCCGTAGCGTATCCTACTATACCTCCT